>CAWUFW010002625.1:0-1200000 GCA_963921515.1 Calotriton arnoldi
TACACTACAGTCCTTTACAAGTAGAATTTCAAACAACGCTTAATGTCCAGCAAGTGTAAAGCTCTCTCTGCAGGCTAAGTAGGACTGGGAAAAAAGAGTGTAGAAGTTGAGTGTAGAAGGAGCTCGGGCTTTCTGAAGTATTGACCTACATTCGTCAGAAATTATTAAAGCTCCAAATTCAGCGTGGTGAGGAGCCAGGCCAACAAATGGAGTGTGTGAATCTGTGGATGAACCACTTGGCCCTGGTACACAGAAAGAAGATCCTCCGTTGGCCAGAACTGAATTGGAGAGCAATCTGATAGGCAATGCAGCTCAGTGTACCAGAATTGCCACGTCCACGCCAGGGTGATGAGAATGAGCCAGCACAGCTCTTGCTTCAGCTTCTATAGAAATGTTGGGATGATAGGAAATTGAGGGAACCCATAAGCAAACATTCCTTCCCACGAGAAGTGGAAGGTATTCCCTCAAGAGCCTGGTTGAGGAAATCTGCTGGCGAACAGTTTGCATTTTTAGTTGAGTGATGTAGCAAATAGATCTAGGGTTGGAAAAACCTTTTGGAACTTTCCCTGGTTGATCTCCCACTCATGGCATTGCTTGGTGTCCCTGCTGAGGGAATAGGCCCACTCGTTTTAGACCTCTGGTACATCCTCCACTTTCAGCGAGATTCTGTTGTCTATCAGCCACTCCCATGTTTGTTGCGCTTGGGTTTAGAGGGCTTGAAACCTCATCCCACCCTGTTTCTGCAGATAAAATATGGTGGTGGTGTTCTGATGAGAATTGACGATTTCATGATCCTTGGAAGCAAACTTGGAGACCAAGAAAAACTGCTGCTAATTCTAGTAGATTTATGTGACACCATTTTTCTTGTGTGGACCACTTTCAGTGGATTTGTAAATCTTGCAGGTAGGCTCCCCATCCCTTCATGGAAGCATCCAATGTCATCACCACCTTTGTTTTTGTCGGGAGGAAGGACAGACCCTGGGAGATGTTGTCTATGACCATCCACCAGGACATCACTGAGGTCATTTCTGAGGTTATTGAAATGATGTTGTCAAAAGAGCCCCAAGACTGAGCCCACTGCGCATCGAGCTGCTCCTGGAGAGGCCTCATTCGTAAAAGGCAATTTGGGATTAACGGGATGCAGAATGACATCATCCCTAGCATGGATTTGTATGTCCTCACAGAAACGCACCTTTTTGAAAACAGTGACTGTAATATCTTTGGTAAACGTAAAATTCTTTCTTCTTCGGGAAAAGCATTTGAAAGCATTGTATCCAGGGTTGCTCCTAGAAACACTAGCGACCTGAAAGGGGTGAGAGACGATTTCTCCCTGTTGAGTCTGAGACCTAGAGACCTAGGGGTTAAAAAGGCTGTAGACAGGCTTCTGTGCATGTTCTGGCCACCTAGAAGGATGGTGCTTTGACTAACCAGTCGTCCAGGTAGGGGAATACCTGGTGACCATACCGTCGAAGAAAGGCCGCCATTGGCGTCATGCACTTGGTGAAGACCCTGGGTACCGACTTCAGTCCGAAGGGAAGCACCTTGAATTGGTAATGGCACCCTGCCTCCTCTAACCTGAGAAACATTTGGTGCTTTGGATGTATAGGGATGTGAAAATATGCATTCAGAAGATCAAGGGAGGAAATTTAATCTCCCATATCCATGAGTAGTAAAATCTCCTAGAGAGACAGCATCCTGAAGGGTTGGTTTTTGATGAACTTGTTCAATAAACTGAGGTCCATTATTTGCCTCCACTTTCTCATCCTTTTTTGATCAGAAAGAAGTGGGAGTAGAAACCTAGATTGCTCTGATTGTGTGGTACAACTTCGATTTCTTGTTAGGAGAGGAGTAATCGGATTTCTTTTTTGAGAACTTGAAGATGATGATGTGATGTCATTTTGATAAGGTGGAATCGAATTGATGTGGTACTGCGATGACAGGGGCCTGTTAATACTCATTGTCTCCTGTTGGTATCCTGAGACTTTCCTCCTGATGCTGGAGGTCGATATCCTGACGTTCTAGAATAAACAGGCATTTAGGTTGGTCGGTAAGCCTGAGTCAAAAACTGCGATCAAAACCCCTGCTGGCAATATGGTTGAAACGCTGCTGCATTTGTGGTTGAGAGAGCTATTGTCCTCTTCCTCTGCCCCGAAAGACCAAAAATTTCCTCTGCTGTAAGTCTCTCCAGCAAATTAAACTGTCTCAGTATCCGATTTGATTGACTGTAGTGCGTGGTCAATGTGCTTTCCAAAAAGATATTCACCGTCAACCCGCATATCTAGTACTTTAGCTTGGACTTCTGAGCTGAATGTTGTTGCCTTAACCCCTTCGCTGCTAGGCCTTTTCCCCCCCTGTGCTAAGCCTTTTTTGGGCTATTTGGGGTAGTTCGCGCTTAGGCCCCTGTAACTTTTTGACCACATAAGGTATCCACGCCAAATTTGCGTCCTTTTCTTCCAACATCATGGGGATTCTAAAGGTACCCAGGGTTTGTGGATTCCCCTGGAGGGGACCCAGAAATTAGCCAAAATACAGCTACATTTTTGTTTTTTTGGGAAAAATGGGAAAAAGGTGCTGCAAATGAAAGTGTCTGGGTTTTTCCCTGCAAATGGTATCAAAAAAGGGTTTGTGGGGATGAAATCAGCATTTTTCCAGCTTTTAGGGAATGACAGGCTTTTAAACCAAAGTGGTATGCAGTTCCTATTGAGAGTTGCAGGTCGTTATGTTTGTTCGAAAGTACACAAAATAGTGTTCAATCAAAAAGCAGGAGGATGATTTCCTCCTTTCGGAAAAAGACCCTCACACACCCAGCCAGCTAGGTGTCTTGCTTCATCATCGGGTCTGCTCCTTATCGGGTCGGCAGTGCAATACCCGATCGGCACCCGAGATGGGGCCTTCTTGGCGGAGATCTTTATTCCTTTGCGCCGTTGGGTGTAGTGCATGTGAGGGCCCTATATCAGTGTAGGTGTTGTGTTAAGGGATGTGAAGTAAAACAGGAAATAGTGGTCCACTCAAGATAATTTTAATGACAATGTGGCCACTAGCCTGGTTAAAAAGAGGGAAGTGCGCAAGCCCGCTCTAAGGTTGCGGGATTATGCGCTAGTGGTTCGGGTCAACATGTTTCTTGCCTGTTTATCAATTTGATGGCAATTCCTCAGGACCTAAGTGAGATCTACCTACACTTTTTGGTGGTGGTCCGAGCTACGTGTCAAAGAAGTCGTGACCACCCATACAGCACCCTAAAAAGTGGTACCTGTAGATCTACAACATAGCCTGCAACCTCTATGGGCAGTACATTTGCGCCGAGTCTGGCATGTATGTACATGTCAGCATTTGAAGATAGAGAGATCCACAACTCCAGCAATCCATACGAGACTAATGTGCTGATGTGGAAGAGGTTCATTGATGATATTCTGATCCTGTGGAAAGGAGAACGCACAAAATGCGATGAATTCTGTGCCTGGATTAATACACTTAACCCTTTCCTGAAATTTACAAACACGATTTCTGAAACCGAGATTCCCTTCCTTGACCTACTGATCAAACTGGAGAATAATGTCATTACTACTACACTCTATCGCAAACCTACAGATAGAAATAGCTTATTGCTATTTAGTAGTCACCATCCCAGGGCCCTTAAACAGAATCTTCCTTTCGGACAGTTCCTCCGCATTAGGAGGAACTGTAGTTCATTAAGAGATTACCAGAAAGAGTCCAACACCCTGACAAAAGATCTTTGTCGGAGGGAGTACCCTAGGCACACGGTCGCACTTGCTTGCAAAAGGGCTAAGAACAATAATCGGGACAGTTTACTAGAAAATAAACCTAGAGAACCGGATAATTCCATTACCTGCGTGACCACCTATACCTCTGACTCCAACCGTATGAGAAACATCATCAAGAAACATTGGAGCATTCTCAATACAGGGACATTGACCCTACCTGTTCCTAGGTTTGCATTCAAGCGGACAAGTAACCTAAAGGACATGCTCACACATACGAGACCTAGAATTCTCCAGAGCAGAGTACAAAGAACACTATGGGATCTACCGCCTATAATGGGACATTTTCCTTGTGGGTCCTGCTCAGTATGTCCTCTCACTAAAATCACAAAAGAACTGACTTTCCCGAATGGAGTCAAATGGAAGATGAACAGACATACGAATTGTAACACTCCCAACTGCATCTATATATTGAGTTGTCCGTGTGGACTCCTATATATAGGAATGACAACGAGACCGGTGAAAGTCCGGATAATGGAACACAGGAGCAACTTTAGGTGCCATAAGACCAATACCAAAATGACTACACATTTTGAACAACATAAACATCTTCCTGACTCTTTCAACTGGGGCATACTTGAAGCCCACCCAGGGATGACCAAAAATTCCTTGTTCCGCATCGAACAACGATGGGTCTTGAGGTTAGTCTCTGACAAAGAAGGATTGAATGAGGACATACCTTGGAGTTTACTGACCTAATTTACTCCTCTATGGTATTCCTCTAGCTATTACTATCTGCGCAACCATGATCATTATTATGACTGTCCAGTCCATGAATTATGGTAGATACATCACTAATAGCACATATATGCATCTAACTACCATTCCATCCCTTGTTGGTTACGAACTCAGGAGTATCCAGTAATTATTTACCTATAGTGCACACTGGTCATATAACAGTAATTATTTCCTGTACCAGAGTGGTATTCCATACTTGTGGGACAGCTTAGACTCTGCTATAACCATACTGCATCGAGGTTATCACCACCATCATATAAGTGAGGTTCCAACATGGCGCTCAAAGTTTTCATATAATCCGCACATGATCATTTCTATGCCTTCACGAGCTAGAATTGTGGTAGATAATTCTCTAACACTGACATACGTCTTATACCATCTTTCCATTCCTTTGGTAAAACATATATAGCAAGACCCATTAATAACCACCAACTATTGTGTATTGGCTACATGTAAGTAAATTCTATTTTAAACCACAATGTTATTCCCGATCCGTGGAATAAATTGAGCTTTGCTATTATCTAGTTGCCACTAATTAAATAATACCACAAGTTGTGAGTATTCAAGTATGGCACCCATAGTCACGGTTGACCTGCTCATCTTAACGTACAGTATCGGCAGTGGCGATCATTCCAATATGGCGCCCGATACCACGGGCAGCACTCTAGCCTTTTCCCATTGCACGGACCGGAAGTCCCGCCCCTCGTATGGCCGACCGGCGGTATAATTAACCAGGTCGGCTGGAATACGGTACCACCCGGGCCGGCAGAGTGAGGGGTAGGACGACCGTCTATCCACTGGAATTTTCGCTGTGAGTATTGCAAGGAAACGGGATATGCCAAGGGGGATCTGACTCGTACAGGGCACCTTCTATTGGTAGGTAACTTCTCACGTCCGATTTAGGTAGCATTACCCTACTGCGGGTTAAAGAGGAGTACACGAGACCGCCAGCCCTAGACGTGTCTTCAGCCAGGATCGCGTGGGCCATAATAGATACAATCAAGTGAACACGAGCGGGTACTTGTGAATCATACAACCCCTGTGTGGTGTAACGGCGCCTTTACGAACAGTGACCAATAAATGTGGGTACTTTTCTTCTGTTTGGGGGCGTGCCTCGGGTATTTCATCCTCGGCGCTGGCCTGTGGCAACCGGATACCAACCTCCCGTTGGCCTCCCTGGGGCCATCGGTTCGCGCTATAGGGGGTTGCCTGGGGCATGTTTGCTCTTACATTGGATCGGTTTACGCTAGTTCCTTTCTAGATGTAGGAGCTTTGTGTGTGATGACCTTCACCTAGGGGGCCATCATTGTTGTGATCATACCACTGACCTGATATCTGTTTACTGGAAACTGTGCCTGTATGTCCATATTTTTACTCTCCTGAATTTTGCCATTTACTAGGACACTACACCTTTAGTGTCTACACCTGCCGGTACACGATGCCGTGCTTAGTGACCCAAATAGGGTGAGTTACACTACTGTGCCTGATTTTCAAGGCACCTTTTTATCACTGCTGCTGCGTTGCAATGCTGGTTTTTAATGTAACTGTTTCATTTCTGACGCATGATCACAATCACTTGTGTGTGAAGCATGCGTTTACTGCACCTTAGGATATTTGGTGCACCTACATCATTGTATATAAAACTGTTATACTATGATCTAGTAACTTTTATGAATTTTTCTTGTTGCAGGCTATGTTGTAGATCTACAGGTACCACTTTTTAGGGTGCTGTATGGGTGGTCACGACTTCTTTGACACGTAGCTCGGACCACTACCAAAAAGTGTAGGTAGATCTCACTTAGGTCCTGAGGAATTGCCATCAAATTGATAAACAGGCAAGAAACATGTTGACCCGAACCACTAGCGCATAATCCCGCAACCTTAGAGCGGGCTTGCGCACTTCCCTCTTTTTAACCAGGCTAGTGGCCACATTGTCATTAAAATTATCTTGAGTGGACCACTATTTCCTGTTTTACTTCACATCCCTTAACACAACACCTACACTGATATAGGGCCCTCACATGCACTACACCCAACGGCGCAAAGGAATAAAGATCTCCGCCAAGAAGGCCCCATCTCGGGTGCCGATCGGGTATTGCACTGCCGACCCGATAAGGAGCAGACCCGATGATGAAGCAAGACACCTAGCTGGCTGGGTGTGTGAGGGTCTTTTTCCGAAAGGAGGAAATCATCCTCCTGCTTTTTGATTGAACACTATTTTGTGTACTTTCGAACAAACATAACGACCTGCAACTCTCAATAGGAACTGCATACCACTTTGGTTTAAACTTAGTTACGGGCCTGTATGCTGGACCTAGACAAAGGCCCTAGGTTCCCCCTCTTTGGTAACATTGTATGCACGGGTTTCTACCCGCGGGAATAATTACGTAAGGTTACCAGGAAGTTCCAATTGGTGCTCCTGGCCCAGATCAGAGATATTGGGAATAATCCATTCCGGAATATCTCTTATAAGTCTACGAGTATCCTCTACTTACAACATGGAGGACTACCAGGGACTTAGCTTTGGCAACGAAGCAGCAGCAGAAATTTTAAGAGCACCATCACTACTGGGACCTGACGGCAGTTCAGCGTCTGGCAGCCAGTCTGAAGACTGGACTTCTCTTTCCACTATGAAACACGAGTGGCTTAAGGTTACATTACATGGGGCCATGATGACCGAGTATTTAAGGGCTAATATAGCCCCAAACGGTCTTATCGTTAACAACTTCCCACGCTTATTTTTGAAAGATGCAGTCTTTAAGAAAGAGTGGTCCTTAGTGGCATGGAAGTGCACTAGGGACTGGCTCATCCTTATAATTAATACTGCGAAAAGGATCGCAGACGCTCTACTGATAAGAATTCAGACAGCGGAAGGCGCAATCAAAGTTATTGTCCAAACTACTGCATTTAAAACGAGACTAGCTGAGATCAATGCAGAAATTGCGGACAACAGGGAATACCTGATGAAACAAAAAATCGCGAAGCTCCAAAAAGACATTCAAAAATTCTCCACTGAGAAGAGTTACCCGTATCTTAAAGCAGATTACACTGCACCAGGGTCAGGCTACTCATCAGATGAGAGCTCCAACCTCACTAGAAGAGGTTCCTCATCTAACAGTGACTCCAGCAATGGTAGCTGGAACTCCAGAAATGCAAGACCTTTCGAACGTCCTATGTATCAACCCTATAATATGCCACCTTACTCAGGACCACCATTTTGGCAATATCCAATGTACCATCAAGGCCCTCCACCCTTCTATCAGCAAAGGACTGACCCCCCTTTTTTAGACAGAGGCTGGGGCAGAGGAAGAGGGCGCAAAAGAGGGCAAAAAGAGTACGATGGCAGGAACAACCAGCACATGCAGTGGAGACCAGGAGCCAGACACGGGGGAAGAGAGATTGATCATTAACCTCTCCCCGAGGGCCCTTTCACCCACAGAAGAGAAGGTCCTACAAAAAGGGTTAGGCTTTGTCCCTACCCCTAAGATAGATAAATTTCGTGATATCTGCGAGGTCCAAGGCTTCTTTCGCAAGGTACGCCTACAAGCCTTCTTTCAACATAAACCACTGCTACAGGGAGGCGACTCTGGGTTACACAAACCATCCACGTTTACACCTAATAGTAGTATGGTTCCAAATGAGGTCTTGACATTTGAACAAGCTGTATTGAAAGATTTAAACAGCACGACCACCCCCGCACCTTACCACAACATGTCCTCAAGCGAAACTTCAGCCGCCAGGGCCCTGGCGGATGATGTTAGCATTACAATCAAACAGGCAGACAAGGGCGGGGCTACGGTTATTATGTCCACGGTCGAGTACGACGCAGAATGTTGCAGACAACTTAGCAACCGTAGATACTATACTCCCTTGGGAGAGAACCCTACGCCACGACTTAGCAGGATGATTTCCTCCATGGTGTTCTCAGTTGAGACCGAGGGATGGATCACCAGAAAGGAAGCTGATTTCTTAACCACAAAAGAACCCAAGATCCCATACTTCTACATCCTGCCCAAAATTCACAAGGGGGTCACCCGGTCCCCGGACGACCCATTGTGTCAGGGATCGGTTCCATTTTGGAACCCCTTTCACGTTTTTGTGACCATTTCTTGCAACCGATGGTGAGAGCTACTCCGTCCTTTATCAAGGACACCACAGATGTCCTTAGGTTGCTTGAGGGGGTCCAACATCCAGAAGAGGTAGACCTACTGATTACCCTGGATGTTGAGGCCCTCTATACTAACATCCCACAAAGGGCGACCCTGGAAGTTATTGAGGATGCACTAAACCATGGCAACTGGACTTCTCCTACTCCGGTGGCCTTCATATTAGAGTGTGCTACCTTAGCCCTTACGGAAAATTTCTTTCAGTACAACACACAACTCTACCATCAAACGCAGGGCACCTCTATGGGCAGTACATTTGCGCCGAGTCTGGCATGTATGTACATGTCAGCATTTGAAGATAGAGAGATCCACAACTCCAGCAATCCATACGAGACTAATGTGCTGATGTGGAAGAGGTTCATTGATGATATTCTGATCCTGTGGAAAGGAGAACGCACAAAATGCGATGAATTCTGTGCCTGGATTAATACACTTAACCCTGTCCTGAAATTTACAAACACGATTTCTGAAACCGAGATCCCCTTCCTTGACCTACTGATCAAACTGGAGAATAATGTCATTACTACTACACTCTATCGCAAACCTACAGATAGAAATAGCTTATTGCTATTTAGTAGTCACCATCCCAGGGCCCTTAAACAGAATCTTCCTTTCGGACAGTTCCTCCGCATTAGGAGGAACTGTAGTTCATTAAGAGATTACCAGAAAGAGTCCAACACCCTGACAAAAGATCTTTGTCGGAGGGAGTACCCTAGGCACACGGTCGCACTTGCTTGCAAAAGGGCTAAGAACAATAATCGGGACAGTTTACTAGAAAATAAACCTAGAGAACCGGATAATTCCATTACCTGCGTGACCACCTATACCTCTGACTCCAACCGTATGAGAAACATCATCAAGAAACATTGGAGCATTCTCAATACAGGGACATTGACCCTACCTGTTCCTAGGTTTGCATTCAAGCGGACAAGTAACCTAAAGGACATGCTCACACATACGAGACCTAGAATTCTCCAGAGCAGAGTACAAAGAACACTATGGGATCTACCGCCTATAATGGGACATTTTCCTTGTGGGTCCTGCTCAGTATGTCCTCTCACTAAAATCACAAAAGAACTGACTTTCCCGAATGGAGTCAAATGGAAGATGAACAGACATACGAATTGTAACACTCCCAACTGCATCTATATATTGAGTTGTCCGTGTGGACTCCTATATATAGGAATGACAACGAGACCGGTGAAAGTCCGGATAATGGAACACAGGAGCAACTTTAGGTGCCATAAGACCAATACCAAAATGACTACACATTTTGAACAACATAAACATCTTCCTGACTCTTTCAACTGGGGCATACTTGAAGCCCACCCAGGGATGACCAAAAATTCCTTGTTCCGCATCGAACAACGATGGGTCTTGAGGTTAGTCTCTGACAAAGAAGGATTGAATGAGGACATACCTTGGAGTTTACTGACCTAATTTACTCCTCTATGGTATTCCTCTAGCTATTACTATCTGCGCAACCATGATCATTATTATGACTGTCCAGTCCATGAATTATGGTAGATACATCACTAATAGCACATATATGCATCTAACTACCATTCCATCCCTTGTTGGTTACGAACTCAGGAGTATCCAGTAATTAATTACCTATAGTGCACACTGGTCATATAACAGTAATTATTTCCTGTACCAGAGTGGTATTCCATACTTGTGGGACAGCTTAGACTCTGCTATAACCATACTGCATCGAGGTTATCACCACCATCATATAAGTGAGGTTCCAACATGGCGCTCAAAGTTTTCATATAATCCGCACATGATCATTTCTATGCCTTCACGAGCTAGAATTGTGGTAGATAATTCTCTAACACTGACATACGTCTTATACCATCTTTCCATTCCTTTGGTAAAACATATATAGCAAGACCCATTAATAACCACCAACTATTGTGTATTGGCTACATGTAAGTAAATTCTATTTTAAACCACAATGTTATTCCCGATCCGTGGAATAAATTGAGCTTTGCTATTATCTAGTTGCCACTAATTAAATAATACCACAAGTTGTGAGTATTCAAGTATGGCACTCATAGTCACGGTTGACCTGCTCATCTTAACGTACAGTATCGGCAGTGGCGATCATTCCAATATGGCGCCCGATACCACGGGCAGCACTCTAGCCTTTTCCCATTGCACGGACCGGAAGTCCCGCCCCTCGTATGGCCGACCAGCGGTATAATTAACCAGGTCGGCTGGAATACGGTACCACCCGGGCCGGCAGAGTGAGGGGTAGGACGACCGTCTATCCACTGGAATTTTCGCTGTGAGTATTGCAAGGAAACGGGATATGCCAAGGGGGATCTGACTCGTACAGGGCACCTTCTATTGGTAGGTAACTTCTCACGTCCGATTTAGGTAGCATTACCCTACTGCGGGTTAAAGAGGAGTACACGAGACCGCCAGCCCTAGACGTGTTTTCAGCCAGGATCGCGTGGGCCATAATAGATACAATCAAGTGAACACGAGCGGGTACTTGTGAATCATACAACCCCTGTGTGGTGTAACGGCGCCTTTACGAACGGTGACCAATAAATGTGGGTACTTTTCTTCTGTTTGGGGGCGTGCCTCGGGTATTTCATCCTCGGCGCTGGCCTGTGGCAACCGGATACCAACCTCCCGTTGGCCTCCCTGGGGCCATCGGTTCGCGCTATAGGGGGTTGCCTGGGGCATGTTTGCTCTTACATTGGATCGGTTTACGCTAGTTCCTTTCTAGATGTAGGAGCTTTGTGTGTGATGACCTTCACCTAGGGGGCCATCATTGTTGTGATCATACCACTGACCTGATATCTGTTTACTGGAAACTGTGCCTGTATGTCCATATTTTTACTCTCCTGAATTTTGCCATTTACTAGGACACTACACCTTTAGTGTCTACACCTGCCGGTACACGATGCCGTGCTTAGTGACCCAAATAGGGTGAGTTACACTACTGTGCCTGATTTTCAAGGCACCTTTTTATCACTGCTGCTGCGTTGCAATGCTGGTTTTTAATGTAACTGTTTCATTTCTGACGCATGATCACAATCACTTGTGTGTGAAGCATGCGTTTACTGCACCTTAGGATATTTGGTGCACCTACATCATTGTATATAAAACTGTTATACTATGATCTAGTAACTTTTATGAATTTTTCTTGTTGCAGGCTATGTTGTAGATCTACAGGTACCACTTTTTAGGGTGCTGTATGGGTGGTCACGACTTCTTTGACACGTAGCTCGGACCACCACCAAAAAGTGTAGGTAGATCTCACTTAGGTCCTGAGGAATTGCCATCAAATTGATAAACAGGCAAGAAACATGTTGACCCGAACCACTAGCGCATAATCCCGCAACCTTAGAGCGGGCTTGCGCACTTCCTCTTTTTAACCAGGCTAGTGGCCACATTGTCATTAAAATTATCTTGAGTGGACCACTATTTCCTGTTTTACTTCACATCCCTTAACACAACACCTACACTGATATAGGGCCCTCACATGCACTACACCCAACGGCGCAAAGGAATAAAGATCTCCGCCAAGAAGGCCCCATCTCGGGTGCCGATCGGGTATTGCACTGCCGACCCGATAAGGAGCAGACCCGATGATGAAGCAAGACACCTAGCTGGCTGGGTGTGTGAGGGTCTTTTCCGAAAGGAGTAAATCATCCTCCTGCTTTTTGATTGAACACTATTTTGTGTACTTTCGAACAAACATAACGACCTGCAACTCTCAATAGGAACTGCATACCACTTTGGTTTAAACTTAGTTACGGGCCTGTATGCTGGACCTAGACAAAGGCCCTAGGTTCCCCCTCTTTGGTAACAATGACAGGCTTTTGTCAGAAAACCAACATTTTTTACACAGGTTTGTCATTTTTCTGGGACATAGCCTATTTTTGCTGCTTTCAACCTCCTTCCAGTTAATGGTAGAAATGGGTATGAAAGCAATAATGTATCCTGGAAAGCTATACATTTTTGAAAAGTAGACAAAATTCTAAATTCAGCAAGGGGTCATTTGTGTAGATCCTTCAAGGTTTCCTTATAGAAATTACCAGTTAAATATAGGAAAAATTGAAAATTAGTTGAAAAAAACAGCCTTTTGTGTCAACGTTTTCACCTGTAACTTCTTCTAATTATGACAGCTCTTTGAAAGCAATATACCGTTACATCCACGGGACCTTACTGGTTGTGGAGATATATAGGACTTGTAGGTTCACCAAGAACCCGACGAACCCAGAGCCAAAAATTGAGCAGCGACTTCCAATGGTTTTTTATTATGTAGCGGGTATATAGCAATTAATCTGGGAAAATGTATACATGGAAAAATTGATATGAAAGACACCTATGTATTTCTGAAATGGGAACAAAATATAGAGTTTAGAAACAGTAAATATTTGCACATTTCCGAAACTGGGAACACTCATACTAGCATGAGAATTATCGGTCATTTTTCAAAATGACTTCTTTTTTACACATTGTCTTTCATTTGGAAGGCAGAAATGAATTGAAAGTCAATAGTTAATAACAGTTGCTTTACAAATCTGAATTACCCTAAGTCTCCCGATAAAAATGGTACCTCACTTGTGTGGGTAGGCATAGTGCCCACGACAGGAAACGGCTCAAAACGCAACATGAACACACCACATTTTCACAATGAAAAATTACCCTTTTTTTGAAAAGTGCCTAGCTGTAGTTTTTGAATCCTAACTCTGCCGGCACCAGGGGAATCCAGGACGGGGTGACTCGACTGCCTCTCACCAGGTTCTCTTACCCAGAATCCCTTGCAAACCTAAAAAATTGCCACAAAAACCACATTTCTGTGGTGGAAAGTTCTGGAAACTGCGTGGATCCACAAATTTCCACCCACCCCACGTTCCCCAAAGTCTTCTGAGAAAAATGGTACCTCACTTGTGTGGGTAGGCCTAGTGCCCACGGCAGGAAACGGCGCAAAACGCAACGTGGACACACCACAATTTCACAGTGAAAAATTACCCTTTTTTGGCAAAGTGCCTAGCTGTAGTTTTTTAACCCTAGCTCTGCCGGCACCTAGGGAAACCTAGCAAACCTATACATTTTTGAAAACTAGACACCCAGGGGAATCCAGGACGGGGTGACTCGACTGCCTCTCACCAGGTTCTGTTACCCAGACTCCCTTGCAAATCAAAAAAATTGCCAAAGAAACCACATTTTCCTCACATTTCTGTGGTGGAAAGTTCTGGAATCTGCGTGGATCCACAGGTTTCCACCCACCCCGCCTTCCCCAAAGTCTTCCGAAAAAAATGGTACCTCACTTGTGTGGGTAGGCCTAGTGCCCGAGACAGGAAACGGCGCAAAACGCAACGTGGACACACCACAATTTCACAGTGAAAAATGACCCTTTTTTGGCAAAGTGCCTAGCTGTAGTTTTTTAACCCTAGCTCTGCCGGCACCTAGGGAAACCTAGCAAACCTATAAATTTTTTAAAACTAGACACCCAGGGGAATCCAGGACGGGGTGACTCAACTGCCTCTCACCAGGTTCTGTTACCCAGAATCCCTTGCAAACCTAACAAATTGCCCAAAAACCCACATTTTCCTCACATTTCTGTGGTGGAAAGTTCTGGAATCTGCGTGGATCCACAAATTTCCACACACTCCGCGTTCCCCAAAGTCTTCCGAGAAAAATGGTACCTCACTTGTGTGGGTAGGCCTAGTGCCTGCGACAGGAAACGGCGCAAAACGCGACGTGGACACACCACAATTTCACAGTGAAAAATGACCCTTTTTTGGCAAGGTGCCTAGCTGTAGTTTTTTAACCATAGCTCTGCCGGCACCTAGGGAAACCTAGCAAACCTATAAATTTTTGAAAACTAGACACCCAGGGGAATCCAGGACGGGGTGACTCGACTGCCTCTCACCAGGTTCTGTTACCCAGAATCCCTTGCAAACCTAAAAAATTGCCCAAAAAAACACATTTTCCTCACATTTCTGTGGTGGAAAGTTCTGGAATCTGCGTGGATCCACAAATTTACACCCACCCCGCGTTCCCCAAAGTCTTCCGGGAAAAATGGTACCTCACTTGTGTGGGTAGGCCTAGTGCCCGCGACAGGAAACGGCGCCAAACACAACGTGGACACAACACAATTTCACAGTGAAAAATGACCCTTTTTTGGCAAAGTGCCTAGCTGTAGTTTTTGAACCCTAGCTCTGCCGGCACCTAGGGAAACCTAGCAAACCTATACATTTTTGAAAACTAGACACCCAGGGGAATCCAGGATGGGGTGACTCGACTGCCTCCCACCAGGTTCTGTTACCCAGAATCCCTTGCAAACCTGAAAAATTGCCAAAAAACCCACATTTTCCTCACATTTGTGTGGTGGAAAGTTCTGGAATCTGTGTGGATCCACAAATTTCCACCCACCCCGCGTTCCCCAAAGTCTTCCGAGAAAAATGGTACCTCACTTGTGTGGGTAGGCCTAGTACCTGCGACAGGAAACGGCACAAAACGCAACGTGGATATAACACAATTTCACAGTGAAAAATGACCCTTTTTTGGCAAAGTGCCTAGCTGTAGTTTTTGAACCCTAGCTCTGCCGGCACCTCGGGAAACCTAGCAAACCTAAACATTTTTGAAAACTAGACACCCAGGGGAATCCAGGATGGGGTGACTCGACTGCCTCCCACCAGGTTCTGTTACCCAGAATCCCTTGCAAACCTAAAAAATTGCCCAAAAAAACACATTTTCCTCACATTTCTGTGGTGGAAAGTTCTGGAATCTGCGTGGATCCACAAATTTCCACCCACTCCGTGTTCCCCAAAGTCTTCCGAGAAAAATGGTACCTCACTTGTGTGGGTAGGCCTAGTGCCTGCGACAGGAAACAGCGCAAAACGCAACGTGGACACACCACAATTTCACAGTGAAAAATGACCCTTTTTTGGCAAAGTGCCTAGCTGTAGTTTTTGAACCCTAGCTCTGCCGGCACCTAGGGAAACCTACCAAACCTATACATTTATGAAAACTAGACACCCATGGGAATCCAGGACGGGGTGACTCGACTGCCTCTCACAAGGTTCTGTTACCCAGAATCCCTTGCAAACCTAAAGAATTGCCCAGAAAAACACATTTTCCTCACATTTCTGTGGTGGAAAGTTCTGGAATCTGCGTGGATCCACAAATTTCCACCCACCCCGCGTTCCCCAAAGTCTTCCGAGAAAAATCGTACCTCACTTGTGTGGGTAGGCCTAGTGCCCGCGACAGGAAACGGCGCAAAACGCAACGTGGACACAACACAATTTCACAGTGAAAAATGACCCTTTTTTGGCAAAGTGCCTAGCTGTAGTTTTTGAACCCTAGCTCTGCCGGCACCTAGAGAAACCTAGCAAACCTATACATTTTTGAAAACTAGACACCCAGGGGAATCCAGGATGGGGTGACTCGACTGCCTCCCACCAAGTTGTGTTACCCAGAATCCCTTGCAAACCTGAAAAATTGCCAAAAGAAACACATTTTCCTCACATTTCTGTGGTGGAAAGTTCTGGAATCTGCGTGGATCCACAAATTTCCACCCACCCCGCGTTCCCCAAAGTCTTCCGAGAAAAATAGTACCTCACTTGTGTGGGTAGGCCTAGTGCCCGCGACAGGAAACGGCGCAAAACGCAACGTGGACACAACACAATTTCACAGTGAAAAATAACCCTTTTTTGGCAAAGTGCCTAGCTGTAGGTTTTGAACCCTAGCTCTGCCGGCACCTAGAGAAACCTAGCAAACCTATACATTTTTGAAAACTAGACACCCAGGGGAATCCAGGATGGGGTGACTCGACTGCCTCCCACCAGGTTGTGTTACCCAGAATCCCTTTCAAACCTGACAAATTGCCAAAAAACCCACATTTTCCTCACATTTGTGTGGTGGAAAGTTCTGGAATCTGCGTGGATCCACAAATTTCCACCCACCCCGCGTTCCCCAAAGTCTTCCGAGAAAAATGGTACCTCACTTGTGTGGGTAGGCCTAGTACCTGCGACAGGAAACGGCACAAAACGCAACGTGGATATAACACAATTTCACAGTGAAAAATGACCCTTTTTTGGCCAAGTGCCTAGCTGTAGTTTTTGAACCCTAGCTCTGCCGGCACCTCAGGAAACCCAGCAAACCTAAACATTTTTGAAAACTAGACACCCAGGGGAATCCAGGATGGGGTGACTCGACTGCCTCCCACCAGGTTCTGTTACCCAGAATCCCTTGCAAACCTAAAAAATTGCCAAAACAACCACATTTTCCTCACATTTCTGTGGTGGAAAGCTCTGGAATCAGCGTGGATCCACAAATTTCCACCCACCCCGCGTTCCCCAAAGTCTTCCGAGAAAAATGGTACCTCACTTGTGTGGGTAGGCCTAGTGCCCACGACAGAAAACGGCGCAAAACGCAACGTTGACACACCACAATTTCACAGTGAAAAATGACCCTTTTTATGGCAAAGTGACTAGCTGTAGTTTGTGAACCCTAGCTCTGCCAGCACCTAGGGAAACCTAGCAAACCTATACATTTCTGAAAACTAGACACCCGGGGGATTCCAGGGAGGTATGGCTTGCGTGGGTCCAACCAACGTTTCCTTACCCAGAATCCCCTGCAAACCTCAAATTTAGCTGAAAAAAATCACTTTTTTCACACATTTTTGTGTGGGAAAGTTGTGGCATCACCAGGCTGACACAAATTTCCTACCAACCAGCGTTCCCCAGGGTCTCCCGATAAAAATGGTGCCTCACTCGTGTGGGAGGCCCAAGTATCTGCGACAGGCAAGGGCCCAAAACGTAGTGAGGCGACATCAAAATTGCCTATCACAAAACAACCTGGTTTTGCAAGGGCGGTCACCTGGGTTTTTGGCCCCGTGCTCGGCGGCCATCTAGGGAAACCTACCAAACCCACACATTTCTGAAAAGTAGACACCCGGGGGATATCAGGGAGGTATGCCTTGCGTGGATCCCCCAACGTTTCCTTACCCAGAATCCCCTGCAAACCTCAATTATGGCTTAAAAAATCACTTTTTTCACACATTTTTGTGTGGGAAAGTTGTGGCATCACCGGGCTGACACAAATTTCCTACCACCCAGTGTTCCCCAGGGTCTCCCGATAAAAATGGTGCCTCACTCGTGTGGGAGGCCCAAGTACCCGCGACAGGCAAGGGCCCAAAACGTAGTGAGGCGACTTCAAAATTGCCTATCACAAAACAACCTGGTTTTGCAAGGGGGTCACCTGGGTTTTGGCCCGTGCTCGGCGGCCATCTAGGGAAACCTACAAAACCCACACATTTCTGAAAACTAGATACCCGGGGATTCCAGGGAGGTATGGCTTGCGTGGATCCCCCAAAGTTTCCTTACCCAGAATCCCCTGCAAACCTCAATTTTAGCTGAAAAAATCACTTTTTTCACACATTTTTGTGTGGGAAAGTTGTGGCATCACCGGGCTGACTCAAATTTCCTACCACCCAGAATTCCACAGGGTCTCCCGATAAAAATGGAGCCTCACTCGTGTGGGAGGCCCAAGTACCCGCAACAGGCAAGGGCCCAAAACGTAGTGAGGCAACATCAAAATTGCCTATCACAAAACAACCTGGTTTTGCAAGGGGGGTCACCTGAGTTTTTGGCCCCGTGCTCGGCGACCATCTAGGGAAACCTACAAAACCCACACATTTCTGAAAACTAGACACCCGGGGGATTCCAGGGAGGTATGGCTTGCGTGGATCCCCCAATTTTTCCTTACCCAGAATCCCCTGCAAACCTCAATTTTAGCTAAAAAAAATCACTTTTTTCACACATTTTTGTGTGGGAAAGTTGTGGCATCACCGGGCTGACACAAATTTCACTACGTTTTGGGCCCTTGCCTGTCGCGGGTACTTGGGCCTCCCACTCGAGTGAGGCACCATTTTTATCA
Organism: Calotriton arnoldi; assembly: GCA_963921515.1. Lineage (NCBI taxonomy): Eukaryota > Metazoa > Chordata > Amphibia > Caudata > Salamandridae > Calotriton > Calotriton arnoldi. The sequence goes on from CAWUFW010002625.1 coordinate 18,593, forward strand.
GGAGCCCCGGGGGAACTCTGGGTGGTAGGAAATTTGTGTCAGCCCGGTGAAGCCACAACTTTCCCATACAAAAATGTGTGAAAAAAGTGATTTTTTTCCAGCTAAAATTGAGGTTTGCAGGGTATTCTGGGTAAGGAAACGTTGGGGGATCCATGCAAGCCATTCCTCCCTGGAATCCCCCAGGTGTCTAGTTTTCAGAAATGTGTGGGTTTTGTAGGTTTCCGTAGATGGCCGCCGAACACGGGGCCAAAAACCCAGGTGACCCCCTTTGCAAAACCAGGTTGTTTTGTGATAGGCAATTTTGATGTCGCCTCACTACGTTTTGGGTCCTTGCCTGTCGCGGGTACTTGGGCCTCCCACAAGAGTGAGGCACCATTTTTATTGGGAGACACGGGGGAACTCTGGGTGGTAGGAAATTTGTGTCAGCCCGGTGATGCCACAACTTTCCCACACAAAAATGTGTGAAAAAAGTGATTTTTTCAGCTAAAATTGAGGTTTGCAGGGGATTCTGGGTAAGGAAACGTTGGGGGATCCATGCAAGCCATACCTCCGTGGAATCCCCCAGGTGTCTAGTTTTTAAAAATGTGTGGGTTTTGTAGGTTTCCCTAGATGTCCGCCGAGCACGGGGCCAAAAACCCAGGTGACCCCCCTTGCAAAACCAGGTTGTTTTGTGCTAGGCAATTTTGATGTCGCCTCACTACGTTTTGGGCCCTTGCCTGTCGCGGGTACTTGGGCCTCCCACACAAGTGAGGCACCATTTTTATAGGGAGACCCGGGGGAACTCTGGGTGGTAGGAAATTTGTGTCAGCCCGGTGATGTCACACCTTTCCCACACAAAAATGTGCAAAAAAGTGATTTTTTTCAGCTAAATTTGAGGTTTACAGGGATTCTGGGTAAGGAAACGTTGGGGGATCCACGCAAGCCATACCTCCCTGGAATCCCCGGGTGTCTAGTTTTCAGAAATGTGTGGGTTTGGTAGGTTTCCCTAGATGGCCGCCGAGCACGGGGCCAAAAACAAAGGTGACCCCCTTGCAAAACCAGGTTGTTTTGAGATAGGCAATTTTGATGTCGCCTCACTACGTTTTGGGCCCTTGCCTGTCGCGGGTACTTGGGCCTCCCACACGAGTGAGGCACCATTTTTATTGGGAGACCCGGGGGAACTCTGGGTGGTAGGAAATTTGTGTCAGCCCGGTGATGTCATAACTTTCCCACACAAAAATGTGCAAAAAAAGTGATTTTTTCAGCTAAATTTGAGGTTTATAGGGGATTCTGGGTAAGGAAACGTTGGGGGATCCACGCAAGCCATACCTCCCTGGAATCCCCCGGGTGTCTAGTTTTCAGAAATGTGTGGGTTTGGTCTGTTTCCCTAGATGGCCACCGAGCACAGGGCCAAAACCAAAGGTGACCCCCCTTGCAAAACCAGGTTGTTTTGAGATAGGCAATTTTGATGTCGCCTCACTATGTTTTGGGCCCTTGCCTGTCCCGGGTACGTGGGCCTCCCACACGAGTGAGGCACCATTTTTATCGGGAGACCCGGGGGAACTCTGGGTGGTAGGAAATTTGTGTCAGCCCAGTGATGTCACAACTTTCCCACACAAAAATGTGCAAAAAAAGTGATTTTTTTCAGCTAAATTTGAGGTTTACAGGGGATTCTGGGTAAGGAAACGTTGGGGGATTCACGCAAGCCATACCTACCTGGAATCCCCCGGGTGTCTAGTTTTCAGAAATGTGTGGGTTTGGTAAGTTTCCCTAGATGGCCGCCGAGCACGGGGCCAAAAACAAAGGTAACCCCCTTGCAAAACCAGGTTGTTTTGTGATAGGCAATTTTGACGTCGCCTCACTACGTTTTGGGCCCTTGCCTGTCGCGGGAACTTGGGCCTCCCACGTGAGTGAGGTACCATTTCTATTGGAATACTTGGAGAAAGACGGGGGATAGGAAAGTTGTTGTTTCTTTCTGCAGGGTGAAAATTTTGGCACAATAATGCAAGGAAAACGTGACAGACATTTTGAGGTTTGCAGGACATTGTGGGTAAGATAACGTGTTGGTATCCACAAGAGAGACATCACCATGTACTTCCATGGGTGTTTAGTTTACGACAATATCTACAGTTGGTAGGTTATTCTTAGATGGAATGTACACCTTGGCAGAGAGACTAAAAAGACAAAGATTCCTGCACAGCCATCTATTCGTCAAGCACACACACATACTGGTTGGATTTGGCACGAGGGCGAGTGATGGTTCAGTATATAAAATTTTATTAACAAGAGATTTCACAAAAATGAAATGCACTGACAATAATTGAAAGGACAAAAAACTGAACCAGTGACTCGCAGCTCGTGAGCTGTAAAGCCACGGCAAGGCACCAACCGCTTTACAGGCCATTCACACACCTTTCATACGTGATACACACAAGACCATTCACACCACCAGGCACGAAACCAACACATTACAACACTCACAAAAAGGGACAAGGTACACCCTGCTTGAGAAAGACAGAAAAGACAAATATTTCTGCACAACCACCAATTCTTCAAGCACACAGACATACTGGTTGGATTTGGCACGAGGGTGTGATGGTTCAGTATATACAGTTGTATTAACCAGAGATTTCACAAAAATGAAATGCACTGTTAATAATTGAAAGGACGAGAAACTGAACCATTGACTCACAGCTCGTGAGTTGTAAAGCCACGACAAGGCACCAACCTCTTTACAGGCCATTCATACACCTTTCATACGTGTGACACATACAAAACCATTCACACCGCCAGCCGCGGGCCCAGCACATTACAACACTCACACCAGCAGACAGCACCATTCAATGGCCCATCACTTTCACACGCCCACATTCCTGACACAGCAACCACACCAGCTCAAGGATTGCGTGGAGTGGCGTTTAGCTAGCAGTGTGTGTAGTGACCAGCAGCAAGTCACTACTCACACACCGCCAGCCGAGCGCCAGTCCACGCACACCGCCAGCCAAGCACCAGTCCACCCACACCACCAGCCAAGCGCCAGTCCATGCACACCGCCAGCCAAGCACCAGTCCACGCACACCGCCAGCCAAGCTCCAGTCCACGCACACCGCCAGCCAAGCGCCAATCCACGCACACCGCCAGCCAAGCGCCAATCCACGCACACCGCCAACAAAGCACCAGACCACGCACACCGCCAGCCAAGCGCCAGTCCACGCACACCGCCAGCCAAGCGCCCGTCCACGCACACCACCAGCCAAGCGCCAGTCCACGCACACCACCAGCCAAGCGCCAGCCTACACACACCGCCATCACATTTAGGATTTTTTTATACAAAAAAGAAAACACAAACAAATTGCAAATAGATACAAATCTACTAACACAAAATCTGAAACTAAATACATTGCACTAATGCCAACCTTGAAACAGAACAAAAATGTTTAAACAATACAGACCAGGCAGTTCACTTTACCACTCATGGATGCTCCCAATAATTCTTTTGCGTGTGGTACGTTCTAAAACAAGCAGGCACACACAGCCTAGGGTTAGAAGGACACTCGGGGCAGTACATACGAGTCTCCTTCCGCGTACCTCTTCGCCAACAGACTCTACATCTCCTAGTGGGAAAGTCTTTGAGGGTGTGGGAGGAATGTGATCAGGAAAGTGGCGATCTTTCAATCGAGCCACATCCTCCACCACTCCAACTCTAGGAACACTTGCCTGTTCCACAACAACAAGGCTGCCTATCACAGACTCCTGAAACTGAACAAAAGTCAACTTTGACGCAGGAGAACACTCCTTGAACACAACAAAAGCATTGAAAGTTGCTAAATTGAAGAGATGGATGGCCAACTTCTTATACCAAACGTAAGCCTTACGAATAGCAGTGTAAGGTTCCAACCTCTGATCTACTCTATCAACACCACCCATGTGCTTATTGTAATCTAAAATGCACACAGGTGTGCGCACTTCAGCAATCTGACCCCAAACAGCCACAGCTGAAGTACTCTCATCATGGATGGTAATCAGCATGTACACATCCCTCCGGTCCACAAATTTCACAGCAAGTAGTTCATCACTACGCAAGGAACTGCACTGTCCCCTCTGAAGTTTTTTGCAAACAAGCTCTTTTGGATAACCTTTACGGTTAGAGCGGATTGTGCCACAAGCAAAAGTGTCCACTTTGAACAATTCCTTAAACAATTGCACAGCAGTGTAGAAGTTATCATGGTACAAATGGTGGCCTCTGTTAAACAGTCCTCTAGCAAGATCCCACACAATTTTCTCTGAAATTCCAAAAGTGGACGGACAACCAGGGGGGTCAATAGTGGAATCCCTACCAGTGTACACACGGAAATTAAAAACATTTCCTGTCCTACTCTCAGACAACATATACAGCTTAATTCCATAGCGTGCCCTCTTGCTAGGAATGTACTGCCTAAAAACCAAACGGCCCTTAAACAGGACCAAAGACTCATCAATAGATATTTCTTTCCCTGGAGTATAGATCTCTGAAAATCGATCTACAAAGTGATCAAGAGCAGGCCGAATCTTAAAAAGACAGTCACAGTCAGGGTGATCTCGTGCCAACGCCAAAGCATTATCAACAAAATGCAGCATCCGAAGCAAAAGTAAATACCGATCATGAGTCATAATTGCAGGAAATATGGCCGTTGCCATCAAGGGACTGGTAGACCAATATGAAGCCATGGACGGCTTCCTTATCAAACCCATCAATAAAGTCAAAGCCAAAAACTTCTTCATCTCTTCCATATTTGTGGGAGTCCACCAGGTAGCTCTAGAGTGGGGCCTAAGTTTGTCACTGTTGTCCCTCAAAAACTGTTCAGCATACAAATTAGTCTGCTCAACAATCTCACCCAAAAATACATCATCCATAAACAACTGAAAAAACTGTATAGGCAAAAAATTTTCACAATCCACTCTACACCCTGCATCACCACTAAAGGCAGGCAACACCGGCTGCACCATGTTTGGATCAACCCAGAGTCCAGCACTTCCAGTAGGAAGCCTAGCAGCCTCAGGCTGTAATCCAGATGCCTCTTGCACCATCGGCACAGCAGTATCCTCCTCTAAAACAGGCACTTCATCCGCACTGAGAGTAGCTTCATCCACACCGAGAGTAGCTTCATCCGCACTGAGAGTACCTTCATCATCCGATGATTCCATGTGGAGAGAAAACTCACTGCCAGAATCTTCCCCTCCCTCCTCTCCCTCAGACGCACTGTCAGTCTCATAATCCTGCTCAGAGGAAGATTCAAGAAGCATACCAACCACCTGCTGAGCAGTCATTCTACGGCTAGCCATAATGCTTACTAATAAAGGTAACTTGTCAAACAAGTCAACAACAACAAACCCTTTGTAAAACAAGCATTGGCATAGCCAATAGGTCTCGCCTTTGGGACCTTATAAGTGTTTAGCCATGCAACAGTTAATGTTGTTGCAGTAAGGATATTGTGCTGCATAACTAAATACTTATAAGGTTCCAAAGGCGAGAACTATTGGCCAATGGCTGAACAAAGTCCATTCTAAGTATCGGTTCTGTACACAACACGTATTTCGACAAAATAACAGCTAATGTAGTCCGTAAACAAGACAAAAAATGCAGCGTGAAATGAAGCGTTGTGAGCACACCAACTGAGCAAATTAGGCCACTAAAGTAATGAAAAGAGACACATAGCACTTTACAAAACTCCAAAAAATACTGCCCCCCAAAAGAAATATTTGTAATCATAGTATATTTTTTAAAGACATTAAGTCAGATACATGTACATCACCCCCACCCCACCACTGACCACAAAAGATTTTCTTATGAACTGGTCTTATCCTGAAAATCTGAAGTTCTCAGCAACTTGAAATGCTACTTAAATGTACCCGATGCTTTTTGCTATATGCTAAACACGCTGTGTCATCAAATTTACCAGATAGCCAAAATGTATCTGCTCTTGTGGATGGGTCTTCACAGCACAAAACTGCTCCTGCAAACTGAAAAGATTCTGACAAGTGGGAATACAAGGGCAGCAGTAGAAAAGCACAAAGGGGCATATTTACAAGGGCTTTATCTCCGCTTTTTTGGCTTAAAAAGCCAAAAAAGCGGAGATAAAACTATCGCCCTATTTACAAGAGGGTGCTAACATGCATAATCGCATGTTAGCACCCTTTTTCCCAACGCCTCCCTTTGCATCTCTAATGAGATGCAAAGTGGGCGTAACCCGGATGGACTACCTTGCAAATATCGCTGATGTTCACATCGCGATATTTACAAGGCTGTCCCAGCATTTTAGCACACGTTAGTTTTTGGAGAAAACCGCTGTTTTCTCCAAAAACTAACGTCTGCTAAAATGCAGACTTACCTATCCCTAACATTGGGGTGGATTATGCTGATACGACCCTGTGGGTCGTATCAGCAAGGTTATCGCCGTTTTGCAGGGAACATCGCTGGAAAACCAGCGATGTTCCCTGCAAAACGGCGATAACCTCGCTATCTCTGGAATTTTTATCGCCCTGGAGAAACGCGTTGTTAATAACGCGCTACCAGGGCGATAAATTCCAGAGATAGCCTGCAATAACAAAATTATCGCTAAGCACGGCCAGCGATAATTATCGCTGGCCGTTGATAATATGCCCCAAAGAAAGAAAACACACAATGATAGGATTCTTATATTTAAATTTTTTTTTAAAGCAGAGCATCAGAACTACAGCTGAATAGTTCCTTTCGTGCAATAAAACAGAGGTACTTTCTACACTCCGCGCTACAAGCAGCTATGTCGCAAAAAACATGTGCAAAGTTGTACAGTCTTCCACCAGTCACTGGGAGTCTAGGATTGTTTACATTTTAGCGTAAGCATCGACAAAGCCATTAACCCGGTCTTTAAGTTTATCGGTAAGAGTACGACCTCTGTGCATGTTGCCACAGCTGTCCTAGAAAAAAAATCCCATAATGTAGCATGGTCTTGGGATTCATTAGAAAATCTGAGGGTATTGCTCCTTTGAATAACAACATGCATTAGTGGAGTTAAGCAGTCATTTTAAAGAACAGCGATACTGACTCGCAGTAGGGCTTGAAATGTTGTTGCATGTTTAAGAAAGCCTATTTGACTGCAATTCTTTACTGTGTAAACAAAACAAAAAATTAGAATGTAGCGTGAGGAATGCCAGGAATGAGGAGTGAGGCGGGAGGGAGAGAGAGAAAGGGAAAGAGTGAGAAAGAGAGAGGGGGGAGAGAGAGAGCGAGAGAGGGGGAGAGAGAGAGCGAGAGGGAGAAAGAGAGAGCAGGAGAGACAGAGAGAAAGAGAGAGAAAGCGAGAGGAGAGAGAGAGAGAGAGAGCGAGAGAGAGAGCGAGACACAGTGTGTTACTGTGAAGATACTGGTGCTGTATGGAGACTTATGTTTTTATGCATAAAACCTAATAAACATATTTTTTTAAAACAGAAAAAAACTTTTGTTTGTTTAGTTACAATTGACATGGGGAAAATTTAAAGTCTACAAAACAAAAACTAAAACTCTCTGACAACTTGCATACGAAGTAACAGATGACATCATCAATGGTATCGCTGACACCAGTAAAATTATCATAAGGATGGAAGCCGAGAAATTACGCAAAAAATAAAGCCAGCGCGTGAGGTCTAGTACAAGGTGATCTGCAGAATCTACTGCTAGAAATTCTAGGGCTAAATAGGTCCGGGGACGGTCTCCTGTGAGACCTCAAAGCAAGGTGTCAGTAAGGCCAAGTCAGTCCTGCTGAGACTTGTGTGTGAACCACAAGTGGATCAAAGGGAGAGCTCAGTGCACAGCTGGAAAAGAGCTCAGTGCACAGCTGGAAAAGAGCTCAGTGCACAGCTGGAAAAGCTGCCACCTCAGCAGACAGCCCCTCAGATCTGTCAATGAACACATACCTGCTGGGCAGGGTGCTAAAGACTCCTGTGGATTAATAACTGTGTTTTTCCCCTTGGGAATGAAGAAATGAAGTGCTCTGAGAAGTCTTCTGGGACACATTGAGAAAAGCAGTGTGGTTGGTTGGCAGGCAAGGCCTGGCACAGTCTATGGAACCAAGGCTGCTTTAAACAAAAGCTTTGGGCAAAAGGGCCCATGAAGCAAAAGGTTGGAATAGGGTACCAGTATATATATGGCTTCTGCTGGGGAACAGTGCATGCACCTTCTGAACCTATTTTGGGCTGAACTTAAATGATCATTGTGTCGTGGTCAGCTAAATTGCACATCCCACAGGCTGAAGGAACAGAACTGAACATGCCTGCACAAGCAGCCGACATTGTAGGTAATGAAACATCTCATGCCAGGTCCAGTCAAAGAGTTGATGCCAGTGGTACATCGATCTTCACTAACACAATAGACTTGTGACTGCATTGAAAAATTAGTCCTGACCTCATTAACATTTGAAACCCCCCTCCCAGCCCTGTACAACGAATCACCTCTACACTGCATAATCCGAGCTCTGCAGTTGCTCAACCACTGCACTTCTCGCCCTCAACAATGCTCTGTACATCCGAGGCCAGAATCTGACTGCAACCACTCTCAAGCACTCGACCATGCTCTACACACCCTCACGCATGCTACGCATGCTGTCACGCCCGCTGCAGATACAATCTACATAGGCTACCTCGGCACTTTACACCTAATACCAACACTACCCAACCAGATTATGCCCTGCCTGACACACCCATTCGTTGCATATGCTCAAGCACACTCCGCGCATCATCAAGTCAAGCACAAAGCCCCGTTAAGAACTTTCCGAGCACCAAATTGGCACACCCCGCCTATAGAGGTGGGCGAACTCTGAAGGCTCGGGCCAGGCTCTGGCTCAGCTCGAGGTTCTATTGCAACCTCGAGCCCATGACGAGCCGAGTTTCCATGAGCTTCTGCCTGCCACCGTCGCTGTTCTACCCTTATGCACGAGTCAAAAACAAAGCATTAACCTTTCAGGTAAAAAGGAGAAACACATAGATACATATTTTGTAGCTGATTTTTGCAAAGTGAACAAGAAAACCTGAATTAATTGCGGCTTCCCTGCTTAACCATATTGGTTGATATTAGGCAAAGATTTTACTTCTACCAATCCTCCTTTTTTCTTCAATATGGCAAACGAAAGTACCTTCAAATACCCGTGTTCCGAATATCAGTTGCAGAAAAGTATAGAGTGTTTGATTTACTAGACTATAATGCGGCTCTATCCACAAGAATGCGGGCCACGCAGGGTTCACGGGACAACTGTATTTCCTCATTAACATCACTTTCGCCAGAGTGGGGGAGGGAGCAGAATAGTTCTAAGTTCTTGTTTAAAAAGTATCACTTTTGATACATACTTCTCAGTGCAATGTTATTTATAATGGAAGTATTAATATCAAAGTTTCCACGTGAAAGAAATACACTTTTTTGAACTGCGATTTGACTTCATGGTGTGTTGCATGTTTCCATGGCAAACATATTTAGGGCTCGGCTCATGCACGGGCTCTAAGAGCCAGGCCCCTGGCTCTGGCTGGTCCAGTTAATAATCTGTTGGCTCGCCCACCTCTCTACCCGCCTATGCATCTCACTGACCCTGCCGTGCACATACACTTCTCATGCACCCCCTCTGCACAGACGGGCCACGCCCTGTGCGCAGGCACCCAAGTTCTCGAACCTTCCAGCTCTTCACAGCACCCCTCTACCCTATCTACCCCCGCTGGTCTGCACTTCCGGAGGGCACAGTCTGGACATTCAGCGCAGTGCAAACCGAGAGGTAAGGGAACCTACAGATGGAGCAAAACCAGGTCTGGGCGGAAGGGCAGGGGTGAAACTAGCTGGGGAGAGGTGATATAAATCGGGGAGAGCTGTGGAGGGGGTGATATAAATCGGGGAGAGCTGTGGAGGGGTCACAGACGTATAGATTCCTGATAATGCAGCACATCAAAGAACCGATACTGCAACGAGCTAAAGGACTGACGCCAGAGGCAAATGAATTAACTCGCACTGGAACAAAGTAAACACGACGAGAAAACTCTGGCACTAAAATAAAAATTAATGAATAGCATACTAAAAGGCAAATCAACGCCCCGCTACTGTAAAGAAAATCAGTCGACAAATTGTGGGACGATTCGAAGCACCGATTATGTAAAAACGAAGGAGCACAAAAGGACAAATCAAAGGTTCAAATATGGAAGCAAAACAACAGGTGCATGCAGGGCAACTGAGAGCAAACTACTCCAGACTGCGGCTGCGCGGCTCGAAGCCTACGGGCCGATTTAATGGTCGACCTATATACATGATTTATCATGTATATGGGTCGACCATTAAATCGTATCATGTATATATCAGCCAAGGTTCACCAAAGAGCAGACGCTGCGGGCGCAACTACCGGAACTGTCACTAAAGGAGTAAAGAAACTGTGTTTTAGGCAATAAATAACAAGCGCGCGCGCCTCGCGCGGCAGCAGGGGGAGGGGAGAGAGGAGGGGGCCTGCGCGATTCCCTTGCGGGAGCGAGCAGCAAGGCGCGATAATTGATAATGTTGCAGCGCGTACAATAAAAACTATCCTCCTCCCAGGCTACTTATAGGTCATCCAGGGGCAAACTATATTTCTCATATCCACATGACGATGGGGCCCATAAACATCGCCTAAACACACACACATACACTCCTGGATTTCCTTTTACACCTTTATGAAATTCCGTACTCCTAGGAGAAGCATGAGAACTAAATGGAGAACACCATTTTGTGTACCGCTGGAAGAGCAAGGATATCTATTTACCTTAATTTGTCACTTTCTTTTAATTATTTCTTAAGATATTCCTGCTCATTGTTTTGTCGATGAATCATTCATTTAAGAAATTAGTTCATAGTGATTAAGACCAGCTGAATCACAATCAACCAATTACTCAGGTCACAATCAATTAGGAAAATAACCACTGAGTCATTTTGGTTTTTAAAGAATCTTAAATGTTATATAATTTTAAAAACATGAAAAGATTTAATACTTTATTCAATTATTCATTTTAAATTCACAATTTTATTAAGCATAATCAATTTATTGCAGAAAGGAAATTTTGTCATGAAGCCAAAAACCTTAGTTACCTGCCTAGCTTCCTAATTTAGCCTAATGATTTCTAACCTAACTTTGGGATTAGAAATAGCCTGATTCTCATACTCAACTGTAAAGTTAAGACAGCAACAGCAACTTCAGCTCGTCAGCATCAGCTACCTGCAACCCGTCTCCTCTACTGCAACCACGACTCTCGAACTGCAACTGACTGTGACTGCAACCGCGACTGACCCCCTCCCACTAAGAGTAGGCCCTCTTATACCCTAATTCTAACTTTGCTAACTAACTGTTGCAACATTAATATCACGCTTTTCTTTCATTGGTCCATGCATGTCAGCTTATTCATTCTTTAATCAAGTTCCTTTGGATTCAAGGGTCCTTGGATCATTTCCTTTCCCATACGCTTTAAACATTTCCATCCGATTCGATCAGTCCATTTGTATCTTCTTTTGACACATTCAAGAACTCCGCAGTCATTGTCCTTTCTCTTGGGCTCCTTTCCCACGGACTCTCTCCTGATCATCACGGCACACTATCAGTTCAATTAGGTCACACCAGCCTTGACCATTTCTTGCATCCTAGCCTCTCAGAGACATCACGAGGCTCCAGATTTCTTCAATCTCATCCCGTACCACGTGTCCCCTTGCGCCTGCGCACATCTTCCCACTGGCGGCCATTTTATCTCGCCACTCGGTTCTACTTTAGAAGCACTAATTTGAGGCAAATAAAACATAATTAAAATAGAGAAAAATATCCCTTTCGTTTCCCTCCCGTCTACGTACCCCAATTAGTTGTTACCTAGCAAAAGCGACATTTTAAGCTGCTCCTTACTTACCATCACTATTGTTTTTGCAACGACACATTTTATTTCTATGAAGCACAAACATGCATTTATTTTATTTAGTACGCTTTTTATTCTTACGTTATGATTAGACACATGGACATTCATTAGTAGATTATTTAGCACGTACATTAGCATATTACCATTCCCACATATACAATGTTGATTAATACATTTAAACGAACATTTTTAATTAATTAATTATATAATTTGTTAGGGGTTAAATTTTTTTATTTTTACTGCTCCATCAATCCCCCTTTGGTGATTTTTAAATCACCACATAAAACCCAAGTCATACTTCTTTTCAGGCAGCATGTCTTTCATCCTTTACTTTCTGTTATTCATATCTCTGTCTCTTCTTCATCTTGCCTTTTAGTCTCTTTATACATGCTTTCTTTCATTTTCTCCAACTCAATTTCACCCATTTCTCTCTCTCTTTCTCTCATTATTCTGTTATTTCTTCTTATCTTATTCTGTCTTACTTTTCTCTTTATACATGTTATTACTATTTTCAATGTCATGGCTAACAATATCACTATAGTTGCTACTATTATAACTTTCCCTATTACTAGTTTACTCATCCTAGTTAACCAATTTGCTACTGAGGAAAACCCTCTACCAAGTTTTCCCAAAACACTTTCAACCTCCAGTGGAACTAATTCTTTGTGCAGACTTGTAATATTTGTAATATACTTCTGTATATTTTCACTATTATCCGGAATGTAAGTACAACAATGTTGGACTTTCAACATTCCACAGACTCCACCCTCTTTTGCCAAAAGAATATCAAGGGCAAGCCGATTTTGCATCACCATAGCTCTCATGGCAACCATTTCGGTATTTACCATTAAGAACCCTCCCGCAGTATCTGTAGACAAACGATCTACTACTGTGGATAACTTCGAATTTTAAATGCATTCAAAGATATTCCCACTGCTGGTATCAATGCTCCAAAAATATCTCCTACAATTTCTGAAAAACGTTCCCTCTTTCTACGTGTAAATCTATTAATCATCTTGTATGTTCCCTTTTCTTCTCTGTCCATGTGAAAGATTTTTGGAAAGACCAGGCCTACATAGCAAGTTCCATACCAATGGTCCGGTAACCTGTAATAAGCTCTATTCCCACAAATATAATAGATACCTGGAAATATTGGATCTTTTCCACCTTTGAATCCCCAACCTCCCAGAATTTGATAATTGTCATGGCAGACACTGGAACCTACAAAGTAATTGTCATAGACTGTCCTATTTCTCCAAATGCACAACTTTCCTGTTTGCGGCCAGTCTAATGTCATTGCTGCATTTATCTTTTTCCCTTCATGATTTCCTTCCTCAAACGTCCATAAACGTTTTCCTTCCTCTTTTATTGCTTCTTTTTGAAATTTCATTCTTCTTTCCTCAACCATGTCTAGAAATACTTTTTCTTCTTTCTTTAACTCACAGGTAAGGTTGTTACTAACTATTTCTTCTAACGTTAATTTTCTATGTTCTAAAAAGAATTCTCCTAAAACTTTTGCTGGTTTTACTTTGTTAAGTTCTGGTACTACTGGAATGTTTGCAAAAATCTTATCTATATCAGTATAATAAGATTCTAATCTACCTGTTTTATAAAATAAACTTGCTATTACACTACATGTTATTCCATAAGTCAGAGGTAAGTGATGATAAGTCACTCCTTCCGATACTGACGCAGGCAACTGCATACAAACATAACAATCTCTTACGTCCATTGTCTCTACGTACTCATACAATAATTTTGTAAAAACGTTCTTTGAAAAATCTGTTACTGATTTATCCTTATGCAACTCTGCACTACTTCTTAAAATAACTTGTTCTTTAACACTAGCTTCTCTTTCTAATTTACTATCATTTTTTGCTTCTATCACAGCCACACTAATTGGAATTGTGATTGCTAAAACTATCCATATGGTCATTAATAACCCTGTACAAAAGCAGCACATTTTGCACCATCTCTTTACAAATTCACATTTATTTCTTCTATTCTCATTATTCTCCATTTTTCTTTTTCTATTTGTTAAATTTTTAGAAAATTGTGTCACTACACCTCAAAATGACTTAGACGCCACTCTGCTTTCAAAAAGTCTTTGCTTGGTACTTTCTTTAATTCTCTCCAGAATTCTTTCGTTGTCACATCCGGTGATTTGTCACATCCAGTAAAATTGTCACGTCCGGCAGAAGCACTTTAAGTCTTCACTTCAGTCCTTTTGTTGCATCTCACCTTTTCCCATCCGACTTCTCAGTCTCTGGTTTCCGTGAGTGTTTTCTTCTTCTCCTTTGTAATCTGTTAGTGCAATATACAGCCACTCAGGTGACTTAAATTTTGAATTTATTTTCCTTGTCCTTTTGGACTTTTGTAATCTTTTTCCACTGGGTTTTTCTTGTCCCTTTTGACTTGTTACTTCATTTACTTGTTCAGCATCTTCATCTTCTGCTCTTATTATTCTATATCTCAATTTTCTTACATAGCTGTTGGGCCAATTATCTCCTTTTCTTGGCCTTTTGACCTCACCCTCTCTTTCTTCTCTTTCCGACCTCCAATTTCTTTTTCTTGATTCAGTCTTTGCTTTTTCCTCTCCTCCACTTTCTTCTGTTTCTGTTTCAACTGTCTCACTATTGTCTCTTATTTTGAAACTTATAATCTCGTCATCTCCTACTGGTGGATCTATCTTCTCCTTTTCGTTTTCCCTTATCACTGTCCCTCCTCGGGGTTCTTCCGATTTGGTGTTTTCCTCCTTACCTGTTTCTAAATTTCCCTGTTCTCCTGTTTTTCTATCTATCCCTATTGCTCCTCGGGGTTCTTCTCGATTTTCTAACTTTTGTGTACTTCTTTCCCTACTTCATCTATTAATATTGTTTCTGAATGATTTCCACCATAACTTGTACTTGGTTGTTCATCTAACTCAATTTCTTGCTCAGTTTCTTCTCTAATTGGTTTATAACCCCAAGTTCTCTTTCGGAATTCTTCCCAATTTGCAGCTGAATCATCAGATCCTGAAGTTGTGTCAGATATTTCCAGATGTCGACTTACAGGTCGATCTTCAAGTTCTGGAACTTCTGAATTTCTTTCTTCTTCTTCTTCTTGTTCCTCTTCTTCTCTAGAGGTGTTTTCCGTTGGGGTCTCCAGATGTCGACTTTCAGGTCGATCTTCAAGTTCTGGCACCCTTTCTTTTATCTTGGTTGTTCCCGCCGTTAAACTTTTATCCCACACTTCCAGACGCCGACTCACATGTCGATCTGTAGGTTCTGGAATTCTGATTGTGTGGCTGGCATGAACCCAGTTCTTTACTCCTGCACACTTGACAGCAGTCGTTGTTACTAGGATTACCTGTCTTGGCTCATCCCAACGCGGAACTAGACAGTTTCTTCTCCTGTGGACTTTAATACGGACCCAGTCTCCTGGATTCAAGTCGTGGGCTGGTTTTCTTTCAAGAGTGGTCGCATCCGGTCCAACCTGATGAAACACAGAACGCACCACATCAGCCAGTCCTTTGCAATAATCCAGTATTAGATCATCAGTTATTGTCAATAACTTGTTGACTGGTACGTGGGCTTGTCTCATTGCTCGTCCCATGATCATTTCATGAGGACTGAGTCCCGTTTTCTTTTCAGGGATGCTTCTGATGGTCATCAGAACAAGAGGCAGTGCATCTGGCCATTTGAGTCCTGTAGCTTGACACATTTTTCCTAATCTGTTTTTAATTGTTCCATTTATCTGCTCTACTACCCCAGAAGCTTCGGGTCTGTAAGCACAATGTAGTTTTTGTTTAATACTCAATGCTTCACAAATCAATTGGATCAACTCATTTTGAAAATGTGTTCCTCTATCTGTCTCAACTGTGACTGGAAAACCATACCTCGGAATGAACTCTCGTAGCATAAGTTTTGCCACTGTTGTTCCATCATTCCTTCTTGTGGGGTATGCCTCCACCCAACGAGAGAACAAACAGACGACCACCAGAACATATCTTAATCTGTTACTAGGGGGCATCTCAATAAAATCCATCTGTATCCTTGTGAATGGACCTCCTTCTCGTCCTATTGTTCCTAGACTCACTACTGTTTTTCTTCCTGGGTTAAATTGTTGACAAATAAGACATCTTTGACAAAGACTTTCAGCAATGGCTCTGAATTTTGGGTTATACCAAGTTTGTCTAAAAAGTCTAATCATTGCATCTCTCCCAATATGAGCTTGTCCATGGTACATCCGTGCCATGTCTGCAATCATGCTATCAGGCATAACTGGTCTTTCATCTCTGTATACCCACACTCCATTATCTTCCTGTCTTCTACATCCTGCTTTAATCCAGTAATCCTTTTCCTCATCTCTTGCTGTTTCTTGTAACTGCCTTACTTCATCCCATGTTTCGACTGCATTAGTGAAAAGCAAAGGACAAGAGACATGCTCCCTTTCTCTATTTCTGTTCAGGGACGCCATGTTTTCCGCACAATATCTAGCGATCTCGTCAGCATAATTATTGCCAACCGCTATGTAATCTTCGTTTTTCTTATGCGCCTTGCACTTCACTACAGCTATTTGTTTAGGCAGCTGTATCGCCTCAAGCAGTTTTTTAACATAATCTCCATTTCTGATAGGTGTTCCTGCAGATGTCAAAAATCCTCTTTGTGACCAAATCTGGCCAAAATCATGTACGATGCCGAAACCATATTGGCTATCGGTCACAATCGTGATTCGTACATTTTTCCCCAATTTACATGCTTGAATCAAAGCAATTAGTTCCGCAACTTGGGCAGACCTAACTCCTTTCAGACAAGACGCTTCCATTACAGTTGCCACTGTGCATACTGCATAAGCTGCGCTTAACACTCCTTCCTTTGTGCGTAAACATGAACCATCTACAAACATGACATAATCGGATTCCTTTAACGGTTCATCTTTTATGTCAGCTCTTGGTTTTGTGCAATATTCCAGCACATTCAGACAATCATGATCTACTTCATCTTGTTCAATTATACTCTCTTCATCTGGCAATGAAGTCGAAGGATTTACATTTATGCATCTATCTATGGTCACATTTTCTGCACTCAAAATGACTTTTTCATACTTAGTCAGCCGACTATGTGTCATGTACTGTGTTTTTGTTCTTGTCAAAAGAATTTCTACTGAATGGGGAACATATACTCTCAGTGGATACCCCATCACTATACCTTCACTTTGTTCCAGACTTACACAAGTAGCAGCAACTGCTTTCAAACATCCAGGCAATGCTTTTGCTATAGGATCTAAAACAGCTGAAAAGTAAGCTATAGGCCTCTTCATGGTGCCATGTTTTTGTACTAGTACTGAAAATGCACATCCATCTCTTTCACTGCAGTATAACTCAAAATCTTTCTCATAATCAGGCATGCCTAATGCAGGGGCCTCACACAGTTTCCTTTTCAATTCTTTGAAAGATTTCATTTCTTCTTTGTTTAACTCAAAAGGGTCTTTTACATCTTTCTTTGTCAATTTTTGTAATGGTTTTGCAATCAAAGAAAATCCACTTATCCATTGTCGACAATATCCAACCATTCCCAAAAACATTCTTACCTCTCTTTGAGTCATTGGTGCTCTCATTCCTTGAATCATTCTTACTCTTTCTGTCGCTATTTTCCGCACTCCTTTCTCAATTTTATGTCCTAAATACTGGACTTCTTTCAAAACTGTAATTTTGAAGGGGACACCTTATGTCCTCTTTTCTCCAAATGGTTCAGTAAAGCAATTGTGTCACTTACACATGCCTCTTTGGTTTTCGATGCCACCAATAGGTCATCGATATACTGCACCATCACTGATTTTTCTGGCATTTTTAAATCTTCCAGAGATTTTTTTAGAATCTGATTAAAAATTGAGGGGCTCTCTGTATACCCCTGAGGAATTCGGCACCATGCCAAAATACGCTCTCCAAAACGGAATGCAAATAATGGCTGGCTATCTGGATGCAAAGGAATAGAGAAAAATGCATGACACAAATCTATCACAGTGTACCACTCAGCTTCATGCGGAATTTGATATAGAATTACTGCAGGGTTTGGCACTATTGGACAGCATGGTACAACTATTTTGTTGATCTTTCTCAAATCCTGTACTATTCTGTATGTTCCATTTGGCTTTTTCAGTCCCATAATAGGTGAATTACATGGACTGCTCATGATTTCTTTCAGAATTCCCTGTTCAATCATCTTATTTATCACAGGAGTTATTCCTTCAATTATTTCTGGAGTTAATTTGTACTGTGGCGTGTTTGGATAACTTATCCCTTCTTTCACTGTCACTTTTACAGGATCAACTTCTCTCATTAACCCAATGTCTTCTCCTGTAAAATCCCACACACTTTCTTTCACTGCACTTTTTAACTCTTCTGGAAGTTTTCCTGCATCAAATGCAGGAAACAACCCATTCATTTCAGGTTCCTGATTCATCAAAGTTACTTTATACAAAGCATCTTCATCTGAAGTCTGAAAACCAATTCCATCTGGTGTACAATAAATTGTGCAATTCATTTTACACAAGAGGTCACGACCTAGAAGATTTACAGGACTACAATCGCACACTACAAATTTATGCATTTTCCTAAAAGAACCAATTTTTACTTCTACCAATTCAGTAAGAGGGTTTTAATCTGCTGATTGGCAACTCCTACCACTTGGATGCATTCACCTGAGAGAGGAAGGTTCGGAATTTCCACTGACCTAACAGTAGAACGGGTAGCTCCAGTATCGACAAGGAATGTTACGTTTGCTCCATTCACTTCTCCATCCACAAAGGGACCAGACTGATCTACCTCTAGAGTTGCGCCAAGCACGCACTCTTTCCCCTCTCTTGCGCACCGTCAGAAACTTTCATCCGGGTCATCCTCACTCTGATGCAACCAATACTGGGAAATGTTAGCTGCTCTCGGCAACTGTGTTACCTGCTCTCCTCCGTAGAATCCTGTTTCTGTACTGTATCTTTGCTGGTTAACAGTGTTGGGAAGTGGTGGTTGTGGCACCTGACTTTGTTGAACAACTACCTCATTCTGCACCTGTGGAGTTAATGATTGATGTTCCGGATTAGGTTTAGGTGGGAACTTACACTCATTTCTCCAATGCCCTAATTTTCCATAATTATGACATGGCCATTTCTTCTTTGCCTCTTCTAGACTCACTTGTCCTTTTCCTTTACCTATATTTGGTCGCATCTTATTTTGTCCTGATTCGTTTCCATTATTATTATCCAATTGAGCTTCTTGTTTTTCTGCCACTTTCACTTGTGCCCACATTGCTTTTTCTTTCAACTTACGCTGTTTACTCTCTATTTCATCACTACAATACTTAGCATACCTCAGCACCTCATCTACACTTGCATTCTGCCAGTTTATCATATGTTGCTTAATCATATCACTTATTTCTTGTTTCAAGCCAAATACAAATCGGTATACAAAGTGACTCATATCCTTTTCACTTAATTCCTCATAACCACTATACTGTTTGAAAACCAACAACAATCGCTCATAATATGCATGTACACTCTCCTTGCTTTCCTGTGTAGTTCTATCAATCTTAACCCAATCTGTCTCTTTTGGAGGAATCTTATTTTTCAAAAAGGTAATCACCTTCTCGTATTTCTTCATCACATCTGGTCCTGGAGCTCCTGTCTTAGGATCTCTTGGATATTCTGTAGTTGGCCAGTCAACTGTAATCTTACATTCTGACCATAGATCCGTTGGTACCACTATGTCAAACAATCCATCCAAATCTATCCACAACACTTTCGAGACCTTTACAAACCTTTCTACCTGTCGGTACCACTCAACTGGCTTTTCTCTTAATTTTGGAAAGTCATTTGTAAATGACAGGATGTCCTGCCTAGTCCAGGGAACATGCACATAACTACCACCTGGAGTTTCTCTCATAGGGTACTCTTTAACAACATGTTCCTTTTCTGTTATCATAAAAGCCAATGAACCTTTGTCTACACTTTTCTCATTCTTCTTTGTCCATCTAACCTTCCATCTGTCCACATCACCCCATTTTCTCAACAAAACAATCAACTCTTTTATCTGTGTCAGCCTTCCTGCTGTATTCAAATTTTCAATATCTTTTTCACAAAAATCTACTCTGTATGGTTTCTGCAACGTTTTTACTTTTGCAAAATCTATTCCAATCTCACCGGCCACTTCTTCTAGTTTGTCATGTAAATTCTTTGCCCTCCATGTTATACTTTTGCACAGAAACATTATTTCCTCATCCTGATAATTCTTTATCTTTTCTGTACCAATCGTTCCTAGGATTAATTCTTCCATGTCAATCTTCAATCTGATCACATCTAATGGTTTTTCTTCTGTTTCTTTTATTTTAAAAGCTTTTATCCACTCATTTAACTCATCAGGAGTCGGACCTATAGGAGTACTATTTATTTCTGTCCAATTTCCACTCTTTTCAGGTGTCACTGTTGCAGATTCAGTTACCATAGGCATTTTCCTACCGCTACACTCATTCACTGTCAAATTTTCAGGTGGACTTGGTCTGTAAGCACTAGTCAAATTGCTCGTACCTGGACTTGTTTCTATTCTTTCCTTTTCTCTTTGGAATTGCGAACTCAAGGGAATCACCAAAGATCGTTCATCAATTTTCTGATTCTCGAAAACTGGTATTACTGGACCTATTGTTACGGGTACGGTAACTGCTTCCATATTCTTTGTTAATTCTCTAATTTTCTCAGTTAGTTCTTTTGTTGTCCTTGCCAATTCTCTTGCACTATCATTTTCTATTCCCTCATCTTGGGAAGTTCTTATTTGTTCTTGTGACCTATTTATTTCTTGTCTTTTTTCTGGACTTTTATTTCGCATAGTTTCTATTGGTGGCGCATTTGGTGTCACCACTGTAGAATTCTGCTGATACGGAGGTGGATTTTTATTTAATATATCTTCCAGCAACTCGTCATCCGTTTCGCTCTCATGCATATACTTTTCTCTCTCTAAATGTTTCTTTTTCTCAGTCCGTTTTTTCTTAGTCCCTTCCTCAACTGTAAAAGCTGGAAACAAACCTCCTGTCATGTTAGCACATCTCCATCGTTTTATTCTGTCCTCATGATTCATTCCCCACATTCTTCCGGGCACGAACTCATAACCTTTCATACCTCTGAATCTTTCTTTCTCGTACATCTCATCTTCCCATTCTGTTAAAGCCTCAAACTGTGTCGGTCTAGGTCTAGGTTCCAATTTAAGCATCTTTTCTTTTAAATTCCGTAAAATCGCTACATTAAAAGAACCATTTTCAGGAAAAGCCAATGCTCCATCATTCTTTGTATATTTTACCCAATTATCCAACCATATGCACGTATGATATCCATATTTCAGCATCATATGTGAAGCTGCTGATTTTGGCGGAGGAATTACTTGTCCCTCTCTAGTCACAACGTTTTTGTCTTTCTTAAAGAAATTCTTCAATTTCGTCGTCCATGACGTTCTCTCCCTTTCATACTCGTAATACGGCATGTTTTCTATTTGTTTTCTCTTTACTCTAACGCTGTTTTCTGTGTACGGAACTCCGTCCAATTACACCGCGATTCACACTAACGTACCAATCAGAACAATTTCCACCGTCCGCGAACCAACCAATCCTAGCGCGGCACTTTTCTACGTCACTCCTGCTCTGTATTCACGTGACTAGTGCACTGACCAATCCTAGCGCGGCACTTTTTCACGTCACTTCTACTCTTTACCCCTCCTTTGCAAAATTTATCGGCAATTTTTCTTTTTACAGTTTTCTTCGTTAGTTACAACAAATAAACAATTCCATAGTCTGATTCGCTAAACAAAGTGACAGCTTTGTCCTTTTACACAAGAATCCTGTTTTTCCAGTAGGCAGCGCTTACCTCTACCCTACCACAGAATTATTTGCTTTCGCCGATAAAGTAGCACTTCCCTCTACCTTACCCTTCTTTCAAACAAACAATTTACTCGTTTCTCTGGGGATAAGACACATGTGGAGACTAGGCTCCTGAGAATTAAGGCCAAAGTTTCACAAGTAAACGTGATTTGCTATTTCATTTACACACTTTTCACACCGAAATCCCTAACATAACACAACCTGCGTTATAACCAAAATGAATTCAGACCATGTACCAAATTCCATGTGACTTCTCTTGCCACACGTGTTCCACTTCCTACATCCCAGAAGCGTGAAAACTTACATATAACATAACGCGACTCAACATATAGTGTTAGTCATCAAATAATCAATAATCAATAAACAATAATCACTAAACTAATCTATAGAAAACCATAACTCTGCTACCAAGAAATCTGTTGCAGCGCGTACAATAAAAACTATCCTCCTCCCAGGCTACTTATAGGTCATCCAGGGGCAAACTATATTTCTCATATCCACATGACGATGGGGCCCATAAACATCGCCTAAACACACACACATACACTCCTGGATTTCCTTTTACACCTTTATGAAATTCCGTACTCCTAGGAGAAGCATGAGAACTAAATGGAGAACACCATTTTGTGTACCGCTGGAAGAGCAAGGATATCTATTTACCTTAATTTGTCACTTTCTTTTAATTATTTCTTAAGATATTCCTGCTCATTGTTTTGTCGATGAATCATTCATTTAAGAAATTAGTTCATAGTGATTAAGACCAGCTGAATCACAATCAACCAATTACTCAGGTCACAATCAATTAGGAAAATAACCACTGAGTCATTTTGGTTTTTAAAGAATCTTAAATTTTATATAATTTTAAAAACATGAAAAGATTTAATACTTTATTCAATTATTCATTTTAAATTCACAATTTTATTAAGCATAATCAATTTATTGCAGAAAGGAAATTTTGTCATGAAGCCAAAAACCTTAGTTACCTGCCTAGCTTCCTAATTTAGCCTAATGATTTCTAACCTAACTTTGGGATTAGAAATAGCCTGATTCTCATACTCAACTGTAAAGTTAAGACAGCAACAGCAACTTCAGCTCGTCAGCATCAGCTACCTGCAACCCGTCTCCTCTACTGCAACCACGACTCTCGAACTGCAACTGACTGTGACTGCAACCGCGACTGACCCCCTCCCACTAAGAGTAGGCCCTCTTATACCCTAATTCTAACTTTGCTAACTAACTGTTGCAACATTAATATCACGCTTTTCTTTCATTGGTCCATGCATGTCAGCTTATTCATTCTTTAATCAAGTTCCTTTGGATTCAAGGGTCCTTGGATCATTTCCTTTCCCATACGCTTTAAACATTTCCATCCGATTCGATCAGTCCATTTGTATCTTCTTTTGACACATTCAAGAACTCCGCAGTCATTGTCCTTTCTCTTGGGCTCCTTTCCCACGGACTCTCTCCTGATCATCACGGCACACTATCAGTTCAATTAGGTCACACCAGCCTTGACCATAACTTGCATCCTAGCCTCTCAGAGACATCACGAGGCTCCAGATTTCTTCAATCTCATCCCGTACCACGTGTCCCCTTGCGCCTGCGCACATCTTCCCACTGGCGGCCATTTCATCTCGCCACTCGGTTCTACTTTAGAAGCACTAATTTGAGGCAAATAAAACATAATTAAAATAGAGAAAAATATCCCTTTCGTTTCCCTCCCGTCTACGTACCCCAATTAGTTGTTACCTAGCAAAAGCGACATTTTAAGCTGCTCCTTACTTACCATCACTATTGTTTTTGCAACGACACATTTTATTTCTATGAAGCACAAACATGCATTTATTTTATTTAGTACGCTTTTTATTCTTACGTTATGATTAGACACATGGACATTCATTAGTAGATTATTTAGCACGTACATTAGCATATTACCATTCCCACATATACAATGTTGATTAATACATTTAAACGAACATTTTTAATTAATTAATTATATAATTTGTTAGGGGTTAAATTTTTTTATTTTTACTGCTCCATCAATAACATATGGCGCCAGCTGCTCGCTCCCGCAAGGGAATCGCCAAACGTGCATGCGTTGCCATTGAAGGCAATGGAACGCGTGCACGTTTTTGGGCGAAAAGGGAATCGACGGCTAAAGGTCTTTTTCCTATGTAGCGCATGCGCGCTGCGTAGGCGAGACCTAAAACGAAATAAACAAAATGTAGCTTTATCACAAAGACCTATATACTCCAACACTATACCACTCACTTGACAGAAGCAGCTAGACTCACCACCACCTACTCTGCACAGACACAGTAAGGATCAACAATATCCCCCTAAAAAAGAAAAAGAAAAAAAAAATTACACATAAGACAATGCAAAACACATCGCAAAGAATTTCATGCTCTGAACACTAACAAATATGCTGCCATTATGACACCACTTACAAAAAAGTTCATTCATGCATGACAATAATACTCATTTGGAGAAACACAACAAAAATGTTTTTCTTACCAAATAAATGCAATTACGCAAAACTGCAGAACAACCACTGCCAAAACCGCAAACAGGAATCAAAAGCTTTACACTAGAATAAAAAGGAGAAAATAAACCATTATAATAACATATTCAAATAATGCACCAGTCCACACACAATCCACCAGCTAAGCTAAGGGGTAGGTGGGCCTAATAGTATAAATAAAATATTCACCCCTGTAAAAGGGGAGCAACCCTTGCCCTTGAGGCCACTCCCCAATTCAAAAATTTAAAAACCCCTGTTGTCTAGTGGCTTCTGCCCCCCTTGGGGCAGATGGGCCTAAAAAACATACTGCTGATCTGCCACCCAAAGAGGACAGAAATGGCCACAATCATCCTCCCTTAAAGGGGAGCGACCCTTGCCCAAGGGGTCACTCTCCCCCCAAAAAATCCCTGGTGGCCTAGTGGGCCCTAGATAAAAATAAAGGCAAGATCTGCCCCCCCAATGGGGGCAGACAGCCAAAAACATAGCCCCCGAAGGGGTGTGACCCTTTCCCAAGGGACCACTCCCCACAAAGTATTCAATGGTGGTCCAGTGGGCCACTGTAAAATAAATGGCGAAATCTCACTGTAAAAAAAATTGCAAAATCTGCCCCCCGGGGGGGCAGACAAAGCCAAAAAACATTGCCCCCATAAGGGGAGCGACCCTTGCCCAAGGGGCCACTCCCCACAAACAAATCCCTGGTGGTCTAGTGGGCCAAACATAGGGAGACACAGCCCCCAAAGGAGAGCGACCCTTGCCCAAGGGGTCACTCTCCCAAAAACAATTCCCTGGTGGCCTAGTGGGCCCTAGATAAAAAAAAAAGGAAAGATCTACCCCCCCATGGGGTCAGACAGCCAAAAACATAGCCCCCAAAGGGGAGTGACCCTTGCCCAAGGGGCCACTCCCCACAAAGTATTCACTGGTGGTCCAGTGGGCCACATTAAAAAAAATGGGTAAATCTGCCCCACAGAGGGGCAGACAAAGCCAAAAAACATTGCCCCCATAAGGGGAGTGACCCTTGCCCAAGGGGCCACTCCCCACAAACAAATCCCTGGTGGTCTAGTGGGCCAAATATGGGGAGAGACAGCCCCCAAGGGAGAACGACCCTTGCCCAAGGGGTCACGCTCCAAAAAAAAAACCCTGGTGGGCTAATGGGCCCTAGATAACATAAACAGGCAAGATCTGCATCCCCCATGGGGACAGACAGCCATAAACATACCCCCAAAGGGAGTGACCCTTGCCCAAGGGGCCACTCCCCACACAAAACGGACTCTTGGTCCAATGGGCCAATTTTTTTTTAAATTATGCAAAAATCTGCCCCCCCAGGGGGGCAGACAAAGCTATTTAATTATGCCCCCAATAAGGGGAGTGACCCTTGCCTAAGTGCTGGTAAGTCGTGCACCTCAAGGGTAGACATGGAAATAGATGGACGAGGAGGGGGGGGAACAGTGTACGCGCTGAGGCCGGGGAGGGGGAGCCAGACAAGCGGGGGGGCAGGCAACCACGCATCCCCATCGATGCGGGAGGGAACTCAGGGAGGGGAACAGCGGCAGCAGCTCTGGCCTCGATCACTGTTAAAAAGTCCTGCCACTGTACAGGGGTGTGCCGCGGGGGGAGCGGTGCCCGCACCTCGGCTTCGCGCTGACTTATACACTCCGAAACCAGCGCCTTCCGCAGGTCCAGCAGCCACACAGCAATCCCGGGGCCCGCCTGCGCCTTCCAGGCCATGGCAATCCTCCGTTTAGCCAGACTCAGAGCGAGGTCCAGGAATCTATTCACACTATTGCGAGCCGAGTTACATCTCATAACTCCCAGCAGAAAGTGGAGGGGTTCCACCGCCACCCATGCATCCGTCGCTGCTGTAAGCACAGCAGTCACCTCCTGCCAGAATACGCGGATGGCGGTGCAAGTCCAAACCATGTGAGTAAAAGTAGCTCCCTGATGCCTGCATCTAGGGCAAATATCCACGGCAGTAGGGTACATGCGTGCCAGTCTGTGGGGGGTGAGGTATGTATGGTGGAGGTAGTTAAATTGAGTGTATTTCACCCTGGCATTAGTCGAGATAATTTTGGGGTGGGAAAGACATTGCAGCCATTGTTTATCTGACAGGGTAATAGACAGTTCACCATCCCAGTATGCTCGCAGTGTAAGCAATGCAGGAGGATCATCCAATCTAATGGAGGTGTATATCGCTGTTATGGCGTGACACCCGCGGCCATGTGTGAGTAGGGTGTGCAGAAAGTGTGAGGTAACCGGTTCCACCCCGCCAGCATCCCAGGACTGCAAGGACAGACGAGTCAGTAGGGCATGCAGTAAGAAGGAGCCCTGTGGCACCCCATACGTTTCCACTAGGCCCTCAAACGTCAGCAGTTGTCCAACAGCAATGCTGATGATGTGGCGTGAAGAGGAATCTCTGTCGACGGAGCTGCTGCGTGCACGGCTGTCCACAGTGATGTGGTCACAGAGAAAATCTTGGTCGACCGAGATGGTTTCACTGCTGCCAATGAAGGTGACATCACCACTTCCGTCTTTGACGATGCAACTGCCATCATCGTCTTGACCGTCGTCGTAGTGAAAGTTGTCGACAAGACCTTCGACGGCATGCCTGATCCTTAAGAGATGGAGGCTATGGACAGTGAGTGCTTCGTCGATGGGGTTGTCGACAGATGGTATTTTCTTGAAGAGGACTCCTTGAAGGGAGTGTGAGGTGCAGTTGGTGGAGATGAACTGGCTCTTTGAGAGGGCAGAAGGGCCAGGCAGTTCCTTTTTTGCCCTCTTTTCCTTGGACTTTTCTCTGCCTTGAGACCTAGATTTTCAGAGTCTTTATGAGAAGAGGATGTTTCTCAATCCTTCCTTTTCCTAGAGGAGGTATGAGACTTCTCTTCATATTCAGAGCCTAGGTCCTTGGCAGCCTTCTTTCTCTGCAGCCAGAGAAGCAGTCTACCCTCTGAATCCTTAAAGGTTTTTGTAAAAAAAAATCACTGGGCTTATGGTCTGGACAAAGGCAATACAGACATTTTTTTGGTGTCGATCCTCAGAGTAAAGTCTGGATTTTCCACATGTCTTGTAGGGCCTAAACAACCCTTTGTTTAGACTTAGACATTGTACAGAAAAAAAAGGCAAACACACTTCCCAAATATACTTCACATGAAGATAAGAAGTGAACATGAAACTGCAAGTTCAAGTGGGTAACAGTTGAAACATTGTGACTGAGCAGAGCTCAAAGATACTCCCTAATACATGACAAGCAGTAAGAAATCTGAGGTATGGTGGCTCTGCAGAGGATAAGTGTTCCACGGTCTCTGCTCTGATTGGCTGATTGGCATGTGAATTGGCTACTACTAATGTTTTTTAATTGAGTCTAATGTTAATGCGATAACAGTGCTTTATTTCTGTAACTGTAGGACTCCATTCAAGCATGTGACTCTAAAAAAGATACTGAACCCACAACCATGAGTTCAAACACAGATTCCTGGAAAGGATGCACCAGGCCACTGAGCCGCTAGGCCATTGTATTTCCTCAGTCCTGAACATAGCTTCTTAATCCAAATATTATACAGGCATTATTAAATGATGCCTCAGCTGAGACTATAAATTACAACTTCTATTTTTTTCTCATAATTTTATACCAGTTAACAGGATAAAAGGAAATAAAATGTCTCTTCCTGTACATGTAATTCGATAAATTGAAGTAATTAACACTTTTGTGGCATGTCCTAGTCTAAGAACTGCCTGAAAACAGCTGCTAGTAAACTGCTTATAGAAGTTAGGGAAACTAAACTTTTTTCTCAATGTGTCCATCTAGGCCCTGTTTTGAGGAAAGATTTCAGACAAATATGGACGATGAGGGGCAAAGAGAAACTCTCGAAATAAATATGGGTAACAGCAGTGACTGACTGCCAGTTGTAGTGGAACACTTTTATTCATCATCACAAACTGGGCCCCAAACATAACAACAACGTTAAATGACCATCCTAATTATCAAACCTTGGTCCTCCAATGGATCTTTTTGTTGAGCTAACAGGGACTTCGATATTTGGAGAACGTGAGGCAATTTCCTTATGAGGACCTGGAATGAAGAAATGCCAAACACATGCCTATTTCATAACCTTACTCATACACCGAGTCACCAACCTAGAGACAAGGAAATATTGACCAACGGAAATGAGACAAATATGATATAGAATTTCTCATGAAAACATTTATCAATAGCCTCAATTTGAATGGAATAGTACATGAACTCACATTTCATAATCAGATTTAAATGCAGATAACCACACATCAGATTTCAGACTCATTAAAAGAGCATTTGCTGGATGCCTAGTGTGAGAGAGGGAAAAATAGAAAATTTGTGATCAAGTTTTAGATCATACAAACAAAGAGAAGGTTGTCATATAGTCCGTTTTCTATAAGGATCTGGTCAAATCAGAAACTGAAGCACAGCATGCCATAGAAGGAGTCAGTCAACCCTTCAGCCGAAAGGTTATTTCCTGCTCATCTTTACCAGCCGGCAAAGTGCAGGTTCAGGACAGTCAGGAAAGTTCAGTTCAATGGTTTGGCATTGAAGGAAAATCAAAAATCAGACCGACAGCATGCCAGGCAGGGAATTGAAAAAGACAGGCAGGCCGACTCCTCCTCCAGGGGGCAATTATACTTCCAAAAGTTCATGGTTTACAACCACAAAGTTTTTTTTGTCAGCCCAGATAGTTTCCAATGGTTGCTCACAATAGGCTGCTCATTGTGTGATCAATACCTCATTAAAAAATCCAGAAACATTAAGTAATCCTTTTGCAAATCCATTAGGATCCAAATTGTAAATAGTTTCCACAGACATAAGTAAACTTCCCTTTACTCACAGTCCATCCGTTCCCAGACGCTTTCTCTGGGTTGCAAGCATATTGATACATTTCTGTCAAAGTGTTGCTAAATCAAAAGTGAATCTATTGTTTTAGAGTACAGAAAAGAAACTTCACGAAAAGTTCTCACAGCGTCTAAAGTTACTACTTCAGCTTGATTCTGCCTTCTGAGCAAGAAAGAAAAAGCATCTGAGGCCTGCATGAAATTCTGCTGAATCATTTTCATGTTATTGATTATTATAAATCAGCCATTATTAATTGCATTTCGAGTTTTCTTGATTAATTCAATTACTGTTCTTCTTGAGCAGTTATATGCCAATATCAGGCACTTCTAAAAAAATCATTTTCACATTTGTCATTTTTCAAAACAATATTTTCGTGTCACTCCTGAAATACATGTTTATCACATACGTTAGAGGAAGCTGCAGTTTTGCATACTATCGATAAATACTGAATTAAGCATTTCAATCATTTCAGAAGTTTCATTATGTAGACATTATTTCATTTCAATACATATTAGAAGTTATCGTCACCAATGTGTCTATGTTAATTAAGATATTATTTCTCAAACCACGTGTTTACATACATATATAAGGTAATTTTTTCTCTCTCTTTGTTTACATTTTTCATGTTTACACGTTACCAAACACTTCTGCATACTTTTACGATGCAGTATGAAATCTCAAATTTTTCAAATTAACCAGTTTACATGTTTTCATCATGAAATAATTATCATAAATCTCTTTTACGCTCCATCAATTTCCCCTGGTGAATCAAGCCATCACACAATCTTTTCTTATCATCTGATTATAATCTGATGTCACCTTAGAATGCAGTTGTCTTTATTTGTTTTTATCTAATCTTTTCTAGACTCTTCGTATTATCATAAAATCCACATTTTCTATCTTCTAATTCAACTTCTGCTCTATTTCTTTTTTGCTCTCTATTTTCTTAATTATTCCTTCTACGTTTACAATATCGATATTTTAGTACTATTTTTATTACACCAATAGCAATTGTCATTAATGGTGTTAGTATTTTTCCAACAAAACTCTTTCCCAGTGCTGCAAACCAATTTTTCACAGATGAAAATCCTTTTTCATTTTTCTCCTAAGCACCATCTACTTTTAGTTCAGTTAGGGGCACATGCATCAAGGTATTATTTTGCGAGTCCTTAATTGCGATTATTAAGGAATCGCAATTAAGGACTCGCAAAAGCCTATGCATGTAGGAATTGCTATAAAAACAGCGATTCCTAAACATTCCTTAATTGCGACTCGCAAATTGCGAGTCGTAATTAAGGAATGGCTCCCCATTCATTCCTATGGGCCTGTCCTATGGGCCTACAGGCCCGTAGGAATGAATGGGAAATTGCATGCGCAATTTGCGAGTACCAATAGGTACTCTCAAATTGCGCTTGCAATTCCAAGGGTGCAAGGGTGTCAAAAGGACACCCTGTTGCCCCCCTGGAATTGTGATGTGCACCCATGTTGCGCGCACACATGCCGCAAGGGCATGTGTGTGTGCAACATGAAACTTTGAAAAATGCACTTTAGTGCATTTTTCAAAGTTTTAGCAAATTACCGACCAGTTTAATTGCTCGGTAATTTGCGGCCCCAAATAGCGAAATCGCTATTTAAAAGTGGTTATTGCATAGCATTTAAGGAATCGCAAATTGCGATTCCTTAAATGCAATCGCAATTTAAGAAATCGCAATAAATTGCGATTTTTTAAATTGCGGGTGCTTTACACCTTGATGCATCGCAATAGCCCTTTTTGCGGGCGCAAACAGCTGATTTTTGCGAATCGCACCGTTTGCGCTTGCAAAAAACGTTGATGCATGTGCCTGTTAGTTCTTATCCTAAATTAGTAATGTTACTGATATATCCCTTCAAATTCTTACTTTTATCAGGGATATAAGTACAACTTTGTTGAACATCCAGCATGCAACAAACTCCACCTTCTTTTGCTAAAATTACATCTAAAGCAAGTCGATTTTGTAAGACCAAAGATCTGATAGCAACCATTTCTGTATCAATCATTAAAAATCCTCCAGCAGTCTGTCGATAATTTGATCAACTACTGTTGAAAGTTTTCGAATTTTGTGTGAATTTAAGATTACCCCAAATCAGGGTATTATTGCTCCAAAAATATCCCCAATAATTTCAGCAGCACTTATTCCTCTTCTAAAGTGTGTAAGCTTTCTTTCATTGGTTCCACTGTTTTCATTTACATGACACATTTTTGGAAACACTATTCCCATATACCAACTCCCATACCAATGTCTAGGTAATTTATAATTAGTATTTTTCCCACATACACAGTATACTTCCTGAAATACAAGGTCTAGTCCTGCCAAATACGATCCCCAACCTCCCATAAGCAGGGAGGTGTGTTCACATTCACTGGAACCAATGAATGTATTGTTATGTTCCGTTTTACATCTTAATATGCAAAGCTTTCCTTTATGTTGCCAATCTAGAGTCATTACAGCGTATGTCTCTCCCTTTTTATATTCACCTTCCCTATGTGCCCATGGAGGTATTTTCATTTGTTTTTCAGATTTTTTCTTGATGTCCTTCCTCCGATCTTCTACTGATTTCCTTTTCTACACTATGCAGAGCGCAAGTCAGGTTAAGTCGATGTGCATATACAGTATCAATAGGCGATGTAGGATGGAAAAAGTCCCCCATTATTTCAACATCTCGTGCATCTGGCACTGCATTTAAATTTTCCTTAGCTGGAACTTCCTAGAAAATTAAGTCATAATTTAAATAATAATATTGAAATTGCCCTTTACAATAAAACAAACTAGTTAGTACACTATAAGATATACCATATGTTAAGGGGAGGTGATGGTAAGTCACTCCTTCAAACACAGAACTAGGTAACTGCATGCACACATAACAATCTCACATCCATAGTGTCAACGTACTCATACAAGAATTTAGTAAACACATTTAGTGAGAAATCGTTAATTGAACGATCATGGTGTAAGTCAGTACTTGTTAAGTCATTAGTTATCACTACTCCTTCTTGCACTTTTGTCATTACAGTCATTGTGGTCTCATGCAAATTAGTGTTTTTATCAGGATAAACATGATGAGGTATACTTAGTATTATCAACAACAAGACAAGGATTAGTACAAAAGCAGTTAAAAAGCAAGCACATATACGCCTATGTCTTAGTGAAAATTGATTTGGATTTTCTATCTCGGATCTAGAGCTTCTCATTTTTTTCTCTATAGAATGCTCTGTATCATAAGGCTTTGTGCAGTAACTTTATGGCAGCGTCTTGTCACTTTGTCTTTATCCATTCGCTTTCGTTTGGCCTTAATTTCTCCAGCACTTTTCACAACAGTTCTTTCAGGATGGTTTCTGTGAGATGCAATCTTTGAAGCAAAATGCGTAATATTCTTTTTCCCAGGCATTTGCAGCAGCTAAATACGTCCAATCTGGAGCTGTATATTTTTGATTTGGTGTTCGTACTCTTTTTGTTCTGCATACTGTAGATTCTTCTCCATCTGTATCACTTTGCTCAGACTCACTGGAGACTTCAATCATAATATAAGGTATTTTTCCTGAAGTCAGTATGTGTCTCAATCTTTCAGATTTTCTGGGCCAATGGTCTCCCTTTTGCACTCGTTTTTCTGGTACACTGTTTGAGTCAACATTTCTCTCAGTTGAGTCCCTTTCCCTTTGACTCTCGTTACCAACCAGGATCAACTCTCCTTGACTCTCATTTGAATCAGTGTTTTGAGACCCAGTAGCTGGCACCCTCTCTGCTTTGTGTTCAGTTTGAACGGGACATCTCTTTGTTACCACCGCTTCGTCTACCACAGACCCCGCACTTTCAAGAGGACATGGGACTCGACGAGTGTGGGCTGCATGTACCCAATTAGGTAGACCACCACATTTCACAGCAGTTATTGTTACAAGTATCACTTGATAAGGCCCACGCCAACGAGGTTCCAAACAGGATTTTCGCACATGCTTCTTTAGTAGTACCAGTCCCCTGGGCATAAATCGTGGCACTGCTCCTGTTGAACTGTAGTTGCAACTTCTCCAACATGGTGAGACACAGAACGCACCACATCAGCCAATCCTTTACAATAATCGAGAACCAAGTCATCAGAAATATTCACAAGCTGATTTGCTGGGACTGTAGGCTGCCTCATAGCCCTCCAATCAATCAATCAATCAGGGGAATTATAAGCGCACTACTCACCCATGAGGGTCTCAAAACGCTAGGGGGGGGTTCAGCAGATCCGTGTCATGCGTTAAGCCAGGTCTTCAGGGCCTTCTTGAAGGTGTTCAGGGAGGGGGCACGCATGATGTCGGTGGGGAGCTCGTTCCAGGTCTTGGCCGCGATGTAGGAGAAGGATCTTCCCCCTGCTTTGGCTCTGTGGATGCGTGGGGTGTGGGCGAGGAGGAGGTTGGTAGAGCTGAGGTTCCGTTTTGGTATGTGGAAGGTGATTCTGTCATTGAGGTATTGGGGTCTGGTGTTGTGTAGACATTTGTAGGCATAGGTGAGTATCATGAAGGGGACTCTCTTTTCGATGGGGAGCCAGTGGAGTTTGCGTAGGTGTTGGCTGATGTGTTCGTGTCGAGGGATCCCGAGGACGAGTCTCGCGGCGGTGCTCTGTATTGTCTGGAGCTTGCGGAGTAGGGACTTGTTGATGCCGGCGTAGAGGGCGTGTCCGTAGTTCAGCCTGCTGGTGATGAGTGCGTGGGTGAATGTCTTCCTTGTCGCTGGGAGGATCCATTTGAAGGTCCTACGGAGGGTGCGGAGGGTGTTGAAGCAGCTGGAGGTGACGGCGTTGACATGTCGTGTCATGGAGAGGGAGGAGTCGAGTGCGATGCCCAGGTTCTTTGCATGGTCTGTGGGGGTAGGTGGACTGCCGAGGGCGGTGGGCCACCAGGTGTTGTTCCACGCCGAAGGGGTGGTTCTGAGGATGAGGACTTCTGTCTTCTCCCCATTATTATCTCATGAGGGGACAGTCCAGTTCTTCTGTCTGGGATGCTTTGCAAAGTCATCAACACCAGAGGTAGTGCATAAGGTGATTTCAGGGATGTGGATGCACATCTTGCTTAAGGACACCTGATGCCTCTGGCCGATATGCACTGTGAAGCCTTTGTTCAATTTGCAATGCAGCACAGAGCATTTGTATCACTTCATTGTTGAAGTGTGTACCTCTATCCGACTCCAACGAGACTGGAAATCCAAACCTAGGGATCAACTCTCTAAGAAGCAGTTTAGCTACTGTTAGGCTGTCATTGCGTCTTGTGGGTAAGCACCTACACAATGAGAAAACCAACACACAATCACAAGGACATATTTCAGTCCATTGCAAGGGGGCATTTCAATGAAATCGAGCTGCATGCAGGTAAAAGGACCTCCCGATTTGCCAATGTGACTCGTATTGACCACTTTTTTCCTTCCTGCATTTTGTTGTTGGCACATCACACATCTTTGACACAGACTCTCTGCAATGGCTCTAAATCATGGGTTGCACCAAGTTTGGCGAAAGAGATGTAACATAACATCTCTTCCCACATGTGCAGGTCCATGGAAGTTTTTTGCCATCGGAGACAACAACCTGTCTGGCAACACAGGTCTCCCATCCGGGTATACCCACACCTCATCTTCCTGTCTACAATTACATCCTGCTTTAATCCACCCTTCTCTCTCTAATTGTGGGACTGCATCTTGTAATGCTCTGATCTCTTCCCAAGTTTCCACAACTGAAAACATCAACCTGCATTCTGTCATCAGACTGTTCCTTCAAAGATTTCCCATTAAATGCATAAGAATTTAGGGCGCAATAACGTGCAGTCTCCTCAGCATATTGATTGCCCACTGTGACATAATCAAGGGCAGTTTGGTGAGCGGAACATCTCACCACTGCATTTTGAGCTGGCAGTTGTAGTGCTACCAGTAGGTTTTTCACTCACTCTCCGTTTCGTATTGGTGAACCCGAAGAGGTCACAATCCTACGTTGAGACCACAACTGCCCAAAATCGTGTACCACCCCAAAACCATATTGACTATCCATAATATGGTTACCCTCATTTGCTCTGGAATGCTGCATGCTCTGGTAAGTGCAATCAATTCAGCCACTTGTGCTGAATACACTCCTTTCAACCATGATGCTTCCACCACACCTTCCACAGTACAGGTTGCAAAAGCAGCTCTCAAAGTACCTCCTAAATCTCTCAAGCATGATCCATCCACAAACAGAACATGATCTGACTCAGGCAATGGGATGTGTTGGATGTCAGGTCGAGGTTTGGTACATAATTCAGTCACATCAAGACAATCACGATCAGCTTCATCCACTACAACTTCATGTCCTGGTAATGGCATCAAGGTAGCTGGGTTCAAACTTGTGCATCTTGTCACAGTCACATTTTCCGCACCCAGAATCACTTGTTCATATTTTGTTAACCGACTACTTGTAAGATGCTGTGTTCGAGTTCGAGTCAACAAAATCTCGACAGAATGTGGTACATACACTTTCAAAGGATGACCCATCACAATATTATCCCACTGCTCCAAACTCACACATGTAGGAGAGACAGCTTTCAAACATCCAGGTAAAGCAGCAGCTACAGGATTTAATGTAGCTGAAAAATATGCAACAGGTCTGCGAGCAGTTCCATGCATTTGCGTTAGAACTGATAGAACACAACCTTTGCGCTCCCTGCAAAACAGAGTAAAACTCTTGTTAAAGTCAGGCATTCCCAAAGCTGGAGCTCAACACAAACTGTCTCGCAGTTCAGGAAAAGAGCGCATGCAATCCTCATCCCATGGAACAGGATCAGACACATCTTTGTGTGTCAGTCTCTGAAGAGGCTTGGCTATTAGAGAAAAAATTGGTATCCACTGCCTGCAATAAACAACCATTCCCAAAAACATTCAAACTTCCTTTTGTGTATTAGGCGGATTCATCTGCAAAATAGCAGTGATTCGATCCTGTGACACTTTTCTGACTCCTTTTTCAATGTGGTGTCCCAAATAGAGAACTTCTCTTTTACAAAACTGGAGTTTTGCTGGTGACACCTTATGTCCACTCACTGGCAAATGTTTCAATAAGGCAACGGTATCAGTAACGCAAGCTTTTTTAGTTCCTGATGCAACTAACAAATCATCTATGTGCTGCACCAACACAGAGTGATTCGGCATTTCCAAAGATTCCAAATTTCTCTTCAATATTTGATTGAAGATTGAGAGACTTTCCGTATACCCTGTGGAACTCGGCAACATGCCAAAACATGGATTCCGAACCATAACGCAAACAAATATTGGCTATCCGGATGCAAGGGAATGGAGAACAAAGCTTGACACAAGTCAATCACAGAAAACTATACTGCTTTGCATGGAATCTGATAAAGAATCACACCAGGATTTAGTACTATTGGACAACAAGGTATCACAATTTGATTAATTTTTTGCAAATCCTGAACAATTCTATATTTTCTGCTTGGTTTTCATATGCCCATGAGAGGTAAATTACACGGACTGCCCATAATCTCCCTCAGAATTCCTTGTTAAATCAGAGTCTCAATTAATGGTGTTATTCCAGAAATAGTCTTGGGACTTAAATTATATGCTGGAGTTCTTGGGTACTCTGCATTTCGTTTTTACTGTGATTCAAATTGGAGCTACTCCTTTTATCAATCCAATATCCTTTCCTGTAAAATCCCACACTTCAGGTAAGACTGTGTCTCTTAGCACAGGGGGTAAGTCATTTTCCGTAAGTAAGGGATACAAGCCCTTTACTTCTGTCTTTTGTCCAGACATTTTAAACACCACATCCTCATCCTTGGTATGAAATTCTATTCCTTCTGGAGTACAATAGATGGAACAATTCATTTTACACAACAAATCTCGCTATAACAAATTTACCGGACTAGAATCACACACCACAAATTTATGTAAATCCTCAAAAGTTCCAATCTGTACTTGCACAGGCTCTGTCAGTGGGGTTGAAATCAATTGATTCGATACTCCTACTACTTGGATTATTTCTCCTGAGAGGGGTAGGTTGGGAATTTCCACAGTTCTCAAAGTGGATCGGGTAGCACCAGTATCTACAAGGAATGAAATAGGTGTTCGATTTACCTTGCAGTCCATATAATGACCATTCTGCTCTACCTCAAAGGATGCACCAAGCATGCATTTCTCCGCCCCTCTCAGGCACCGTCATTGGGTCGTATCTGAGTCACTGTCATCCATCTGCAATAAATATTGTGGTGCCACTTGCACATTTGGATTTACTTGATCATTTGTATGGAAACCCATATTCACATTGTATTTCTGCACCTGTGCATTAACATTTTGCATAGGAGCTTGAGACATATTTTGATTCTGACCCCTTACATTTGACATTGACTGATTCATCATACCATTATTCACCTGTGACTGTACCATTCCATCTGCACCTCTCACAATTGCCTGTCCATTTACCTGATCAGCCAAATTAGACTTACACTTGCACTTCCAATGCCTGAACTTGCCTCAACTATGACACGGAAACGTCTTTTTCAGTGTCTCTATATTTGATCGAGATCCCCTTCCTTGAGGCATCAAATTCTGCATGTGATTTACCATCACACCCACATACCAGTGGTAGTCTGAGCATTTTCCTTTATCATGCCTGAAAAATCAGAATCAAACCCACATATCCTTTCTTAGCTGCTCTCATTTGTGCCAACATCAATTTCTCTTTTAACTTTTTCTGTCGTGAATCAATATCGTCTCCACAATACTTAAGATAACAAAGTATTTCATCTATGGACTTACTCTGCCAACAAATTAAATGTTGCTGAATCATGGCACTAATCTCAGGTCTTAAACCGTACACGAAACGATAAACAAAATGTCCCATATCTTTTTCTGACACATTCTTAATTCCACTATATTGTTTGAACGCTTGTAGAAGTCTCTCGTAGTACGCATGAACTGACTCTTTCAATTCTTGAGTAGTTCTATCTATCTTTACCCAATCCATTTCTTTTGGCAAAATCTTTCCTTTCAAATATATAATGACCTGATTATACTTTTCCATCACTTCTGCTGATGGTGCACTTGTTTTTGGATCTCAAGCAGGTTCTGTTTCAGGCCAATTGACAGCAATTTTGCATTCCACCCATAAATCTGTTGGAACCACAAAATCAAATAAAGCATCTAAATCTTTTAGCAAAATGTTTGAAACCTTCACAAACCTCTCCAATTGTTTATACCTCTCGACAGGCTTCTCTCTCAACCTCAGGAAATCATTGGTAAAAGACAATGGGGCACATGCATCAAGAAAAGCTTTTGCGAGTCCTTAATTGCGATTATTAAGGAATCGCAATTAAGGACTCTCAAAAGCCTACGCATGTAGGAATCGCTATTAAAATAGCGATTCCTAAACATTCCTTAATTGCGACTCGCAAATTGCGATTCCTTAAATGCAATCACAATTTAAGAAATCGCAATAAATTGCGATTTCTTAAATTGCAAGTGCCTAACACTTTAATGCATTGCAAAAGGCCTTTTTGCGGGCGCAAACGGCTGATTTTTGTGAATCGCACCGTTTGCGCTCGCAAAAACCTTTGATGCATGTGCCCCAATATATCCTATCTGTTCCAGGGAACATGGACATACCCTCCTCCTGGAAGTTCTCTCATAGGATATGCCATTTCATCTGCCTCACCCTTTTCCTTTTCTATCATTGGGTATAGAGGCAGAACCATTGCTGCATCTTCCTTCTTTTTAGTCCATCTGCCTTCCCATATGTCTACTTCTCCCAATCGCTTCAAAGTAGTTATTAACTCTTTAATATGCAGTCTTTTCCCGGAATGATTCAAACTCTGCAAATCTAAAATCCAACCAAGGTGTTTTCTGTAAAGCTTTAGATTTTTCAACATCCACCCCATATTTCTGCACTACCTCAGCAAATTTCTCATGTGTATTTCTAGCTTTTTGTGTTATGTCTTTGCACATAAATAGTAAATCTTCATCACGGTATTTTGCTGGTCTCTCTGGACTAATTGTGCCCAATATCTTCTCTTCTAGTTCCACTTTTAATTTACTCACAACTATGCTTATATCTCGATTTGCATTGCCCTGTACACTACTCATTTTGGTATTCACAGAATGAACTTACTCATTTCGGTATTCACAGAAGTTAGTAGTCCTAAAGTTAGGACTACTAACTTCTGTGAATACCGAAATGAGTAAGTTCATTCTGTGAATACCAAAATGAGTAAGTGTATTCTGTGAATACCTAAAAAGTACTAAATTTACGTTTACGTTTTTGACGTAAGTTAGTTTTGTGAATCAGGCCCTACCAGTAGGAGCTATATCTCTAATTCAATCGTCAAGGCTGGACTGTACCCATGAGGCACAGGGTCAAGACTGATTTGCATATGGCCAGGTCTAAACTGGGGTGGCATTGTGAGCAAAAGAATGATGGATTTAACCCAGATCTCTTGACTGGGGGTGAATGTTTTGATTTGTTCTGCAGTCCATCCATCAATTGTGTGTCTTTTGCTTTCTCGCCCTAAGTGCGTCAGGTATGCCCAGACGTGGGTTTCGGGCTCATTGTGCCACTGGATTCAACTATCCTGGCTGATGAGAGGTGAAACCCCGAAACCGGTCCGAGGATGCTTGTTTCCAGTCCAGGGAGGACTTGGCTTGGCAGTTTGGGCTGGACTGTTCCCGTGAGGCACAGGGTCAAGGCTGATTTGCATATGGCCAGGTCTAAACTGGGGTGGTATGGTGAGCAAAAGAATGATGGATTTAACCCAGATCTCTTGACTGGGGGTGAATGTTTTGATTTGTTCTGCATTCCATCCATCAATGGTGTGTCTTTTGCATCATTATCTGCCGGCAAAGTGCAGGTTCAGGACACTCATGAAAGTTCAGTTCAATGGTTTGGCACTGAAGGAAAATCAAAAGTCTGTCCGACAGCATGCCGGGCAGAGAAAATGAAAAAGACAGCCAGCCCTGACTCCTCCTCCAGGGAGCAATTATACTTCCAACACCCACAAAGTATCTTTTCTGTCAGCCCATATGGTTTACATTGGCTGCTCACCTTGGGCTGTTCATGGTGTGATCAATACCTCATTAAAAAATCCGGAAACATTAAGTAATCCTTTTGTAAATCCATTAGGATATAGTTCCACCCTTTCCACAGAAATAGGTAAACTTCACTTTACTCACAGTCCATCCGTTCCCAGACGCTTTCTCTGGGTTTGCAATCATATTGATACATTTCTATCAAACGTGTTGCTGAATCAAAAGTGAACCTATTGTTTTAGAGTACAGAAAAGAAACTTCACGAAAAGTTCTCACAGCGTCTAAAGTTACTACTTCAGCTCGATTCTGCCTTTTGAGCAAGAAAGAAAAAGAATCTGAGGCCTACATGAAATTCTGCGGAATCATTTTCACGTTATTGATTATTACAAATCACACATTAATAATTGCATTTCGAGTTTTCTTCATTAATTCAATTACTGTTCTTCTTGAGCAGTTATATGTCATTATTAGGCACTACTAAAAAAACATTTGCCATTTTTCAAAACAATATTTTCGTGTCACTTCTGAAGTACATGTTTATCACATAATGTTAGAGAAAGCTGCAGTTTTGCATACTATCGATTATTACTGAATTAAGCATTTCCATAATTTCAGAAGCTTCATTCTGTAGAAGTTATTTCATTTCAACACTTAGAAGTTATCGTCACCACTGTCTCTATGTTAACTAAGCTTTATTTCTCAAAACACGTGTTTATATGCATATATAAGGCCATTATTTCTCTCTCTTTGTTTAAATTTTTCACCTTTACACGTTATCAAACACTTCTGCATGCTTTTACGATGCAGTATGAAATCTCACGTTTTTTAACTTGCCCAGTTTACATGTTTTCATCATAAAATAATTATCGTAAATCTCTTTTGAAAGGGAGATTTGATAGAGGCAAACGTCATTTATCTTTTAAGCTCCATCACTACATTTGAAATTTTGGACTATTGCCCATAAACGTTCCATGGCTAGATGCACTTGTGTTGCAAGAGTGAGCATACCAAGTTTTCAAATATGAGTGAGGGAAGTGAAGGGGCCCTGTTTTGAGTTTATAGGTAACATGAAATCATTCAATTTATGCAGGCAGTGGTAAAACTTAAGGAGACTTCACCGGGTGTATTTCATTCACAACAATATCCCTATGGTGAAAGAAATTACACCAGTTGATTTTCCTCTGGTTGTAGCGCTTTTCCAGTATTCAGTGGATTCTGTATCACTGTCCACTTCTAAATCAGGCCACTAGACTGCTTAACATGTTTTCTCTGGTCTTCCCTCAATGTGTATAGCACACCTCTGATTGCACCCCTAACTCTCCTCCTTTTATCTCTCTCCACTCTCATTTTTCCTTTCTATCCTAAGGACTAATATCCTCAGATCTGTGCCACTTTGTAAATGCGGCAACCCGTCTCCTTAATGCTGGTTGTGTATGCTAGCCAAAGGATAGAAAAAGCCACTCTGTCAGCAGGCGTAGCAAGCAAAAATACAGCTGCTAACTGCCGTCTGAGTGTCTGCCTTTGGCTAGTAATGCCCTGCATGGTCACAGGGGAAGGTGCCTTGCCAGAAAATAACAACAGGCAAGGTGCCACCCTCCTGATACATGTGGGACACTGCAGCCAAAATGTATAATTCTTGACCATGCCCTGACAGAGGCATGTGGTATACGTTGGGGTCGGCTTCAGTGGATGATTAATGATTCACTTCGAGACCGCGGCACCTCTCAAAGTTCATGCTCAAGCATGCAAAGTGTCACTCCTGCTAAGTAAACAAGTGAGCCAGTCTGAGCACACACTCCACACAGTGCACTCATTATCAGTGCGATCACTACTTAAATGCAATTCCTGGTAGAGAGCGCCTCGTGGGATGGTTCACTATTTAAAGTGTGTACTGCTAAGGTGAAAAAATAGCTTTGGGTGATTTTTTGTACTGGCAGGCACATTAAAATACTAGTCATGCCAGTATAAAACCAGCCAAGTGGCAACCATACCTGTAAGTAATCTGTGCATCATAATGCCAGATTACCTTATTTTAACATGTCAGGAGATAAGCCAACCTCTTCAGCTTTAACAACCTAAAATATTATATGACAATTTTATTTCCATCCAGGATCTCTGTGGCTGGTTTCACACGAATTAACTTCAATACAAGCTCGGACACCATCAATGGAACCGAAAGCCTTGTGTCATTTGCTACCAACAGGTCTCCAGTAGGAGGTTCTTCCACAACCACTACTACAACCATCAAACCAACCGCCACCAGCTCTGACACAGGTGTAGTATCACCCGAAACA
The DNA here is from genome assembly GCA_963921515.1 of Calotriton arnoldi. NCBI lineage: Eukaryota > Metazoa > Chordata > Amphibia > Caudata > Salamandridae > Calotriton > Calotriton arnoldi. The sequence goes on from CAWUFW010002625.1 coordinate 61,096, forward strand.
CAGTGTGAGAAATGGTTCAATTAAGTACTAATGTGGATATTTCGGGGGGTGTAGCATAGTAGTTTGTTTAAACCTTTCTAGTTCTCAATAACAGGGTATGTCTGATTCAAAGTGCTCCCTATTTAAGCCTGATAGACAAGTGAATTTGTCCAGGATCTCACAATGTTGGTTAAGTGGAGACACTAAGACTAGAGCGTGGGTCTTCTGGTTCCACAACTGAAAGTTTCATCCAATAAAACATTTTATTCACAGCTTCAACAAGACATCAGGAAGGTAATATGAGTATGTTATGATAACTTGTAATTTTCTCTATAACTTTCCACTGAAACTAATTTGCATAGCTACAGAGCTACACCCTCCCCAAAGCCAACAAGTATTTAAACGATTGGATCAGTTCCAGTGCCAACTCACTGGCCCCCTCAAACACAGAAATACAACAAGATATACCTCAGGTCAGTTGGTACACATATGAACTCAGACAGATGAAACACCACTGCAAACAACTGTCAAACAAATATAGAATGAGCCAGGACCATACAGAGAGAAGCACACTCAAATCCGCCCTGAGACGCTAACACCAAACCAATTGGTCTGGACCACCAAAAGGCTACTCTGACGGGCCGCCTTAATGTCAGCACCAACACAATCAAAGAAATGTTCACAGTCGTGAAGGATTTCACCTCCCCAGTGGCCACCTTCAACTCAATCACCCCATCACAGGACCTCTGCAACAACCTCTCTCAATTCTTCAGCAACAAAATCGAAACTGACAGACTTGTCAGACTTAGGGTTGTCTTCCCCCAAAACCTTTGCCTTACTCTTCCATAATTTTTCTGATTTTGCCTCTGTTGGCCTTAGGACTCTGTGCACTTTACTAATGCTAACCAGTGCTAAAGTGTGTGTGCTCATTCCTTAAAGCATGGATTGTCCCTAATTGGCAAATTTAATTAACTTATAAGTCCCTAGTAAAGTGGTACTGCATGTACCAGGGCTGTAAATTAAATGCTACTAGTGGGCCTGCAGCACTTGTTGGGCCACCAACTTAAGTAGCCTCGCAATCCTGTTTCAGGTCTGCCGTGGTATCCTCTGGGTGCAGTTTTAAACTGCCATTTCAACCTGGCAAAGCAAACTTTTTGCCAGGCTCAAATCTGCCTTTTTAATACGTGTAAGTCACCCCAAGGATAGGCCTTAAACAGCCCACAGGGCAGAGTGCAATATATTTAAAAAGTAGGATGTAATTTTAGTTTACATGTCCTGATAGGGAAAAACTTCTAACCCCTTCGCTGCTAGGCCTTTTCCCCACTGTGCTAAGCTTTTTTTTTGTCTACTGGGGTAGTTCATGTTTAGGCCCCCATAACTGTTGGCCCACATAAAGTATCCACACCAAATTTGTGTCAATTTGTGTCCTTTTTTCCAACTTCCTGGGGACTCTAAAGGTACCCAGGGTTTGTGTACTCCTGTGGAAGAGATGGAGAAATTTGCCAAAATACAGCTAAATTTGTGGTTTTTGGGAAAAGTGTGAAAACGTGCTGCAGAAGAAAGCATCTGTTTTTTTCCCTGCAAATGGTATCAATAAAGGGTTGTAGTGCTAAAATCACCATCTTCCCAGCTTTCAGGAACAGGCAGACGTTTGTCAGAAAACCACATTTTCCGACACGGTTTTGGAATTTTACTGAGTCATACCCCATTTTTCCTATTGTTTGTGCTTTCCACCTCCATCCAGAGTGGTAGAAATTGGATCCCAGATATCTATACATTGCTGAAAAGTAGACAAAAGTCTGAATTCAGCTAGGGGTCATTTGTGACTGTAGATCCTTCAAGGTTTTCCTAAAAAAAGTAACAGTTGAATGAAAGTAATATTGAAATTGAGTTGAAAAAAACAGCCATTTTTGCCGATGTTTTAACCTGAAACTTCTTGTACCTATGGTAAATATTCGATATCAATATAACATTACGTCCGCTGGACTCTTTTGGTTACGGGGATATATAGGGCTTGTAGCTTCACCAAGAACCCGAGGTACCAGGAGCCAATAACTGAGCTGCATCTTGTAATGTTTTTTTCATTGTGTACCGGATATACAGCAATTCATTTGGTAAAATAGGTATTAAGGAAAGCTATGTATTTCTGAAATGGGAACAAGATATGGAGTTTAGAAGCAGTGGTTATTTGCACATCTCTGAATTTGTGGTTACCCATAATAGCATGTGAATTAGAGGGCATTTTTCAAAATGGCTTCTTTTTCACACACTATCATACATTTGGAAGGCATAAATGCAGAGAAAGACAATAGGTAATAACACTTGTCTATTCTGTGCTCCCCTAAGTCTCCCGCTAAAAATGGTAAATCACTTTTGTGGGAAGGCCTAGTAGACAGGATATGGACCAAAACACAACGTGGACACATCACACTTTTCCACTGAAGACTGACACGTTTTTTGTAATGTGCTAGCTGAGGATTTTGGGCCCTAGCTCAGCCGGAACCTAGGCAAACCTACAAAAACTGTACCTTTTTTAAAATTAGACAACAAAAGGAATCCAGGATGGGATGGCTTGTGTGGCTCTCATCAGGTTCTGTTACCCAGACTCCCTGGCAAACCTAAAGATTTGTCTAAGGAAACACATTTTCCTCACATATCTGTGATGGAAAGGTCTGGAATCTGAGGGGAGCCACATTCCACCCAGCATTCCCAGCATTCCTCCAAGTCTCCCGATAAAAATGGTACCTCACTTGTGTGGGTAGGCCTAGTGCCTGCGACAGTAAACGGCACAAAATGCAATGTGGAACATCACCTTTTTTTCACTGAAAACTGAACCTTTTTTTGCAATGTGCCTAGCTGTAGATTTTGGGCTCTAGCTCAGCCAGCATCTAGGGAAACCTAGCAAACCGGTGCATTTTTTAACACTAGACATCAAGGGAATCAGGATGGGGTGCCTTGTTTGGCTGTCACCAGGTTCTGTTACCCAGAATCTCTTGCAAACCTCAACATTTGTCTATAAAACATATTTTCCTCACATTTCTGCCATGGAACATCCTAGAATCTGAGGGGAGCCACAAACGTCCAACCCCTCTCACCATTTCTCTAAGTCTCCCAATAAAAATGGTACCTCACTTGTGTGGGTAGGCCTAGTGCCCGCGAAAGGAAATGGCAAAAAATGCAATGTGGACACATCACATTTTTCCACTGAAAGTTGACCCTTTTTTGCAATGTACCTAGCTGTGGATTTTGGCCCCTATCTCAGCCGGCATCTAGGGGCAAACATAGCAAACCTGTACATTTTTGAAAAGTAGACACCTAGGGATTACAGACTTGCATGATTCTCTCCACATTTTATTTTATCCAGAATCCCTTCCAATCCTCAAAATTTGCCTAAAAAAACATTTTCCTCACATTTCATGATGGAAAGTTCTGGAATATGTGGGGAGCCACAAACTTCGAACCACCCAGCATTCGCCCAAGTCTCCCTATAAAAATGGTACCTCACTTTTTTTTGTTGTAATCTGTTTATTGACATTTCATATTGATCAATAAGAGCAGAACAATAATAGTATACACGATATAACCACAGTAACGACCCCCTGGTGTTGGGATGACTATAAGTCCATTGAGCATACAAAGTGTCATGAAAGGAAAAATCAAAGATCATACATTGGAGGGTCGCTTGTCCTTAACAAATGTGACTTAAGTATCACCATGTTGTTCGTGTAATCCAGACAATCCAAGCGTGTTATGTCACAGATTTGAACAATTGGAGTAGGGTTCAACAGAATAATGACAAAGTAAGTTGAAGGAGGGGGGGGCGTTAACCGCCAGGGACACACTGCTGTGATGCACTACATCGGGCACTTATCCGTGTGTATAAGATGTTAAGCATCCATGAGCTAGCTCGCTGACTGAATAAGGTAGAAATGTGCCCCAGATATATTTCTGAGGACGTACATAGTAAGGAGCATTCCCAAATTATGACGTTGCAACTGTCTGATCCCCTACCCTCCCTTGAGAGTTCCCAGAGGCGGCATCTAGTTTCTGCAGATCAGCAACAATAGCCCCCCAATTATTGGCTAGGGGAAATTTGTGAAGACCCAGGAGATCCTCCCTTTGCAGGGCGACTCCCTCCGCCCAAGTCCAGTTAAGTAAAGAGCGGCGCCAAGCTGCTACATGTGGGGCTACCGGCGTTTTCCACCGTTTAGTGATTAGGCGTTTAGCGGTAACTAGGCCCACGTCTAGGAAACAGGAGGTGACCCTATTCTTCCTGCCCCTCTTGAAGAGGTGTAAGATATAGACCTCCCACTGGAAAGGGATGTTGCGATCAGTGCAGCGGGCCAGGGTGGCCGCCATGTCAGTCTAGTACTCTCCGAGGGCAGAGCAATGCCATAGCATGTGCAGTAGTCCTGCATTGGTTAAGTGACATCTAGGGCAAGCCGAGTCCGTGCGGTAAAAGTACTTTTTAATCTGGGCTGGGGACTGGGTATGCTCGATGTAGAATAAAAACCTGCATTTGGCGGAAACGCTGATTGCGGGGGACGCATGTAGGGCCTTCCAATGCAGCTGTCCATTTCGAATCAGAGAGGGCACGTCCCAGATCGTACTCCCAGTGAAACTTTAAGGGGGCTAGCTAGACTGCCACATGCTGATGGAGGGATGATGCGAACCATTGGATTAAGTGACCCCCTTCACCCATCATGTGTAAGTATTGAACCATGTGGTGGACTGGAGGTTGCGCGGACAGATTACCCCATCTGGATGAAAGTGTGGCTATGAGTGCGCAGTGCAATAAGAAATGCCCTGGATGGAGACCCTCCTCCGATATGAGCTCGGTGTATGGGATAAGGGTACCATCTTGGAAGAGGTCCTCTGTGTCATGGATACCAGCTGTGTCCCAATTGTGCAGTTCCTCCACCGTGATAATCGCCCACTGGGTGTCCCTAATAAGGGGATAGAAGTGGCTTATGGCATGGTGCCGCGGGTGATAAATAGGCTTCTACCGTAGCATTTGTAGGCCACTGAGAGTAGCAAGGAAACTATACATCTGGGTTTTGCACATGGATGTAACAGATGAAGTAGGGTGTGATATTGTGTAGGAGATTATAGAGTGGCTGTGTCAGATAAATGACGGCAAGCCAACCACCTGGCTATCCATTGTATCTGAGCGACTAGGTAATATTGCTCAAAGTTAGGCACCGCAAGGTCACCCTGCCCGGCTAGTAGGTAAAGCTTTGTAATGGAAACTCTATGTCTAGATGGCCCCCAGATAAAGTCTCTAATTATTTTTTAAATTTTGTTAAAGAAGGATGAAGAAATGTAGAGGGGTAGGTTCATGAAGTAATAAAGAAGTCGAGGGAGGACCACGATTTTGGTGAGGGCGACTCTGCCAGAGATAGACAGCGGAAGAGTTTCCCAGATGGCCATCTGTGACTGATTAGCAGATGAGGCTTGAATGATATTGCCCTCAAATAGATCGGTTTTACTCAAGTATATGCAGACACCCATCATAAGGTGTCGACGCACCAAGGCACTGGAACACCACCCAGAGAGTATCCCGAGTCAGGGGTAGCCACGGAAAAAGGGAAAAGGGTGGACTTCAATGCACTGACACGCAACCCAGATGTAGTAGTGAATAATGATAGCGCCAGATCTAGCGAGGGAGGGATGGAGTGAAGATCTCTCACATATAGCAGAATGTCATCTGCGTATAGAGAGATTGTGTGTGTGCCATCTCCAAAGGGAATGCCCACGTCTACAAGGGTACGAATATATTCAGCCAGCGATTCCACTGCTAAGGAGAAAAGAAGGGGAGATAGCGGGCAGCCCTGCCAGGTCCCGCGACCTACGGCTATGGAGTCAAAGATATAGGGGCCGGTTTTAACACGGATATTTTGGTGTTTGTACAGCAGTCTGACCATGTTAATAAAGAAGGCACCTATACCGAACCTGGATAAAACTGCAAAAAGATAGTCCCATTCAAGAGAGTTTAAGGTTCTCTCGAGGTCTAGAACTAAGCAACCTGAGTGGGGCCATAACAGTGGGGCATATTCCGCCAGCCTACAATAACGGTGGAGGTTAAGAGACGTGTTACGGTCCCGGACGAACCCATGCTGGTCTGAGTGTACCAAGGTGGGAATGTAGGATGCAAGCCGATTAGCGAGAATCTTCACCAGTATTTTACAATCTGTGTTTAAAATCACCAAGGGTCTGTAAGACCCCAGGGCTGTGGGATCTTCACCTGGTTTCAATAGAGAGACTACATTGGCCATGCATAAAGAAGGCTGCAGAGCAGAGCTGTCTATTGCAGAGTTAAAGAGGGCATGTTGGCGTGGAACGAGTACATCTGTGTATGTGTTAAAGAACTCAGCAGAGAGCCCATCCGGACCCGGCGCTTTCTCCAATGCCAGTGACGAGAGCGCCTCCCGTACCTCGTCAACTGATATGGGGGAATCCAATGCTGGGTGCTAGTCAAGGGACAGCGTGGGCAACTCCACTGAGTCCAAAAAAGATCCTATTTGCTCCTGTCTTATTAGATAAGGAAGTAGTTTACCTGCCTTATCCGACGTGGCATGGATACGTGCTGAATGAGCTAAGAAGTTGTGACAGCGCAACTTGTCTAGAAGCCCCAGCCAGTCCGCCTGCATTGCGTCCAGTTGTGCTTTGGCTTCGGGGTGAGTGACTGACTTGGATTCGTAACAAAGGAGGTTTCGCTCAATAGCATCCAGGGAGGTATCAAGCTGTTTACGAATGTTAAACAACAAATTATCCTGAGCACTACTCAGTATATATTATAAAATCAAAGTCCAGTCCGTCTTCTTGTAACTCCAATGTTTGTACTCCTCACTCGTCTTGACGGCGTGAGGAGTACTCTCTGCTACTCGGGTTAGAGAAAACGTATTTTGAATTTTGGATATCCTGGATGGAGGCCCATATAAGACTATTGACTGTATATAAGTCTATGTCAAGCAGTGGATGTCTGGACTAGAGAGATATTGTATAAGCCCTGATGAAGTCAGAGATGCGGATGCATCAGACCTGACGAAACACGTGTTGGCTATTTTTCTACCTGGAATAAACATTGGAGTTACAAGAAGACGGACTGGACTTTGATTTTATAATATATACTGAGTAGTGCTCAGGATAATTTGTTGTTTATTGTAGGACCGGATTTTTCTGGTCCAGTTTTGTGGGTACGAGTGGCTGCCCTCTTCCTTGGAGCACACAATTGGATATTTCTGCATATGACTGTGGGGATTACTGTGGACAAACTTTGCGCATAGAGCCTTGCCACATTCAGCTTTTGTTATTCTGTTTACGAATGTTCCAGGTGAGGCCCAGGCAGTGTCCCCTAGTCGCGACTTTAAAGGCCTCCCATTCTATCAAGAGAGAACCTGCGGAGCCGGCGTTATGCTCAAAGTAGTCGAGCAACGCCGTTCCTAGTGAGCTGCGAAAGGCTTGCTCTTCATGCGCTGCCATTTGCAACCACCAGGTAGGGATCGGAGGAGGCCTCTTTTCCCAAGTAACCAGCATGGTCTGGGGCTTATGATCTGAATGTGTGTGGCCAAGATACACGGTATCTTGGATTGGGGGAGCAGTGCAGTTGAGGCCAGTATAAAAATGGTACCTCACTTGACCTGTTTTTCCTTTGAAGCTGATGCTTTAAGGCCCAAGACCCTGCTCTGGCATTCCTGTGCTCAACAAAGCTCCCTCTAAATGCCTGGCCGGGCCACTTATCACCTAAACAAGGCAGCTTGGCTAATCCCCTCAGGGCTGACTGAGCAAGGAAGAGTGCTAGAGGCTGGATTTTGGCTTACATAAAAGAAAGTCTTATAACTTCTTTTCTGTACAAGTTATGATAAATTCAACAATGCCAAGTTTCTGGATTTATCAATTCCATTCTGTTCACCCTTTGAATGGTATTTCATACTTTCCTAGCAATAGTTATGCGTCCATAAAATATTGCCATATTAGCCTAAAAGGCCAACTATCTTCAATGGGGGGAATTAATTGTGCAATATCTTCCTCAATAGGGATTATAAAACCTCTTTTATAAAGCCCCTGCTCATAATTACATGACCAGCCACCCCTGGAACACCAAGGGGAGACCTGGAGGGTTCCTAATGTGCAAAAACGATTTTCGTTATTGCTTCACAGTGCCCACAGCACCAAAGTCGACTTTGTAGTGAATTTCCTACACTGAGGAAAAATAAAATGGGCAGCTTTCACTCACCAGGATTTATAAAACATCTTTTATAGGGACCCTGCTTATAATTACATAACCTCAACCCCTGGGACACCTAGAGGAGACCTTGGGGGTACCCAAAATGTGAAGATAAGGTAGATTATTACTTTTGAAGTACTCACACCACCAAAGTCGAGTTTGCAGTGAATTTAGTTTTAAAAGCGGTGCTGCAACGCAGGCCTGCTTTTAAAATAACCTCAGGCTCTCAGCAGTGCACACATGCAAGTGCAATAAAGTCTACTGGCTCCTAAACTGGCATGCCCTATTATATACTAGGAGCTTATCAGTAGTTTTCATCCCCTAGCCCTAATATCTACTGCGCCTTACAGGGTAGGTCATGCCAATTATAAGGGTACCTTAATGAATGTGTTTGTGTTTAAGATAGCAGTGGCCCTGAGCCTGACTAGCAGAGCCCATGGCACAGTCAGATTCAGCTACCACCAGTGACAGCCAGCACAAAAAATGGGGGTGAACAGGCCGAAAAGGGTGACCTTCTAACAGACACACGACATTTTTCAACTGAAAACTGGCCCTTTTTTGCAATTTGCCTAGCTGTGGATGTTGGGCCCTATCTCAGCTAAGGAAACCTGTAAATTTTTTAAAACTAGGCACACAGGGAAATGCAGTGTGGGCTAACTTGTGTGTCTCTCTCCAAGTTCTGTTACCAAGAATCCATAGCAAACCTCAAAATTTGTAAACAACAAACCCATTTTCCTCACTTTTCTGTGATGGAAAGTTCTGGAATCTGCGGGGAGCCGGGAACTTTTCACCCACCCAGCATTTTCCTAAGTCTCCCGATAAAAATTGTACCTCACTTATGTGGGTAGGCCTAGTGTCCGCGGCAGGAAACGGCCCAAAACGCAACGAGGACTCATCACATTCTTCCACTGAAAACAAACCCTTTTTTGCAATGTGCTTTGCAGTGGATTTTGGGGCCTAGCTCAGCCGGCCTCTAGGAAGCCAAGCAACCTGTACATTTTTTTAAATTAGACACCTAGGAGAATCCAGGATAGGCTGCATGGCTCTCTCTAAGTTTTTTACCCAGAATCCCTTGCAAACCTCAAAATTTGTTTACAAAACCACATTTTCCTCACATTTCTGTGATGGAATGTTCAGGAATGTGGGGGAGTCACCAACTTCCACCCAGGATTCCCCCAAGTCTTCCTAAAAAATGGACCTCACTTGTGTGGGTAGGCCTAGTGTCAGCAACAGGAAATGGTCCAAAACACAACATGGACACATAACATTTTTCCACTGAAAACTGACCCTTTTTTGCAATGTGCCTAGCTGTGGATTTTGGGCCCTAACTCAGCCGGCATCTAGGGAACACATTTTTTAAAACTAGACACCCCGAGGAATCCAGGGTGGGCTGACTTGTAAGGCTCTCACCAGTTTCTAGGCACATATTTTGCAATGTGCCTAGCTGTGGATTTTGGGCCCTAGGTCAGCCGGCATCTAGAAAAACCTACCAACCCTGTACATTTTTTACAACTAGACATCCAGGGAAATCTAGGGTGAGCTGACTTGTGTGACTCTCACCAGGTTCTCTTACCCAGAATCTCTTGCAATCCTCAAAATGTGTCTAAAAAACATTTTCCTCACATTTCTGTGATGTGAAGTTCTGGAATCTGTGGGAAGCCACAAACTTCCAACCACCCAGCATTCCCCCAAGCCTCTCGATAAAAATGGTCCCTCACTTGTGTGGGTAGGCCTAGTGCCCGTGACAGGAAATGGCCCAAAATGCAATGTGGACATATCACATTTTTCCACTGAAAACAGAGCATTTTTTTGCAATGTGCCTAGCTGTAGATTTTGGGCCCTAGCTCACCTGGCATCTAGGTAAACCTAGGGACCCTGTAGATCTTTGAAAACTAGACGCCCAGGGAGATCCAGGGTGGGCTGACTTGTGTGGCTCTCACCAGGTTCTGCACCCAGTGGAATCCTAGTGCCTGCAACAGGAAACGGCCCAGAACGCAACATGGACTCATCACATTCTTCCATTGAAAACGAACCCTTTTTTGCAATGTGCCTAGCTGTGGACTTTGGGCCCTAACTCAGCTGGCATCTAGGGAAGCCTAGCAATCCTGTACATTTTTTAAAACTAGACACCCAAGGAAATCCAGGGTGGGCTGACTTGTAAGGCTCTCCCGAGTTTTTAGGCACATTTTTTGCAATGTGCTTAGCTTTGGATTTTGGGCCCTAGTTCAGCTAGCATCTAGAAACACCTACCACTCCTGTACATTTTTGAAAACTAGGCATCCAGGGAAATCCAGGGTGGGCTGACTTGTGTGACTCTACCAGGTTCATTTACCCAGAATCCAAGATTTGCCTAAAAAAAACATTTTCCTCACATTACTGTGATGGAAAGTTCTGGAATCTGTGGGAAGCCCCAAACTTCCACTCACCCAGCAATCCCCCAAGTCTCTTGATAAAAATGGTACCTCACTTGTGTGGGTAGGCCTAGTGCCTAGCTGTGGAGTTTGGGCCCCAGCTCACGTGGCATCTAGGTAAACCTAGCAAACCTGTAGATTTTTGAAAACTAGTCACCCAGTGGAATCCAGGGTGGGCTGACTTGTGTGGCTCTCACCAGGCTCTGTTACCCAAAATCCCTTGAAAACTAGGGGTGGGAGGAGCTTGCAGAGTTCTACTCCACAGAATACTGTGTAGTTCTTTAAAAATCCCGCAAAATTCCACAGGGTTTCATGTGCGGCGAGTATTGCTTGGAGAGGAGTACAATAATGCATTCCTGATCAATGGAGGTTTGGGACTCACTGGGCATCCTTACATCACAAGCACGTGATGCCAGAATCCACCAATGGGCCGCCCCTGGCACAGAAGCAGCTCTGCATACAGAGCAGGCCCTCACACCTACATTTAACCAAATCCCACAATAAAGGTCACCAGAAGACGTGCCGCTATACCACAAAAGGAAAAGAAGTTCCCAAGCAGGGGAGGAAAGACTGCCCAATGTGCTTATCCTCGCTTCCTACATCCTGCGGATCGTCTCGGGCAAGGCCTGGGGGTCTCCAAGTGGCCGCTGGTGCCGGGATGGGTACCTCAGCGGCAGCTCCTCTCTGCTCTGAAACACCTACTCTGCTGGTCCCCTCCTTTCCCCATGGCAGAAAACGGGGTGGCTCAGTTGTCACAAGGAGGGGAGGGTCCCGGAGTCCTGAGGAATGAATGAGGCACTCTGTCTGCTTGCACTGCCTCGCAGCTGAGTCAGGACATGAGCATGATGAGCAGCTTGAAAATGTGGCGCTAGTGTATTTTCTCTGTGCATGCTGAGCCAGATGTCACGGACGTTCGCATGCTGTTGGAAAACGAGGCAGTATCTGTGAGGCCTGCACAAATAACATGACTACATTTGTCCTTCACTGGGAACCAAACACCCAATTGTAGCGCCTGACTCTCAGAGGGTAGCGTTGCAGAGCAGTCTGAGGCTTACTCAAGGGAGGTGGTGTGGGCTAGTAATCGCCATTTGCAGGTGCACAGAGATAACACTCAATAATTGATTGTCCAGTCTGTACTTTGCTTTATAAAAGTAAGAGTACATTTATTAAACACACACTACTCCATACGATGCACCCATTTACAAATATACATAAGCTGTTGGAATTACTTTGTGACATTGCATAACATCTCCACCCCTCCCGCAGGGGGTGAGGTCTAGTACCACCACTCCCATGTATGCACATCATCTTGCCCCCTAATGCAGTGTGTTGAACATAACCTGGAGCAAGGGCCCTGCGCACTGGCACTATCCCAGTGGCGACCCCCCCCCCCATTATCTCAACGAGCATTAAAAATAGGTGCACCTGCCCTGGTGACACATAACCCTGACTGAGCATCTCATATTGCCCATACAGTATGCACCCTTACATCTTCAGGGCTAACAGTCTGGGTTGTTCTTCACTTAAGCGCAGCAGCAAGAATACATGTTTAAGCATCACTTTAGAATGACAGTACTCATCACATTTGTGGATCATTAGAATGCGTTGCAATTACAGCCCCTAAAGGCATCACAGATGAAATCACAGGATTACGCATATACAGCCTGTTAGAACTGGGGGTCTCTAGTTGGCAGAGGTAGGTACCTTTGTCCAAATAGGGACCCTTGCTTCTGGTCAGGGTAAGGGGGTACACTCCTGAAATAACCCCTGCTCACCCCCTGGGTAGCTTGGCACGAGCAGACAGGCTTAGTTCAGAGGCAGTGTGTAAAGCATTTGTGAACACATACAGTAATCTAGTGACAACACTACAAATGGACACCACACAGGTTGTATTATAAAAATAAGTATCTTTTATATAGATTTACCACAAGACCATAAATGACATAAATAATCCACAATACTGTACTTTAAAGGTGGTAGAATTAGCTTGAGTCTCTTAAAATAGCAATGCGACACTTTGAGTGCAATGCACCTTAAGATGCGTAACGAAAAGTGTTGCAGGAAAGGTGATGCGGTAGTCCCTTACACGCAAGGACGGTGATCCGTTGAAGATCTGGTGCAAAAAGAAACAAAGTGGCGTCTTCTTGAGGTTGCGACAACGAAGAGGTGATGCGTGCACGCCCGACGGCCGTGCGGCGATTTCGATGAGTCTTTGGAGCCGCGACAGGCCCTGCGACACGCTTCCCTGGCGATGCGACGGCGTCTGATGCGAGGTCGACGATCTTCTCCTGGGATGCGGGGCGCGCCTCGTGTTGCGATGCGTCGGCGTCTGATGCGAGGTCGATGCTCTGCCCCGGGGATGCGACGGCGTCTGATGCGACGGCGACACTTTTCTCCGGTGCTGCGAGGCGCTTCGAAGGATGCGGCGCGCTTCTTCGGGGATGCGCCGGCGTCTGCTGCAACGTCGACACTCTTCTCCGGCGATGCGATACTCAGCGGCTGCGGCGACACGCTTCTTCGTGTTGAGTCGCGCTTCCAGCTCCCAGAGACACCCAAGTGTGTCAGAAGGTCCAAATTCCCAGCAAGGGAACACAGGGGGAGCTGGTGGGTGAAGTCTGTTGTCCCTGAGACTTCAGCAGGAGGCAAGCTCTAAAATCAAGCCCTTGGAGATCCTTCACAAGTTGATGAAAGTACACACAAAGTTCCTCTCTCCTTTCTTTGGCAGTTAGGCAACCACTGCAGGCCAATCCCCCAAGCAGCACTTCAGCTTAGGGAAAGTCACTCCTCAGTTTCTTCTTGGTTCCGCTCCTCAGCAAAGGTTTCTTCTTGTTTCCCAAAAGTGATCTAATTTCCTAGGGGTCTGGGTCCCCTTTTTATACACCTTTTCTCTTTGTTCTCTGAAGGCAGAGAGGCCTTTGCCTAGTCCAAAACCAGTTCTGGTCAGTCCTGGAGCACTTTGTTTACAGTACTCCTTCTGTCCTTTCAGAATGTGGGGCAGAGTGCTCAGCCGCCCGGCAGGAGGTGGAGCCAGCATTGTGGAAGGCAGGCACAGCCCTATTCAGACCCAGGTGCAACTCCTCCCTCCACTCTGGATGCAGATCTCTATATTCAGCCCAGTGCTGACTCACCCTGTCTCCTGTAGCCACCCCCAGCCCCTGTCACTCAAACTACAGACAAGGAATACACAACCTAGCAGAGGCAGGCTTGGATAGTTAGGCAAGAAAATACCCACTTTCTAAAAGTGGTATTTTCAAACACAGAATGTTAAAACCAACTTCACTAAAAGATGTATTTTATCATCCTGAGTTCAGGCATACTAAATTCGTTTTTCTACCATGTTCCCTGGGTCAGTTAGGATTATAAGGTGTAATAATCAAAATGCCCATTCTGGCCTATGGAGAACAGGTAGCCTTGCAATAGTGAAAAACAAAAATGGCTGTAATTCACTATTAGGACATGCCACACATACCAGGGCATGTCCTACCTTATACTTACAATGCACCCTGCCCTAGGGCTTACTTTAGGGGTGACCAACATGCAGTAAAGGGAAGGTTTAGGGCCTGGTAAGTGGGTGTACTCACCAAGTCGACATGGCAGCCCTAGGCTGCACACAGGCTCTGCAATGGCAGGCCTGAGACACATTTTACGAGCTGCTTCTGTGGGTGGCACAACCAGTGCTGCAAGCCCACCAGCGGCATTGGATTTACAAGCCCTGGGCACACTCAGTGCACTGTACTAGGGACTGACAAGTAAACCAATCATCCAATTATGGAGTCACTAATACATACATCAATTTACAATAGGGAGCACTTGCACTGTGGCACTGAATAGCAGTGGCACAGTGCCCAAAGCATCTAAACCAGCAAAAACAGATCAATAACATTGGAGGCATCATAACAAAATGGAAGGGAGACCCACGCCAAGGATGCCAGGTCTAACACAGCCAGACACCCTAGCAGGAATGTCTGGCAACATAACCCCACTTTGCTTATGACATCACCTTACACGAGTACTTCACATTACACCGGTGGCCTTCAGTCCCTCTAAAAGAAATAACATTAGTATATGCACTACGGGTGCAATTACACATCTTCACCTCCAGGGGATGCCCTTCTCCAGACATCTCCAACTCAGCCCTTCACTCCTTGACGCACTTCTCCATACACCCTTAGCTGTAGAACAAAAGTTCCAGCCCAGAAGGTGTTAAAATGCTGGCTGAGCCCTTAAGGGGTTATCCTTTTCAAGTCCCCATGAGACTTAGGGAGGGACTTCTCTTCGTGCTGGGGGGGAGACTGCGCTTCTCCAGCAGCTCCCCTAGCACCTTTTTCACAAATGAGGGTGACCCCCCTCCTCTGGAGGCCACATCGTTTTTGGTGCCTGGTGGCCCCCAGAGGAGGGGGGTCACCCTCATTTGTGAAAAAGGTGCTAGGGGAGCTGCTGGAGAAGAGCAGTCTCCCCCCCAGCACGAAGAGAAGTCCCTCCCTAAGGGCCATATGTAGGTGGGCTAATACCGGTCGGTAACGGCCGAAAATCGGTAAATTTCCTGTTACCGACCGGTATTTAGCCCTTTGCGATGTAGGAGGCCGGATTTAAGGAGTCGGTAATTTACCGATTCGTTATTTTAAGGAATCGGTAAATTACCGATTCCTTAAATCCTATGTAGGGAGCACTCAAGTGAGTGCATTTTTGGTTTAAGGATTCGTTATTTACCACCAACTACAAGTTGGTGGTAAATACCGAATACCTTTTAAAAAGCAATTTTGTGCTTTTTTAAAAGTGCCATGTGGCAGACATACATGCCCTTAGGGCATGTATGTGCGCCACATGTGCACACATGCACGATTCAGGGGTGCAACAGGGTGTCAATTTGACACCCTGCCACCCTTGAATATGCTCCCCTATTACCGATTCGGTATTTACCGAATCGGTAATAGTGAATGGCTTCCCATTCACTCCTATGGGCCTCCAGGCCCATAGGAATGAATGGGAAGGTATTCCTTATTACCGATTCGGTAAATACCGAATAGGTAATAACGAATATTACCGAATCGGTAAAATTTACCGAATGTTTACCTACATTCTATTTACCGATTCTTAAATACCGAATCGGTAAAATTCGGTATTTAGGAATCGGTAAATAGAAATTACCTACATATGGCCCTAAGTCTCATGGGGACTTGAAAAGGATAACCCCTCAAGGGCTCAGCCAGCATTTTAACACCTTCTGGGCTGGAACTTTTGTTCTACAGCTGAGTGTGTATGGAGAAGTGCGTCAAGGAGTGAAGGGCTGAGTTGGGGATGTCTGGAGAAGGGCATCCCCTGGAGGTGAAGAGGTGTAATTGCACCCGTAGTGCATTTACTAATGTTATTTCTTTTAGAGGGACTGAAGGCCACCGGTGTAATGTGAAGTACTCGTGTAAGGTGATGTCATAAGCAAAGTGGGGTTATGTTGCCAGACATTCCTGCTGGCTGTATATGTGTAATCCTGTGATTTAATCTGTGATGCCTTTAGGGGCTGTAATTGCAACGCATTCTAATGATCCACAAATGTGATGAGTACTGTCATTCTAAAGTGATGCTTAAACATGTATTCTTGCTGCGGCGCTTAAGTGAAGAACAACCCAGACTGTTAGCCCTGAAGATGTAAGGGTGCATACTGTATGGACAATATGAGATGCTCAATCAGGGTTATGTGTCACCAGGGCAGGTGCACCTATTTTTAATGCTCGTTGGGGGGGGGTCGCCACTGGGATGGTGCCAGTGCGCAGGGCCCTCGCTCCAGGTTATGTTCAACACACTGCATTAGGGGGCAAGATGATGTGAATACATGGGAGTGGTGGTACTAGACCCCACCCCCCCTGCGGGAGGGGTGGAGATGTTATGCAATGTCACAAAGTAATTCCAACAGCTTATGTATATTTGTAAATTGGTGCATAGTATTGAGTAGTGTGTGTGTTTAATAAATGTACTCTTACTTTTATAAAGCAAAGTACAGACTGGACAATCAATTATTGAGTGTTATCTCTGCGCACCTGCAAATGGCGATTACTAGCCCACACCGCCTCCCTTGAGTAAGCCTCAGACTGCTCTGCAACGCTACCCTCTGAGAGTCAGGCGCTACAATTGGGTGTTTGGTTCCCAGTGAAGGACAAATGTAGTCATGTTATTTGTGCAGGCCTCACAGATACTGCCTCGTTTTCCAACATTGGTGGCAGCGATGGGATACATAGTATCCCATTCTGGTGCGCATTTATAGCATTTGATAAGTCCAGTTTTGCCACACATTACCTATGCAGTAATGAGCAAATGGAAGAGCGCAAGGCTCTGAGAAGGGTTCAAAGTTTTGGTTATGTGAACTAAAGGTATGGGAAAGGAAAGCCCCGCGCACATTTATGTCATGGGAAGATATTATGGTTTAAAGGTAAACTGTATTGATATGACTGAGTAATGTTGATTATCATGTGCTAGCGGGATGGTGCTTTCCAGGAAATGATTGCGTACAAATGTTCTAAACCATATTGTACACCTTTGAACCCTAACACTACACGCACTACACCTGCATGAGGAGGGTGTCTCCTCAAGAGATAGGGACAGCAACAGATACGTACATCACAGTTGGGGATGTAGGGGTGGATTGACCTTTGTGGGGGACAGGAGAGAAAGGGGGTCCTGGGAGATTCCCGTGCTTTTTAAGGGCAGGGAGGGTTTCCACAGAAGGGGCCCCAGGTATCCTTCCCCCGCTGAAAGTTTACTTGCCATTGGCGCAGGCCAAAACCACTGGAAGGGTGGGGCAGGAGGTTTCTTTTCCCCGGATAGTAATGGCCCAAGGGTTCCCATGGTGGGGGACCCCAAGGAACTTTTCTCACGGTGGGAGGAGGGTGTGGTAGAGTTGGGTGTCCGGCAGGCCCCCCAGGCTAACTGGTGGGGAGGTGAGCAACCCAGGGGTGGCCCCTGGTAGTGGGTGGCCCCAAAGGAGGGTAGTTCTTGAGTGATGGTGTGTAGTGGTAGCCCCTAGGTACTCTAGGTGGGCTAGGTAACTGACCCAGTGGAGATCTGAGTGGGGGTGATGTACTCCCTGGTTTCCAGGTGAAGGGTTAGTGGCGGACCCTGAGGTGTCAGGGTCCGGTGAGTGGTTACCCTGGGGTGGCCCATGGTGATGGGTGGCCCCAAAGGAGGGGTGGTTTTCGAGCTTGGATGTCACCCTGGAGCTAGTGTGGTGAGCCTGAGGTGGTGGCTGGGGCAATGCCTGGCCAGGTGACCAGTCACGTAGGTCCTAGGGGACTTGTATCCCAGGACCGGAAGCATGAGGGTGTTCCCCAGCTCGATGCAGGAGGTGGACTTCTGCAAGGTAGTACCACCCTGGACACAGGTGGGGCCCATCTTAAGTGAAGGGACCCTGTGTTTCCCCAAAGGGGTGGTGCAGGCCTAGCCGGGATCCTTAGGGTCCCTGGTTGAGTGTGGTAGTACTACCCTGAAGGCAGGTGGGGCCTATCTTAAGTGAAGGGACCCTGCTCTTCAGAAGGGGTAGTGCAGGCCATCCAGGGATCATATGGGTCCCTGGACGGTCTCCCAAGGCGCTGCCGGGAGACCGGGGAGAGTCATGAGAGGTGGGCCTGGGTGTAGCTAACTCGGGGCCCACAGGCTCTCTAAGGGTACTCCAAGAGGAGGGCGCGCCTCTCGGAGGGAAGGGTGCATTGGCCCTGTTCTCGCAGCGGAGAACAAGGAAGGGGTCTAGGTTTCCGGGGTAGTTTCCGGGTGGAACTACTGACGGGGGGAATGAGCTGTAGGATGTCTGACGAGGCACCCTCAGTGTTCCTCCCTGGCACTGCCAGTGTGGTAGTGAGGCCGGTCTGAGGTCCTATCAGGGAGCCAGGCCAGTGGCCAAAGGGTGCTTTTCTGTGTGGGGAAAGCACAAGTGGCTGTGCTTTCTTTAGGGAAGCCAGTCATCCCGAAAGGGTGGTGGCAGCAGAATGACCTCAGCGGCAGGCTGAGGGTGAGGGTCCAGAGAGGTTGCATCTTTGGGGTGCAAGGACCAAACGGAGAGAGGGTACTGGTTGGAACAAACTCCAGAAGGGAGACCAGCTAGTGTCCCAGGGGATGGGATGTAGACCTATCCCAGAAGACCGCATCGGTGCTGAGGCACTGTACCCTTGTCCAGAGAAGTGGTAGGCATAGTGTTGCATGCCCGAGGGCAAAGGTGGGCCTAGTTAGGCTGAGTCCATGTAGACCATGAGTGACCTAGAAGTATCTAACCTAGAGCCCGGAGGGTTCTTAGGGTAGTCTGGGATCCCTGTCATGGGGGGAGATTTCATGGATGGGAGGAGTAGGTGGTCTGAGCGGATAACTGGTGAGTAAGGGGGGTCTGGTCAGAACCCCTTATAACTAGTTATCGCTGACTACGGGAAGTGTACCCATGTAGAGTGGCTACTTCTTCCCTGTAGGAATCAGCTGGGCACGCAGCTGGGATATCCTTTTCGGTCTGCCTGCTCCGGCGGGCAGACGTGGAGTCTCCCGCCAGTCGAGGCGGACCTCGGGGGAGTGCGACGGCACTCCCCCCACCTCCCTCCAGCTTCGGGGCCTGGAGATGGGGTCCCGGGCCCCTCCTCCTCCTCTTCGTGGGGAGCGCGCCGGCGCTCCCCGTCTCGCCCGTCTTCGCTGGGGACCAGGGTGGGCTCCTGGCACCCCGTGGGAAATCCGTCGTGCTCCCCGGCCCCTCCTCCTTCTCTTCACAGGGAGCGCGATGGCGCTCCCCGTCGGTTCTTCTTCGGCGGGGGCCAGGGTGGGCTCCTGGTTGCCCAGGGGGGATATCTTCACGGGGAGCTCGACGGCGCTTCCCGGCTTGGCTTCGGGGCCCGGGGATGGGGTCCCGGGCCCCTACAAACCTCTTTGCGGGGGGAGTGATGGCGCTCCCCCGCCTCCATCTTCGGTGGGGGCCAGGGTGGGTTCTTGGCACCCCTGCAGGGCACTTTCACGGGGAGCGCGATGGCGCTCCCCGGCATCCCTTCTTCTGGGGGCAGCCCCCGCGGACCTGACCCACCCCGGGGGCATCTCTGAGACCGGCAGCGGAGCCCCACGTGCTTCGTGGTCGGTCTTCTTAGGGGTCAAAGGTCGCCTATCTTCTGGGGGCCATATCTCAGCCCCCAGGGGTCCGATCTTCTTCATTTTCGCATCCTCTTGCTCCTGGTGGCACCCCCTCCCACCCTCCCCCCCAGCCACTGGGAGCACTTTCCTTCACCCTCTAGGTCTCTGAGAGGGGGGATTCAGCAGGGAGCTGTCTTCACTGGCTCCCTGCGCCAGCCTTTCGCCTGCTCTCCTCCTGGGCCTCTCTTCTCCCTGCGCAGAGGCCCCTGCTTCTGCGCACTGGTCCTGGACTCTTCTCCTGGCGCTGTTCAGGATCCTGGGGGCAGTCAGGGGGTTCCTCCTTCCAACTGCCCATTGCGCCAGGCTCCAGCACCTTCTGCCTCAGCAGACTACACCCCAGAGAGAGCTTCTCTTCCTGTGCAGGTTCTTTTTAAAAGTTGAGGAGGGGGCTGTCAGGAAGTCTCTGTTTGTCCTATCAAACAGCGACACATCACTTCACTGCCCCTGCTCCCTCCTTCCTGCCCAGCCTCTGGGTTTGTTCAAAATGGCGTCGTCCAGGGTCTCTTGCCACATGGTCTCTGTAAAGGCCCCTTCCCCCCTCGCTGCCTGCCCTCCTTGGTGCAGCCTGGTGCCTGGCACCCAGTGATAGCTGCTGATGGATGAGCCTGTAGCTCCACCCATCTTCTCTTCCTTGGAGAGGAGGCCTTAGCTCATGGAAGAAAGGTTATCAATCCAGCCTACTGAGGTCAGCCCCCAGCCAGGCCCTGGTTATGGCAGACTCAGAGAAATATGACATTTCTGGATGACCCAAAAGCAGTACAAATATGACTTTGGACTCTGCAGAATACTTCTTCTCACACCCGTTACAGTGGACTTTAGTGCGTGTCTGGAATCTGTAGGCCTTAGTAAAGTGACACTAGCCCATGGGCTCCACTTCCCCATAGGGGAATAATGAAGTGAAAAACACAGTTAAACACACTGACTTTCCCTGGCATGTTTCTTCCCAGTGTATAAAGCCTATTCCATGTCACCACCCAATTCTGCATGAGTCCTGCCACACCATTCACTTTGTAGCTGCTCCTGGACTGCGCACGCCAGGAATCTCCCCTGCGCAGCCCCTACACGTGTGCACATGCATGCACACCGGTGTCTGCATGTAACCCGCCCGGTGCCCCTTACTCCAGCTGCTGCGCAGTGGCCTAGTCAAGCTAGGGGGACACCAGTAAAATCCACATGCAGTCTCTTTCATCATGAGTTCACTGTGGGTGAGTCCCAACTTATGAGGCTCTCCCACAGTAAAAGCTCAACAAATAGGTGCTCAAAAAGCGAAAAATCCGGGCGGCCCATAGTGTCAGAACCACCTTCTAACACATGCATAGCTTCGAGAATAATTACCTGTGACGGTTATTTGTAAAAGAAATAAGGAATGAGCGCTAAGTGCCAGTAAACTCCACTCCACTGTCGTAGGCGGACTTTGTGATGAACTTTGTGCTCCAAGCGCAGCACGTAGTGGCACTAGCTGTGCAAACTCCGCCAGCGGAGCGGAATGCATCGCCCACCCCTATTGAAAACCTTGAAATTTGTCTTTAAAAATACATATTTTTCGCAACTTTCTGTAATGAAAAGTTCTGTAATCTGTGGGGAGCCAAAATTTCCAACCACCTAGCATTTCTTCAAGTCTCCCAATAAAAATGGTACATCACTTGTGTGGGTAGGCCTAGTGCCTGCAACAGGAAACTGCCCAAAACACAATGTGGGCTCATCACATTCTTCCACTGAAAACTAACCCTTTTTTACAACGTGTCTAGCTGTGCATTTTGGGTCCTAGCTCAGCAGGCATCAAGGGAAACCTAGCAACCCAGTACATTTTTTAAAACTAGACACCCAGGGAGATCAAGAGTGGGTTGACTTGTGTGGCTTTCACCAGGTCCTGTTGTTCAGAATCCCTTGCAACCCTCAGTATTTGTCTAAAGAAGCACATTTTCCTCACATATCTGTGAGGGAAGGTTCTGGAATCTGGGGGGAGCCACAAACTTGCACCCACCCAGCATTACTCCAAGTCTCCCGATAAAAATGGTTCCTCACTTGTGTGGTTAGGCCTAGTGCCTTGCAAACCTCACAATTTGTCTAAAAAAACACACTTTCCTCACATTTCTATTATGAAAAAATCAGGAATCTGCGAGGAGTCACAAACTTTCACCCAACCAGCATTTCCCCAAGTCTCCAAATATGGTTCCTCACTTGTGTGGTAGTGCCTGCGACAGGAAACGGCTCAAAACGCAATGTGAACACATCACATTTTTCCACTGAAAACTGACCCTTGTTTGCAATGTCCCTAGCTGTGTACTTTGGGCCCTAGCTCAGCCAGTATCTGGGTAAACCTAGCCAACCTGTACATTTTTGAAAACTAGACACCCAGGAGTATCCAGGGTGGGCTGCCTTGTGCGACTCTCACTAGGTTCTGGTACCCAGAATGCAAACCTCAAAATTTGTCTAAAAAAACATTTTCCTCACATTTCTGTGGTGGAAAGTTTTGGAATCTGCGGGGAGCCACAGATTTCCACCCACCCAGCATGCCCCTAAACCTTCCGAAAAAATGGTACCTCACTTGTGTGATTAGGCCTAGTGCCCGCGACAGGAAACGATCCAAAACGCAACATGGACACATCAAATGTTTCCACCGAAAATTGTCCCTTTTTTTGCAATGTGCCTAGCATTGGATTTTGGACCCTAGCTCAGCCAGCATCTATGGAAGCCTACCAAACCTGTATGTTTTTCAGAACTAGACACCCAGGGGAATCAAGGGTCTGGTGACTTGTGTGGCTCTCACCAGGTTCTGTTACCCAGAACTCCTTGCAAAGCTCAATATGTTAAAAAAAAATCACATTTTCCTCATATTTCTGTGATGGAAAGTTCTGGAGCCACAAACTTCCACCCACCCAGCATTACCCCAAGTCTCCAAATAAAAATGGTACCTCACTTGTGTTGGTATGCCTCGTGCCCACGACAGGAAATGGCCCAAAACCCAATGTGGACACCACATTTTTCCATTGAAAACTGACCCTTTTTTCGCAATGTGCCTAGCTGTGGATTTTGGGGCATAGCTCAGTCGCCGTCAATGAAAACTAGAAATCCTGTACATTTTTTAAGTCTAGACACACAGGGGAATCCACGGTGGGCTGACTTGTGTGACTCTCACCAGGTTCCGATACCCAGAATACCTTGCAAACCTCAAAATATGTCTTAAAAAATCACATTTTCCTGACATTTCTGTGATGGAAATTTCTGGAATCTGTGGAGAGCCACAAACTTCTACCCACCCAGCATTCCCCCAAGTCTCCAAATAAAAATGGTACCACACTTGTGTGGGTAGGCTAGTGCTCACAACGGAAAACGCAATGTGGACACATCACATTTTTCCACTGAAAACTTACCCTTTTTTTGTAATTTGCCTAGACACTTAGGAAAATTAAGAAGGGGTTCACTTACGTAGCTCTCCCCACATTGTGTTGCCCAGAATTCCTTGAAAGCCATAAGAATTGCCTAAAAAAACACATTTTCCTCACGTTTCTATGATGGAAATTTCTAGAATATGTGGGGAGCCAAAACGTCCACTCTCCCAGCATTCCTCCAAGTCTCCCAATACAAATGGTACCTCACTTGTGTGGGTAGGCCTAGTGCATGCCACAGGAAACTGCCGAAAACGCAACATGGACACATGACATTTTTCTACTGATAACTGATCCTTTTTTGCAATGTGCCTAGCAGTGGATTTTGGTCCCTAGTTCAGCCAGCATCTAGGTAAACCTAGCAACCCTGTACATTTTTGAAAACTAGACACCCAGGGTGATCCAAGGTGGGCTGACTTGTGTGGCTCTCACCAGGTTCTGTTACCCAGAATCACTTGCAAACCTCAAACTTTTTTCTAAAAAGCACATTTTCCTCTCATATCTGTGATGATGCGTTCTGGAATCTGCAGGGAGCCACAAACTTACACCTTCCCAGCATTCCTCCAAATCTCCCGATAAAAATGGTTCCTCACTTGTGTAGTTAGGCTAGTACCCATGACAGGAAACGGCCCAAAATGCAACGTGGACACATCACATTTTTGCACTGCAAACTGACCCTTTATTTTCAATGCGTCTAACTGTGGATTTTAGGCCTTAGCTCAGCTAGTATCTTAGGAATCCTACCAAACCTGCACATTTCTTAAAACTAGACATGTAGGGGAATGCAAGATGGGCTGACTTGCATGGCTCACTCGACGTTTTTGAACCCAGAATCCCTTGCAAATCTCAAATTTGTCTAACAAAACAGATTTTCCTCACACTTCTGTGATGGAAAGATCTGGAATCTGTGGGGCGCCACAAACTTCCACACACCCAGCATTTCCCCAAGTCCCCCAATAAAAATGGTTCCTCACTTGTGTGGGTATGCCTAGTACCTGCAACAGGAAATGGCCAAAAAAACGCAACATGAACACATCACATTTTTTCACTGAAAAATGACAATCTTTTATGCAATGTGTGTAGTTGTGGATTTTGGGCCCTAGCTCAGCCAGCATCTGGGGAAACCGAGAAAACCTGTACATTTTTTAAAACTAGACTCCTAGGGAAATGCAGGAGGGGTTGATTTCCGTATCTTTCTCCATGTTGTGTTACCCAGAATTCCTTGAAAACCTCAAAATTTGTCTAAACAAACACATTTCCTCACTTTTCTGTGATGGAAAGTTCTGGAATATGTGGGGAGCCAAAACGTCCCTGCACTCAGTGTTCCCCAAATCTCCCGATAAAAATGGCACCTCACATGTGAGGGTAGGCCTAGTGGATGAAAACACATTGTGGACAAATCATATTTTTCTACTGAATACTGACCCTTTTTTGCAATGTGTCTAGCTGTGGATTTTGGCCGGCATCTAGGTAAACCTAGCAAACCTGTACGTTTTTGAAAATTGGACACGCAGAGAAATCCAGGGTGGGATGACTTGTGTGGCTTTCATCAGGTTCTCTTACCCAGAATCCCTTGCAAACCTCAAAATGTGTGTAAAAAACACATTTTCCTGACATTTCTGTGATGATTGTTTAGGAATCAGTGGGGAGCTACAAATTACCACCCCCCAGCACTCCCCTACGTCTCCAGATAAAAATGGTACCTCACTTGTGTGGGTAGGCCTTGGGCCCGCAACAGGAAACAGCTCAAAATGCAACATGGATACATCAAATTTTTCCAACGAAAACTGACCATTTTTTTGCAATGTGCCTAGCTGTGGATGTTGGACCCTAGCTCATCTGGCATCTAGGAAAATCTAGCAAACTGTACATTTTTTCCAACTAAACACTGAGGGGAATCCAGGATGGACTGTCTTGTGTGGCTCTCTCCACGTTTCTTTACCCAAAATCCCTTGCAAACCGAAAAATTTGTTTTGAAACTTTTTTCCTCGCATTTCTGTGATGGAAAGTTCTGTAATCTGTAGAGAGCCACAAACTTCCACCCACCCAGCATTTCCCGAAGTCTCCCAATAAAAATGGTAATTCACTTGTGTGAGTAGACCTAGTGCCCACGACATGTAGCTACCCTAAACGCAACATGGACACATCACATTTTTCCACTGAAAATTGCCTTTTTTTGCCAGATGCTTAGCTGTGAATTTTGGGCCCTCCCTCAGCCAGCATCCAAGGAAACCCAGCAAAACTGTACATTTTGGAAAACTATACAACCAGGGGAATCCAGGGTGGGATGACTTGTGTGGCTCTCAACATGATCACTTACCCAGAATCCCTTGCAAACCTCAAAATCTGTCTAAAAAACACACTTTCCTCACATTTCTATGACCGAAAACTTGGGAATCTGCGGGAGTCACAAACTTCCACCCACCCAGCATTCCCCCAATATTATCTTTTTTTTTTTCCCCTCATATCACCAAGGAGCGTCTGCAAAGAAAAAACTGCATCGGCTATCTATCCGCCCAACGGTCACTGCCCTCGCCCTGGTCCAACTCTACCTGGACCCTCACCTTTGCCAGTGAGCTGGTGTAATCAGAGGGACGGATAGCCAACACCCAGAGAGCGACACCAAATTAGAAAGTCAGGCCATATAGACGAATTAGAACTTCTTGCTGATCCCTGGTCACGGCAGCAGATCCTAACTGCTGCCCTTACCCAGGCTTCCACTATCGGAGGCAGGGGGTCTTTCCATTTCAAACAAATTTCCCTCCTGATGATAAGAATCAGATAAAAGAGTAGCTTTCTATGAGGTCGCCTCAGCGGCAAAGTTAGTGCTCCATCGTCCCCAAGTAGAATAAGTGTTGCATTTAATTTAATCTCCCGTTGGAAAATACCTTTAAATGCTAATTCTATACCATCCCATAAAATTCTCAGATGCGGACAGTCAACAAAGATGTGGACATCATTGGCTCCTATGCAGCCGCACTTCACACACTTAAGGGGAGGTTGAGGGGCGAACTTGGATATTTGTTGTGGGGTCCAGTAAAGGAGATTAATGGTGAAGAAATGGTTCTGTTTCAAATTAGCAGGTTTTATAATTGAGTACAAAGTCTTTAAAGAGTTCTCCCAAACTGACTCAGTGACCTCCTCTAAGAGAGTTCCTCTCCACACAACATAAGGGGGTGATAACTTACCCTCCTCTGCCACCTTGCTACTTCTATATTCTTGGGCCTGATATCATGAAGAGAGATCTCCAATTCATATTCGCCCCCAATCTCCTTTTGTGATGCCAAAAACCAGGAAGATAATTGAATAAACTTAAATCTAGACAATTCATTACTTGTTTTTGCATTTAATACTTCCCAGGGGTGAACTCCTTCCGATGATACCAAATCAGACCAACTTGTAACTCCCGCCCTTCTGAGTGGGAGACATTGAGTATCTTTTAAACAGTCTGGGGTTCTGGGGGAGTCCCAAACTGGGGCAAGATCCGAATAATATCCCATACCCCACCTCCTCCTGACCCTATACCAAATATCCAAAGCAGAACTCAATACCTTTAGCCGAACCTTCTTGAAAAACCTGGGCGCACCAAACTTATATAAAAACCCCTCCACGCTCCAAAGCCTCACCATCTCCCCCAAAAGTTTCCCCCAAGTGGAACCATCTGTTTTTGCCAGGAGCATTCGAATATTTTTGAATTGAAAGGCGACACAGTACAAGTTAAAATCAGGTAAAGCCAACCCCCCTTTGTTGAGCTTATGTCTGAGTTTTTTCCAAGGTAGCCTAGCTCCTTTATGGGCCCAAATAAAACTCACCACTTTCCCCTGAATTTTATCAATACCCTGTTTGAGAAACCCAAGAGGGATAGCATTAAAAGATACATTAATTTGGGGAGGACAACCATTTTTATCAAGTTTACCCGTCCATAAATTGTCAATGGAAGATTTTTCCACCTACTTAAAAGGCATTCAATCTCTTTAGAGACCCTTGACAGATTAAGCAGTGGAATTTTCTGTATATCGCTTACTACTGAGATACCCAAGCATATAAACTTAGAGCTTCTTTCCCCCTCCCAATCCGTAGTATTCCAACACATAACCTCAGCAACTAAATAGCCGGAAACCGAGCCAAACTCCACTAATAGTTGTTCTACTCTCGGAATAGAGGTCTAGGGATTAGCCATATAGATTAGAAGGTCATCAGCGTAAAGTGCGACTTTACAGCTATAGGACGAAGTACTAAATGGGACCACTAAGGCATCTAGTCTCAACTGTTGGGCAAGAGGCTCTATTTCAATATCAAAAAGAAGATGAGATAAAGGGCAACCCTGCCGTGTCCCTCTTAGTATATTAAAACTAGGGGATAGTATACCATTAAAGAATATCCTGGCTGAAGCTCCCGTGTAGATCATCTTAAGTGTGTTAATAAATTTGGGGCCAAATCCCATAGAGCTCAAAACCTCCCAAAGGAAAACCCAGCATACTCTGTCAAATGCTTTAGCAACATCTAACGCTACTACAGCTAAAGGAGCAGATCTTTCTATGGCAAAGTCTATCGTACCAATTAACTGTTGGGTCTGTTCCTGTATATAGCTCTTAGGAATGAAGCCTTTCTGATCATGGTGTATGAGCTGAGGCGCAAATTTAGCCAATCTCCCTGCTAAGATACTCATAAAGATCTTATAATCTGCATTCAGCAGAGAGATTGGCCTATAAGAATCCGCCCTAGTAGGGTCCCTAGAAGGTTTCAAGATAAGGACTATAGAGGCCTCTTTCCAAGATTTCGGGACCTGACCACTGTGCCTATAGATAGAATTAAACAGGACTTCCAGAAATGATATCAATTCTTCAATCAAAAGACTGTACACTTCATTTGGCAAAGCATCGATACCTGCGATACCTTTGCCCTTCTTACCCTTATTTATACTCAGACGAATCTCCTCCTTAGTAATTGGAGCGTCAAAAGCCTTACTGCTTGCATCAGTCAGATTGGGGAGCTGCAGCTTTCTCAACCAAGACTTAATACACTCCACATCAGGAGAGATTTCTTCCCTGTATAGACTAGAAAAAGAGAGACTAAACAGGCCTGTATATCTTCCTGCTTCCCTGAGGTATCCCCTCTGTCGTTCACAACCAGCTTTTCAATAAAATTCCTAGACCTGTCTGTCCGTGCCTTCCATGCCAGAAATGCACCGGCTTTTTCCTCATATTCAAAAATCTGCATGAACCTTGCATCCCACTGAGCTCTACATTTTTTATCCAGATAGACCCTGTATTCTAACCTCGCATCTTAGAGTTGCTTCTGCAACCTTGCCTGGACACCAGGGTGCTGCGTTCTAGCTTGGAGCAGGTTGCCCTCCAATAGGCCAACTTTATCCTCCTGGGTCTTTAGGCTTAAACGTTCGGCCTTTTTTGGGGCAGAAGACCAGCTCTGCAACTCCCCTCTAAGAAAAGCCTTAAACGTATCCCAAACGACCTCCAGAGGGGCAGATCCAAGGTTATCCTGAAAGAACAGCCCAGATACTTGCTTTAGGGCCTCCCCTACCTCAGGATCAAAAAGAATAGCTCTCCTTAAAGTCCACCTAGATCTCAAAGGGTTACAATATCCGACCAAGGAGAGAGTCAATGGTCCGAAATATGACCTGGTAGAATATTTATTGACGTTATTTTTTCGGCAATAGACCTGTCCACAAAGAGGTAGTCCAGTCTAGAGAAGTGACAGTGTTTTTTACTATGGAAGGTAAAACCTTGCCTAGTACCCATCTTATATCTCCAGACATCCAACAAGCCCAAATCCAACATAGTATTTCCCCCAATTATCCCGATAAAAATGGTTCCTCACTTGTGTGAGTAGGCTAGTGCCCGTGACCAGAAATGGACCAAAACGCAACGTGGACACATCACATTTTTCCTCTGAAATCTGACACTTGTTTTGCAATGGGCCTAGCTGTGTACTTTGGGCCCTAGCTCAACCGGCATCAGGGGAAACTTTGCAAACCTGTACATTTTTAAAAACTAGACAGCCAGGAGTATCCAGGGTGGGCTTCCCTGTGTGAATCTCACCAGGTTCTGTTGCCCAGAATCTTTTGCAAACCTCAAAGGTTGTCTAAAAAAAACATTTTCCGCACATTTTTGTGGTGGAAAGTTTTGGACTCTGCGGGGAGCCACAAATTTCCACCCACCCAGCATTCCCCTAAATTTCTTGAAAAAAATGGTACCTCACTTGTGTGATTAGGCCTAGTGCCCGCGACAGGAAACAGCCCAAAACGCATCATGGACACATCAAATTTTTCCAGTGAAACTGTCCCTGTTTGTACAATGTGCCTCGCAGTGAATTTTGGGCCCTAGCTCAGCCGGCATCTATGAAAAGTAGAAATCCTGTACATTTTTGAGAACTAGGCACACAGGGGAATCCATGGTGGGCTGACTTGTGTGACTCTCACCAGGTTCTGTTAACCAGATTCCCTTGCAAACCTCAAAATTTGTCTACAAAAACACATTTTCCTCAAACTTCTGTGATGAAATCTCTGGATCTGTGGAGACCCACAAACTTCCACCCACCCAGCATTCCCCCAAGTCTCCAAAAAAAAAATGTACCTCACTTGTGTGGGTATTCCTCGTGCCTGCAATAGGAAATGGCCCAAAATGCAATGTGGACATATCACATTTTTCCACTGAAAACGGACCCTTTTTTCGCAATGTGCTGAATTTTGGGCCCTAGCTCAGCCGGCATCTATGAAAACTATAAATCCTGTACATTTTTTAAAACTAGACAAACAAGGGAATCCAGGGTGTGCTGACTTGTGTGACTCTCACCAGGTTTTGTTAACCATAATCCCTTGCAAGCCTCAAAACTTGTCTACAAAAAACACATTTTCCTCACATTTTTGTGATGGAAAGTTCTGGAATCTGCAGGTAGCTTCAAACTTCCACACACCCAGCATTCCCTCTAGTCTCCCAATAAAAATAGTACCTCACTTGTGTGTGTAGGCCTAGTGCCCGTGACAAGAAACGGACCAAAACACAATATGGAAGCATCACATTTTTCCACTGAAAACTGACCCTTTCTTTGCAATGTGCCTAGCTGTGGATTTTGGGCCGTAGCTCAGCCGGCATCTAGGGAAGCCTAGCAAATGTGAACATTTTTTTTAAAACTAGGCACCTCGGGGAATCCAGTGTGGGCTGACTTTTTACCCTGAATCCCTTGTAAACCTTAAACTTTGACTAAAAAACACATTTGCCTCACATTTCTATGATGAAAAGTCCTGGAATCTGCAAGGAGCCACAAACTTCCATCCACCTGGCATTTTGCCAAGTCTCATGATAACAAGCATTGGCAAAACCAATAGGTCTCTGCAATATGAGAGCTATAGGCGTTGGCAATGTTAATGCATTTGTGTATATCAATAAGAACAGCCCCAGACCTGTATACAAATACATTTACATTGCCATAGCCTATAGCTTTTGGATTGCTAAGAATTGTTGAGTTTGTCAATGCTTCTTATATCTTGCCGCAGCTGCCACCATTGCGGGCTTCCAAAAATATCTGCCCAGCCACAGCACTCCTAGCGAGGATGCTACAGGACAAGCACAGAATGCTCTTTGTAGAGGTTATCTTGTTATGATGTAATACTGTGTCCATTCACATACATTATTTACTTACCTCTGTTTCCTTTTGGCTTGTGTTCCATGTTCTGGTTCTAGCTAAACTGCCAGTTTTTCATTGTTTGGACTGCTGTTCGGGAGACTGGCAGGACAGGGCTGTGCCAGACATGGGCTCCAGTTTGGTTGAAAAAAAGTCACTTTTTGAACTACTGTTCGTTACTGAAGTTCTCATTCAACACTTTTGCATACCGCACGGGCTTTTGACTCGGCTTTAGATCATTTAATGACTGTTAAAACTGTTGTAACTGTCATAATGTTTAATTAGAAACTGGCATACAAGTTCTGATAATCGGGAGTTAGCGACTGAAAAGCATTATGAAAGTCCTGATTTTCAGGCGAGAATCCACCTTACAAATAACCATGTGAAATTCACTTCACATACTTAATATAGTTTTGATACCAAATATGTGAAATATCGAGAGAAAATTGTAGACTCTCCTAGCCAGATAGTGAAGGAGAGTCCTGATTTCATTAAAGACAAAGGCTGTGAATATCATACAGTCTCTCTTCTCGCTGTTTATTCATATTAGCACATACATTTAAAGTAAAATAATATACTCCATAATCCTGTTACCTGGGCAGGAAGTAGAACCAAAAACAAAGGCAATCATATAGTTTATAAAAGCGCAGCCATTCAGTCTTCCTCTTTTCTTGCTGCTATGTGCGTTAATAGTTGACAGACTTTATTTCCTGTGCTTGGTTACAGATGTATGCTTTAGAGTTTGTTCATTGCTGCATGAGCGTTTGCAGCTTTTCGATTCCTTGTATTGAGATATTGCTTCCAGTTTGGTTTTACATTGTATCAGAGTGAGCTTGTTTAAAAAGGGAACCCGCATGATACAAGACACACTGCATAATATAATCTTTACACGTCCCTATGCCGCACCTTGTATGTCCTAGCAGAATTTTCGTGCTGGTTTTGAGACCCCTCAACAAGCTCTGAGTACAGTACCTCAAACAACAGACCACCCAGGTCCATTTGCCTTGCCTCTTAGAGCAGTCAACGTACATTGCAGTGATTTGTACAATATAGCAGCAAACGTACCACGCAACACTGCAGCATGTTTTCTCTATAAACTGAGTGGTAGTAAACAGCAGCAGTTGTCCTATATAGCACATTGCTTGATACAACTGTAAGTTAATTATGCATTTTTACCAGTGCTTAATTTGTAGTAATGTAACTACCAGGCCCGAGGTATTTCTTAGGAGAACACCAGGGTTGGCATTTCCCTCTGTCCCAGACAGCATTTCCAAACGTCTACCATCAAACAATAAAAGTGTTACATTTTGATTTTTCCAGATGACTTTAATGCGGTCAGTACGTTCTGCACCAGCTGCTTTTACGTTTTTCATTAAAGTACATTGAACATGCTGATGATGAGCCCTGCTCAAGAAGACATACACTGCCACAATATAGTAGACTGCCATAAATAAGTGCAGGTGTTTACAAAAAGTGCCTGTAATAAGGACCGTCAAACACCGCACAAATTAAACACTAATCTTTTCATATAAAAGTCAATATAAAGTCTCTCCAACGTGACAAGGCAGGAGGACTGGGTCTGAGATGGTACCTCCGTCTCCCGCAACGGTCATCATTACATCGTCCCGCCCCTTCGCGGATCGCTCCGGGACATCGACCACCATCAGGGGCATCCGGATGATCTGCTTCGGAGGTCGGGCTGGAAACAGGTTCGGCATTATCTGCTGGGCACCGGTTACGTGTGGAGGGCGACCAGCCAATCCCCTCACCAGGCTCAGGAGACACCTCTACCTCGGTCGACTCTGCCGTCTCCCCATTCAAGGATGGAGGATGGCGGTACTTCTTAAAGTACGATATGTTCCGGGTGATGGTCTCTTCGGCCCTTCGGGCGGTGATCATTGTTCCTTTTACTGCTTGGACGACCCATGGCTCTAGCTCGAACGGGATTGTGAATTTTCCTCTCGGATTCCGATTCCTCACCAGGACCAGATCATCTACAGCCAATGACTTTTCCTTGGCATGCCGTCGCTTGGGCATGTGATCATTCTTGGTCTGTCTCTGCTTTAGCTTCCCCGCTACTTGCTCGTGTAGGCTCGATAATTGATCCACCTGTGGAATGGCGTTGTCCACCTTTCGATTATAAAACGCTCGGCTTCCCCGTTGGCTTGGGGCCAGCGGGGAGTGATCTTCCGGTGTTGGACACCCCGAGACTGCAAGTATTCTGAGAACTCGTGGCTGGAGAAAGGCGGACCATTGTCAGTGCGCAACTCTTTTATGAGCCATTGGGTGGCCATTATCTTTTCGATGCGGGGTATGGTGTTGCCCACCGTGATTGACTCAAGGATTTCGACCTCCGGATACTTCGAGAAGTCATCAATGACCACTAACATATGTCTCCCATCCCCAAGGCTTCCGAAGTCTGCACTTGCTCTGTGCCAGAGATGAGGTGGTATATCTTCTGTCATGATCGGTACTGGGGGTTCAGCTGGACCAACCGCCTTACACAGAGGGCACATCCGAACTGTCTGTTCTACGACTTCGTCGAGGTTGGGGAACCATACCTTACATCGTAAACGGGATTTGGTCTTAACGATCCCTTGGTGGGCAAGGTGTGCTAGATCAACCACCCGCTGTTGTAGTGTCTTGGGGATCCCTAGACGGGCCCCTCTCATGAGGCAACCCTCAGGTGACACCGCCAGCTCGGTGCACACGTTGTGTAAACCACTGAGTGTTGTGCGCGCTTCGTCTGTCCTGCAGGGTAACTTGTCAAGTAATAGGTGCCACTTGCCTGACGTCACTGCCGAGACTGCCATCTGCAAACACTCATCTTCCTTTGTAGCTCTGACGATTTCCTCCAATGAGACGGGCAGAGGACGGGATCGCTCTACCACCAGCTTGACATACTCCTCGACCTCGTCCGCCTCGTATTCTTCTTCCTGGGTCACTGGTCTGGCATGTCTTGACAGAAAATCTGCAGGGTTTTGCGCCCCTGGGCGGTAAACCACTCGAAATTGGTACTCTTGTAACTGCAGGATCCATTTTTCGATCCTTGTTGGAGGTTTTGAGGAGACTCCCATGATTCCTCTATCAGTGGTTTGTGGTCTTTGTGGACTGTGAATGGTTGGCCGTAAAGGTACAAATGGAAATGTCGGCACCCCCAGTGCACCGCTATGGCCTCCTTCTCAATGTGCGAATATCTTTGTTCTGTGTCCGTTAGAGCTCGACTCGCATAGGCCACCGGTGCCCACTCACCATCTTGTTGTCTCTGCGACAGCACCGCCCGAGTCCAATGGGGCTGGCATCCACTGAGAGTTCAGATTCTCGGGCCGGATCAAAGTACACCAAATGGTGTCGGCTGACAGTGCTTGTTTGGTCTCCAGAAAGGCTTTCTCTTGTGCGGGGCCCCAGGCCCAAGTGGCACCGTTCTTTGTAAGTTCTCTCAGCGTTGAGGTCAGTCAGGTTACGGATGAAACTACCGCAGTAGGTGACCATTCCTAGGAAACTCCTCACGCCAGTCACTGTGGTGGGAGCTGGTGCAGTCTGGATATCTTTCACTTTGGCTGGGTATGGGGACACTCCGTGTTGGGAGAAATGGTATCCAAAAAATGCTATTTCTTTTTGGAGAAACGCGCACTTATCTCTGTGTAGAGTGAGGCCGCTATCTCTCAACCGCTGGAAGACCTCTCTCAAACGGTCCATGTGTTCCTCCAGGGTGGGAGCATGTACTAGGATGTCATCGCTGACATTTAGGACCCCTTTTAGTCCGGCAAGTACTCCTCGAAGAGTGTCTTGGAAGACCTCGGCCGCACTGGATACCCCGAAGCTGAGGCGCTTGTACCTTCGGAGTCCTACGTGTGTCGAGAACGTGGTTATGGCTCTTGACTCTGGGTCCAGTAGTAGTTGGTGGTATCCAGCTCGTAGGTCCATTTTGGAAAACCACTGCAAACCGCTCACTTCAGCCACAATGTCATCTACCGTCGGAGTCAGATGGCGCTCCCTCCTTATTGCATGATTGGGTAGTCTCATATCCACGCAGATTCTCACCTCGCCCGGCTGTTTGGGCTTTCTGGCTACCACAATAGGGGACACCCAGGGTGTCGGGCCCTCAACACGTTCAATGATGTCGGCCTGCTCTAGCTTCCTCAGTTCTTCCTCCACTTTTGGCCGCAAGCGAAACGCCACTCTCCGGTGCTTGAGTGCCACAGGTTGGATGGAGTGATCGATGTGTAGGCGAACCATGTGGTTCTTGAGACATCCTATGCCTTCGAATATGGATTTGAACTCTTCCACCTGAGAATCCATGCTTTCCTGATGAACGGCAAAAGCGAAGGCCACGAGCTGCAGGTGCTCCGCCGTGCGGCAGCTTAACAACATCCCAGACCCTTCCTGGGTGACGTAGATCTTGGCTCGAGTGGATCGAGAGTTGTAGGCAATACTGGTGGTGAACACTCCCGCCAATGGAAGAGGGGTCATGGAGCCATATGCAAACACTTACGTGGATGTGGGCCGTAGGACTGGTTGTGTTGGGAGCATTCGTAGCATGGATTGTGCCATGATATTTATGGACGCTCCGGTGTCTATTAGCGTCTGCATCGGGTGTCCTGCGATTAGATTGCACCTTGGGATTCATCTCTTTGGGCATCCGTTCGGTTGCATGGCATGAATGATGTGGACCGCTCCCTCGACATCATCATCATCCATGTCTTCCTCTGCCTCTGCCGTCTGCTCGGCGCTCAGGGTGTTGACCTGCCTGTTCTGTTGTCTCCTCCGTGCTGTGGAGCGGCACACCTTCGCAAAGTGGTGGAGTTTGTTGCACACGGAGCATTTCTTTCCTTGGGCAGGGCATGGACCTTGGTAGGGAAACGTCCCCCCACATCCGTAGCATGTCCTGGCGGGTGGTCGTGATTGGCTGTGCTCCGGTTTCTTTACCGTGGGTCCTGTCGTGACGGCATTCACTGGTTCCGTCTTGACTTGGTGTTGCAGCGCCGCTTCCATGTGTGCGGCTCGTACCTTTGATAGTTCTTTTGACCTCCCCATTGTTAGTATGTCAGCCATGGGCATCCTTGGGATTTGGAGTATGTGTTCTCTTAATTTGCCGGCAGCGTGCATGTGCTTGCTAATTCTTTCAAACGTGCTAATTCTTTCAAACGTGCGTAGAAACTATCCACCGACTCCTCAGGAAGCTGTCTGGCCTGACGCAGCAAGAAGCGTTCATAGTCCGGGTTAGCTAGAGGCTCGAAATGCGCAGTCAGGGCTGCATTGAGCCTGGCATACGTGTGTGGTGGGCCAGCTTCTACCAGCGATTTTCCTAGCTTGTGTACCGCAGCACCACCCAGGTGCAGGAGCATGGGGCGTTGACGTTCCGGCTTCAGGCCCACTGCTGCGAAATAGGTCTCTAAGCGCTCTACCCAGTCTTTCCATTTTGCCGCTTGTGCAGATGGCGGGCCGTCCAGCAGGAAGGGCTCGACTGGGGGTACGGTCGCCATGTGTCATGTGTGAATGTCCTCCTTGGGCTGGCAGGCCACCGATCACTCCCCGGGATGCTGACTCTCAGCGTACCGATAAACTTTTCTTTCTCCTTGTTGTGCCCGTCTGGGCTGCCCTATGGCAGAGCTTTGGACGTGACATCCCACTCTTCAGGCCCCCAGGTTGCGAGCTTTCCTGCCAGATTGGGGTGTATGATGAATGCCTGGTCTCAGTGATGGCCCCGTTGGGTCCTGGTCTCTGGGCCCTGTTGCAGGTTCAGCGACCGCCTGGTTGCCGTAGATCTCCAATACACGTGCCCTGTGCTATGCTGCTGCACTCCCCTCTGAGAGTACAGATTGGGCCCTTGCGCGTGTGTATCAGGACGTGAGGGCCAGAGCAACAGTCGGAGAGAGCGTGCCAGCTAGTCAGGCTGCACACTCGCGGGCGGGGCGGCGCGCGTGTCGCACTCTCGCCGGGAGAGGCTGAGTGCGCTGATAGATCGCTTGTTCCGACCCACGCGGTCGGGGTCCTCGGCCTGGGCACGCACAGCGGGCAGTACATGGGCACGACAGCAGACTCACCGGCCCATGTCACGCCTCGGGAGCACTCTGCATCCGCCACAGCTTTGTAGGACGAGGCGGGAACTGCAGCACACGGCCACCGGGCAGGCCGAAAGGAAACGTTGCAGGTGGGGGCACTTGTGGGTCGCTGGGACGGGACCACCCTCGTCGCCAGTGTTCCGTTTCCCCAGCGCCTGCATGGGAACTCCGGGGCATATGCATGTGGCTCCCCCCACCTCGAGCAGAACATAAGCACAGACACTGGTGTGGTGGTGGGTAATGGTCTGAACCCGGATGTCCGGTCCAGATCTCATTTATTTCTTTCCCCACTTCCGGTGGGCCAGACTGTAGTTCACAGGGGGTCAACGGGAACACCCCTTACATTAATCAAATTAGTGGGACAACCCCACTAAACATAACAGGTTCTATGGTTCCCAGCGCAAGGCAAAAAAATGGGCTTCTTACTGTTGGTTGGATATTAAAATATAAACGTTATCAGGGTTCAGTGGCCCTTCAGGCCTCTGAGCCCGGGTGACACTGCTCCTGCTGCACCATGTATAGGTAAGTCCCTGAGTAAGTCTGCTTTAACGATAATTGCTGACCATTTCTGCAGAGCATGGCACCCCCACGCTGGTGGCAATCAACAGGCTTTTTTGGAAGACAAGAAATGCTGCACGTGCTTTGGCACTACAATAAGGACTTCAGAAATCTAGTTTATCAAATCTAGGTTTCTGAATAATATTGCTGG
This sequence comes from Calotriton arnoldi, assembly GCA_963921515.1. NCBI lineage: Eukaryota > Metazoa > Chordata > Amphibia > Caudata > Salamandridae > Calotriton > Calotriton arnoldi. The sequence goes on from CAWUFW010002625.1 coordinate 98,658, forward strand.
TCATCTTGAAGGCGCCAGTACAGCAGCCTTCCTTGTTAACAAATTGCTTTAAACATGGCCTTTCACTCTTGTGATGGGAGATGTTGCTGAAGCCAGCTGCTGAGCCAGCAGTACGGTAACAGTGCCATACTGTCTACAAATAAATAATCACATTTTCCTCATATTTCTGTGTGGGAAAGATGTGGGATCACCGGGCCAGCACACATTTCCTACCAGCTAGCATTTCCACAGGTCTCCCGCTAAAAATGCTACCTCACTTGTGTGGGTGGGCCAAGTGCCTGCAGCAGTGAAGGGCCCAAAATGTATTGAGGAGGCATCAAAATTATTTTTGACAAAACAACTTGGTTTTTCAAGGGGGTCACCTTCATTTTTGGTCCCGGGCTTGGCAGCCATCTAGGGAAACCTACTAAATCTAGACATTTCTGAAAACTAGACACACGGTAGAGTCCAGGGAGGTGTGACTTATGTGGATCCCCAATGTTTTCCTTCCCAGAATCCCCTGCAAACCTCAAATCTGCTAAACAAATCACGTTTGCCTCACATTTCTGTGTGGGAAATTTTCGGGATTCCTAGCCGGCACAAATTTCCTACCACCCAGAGTTCCCTAAGGTCTCCTGATAAAAATGCTACCTCACTAATGTGGGTGAGCCAAGTGCCCGCAACAGGCAAGGGGCCAAAACATATTGTTGAGGCATCAAAATTACCTATAATAAAACAACCTGGTTTTGCAAGTGGGTAACTTGTGGTTTTGGACCCGGGCTCAGCTTCCATCTAGGGAAACCTATCAAACCCAGACATTTCTGAAAACTAGTTACCTAGGGGAGTCCAGGGGTGTTTGGCTTGCGTGTGTCCCCCAACGTTTTCTTACCCAAAATCCCCTGCAAACTTCAAATCTAGCTTAAAAAATCATATTTTCCTCACCTTTCTGTGTGGGATCACCACGCCGGCAGAAATTTCCTACCACCCAGCGTTCCCTGTGGACTTCCGATAAAAATGATACCTCACTTAAGTGGGATGGCCAAGTGCCTGAAACAGGGAAGGGCCAAAAACATGTAGAGATTGAGCAGGTATCACAGTGTGTTCATAAGCGCAATTCTATTTGTATACGTTTTTAGGCTGACTCTGCTTTGGGCACCCACACAAGTGAGGCCGCAACATGCCACCAACCGCTTTACAGGCCATTCACACACCTTTCAAACATGATACACGCAAGACCATTCACATTACCAGCTGAGGGCACAGCACATTACAACACTCGCATCAACAGACAGCGCCATTGAAGGTCCCATCACTTTCATACGCCCACATGACTGACACAACAATCACACCGGCTGGCGGTTAACAGAGTGTGGGCACTGTGTTTGGCTAGCAGAGTATGTAGAGCAAGTCATTACTCACATAGCACCAGCCAAATGCCAACTCACACACACCACCAGCCAAGCACCAGCTCACACACACCGCCAGCCAAGTGCATTCCACGTACACTGCCAGCCAAATGCCAGTCCACGCACACTGTCAGCCAAATGCCAGTCCACGCACACCACCAGCCAAGAGCCAGTCCACACACACTGCGAAGCCAAGTGCCAATCCACACACACTGCTATCACATTTCTTTTAATAAAAAAGAAAACACAAACCAATTGGAAGTAGATACAAAACTATAACTACAAGCACAACAGCTCTAACTAAATATATCACGCTAATGACAACTGTGAAATCTGAACAAAAAATATAAAACGATACAGCCCAGTCAGTTTACTTTTACACTCACGGTTGCACCCAAAAACTCAGTTGCATATGGTACAATCTAAAACATGTGGGCACAGACTGTCGTGTAGTTCCTATAGTACCCCTGCAGGACCTGCGCGTTTGGATAACATAAACCGTGGGCTTGGTGACTGACTAGCTCTGTGCACCCCCACCGCGTATGTTAGCCGGATTTGCATTAGCTAGCTCACAGTGCCACTAGAATCTCCTCTTATCGGGAGAGATTAGTTTCTGGCAACCTTAGATCAAGACAACCCTGATCCCTCAGAATCGTGGAAACAATGTACTACTTTTCGCTCAGTCACTCGTGCTTACTTGTTCGGTTTGTCTCAGAGAGTTACACAGAATAAACAGTCTGGGCGTTTCAATAAGTATTTATTGAACAGTTGTTATTCTAGTGTAAAATATATGTGCTGCAGTAACCAGCAGACAATAGCAGAGATATATCATCAGCAGTACGATAAAAGTGAAAGGGTAGTACAGTTCTACCATATTGCAATAATCATGAATACATACATGAATATAAAATGCGTAATAGAATGTCACCCAAAAGTGCGCGTACTCCTACGATGCCTAACTAGATGTACCTAAGTGTACCTAGCATGTGTGTAGGTCTAAAAGCCTAAGAGCCAAGAATCCTTCTAGGATTTAGTCGAACCCCCATACCTGAATAGAGAGAGTGTGGGACCCCATCCTGGTCTCGAGTTGGACACCCCGCAAGGGCTGTGTCAGACCGCTGTCAGCTGGAGTGACTGCATGCAGGACCCTCAGCGTCTCTGGTCAGTGTGTCAGCATGGAAGTCTCGGTTCCCTCTGTCTTACCATGGCAAGATGTGGTGTATTTATACCCTAAAGTGCCTCGTCCCTTAGTATGGTTTGTATTGGTCTTTGTTGGACATGAGGAAGACGTCAGGGGTGAACTTTGTACATACATATTATGCGGGAGATGTAGCTGGTGAATGCTCATGCATGATGTATGAGTACATTGTAGGCCTGTGTTCGGGAAAAACCCTGCAGTGTTCAAACCACAGACTAGATAACGTTCAACCCTCAGAGTTCGTTGTGTACTGTAGGGAACTAATGTAGGTGAAAGATCATGCCTATATTAGGGCATAGGAGATCATGACTATATTAGGGCACAGACGATTATGACCAAAATAGGGCATATACGATTATGACCATATTAGGGCATATACGATTATGACCATATATGGCATATATGAACGTGTCTATATTAGGGCCTCTATACGAAACGTAACACCCACTCCACTTTCGAATTGGATGACAATGACCATACTTAAAATCTGGACAATTTAAAAATTTTGTCTTAAAATTTGCTAAAAACATGGTTTTAAAAAGATATTTAAAAATGTTTAAAAAGTTACCAATCAGCTATTCTTAGGTTGCCACTTGAAAAAGTCAATTCTGTCTCACTTATAAAAGTTGCATTACTACAAGCAGAAGAAGGCCATGCTTTCTCAAGTGAAAGTGTCAATTTAGGAAATGTTCAAATTTAGTTAGTTTATTTATGAAACGAAGTGGAGAAGCCGAATTCTTTCCCAGGACGCGATGAGCCAATTCAAGATTAAGTGTCCTGGCTGGGAGATACAGCATTATCGGTGTTAGCTACTGCAGACGACAAATCCAATGCCTCACAGAGAACGTCAGTCGCACATAGATGGAATTCAGTACTGCCAACAGTCGGTGCTGCGGCAGCTTGTGCGGCAGTTGTTACCTGAGTGCCTGTGGAGGAGCCACCTAACCCAGCAGGAGCAAACGGCACCTGTGGATTCTCAAGGAATGCGTTCATCAGAATTGGAAGACGCTGGGGACATCGCAGAGCATGGGCCTGTAGGGGGTCCAGCATAGCATCCATGTCCGGAGGCGTATCTGATGGAAAAGTTAGACAGAGATCCAACTCGCATTCTTCTCCGCAAAACAGGCATCGAAGAACAGGTAAGATGCAGTCCACCCAGACTGGTCTAAACGATAGAAACCAAGAGGCGTTCAGTTCTCTTAGGCAAGGTATACCCAGAAGCTGCACCATGCGTTCACGGTATTTCTGCTCCATGAGTATGTTCGCCATTTCCTCGGAAATTGGGCCGTCCATTGCGTAGCAGTAAGATTACAATCAGGACTCCTGCAATTAGGAACAGGATAAGCGGGAGACCTCCAAAGACGCTTCCCAATACGGAGTGTATAAAATTTGGGATTACTCCGATGACCGTCTGAAAGGTGCTTAATAGTCCTGACCCTATGGTCTTAAATAGGTGTACAATTAACCCTGGGCGTAGCTACGCGAAGTGTACTTTGCACTACACGTAGCTACGCGAACTGCGTAGTGCGGTAGGGAAATGCTGTTCGCAATGATTGCACAGTGCCGGATGCTTGTCCGCACAGTGCAATCATTGTGAACGGCATCATTCACAGTGCCAGCGGTAGTTTTCTGCCGCTCGAGTAGATTTGTACTCGAGCGGCAGCTTTCTCAACGCGGACTGGTAGTTTCTCATCGCGAGCGGTCGCGAGCATACGCGACCACTCGCAATGAGAAACCTGACCTCACTGCGTTGAGAATCTCGCTGGGAGGTTTATTTTCCACGCTCGCGATCGGCAACTTGATGTTGCCGATCGCGAACGAGGAAAAAGTCTCGCCGGGATGTTGATTTTGCTCGCTCGCGGTCGCCAACTTGACGTTGAGGACCGCTAGCGAGAAAAAATGCCCGCTACGCTACGCGTTTTTGCACTGTGCTACGTGCGAGTCGCGTAGCGCGTAGTTGCGCAAACTACGCACACTCCACGAGCGTAGCGCAGTTTTCCGCCCAGGCCTATGTACAATACCGCTCGTATCAGACATGTTAAAGATACGACCCACCATTTCTGCGAAATGAAAGGGGCAGTTCATACGTATAAGCGCTTGTATCTCAGTCGAGGTCCTTGCAACTTGAAGTTCAAAGATTTCTCGAGCGGAGGTTAAGGGCACGGGTTGCTGTAAAAGCATGGCTTTCAGTCTGCTCAAAGTATCAAATTGTACAAAGGAAACATTCAACGAAGGCCATAACGGCGCCTCCCTGACTGTGTTCAGTGGTGGAAACAATACTTGCATACAGCAAGTAACCCTGGAGTTAACAGTGACCAGATAGGCGATGCCCGGAAGCATCCCACAGCAACCTTGATCGTTTGGCATCAAGTAACTCCCATTCGAGAGCAGCTGGAAAACCGGCGTGATCATGGCCGCTGGGGTCCCTGAAATGTGACAAGATAGATTCGCTACCGAACCACTACATGCTCCGTGCAGAGAAATATCCTGACACATTAGAAAACCGCTTAAAGCGTTCTTGCAGTTTGTACCACTCAGAAACACTTCTCGATCCCCACTCCGGCATCTATATCTATATGGTAACTCCCAAGATTCCTTAATGTAACCCTTACCCATTTTTTCATATTTGCCTGCCTGCCTTTGCTTAAGGCAATATTGAAACTGAAACGTAGTGACCGGCAGAGTGACTTGGCCATGAATTAGCCATTCAGTTGATGGTGATTCAGCTACAGTGAATGGTAACCTTTCCAGTTTCTCAATACGCAGCATTGTATATTTGGCCCCCCTTTGTGCCATTTCTGTCTGTTTATCGGTTAGATTGTAACCCGAAAACAGAGACGTGGTGTTTATGAAACGCCATGGCACGTAGCCTGCACGCAAAGATTGCAGCGTCCAGCTTAACATTATAATAGAACGTAACTGAGATTGCACGTGTTGTAATAAGGCCAAGTCTTGTTCTAAAACGTCAATTGCCGAAGATACAATGTTGCCTAAGGAGTAAATCCTGGAGGTCAAAGTTGTTAACCCATTATCCACTACAGCTAATGCCTTCTATAAGTTAATACGGTCTATTTCCCGTATTCTTTCTGCGGCCTCCTGTTGGGATATTTTCCAGTTTTCATTATAGTAGGCATAAATGCCAGCATATATGAAACGTTTCTGATGTGTTTTCCTTGGGCCTAGTAAAAAATCCCTAAGGTCTACATCAGTTGTGAGTAAGGTCAAGTGATGTTTTACTTCTGTGAGTGTTGAGGTTTCTAGCCAATCAAGGCACAACTTCCCAACACTATACGATGGGTGTTGTCTCTGTACATAGCGTGTATCTGTACATAGCGTGTATCTGGCCTACCGATACTAAACCCCTCGGTTATACCTAGGAATCTCTGTTGACATGTGTTTGTGTCAATGGGCCAAATCAGCCATTCTGTCCAATTGGGATCTGATCTGTTGTACTGGATAATGTAATCTAATCCTACCCCTTGTGCAGTTGAATTCTGCCCCCGCCCATCTGCGATGGTGTTGGAAATCCGGGTGAGTTCAGTTCCTTGTTCTTGGCTAGTCCAAGACAGGATGTCTGTTGCACAGTTTCATTCAGAAATATAATCTGCTGTGGGATGAGGCATGCTCTAAAAAGCGCTTCTGTTCCCTGGACCTGCCAGTCCCTAGAACCCCAGATTGATTTTAAATCTATAGTGTCCTTCCATAGGTCGAAACCGTGTGTAGACAACTGGGCCATAAAGGTAGCAGAGTAAATCTGTTTGGTGTTAGTCAACATCATTTTCTGTGCTGATGTTTTGCCACTTTGTAATAAAATGACTTCGGGTCAGATGTATTAAACCCTGAAAAGTATGTGAATTTCTGTGCAGAAGTTTGTGAACTACCTTTTGGAGGTGTTGGGCAGTGTTCCCACTGGTGGTATTCAAATGCATTTCTAGGTGTTATAGATTTGTGTAAGAAATGATGACCACAATGTTGGTAACAGTACAATGTATCATAGTCTGAAGTACCTTCTAACATTTCATAGTTCGGAAATGCTGCAGTTTTTTCTAAATCAGATATCATATTATTTACAGTTTCAGTGTCCCAATCATCAGACAATGTACTGGAGGTAATGATATCACTTAAAGAAATTTTAAAAACATGTTTAAGCTTTAAAAGTTCAGTCGGATCGAATATATCGAAATCAATCTTGTCCCATACTATACTGTCCGGTATAGGAACTGCTGTGATGTTCACTGAAGACACGTCTCTTGGTTCACGATGTGAAGACTGGTGTCGTTTTAAAATCAAATTGACTCTTTGGGCTGTAGAGCTCTGCTGGAGATATCGTCCATTAATAAGCATACTGAAAGTTATAGTTAAACCTAGCCAGAAAAGAAAAAATAGAATCCCAGTGATATACCATAGTTCTATCCAAGGTGACACCAGGTAAGTTTTTCTAAAAAAGTGCAAAAAGTCAATGAGTTTCTCTTTGTGTGATTTTTGGGCTGGTGTCGTTTCCGGTTCGCATGGATCCAGTGAAAACGTATCAAAGTTCATGAAGTAGCCAGGAGCAGTTCGATCAATTGTTGGAATTGCCTCGGGATTTGTTGAAATCGGATTTTGCTCTTGATGAGGCATGTTGACGTAGACGTCTGTAGTCGGTCTTATTGCAACTTGGTTGTTAAGTTGATTTTCATTTTGAAGTCGAACTTCTTGTTGAAGTGGAACGAGTTCCATAGCATTGTTGCTTAGTCCTTCATTCCGTACAGGTGGCTCTTCAAACATGATGAGTCTTTCTGTTTGAACTTTCTTGGATTGTAGCGAGAGGAGGGCGTCTGATACTGTGGAGTCCACGAGGCCTACTGTTTAGTATTGGCCACATAGTGTAGTTTGATTAAGTCGATTGAGACAAATCTTTTCTCCTTTTTCCCGGCAAGAGGCGGCAGAAGTACTGTTCTTGTGCCTTGGATTGCTAGGACCGGTACAGCTGTTTTGTAGGATGGTCCGAATTCTTTCTTGTCTGCAATCTTTTCTCTGACCAGATCCCCGACTTTTGGGATCCAGACAGGTCTTGCCGTTACTGCCTTGACTTCCTCAGTGGCAGTCTGTTTTAAGTGGACGTTGCTTTGTTGTGTCCTGGATTCATTTAGATCCTGTAAAACAGCCAAACGATCATGGATATCAAATGGTTTTTCATCTGCCACTGTGCCTCCACAATCAAGATCAGGTACCCACATTCTTGTCCCAAATAGGACCTTGTAAGGAGTGACACCCTCTAGAGAGCTTCTTGGCTGATTGTTTAGGGCTTTTCGTACCCCATATAAGTGATCAACCCATCTACCGCCCTTGCCTAATACCCTAGCTGTTAAAGATTGCTTTAAGTCCCAGTTTTTCCTCTCCACAACCGAATTTCCCTCAGGATGGTACGGAGAGGAGTACAGCAATGCTACGCCCATTCCTTCAATGGCCTCTTTGTAAGCCCGAGAGCTAAACGCCGGGCCACGGTCAGAATGTAACATGCCAACTGCGTATGTGCCGATAAAGACTCGCAAATCTTTTATAACAGTTTGAGCGTCAGCACAGCGCTGAGGCCAAACCCATAGGAATCTAGAGCAGGAATCCACTGCAACCATGATATATTTCTTGGCCCCATCAGATTGTAGGGGTCCGCAGTGGTCCAAATATACACATGCGAGAGGTTTGTCTGATTTTAGTAATGGTGTCTGTGCTGGGCGTGCTACGGTGGAGCCTTTCATCTGCTGGCAGATGTCGCACTTTAAGACATAGTCTTTGGTCTGCTTTGTTAACCCTGGCCACCAGTAGCGCTGCTTCAGTAAAGAAATAGTCGCTGTAATGCCTGTATGCGCAGAACCCAAACCCTTGTGTGCTGCTAGAATTAAACCTTGCCTACGATCCATATTTGGTATTACTCTATCCCCCACTCCAGGAATCTGAGCATATGGAATGTTGTGTGCATCTAACTTGTAGGAGTACTTGAGTGGAAATTTCTTTGGGACTGCTGTGCTGCCTTTGCGCGAAGCAATGACAGTCACCATAATCTCGCCGTCTATTCTCGTTTTTGAACGAGTGACTGCAGCTACGGACGCTGTGCGTACAGCCCCCTTTGCGGCTTCATCAGCCAATGAATTCCCTTCAACGTGAACGCCATCACGCTGATGACTCAGTGTATGTATCACAGGAGCCCTTGGTAGTTCGTCTCTCAACTCCACTACCTGTTCCCATAGCATTTTATGCTTAATTGTGCCACCTTTTGCGTCTTTAAACCCGTTTTGTTCCCAATGATGTAGATATTCATTGTATGACTGTACACAGTAAAAGGAATCAAACACAATTAGTGTGGGGAATTTGTGTTCCGTATTTACCAGTGCCAGTATTAGTGCTTTTAACTTTGCCAACTGAGCCGTGCAGTCTCCTAGAGATTGTGTTTTAGTGCAACTTGGATGGAACTTTCCATCTCGCATGCAACCTTTAACGATTGCACACGCTGCGCTGTAAGCTTGCTTACTCCCTATGGCCGGTTGAGCAGATCCGTCAGTGTAAATAATATATTCATACTGATCTAGAGGCAAAATCTCATTTGGTAGAGGATATTCTTGTTCGTATTGCAGAAATGCTTGTGTTTTTAAACTTGGATCAAATCTGTATTCAACATCCGTTGCAGTAAGAGAATTAGCCCATTGTATCCATCTGGGATGTAAGGCTTTCGCATTTGAAATGCTAGCCTTTGTAACAGCCTTTAAGGCTGGTACTGGGGTCATGACTATTATGCGCTTTCCCTGAGCCAGAGCTCTTTCTCTTGCTACAGCGGTCTGCACTGCTGTCAGGATTTTTTCTGTTGAAGTGAAATGCATCTCTGCATTTGTGTACATGTGTGATTTGTATGCGATTGGTACCGTTTCACCTTCATTGACCCGCTATTACTCGAATCACTAAGTTGCGTACATTTACGCGTGCCTGTAAGTGTTTTGAAGCTATCATGTCTTCTTGTAGTGAACGTAGGATGTTTGTATGTTCCTCTGTCCATTGTCTGACTGAAAAATCAGGTTTTATTAAGTCGTAGAAAGGTTTTACTCTTTCTGCGTAATCCAAAATGTATGTTCGACCAAAATTTAGGAATCCCAGAATTGATTGTAAATTCTTTAGTGATTTTGAAGGTTGGAGCACCGCACACTTTTCTAAAAAGTTAGCTGCTAGGCTTTTTCCTTCACTTGACAGCTCATACCCTAAGAACAGGACATTGAGATGGGCAATTTTTGATTTTTTTAAATTAAATTTGCCTTTATCAGAGGCGAATCTCGTAATAATGGTGCTTACCCTGGTCAAGTGCCTCGGTAAGTCATCGTCCGTCAGATAAATACCATCTACATAGGACAATGCTTCTTCATCCAAATTTTGGAGTAACTCTGTTACCCTTGCTGAAAACAACCCCGGGCTATTCTTATACCCTTGGGGGAGTCGACAAAATTGTCGTTGAGACCCTAGCGCTGAGAATGCGGTCAAATACCTGCTTTCAGGCGCTATATGTTGGCAGAAAAATCAATTTGAGATATCAAGTGTTGTTTTGTATTTTTTTCGCACAATGTTATTCATTAATGCGGCACTGTGTGCATTTTGAACTGCAAATGTCTTTGTGCAAGTGTTTAAATGTCTGTAATCCAAAACTAAATGGTATGTGTTGTCAGGTTTCATTACGGGAAACAAAGGATTGTTCAAAGGTGAAGTGCAATTTTCAATCACCCCCCTGGTATTCTAGTTGATCTAGGATCTCCCTGACTTGTTTTTTAGCTTCCTGCTTTATAGGGTATTTCCTTTGAGCATTTGGGGAAACTTTTAACGGGATCATGTGGTGGGCCAGCTTCTACCAGCGATTTTCCTAGCTTGTGTACCGCAGCACCACCCAGGTGCAGGAGCATGGGGCGTTGACGTTCCGGCTTCAGGCCCACTGCTGCGAAATAGGTCTCTAAGCGCTCTACCCAGTCTTTCCATTTTGCCGCTTGTGCAGATGGCGGGCCGTCCAGCAGGAAGGGCTCGACTGGGGGTACGGTCGCCATGTGTCATGTGTGAATGTCCTCCTTGGGCTGGCAGGCCACCGATCACTCCCCGGGATGCTGACTCTCAGCGTACCGATAAACTTTTCTTTCTCCTTGTTGTGCCCGTCTGGGCTGCCCTGTGGCAGAGCTTTGGACGTGATATCCCACTCTTCAGGCCCCCAGGGTGCGAGCTTTCCTGCCAGATTGGGGTGTATGATGAATGCCTGGTCTCAGTGATGGCCCCGTTGGGTCCTGGTCTCTGGGCCCTGTTGCAGGTTCAGCGACCGCCTGGTTGCCGTAGATCTCCAATACACGTGCCCTGTGCTATGCTGCTGCACTCCCCTCTGAGAGTACAGATTGGGCCCTTGCGCATGTGTATCAGGACGTGAGGGCCAGAGCAACAGTCGGAGAGAGCGTGCCAGCTAGTCAGGCTGCACACTCGCGGGCGGGGCCGCGCGCGTGTCGCACACTCGCCGGGAGAGGCTGAGTGCGCTGATAGATCGCTTGTTCCGACCCACGCGGTCGGGGTCCTCGGCCTGGGCACGCACAGCGGGCAGTACATGGGCACGACAGCAGACTCACCGGCCCATGTCACGCCTCGGGAGCACTCTGCATCCGCCACAGCTTTGTAGGACGAGGCGGGAACTGCAGCACACGGCCACCGGGCAGGCCGAAAGGAAACGTTGCAGGTGGGGGCACTTGTGGGTCGCCGGGACGGGACCACCCTCGTCGCCAGTGTTCCATTTCCCCAGTGCCTGCATGGGAACTCTGGGGCATACGCACGTGGCTCCCCCCACCTCAAGCAGAACATAAGCACAGACACTGGTGTGGTGGTGGGTAATAGTCTGAACCCGGATGTCCGGTCCAGATCTCATTTATTTCTTTCCCCACTTCCGGTGGGCCAGACTGTAGTTCACAGGGGGTCAACGGGAACACCCCTTACATTAATCAAATTAGTGGGACAACCCCACTAAACATAACAGGTTCTAAGGTTCCCAGCGCAAGGCAAAAAAATGTGCTTCTTACTGTTGGTTGGATATTAAAATATAAACGTTATCAGGGTTCAGTGGCCCTTCAGGCCTCTGAGCCCGGGTGACACTGCTCCTGCTGCACCATGTATAGGTAAGTCCCTGAGTAAGTCTGCTTTAACGATAATTGCTGACCATTTCTGCAGAGCATGGCACCCCCACGCTGGTGGCAATCAACAGGCTTTTTTGGAAGACAAGAAATGCTGCACGTGCTTTGGCACTACAATAAGGACTTCAGAAATCTAGTTTATCAAATCTAGGTTTCTGAATAATATTGCTGGTCATCTTGAAGGCGCCAGTACAGCAGCCTTCCTTGTTAACAAATTGCTTTAAACGTGGCCTTTCACTCTTGTGATGGGAGATGTTGCTGAAGCCAGCTGCTGAGCCAGCAGTACGGTAACAGTGCCATACTGTCTACAAATAAATAATCACATTTTCCTCATATTTCTGTGTGGGAAAGATGTGGGATCACCGAGCCAGCACACATTTCCTACCAGCTAGCATTTCCACAGGTCTCCCGCTAAAAATGCTACCTCACTTGTGTGGGTGGGCCAAGTGCCTGCAGCAGTGAAGGGCCCAAAATGTATTGAGGAGGCATCAAAATTATTTTTGACAAAACAACTTGGTTTTTCAAGGGGGTCACCTTCATTTTTGGTCCCGGGCTTGGCAGCCATCTAGGGAAACCTACTAAATCTAGACATTTCTGAAAACTAGACACACGGTAGAGTCCAGGGAGGTGTGACTTATGTGGATCCCCAATGTTTTCCTTCCCAGAATCCCCTGCAAACCTCAAATCTGCTAAACAAATCACGTTTGCCTCACATTTCTGTGTGGGAAATTTTCGGGATTCCTAGCCGGCACAAATTTCCTACCACCCAGAGTTCCCTAAGGTCTCCTGATAAAAATGCTACCTCACTAATGTGGGTGAGCCAAGTGCCCGCAACAGGCAAGGGGCCAAAACATATTGTGGAGGCATCAAAATTACCTATAATAAAACAACCTGGTTTTGCAAGTGGGTTACTTGTGGTTTTGGACCCGGGCTCAGCTTCCATCTAGGGAAACCTATCAAACCCAGACATTTCTGAAAACTAGTTACCTAGGGAGTCCAGGGGTGTTTGGCTTGCGTGTGTCCCCCAACGTTTTCTTACCCAAAATCCCCTGCAAACTTCAAATCTAGCTTAAAAATCATATTTTCCTCACCTTTCTGTGTGGGATCACCACGCCGGCAGAAATTTCCTACCACCCAGCGTTCCCTGTGGACTTCCGATAAAAATGATACCTCACTTAAGTGGGATGGCCAAGTGCCTGAAACAGGGAAGGGCCAAAAACATGTAGAGATTGAGCAGGTATCACAGTGTGTTCATAAGCGCAATTCTATTCGTATACGTTTTTAGGCTGACTCTGCTTTGGGCACCCACACAAGTGAGGCCGCAACATGCCACCAACCGCTTTACAGGCCATTCACACACCTTTCAAACATGATACACGCAAGACCATTCACATTACCAGCTGAGGGCACAGCACATTACAACACTCGCATCAACAGACAGCGCCATTGAAGGTCCCATCACTTTCATACGCCCACATGACTGACACAACAATCACACCGGCTGGCGGTTAACAGAGTGTGGGCACTGTGTTTGGCTAGCAGAGTATGTAGAGCAAGTCATTACTCACATAGCACCAGCCAAATGCCAACTCACACACACCACCAGCCAAGCACCAGCTCACACACACCGCCAGCCAAGTGCATTCCACGTACACTGCCAGCCAAATGCCAGTCCACGCACACTGTCAGCCAAATGCCAGTCCACGCACACCACCAGCCAAGAGCCAGTCCACACACACTGCGAAGCCAAGTGCCAATCCACACACACTGCTATCACATTTCTTTAATAAAAAAGAAAACACAAACCAATTGGAAGTAGATACAAAACTATAACTACAAGCACAACAGCTCTAACTAAATATATCACGCTAATGAAAACTGTGAAATCTGAACAAAAAATATAAAACGATACAGCCCAGTCAGTTTACTTTTACACTCACGGTTGCACCCAAAAACTCAGTTGCATATGGTACAATCTAAAACATGTGGGCACAGACTGTCGTGTAGTTCCTATAGTACCCCTGCAGGACCTCCGCGTTTGGATAACATAAACCGTGGGCTTGGTGACTGACTAGCTCTGTGCACCCCCACCGCGTATGTTAGCCGGATTTGCATTAGCTAGCTCACAGTGCCACTAGAATCTCCTCTTATCGGGAGAGATTAGTTTCTGGCAACCTTAGATCATGACAACCCTGATCCCTCAGAATCGTGGAAACAATGTACTACTTTTCGCTCAGTCACTCGTGCTTACTTGTTCGGTTTGTCTCAGAGAGTTACACAGAATAAACAGTCTGGGCGTTTCAATAAGTATTTATTGAACAGTTGTTATTCTAGTGTAAAATATATGTGCTGCAGTAACCAGCAGACAATAGCAGAGATATATCACCAGCAGTACGATAAAAGTGAAAGGGTAGTACAGTTCTACCATATTGCAATAATCATGAATACATACATGAATATAAAATGCGTAATAGAATGTCACCCAAAAGTGCGCGTACTCCTACGATGCCTAACTAGATGTACCTAAGTGTACCTAGCATGTGTGTAGGTCTAAAAGCCTAAGAGCCAAGAATCCTTCTAGGATTTAGTCGAACCCCCATACCTGAATAGAGAGAGTGTGGGACCCCATCCTGGTCTCGAGTTGGACACCCCGCAAGGGCTGTGTCAGACCGCTGTCAGCTGGAGCGACTGCATGCAGGACCCTCAGCGTCTCTGGTCAGTGTGTCAGCATGGAAGTCTCGGTTCCCTCTGTCTTACCATGGCAAGATGTGGTGTATTTATACCCTAAAGTGCCTCGTCCCTTAGTATGGTTTGTATTGGTCTTTGTTGGACATGAGGAAGACGTCAGGGGTGAACTTTGTACATACATATTATGCGGGAGATGTAGCTGGTGAATGCTCATGCATGATGTATGAGTACATTGTAGGCCTGTGTTCGGGAAAAACCCTGCAGTGTTCAAACCACAGACTAGATAACGTTCAACCCTCAGAGTTCGTTGTGTACTTTAGGGAACTAATGTAGGTGAAAGATCATGCCTATATTAGGGCATAGGAGATCATGACTATATTAGGGCATAGACGATTATGACCAAAATAGGGCATATACGATTATGACCATATTAGGGCATATACGATTATGACCATATATGGCATATATGAACGTGTATATATTAGGGCCTCTATACGAAACGTAACACCCACTCCACTTTCGAATTGGATGACAATGACCATACTTAAAATCTGGACAATTTAAAAATGTTGTCTTAAAATTTGCTAAAAACATGGTTTTAAAAAGATATTTAAAAATGTTTAAAAAGTTACCAATCAGCTATTCTTAGGTTGCCACTTGAAAAAGTCAATTCTGTCTCACTTATAAAAGTTGCATTACTACAAGCAGAAGAAGGCCATGCTTTCTCAAGTGAAAGTGTCAATTTAGGAAATGTTCAAATTTAGTTAGTTTATTTATGAAACGAAGTGGAGAAGCCGAATTCTTTCCCAGGACGCGATGAGCCAATTCAAGATTAAGTGTCCTGGCTGGGAGATACAGCATTATCGGTGTTAGCTACTGCAGACGACAAATCCAATGCCTCACAGAGAACGTCAGTCGCACATAGATGGAATTCAGTACTGCCAACAGTCGGTGCTGCGGCAGCTTGTGCGGCAGTTGTTACCTGAGTGCCTGTGGAGGAGCCACCTAACCCAGCAGGAGCAAACGGCACCTGTGGATTCTCAAGGAATGCGTTCATCAGAATTGGAAGACGCTGGGGACATCGCAGAGCATGGGCCTGTAGGGGGTCCAGCATAGCATCCATGTCCGGAGGCGTATCTGATGGAAAAGTTAGACAGAGATCCAACTCGCATTCTTCTCCGCAAAACAGGCATCGAAGAACAGGTAAGATGCAGTCCACCCAGACTGGTCTAAACGATAGAAACCAAGAGGCGTTCAGTTCTCTTAGGCAAGGTATACCCAGAAGCTGCACCATGCGTTCACGGTATTTCTGCTCCATGAGTATGTTCGCCATTTCCTCGGAAATTGGGCCGTCCATTGCGTAGCAGTAAGATTACAATCAGGACTCCTGCAATTAGGAACAGGATAAGCGGGAGACCTCCAAAGACGCTTCCCAATACGGAGTGTATAAAATTTGGGATTACTCCGATGACCGTCTGAAAGGTGCTTAATAGTCCTGACCCTATGGTCTTAAATAGGTGTACAATTAACCCTGGGCGTAGCTACGCGAAGTGTACTTTGCACTACACGTAGCTATGCGAACTGCGTAGTGCGGTAGGGAAATGCTGTTCGCAATGATTGCACAGTGCCGGATGCTTGTCCGCACAGTGCAATCATTGTGAACGGCATCATTCACAGTGCCAGCGGTAGTTTTCTGCCGCTCGAGTAGATTTGTACTCGAGCGGCAGCTTTCTCAACGCGGACTGGTAGTTTCTCATCGCGAGCGGTCGCGAGCATACGCGACCACTCGCAATGAGAAACCTGACCTCACTGCGTTGAGAATCTCGCTGGGAGGTTTATTTTCCACGCTCGCGATCGGCAACTTGATGTTGCCGATCGCGAACGAGGAAAAAGTCTCGCCGGGATGTTGATTTTGCTCGTTCGCGGTCGCCAACTTGACGTTGAGGACCGCGAGCGAGAAAAAATGCCCGCTACGCTACGCGTTTTTGCACTGTGCTACGTGCGAGTCGCGTAGCGCGTAGTTGCGCAAACTACGCACACTCCACGAGCGTAGCGCAGTTTTCCGCCCAGGCCTATGTACAATACCGCTCGTATCAGACATGTTAAAGATACGACCCACCATTTCTGCGAAATGAAAGGGGCAGTTCATACGTATAAGCGCTTGTATCTCAGTCGAGGTCCTTGCAACTTGAAGTTCAAAGATTTCTTGAGCGGAGTTTAAGGGCACGGGTTGCAGTAAAAGCATGGCTTTCAGTCTGCTCAAAGTATCAAATTGTACAAAGGAAACATTCAACGAAGGCCATAACGGCGCCTCCCTGACTGTGTTCAGTGGTGGAAACAATACTTGCATACAGCAAGTAACCCTGGAGTTAACAGTGACCAGATAGGCGATGCCCGGAAGCATCCCACAGCAACCTTGATCGTTTGGCATCAAGTAACTCCCATTCGAGAGCAGCTGGAAAACCGGCGTGATCATGGCCGCTGGGGTCCCTGAAATGTGACAAGATAGATTCGCTACCGAACCACTACATGCTCCGTGCAGAGAAATATCCTGACACATTAGAAAACCGCTTAAAGCGTTCTTGCAGTTTGTACCACTCAGAAACACTTCTCGATCCCCACTCCGGCATCTATATCTATATGGTAACTCCCAAGATTCCTTAATGTAACCCTTACCCATTTTTTCATATTTGCCTGCCTGCCTTTGTTTAAGGCAATATTGAAACTGAAACGTAGTGACCGGCAGAGTGACTTGGCCATGAATTAGCCATTCAGTTGATGGTGATTCAGCTACAGTGAATGGTAACCTTTCCAGTTTCTCAATACGCAGCATTGTATATTTGGCCCCCCTTTGTGCGATTTCTGTCTGTTTATCGGTTAGATTGTAACCCGAAAACAGAGACGTGGTGTTTATGAAACGCCATGGCACGTAGCCTGCACGCAAAGATTGCAGCGTCCAGCTTAACATTATAATAGAACGTAACTGAGATTGCCCGTGTTGTAATAAGGCCAAGTCTTGTTCTAAAACGTCAATTGCCGAAGATACAATGTTGCCTAAGGAGTAAATCCTGGAGGTCAAAGTTGTTAACCCATTATCCACTACAGCTAATGCCTTCTATAAGTTAATACGGTCTATTTCCCGTATTCTTTCTGCGGCCTCCTGTTGGGATATTTTCCAGTTTTCATTATAGTAGGCATAAATGCCAGCATATATGAAACGTTTCTGATGTGTTTTCCTTGGGCCTAGTAAAAAATCCCTAAGGTCTACATCAGTTGTGAGTAAGGTCAAGTGATGTTTTACTTCTGTGAGTGTTGAGGTTTCTAGCCAATCAAGGCACAACTTCCCAACACTATACGATGGGTGTTGTCTCTGTACATAGCGTGTATCTGTACATAGCGTGTATCTGGCCTACCGATACTAAACCCCTCGGTTATACCTAGGAATCTCTGTTGACATGTGTTTGTGTCAATGGGCCAAATCAGCCATTCTGTCCAATTGGGATCTGATCTGTTGTACTGGATAATGTAATCTAATCCTACCCCTTGTGCAGTTGAATTCTGCCCCCGCCCATCTGCGATGGTGTTGGAAATCCGGGTGAGTTCAGTTCCTTGTTCTTGGCTAGTCCAAGACAGGATGTCTGTTGCACAGTTTCATTCAGAAATATAATCTGCTGTGGGATGAGGCATGCTCTAAAAAGCGCTTCTGTTCCCTGGACCTGCCAGTCCCTAGAACCCCAGATTGATTTTAAATCTATAGTGTCCTTCCATAGGTCGAAACCGTGTGTAGACAACTGGGCCATAAAGGTAGCAGAGTAAATCTGTTTGGTGTTAGTCAACATCATTTTCTGTGCTGATGTTTTGCCACTTTGTAATAAAATGACTTCGGGTCAGATGTATTAAACCCTGAAAAGTATGTGAATTTCTGTGCAGAAGTTTGTGAACTACCTTTTGGAGGTGTTGGGCAGTGTTCCCACTGGTGGTATTCAAATGCATTTCTAGGTGTTATAGATTTGTGTAAGAAATGATGACCATAATGTTGGTAACAGTACAATGTATCATAGTCTGAAGTACCTTCTAACATTTCATAGTTCGGAAATGCTGCAGTTTTTTCTAAATCAGATATCATATTATTTACAGTTTCAGTGTCCCAATCATCAGACAATGTACTGGAGGTAATGATATCACTTAAAGAAATTTTAAAAACATGTTTAAACTTTAAAAGTTCAGTCGGATCGAATATATCGAAATCAATCTTGTCCCATTCTATACTGTCCGGTATAGGAACTGCTGTGATGTTCACTGAAGACACGTCTCTTGGTTCACGATGTGAAGACTGGTGTGGTTTTAAAATCAAATTGACTCTTTGGGCTGTAGAGCTCTGCTGGAGATATCGTCCATTAATAAGCATACTGAAAGTTATAGTTAAACCTAGCCAGAAAAGAAAAAATAGAATCCCAGTGATATACCATAGTTCTATCCAAGGTGACACCAGGTAAGTTTTTCTAAAAAAGTGCAAAAAGTCAATGAGTTTCTTTTTGTGTGATTTTTGGGCTGGTGTCGTTTCCGGTTCGCATGGATCCAGTGAAAACGTATCAAAGTTCATGAAGTAGCCAGGAGAAGTTCGATCAATTGTTGGAATTGCCTCAGGATTTGTTGAAATCGGATTTTGCTCTTGATGAGGCATGTTGACGTAGACGTCTGTAGTCGGTCTTATTGCAACTTGGTTGTTAAGTTGATTTTCATTTTGAAGTCGAACTTCTTGTTGAAGTGGAACGAGTTCCATAGCATTGTTGCTTAGTCCTTCATTCCGTACAGGTGGCTCTTCAAACATGATGAGTCTTTCTGTTTGAACTTTCTTGGATTGTAGCGAGAGGAGGGCGTCTGATACTGTGGAGTCCACGAGGCCTACTGTTTAGTATTGGCCACATAGTGTAGTTTGATTAAGTCGATTGAGACAAATCTTTTCTCCTTTTTCCCGGCAAGAGGCGGCAGAAGTACTGTTCTTGTGCCTTGGATTGCTAGGACCGGAACAGCTGTTTTGTAGGATGGTCCGAATTCTTTCTTGTCTGCAATCTTTTCTCTGACCAGATCCCCGACTTTTGGGATCCAGACAGGTCTTGCCGTTACTGCCTTGACTTCCTCAGTGGCAGTCTGTTTTAAGTGGACGTTGCTTTGTTGTGTCCTGGATTCATTTAGATCCTGTAAAACAGCCAAACGATCATGGATATCAAATGGTTTTTCATCTGCCACTGTGCCTCCACAATCAAGATCAGGTACCCACATTCTTGTCCCAAATAGGACCTTGTAAGGAGTGACACCCTCTAGAGAGCTTCTTGGCTGATTGTTTAGGGCTTTTCGTACCCCATATAAGTGATCAACCCATCTACCGCCCTTGCCTAATACCCTAGCTGTTAAAGATTGCTTTAAGTCACAGTTTTTCCTCTCCACAACCGAATTTCCCTCAGGATGGTACGGAGAGGAGTACCGCAATGCTACGCCCATTCCTTCAAAGGGCCTCTTTGTAAGCCCGAGAGCTAAACGCCGGGCCACGGTCAGAATGTAACATGCCAACTGCGTATGTGCCGATAAAGACTCGCAAATCTTTTATAACAGTTTGAGCATCAGCACAGCGCTGAGGCCAAACCCATAGGAATCTAGAGCAGGAATCCACTGCAACCATGATATATTTCTTGGCCCCATCAGATTGTAGGGGTCCGCAGTGGTCCAAATATACACATGCGAGAGGTTTGTCTGATTTTAGTAATGGTGTCTGCGCTGGGCGTGCTACGGTGGAGCCTTTCATCTGCTGGCAGATGTCGCACTTTAAGACATAGTCTTTGGTCTGCTTTGTTAACCCTGGCCACCAGTAGCGCTGCTTCAGTAAAGAAATAGTCGCTGTAATGCCTGTATGCGCAGAACCCAAACCCTTGTGTGCTGCTAGAATTAAACCTTGCCTACGATCCATATTTGGTATTACTCTATCCCCCACTCCAGGAATCTGAGCATATGGAATGTTGTGTGCATGTAACTTGTAGGAGTACTTGAGTGGAAATTTCTTTGGGACTGCTGTGCTGCCTTTGCGCGAAGCAATGACAGCCACCATAATCTCGCCGTCTATTCTCGTTTTTGAACGAGTGACTGCAGCTACGGACGCTGTGCGTACAGCCCCCTTTGCGGCTTCATCAGCCAATGAATTCCCTTCAACGTGAATGCCATCACGCTGATGACTCAGTGTATGTATCACAGGAGCCCTTGGTAGTTCGTCTCTCAACTCCACTACCTGTTCCCATAGCATTTTAGCTTAATTGTGCCACCTTTTGCGTCTTTAAACCCGTTTTTTTCCCAATGATGTAGATATTCATTGTATGACTGTACACAGTAAAAGGAATCAAACACAATTAGTGTGGGGAATTTGTGTTCCGTATTTACCAGTGCCAGTATTAGTGCTTTTAACTTTGCCAACTGAGCCATGCAGTCTCCTAGAGATTGTGTTTTAGTGCAACTTGGATGGAACTTTCCATCTCGCATGCAACCTTTAACGATTGCACACGCTGCGCTGTAAGCTTGCTTACTCCCTATGGCCGGTTGAGCAGATCCGTCAGTGTAAATAATATATTCATACTGATCTAGAGGCAAAATCTCATTTGGTAGAGGATATTCTTGTTCGTATTGCAGAAATGCTTGTGTTTTTAAACTTGGATCAAATCTGTATTCAACATCCGTTGCAGTAAGAGAATTAGCCCATTGTATCCATCTGGGATGTAAGGCTTTCGCATTTGAAATGCTAGCCTTTGTAACAGCCTTTAAGGCTGGTACTGGGGTCATGACTATTATGCGCTTTCCCTGAGCCAGAGCTCTTTCTCTTGCTACAGCGGTCTGCACTGCTGTCAGGATTTTTCTGTTGAAGTGAAATGCATCTCTGCATTTGTGTACATGTGTGATTTGTATGCGATTGGTACCGTTTCACCTTCATTGACCCGCTATTACTCGGATCACTAAGTTGCGTACATTTACGCGTGCCTGTAAGTGTTTTGAAGCTATCATGTCTTCTTGTAGTGAACGTAGGATGTTTGTATGTTCCTCTGTCCATTGTCTGACTGAAAAATCAGGTTTTATTAAGTCGTAGAAAGGTTTTACTCTTTCTGCGTAATCCAAAATGTATGTTCGACCAAAATTTAGGAATCCCAGAATTGATTGTAAATTCTTTAGTGATTTTGAAGGTTGGAGCACCGCACACTTTTCTAAAAAGTTAGCTGCTAGGCTTTTTCCTTCACTTGACAGCTCATACCCTAAGAACAGGACATTGAGATGGGCAATTTTTGATTTTTTTAAATTAAATTTGCCTTTATCAGAGGCGAATCCCGTAATAATGGTGCTTACCCTGGTCAAGTGCCTCGGTAAGTCATCGTCCGTCAGATAAATACCATCTACATAGGACAATGCTTCTTCATCCAAATTTTGGAGTAACTCTGTTACCCTTGCTGAAAACAACCCCGGGCTATTCTTATACCCTTGGGGGAGTCGACAAAATTGTCGTTGAGACCCTAGCGCTGAGAATGCGGTCAAATACCTGCTTTCAGGCGCTATATGTTGGCAGAAAAATCAATTTGAGATATCAAGTGTTGTTTTGTCTTTTTTTCGCACAATGTTATTCATTAATGCGGCACTGTGTGCATTTTGAACTGCAAATGTCTTTGTGCAAGTGTTTAAATGTCTGTAATCCAAAACTAAATGGTATGTGTTGTCAGGTTTCATTACGGGAAACAAAGGATTGCTCATAGGTGAAGTGCAATTTTCAATCACCCCCCTGGTATTCTAGTTGATATAGGATCTCCCTGACTTGTTTTTTAGCTTCCTGCTTTATAGGGTATTTCCTTTGAGCATTTGGGGAAACTTTTAACGGGATCATGTGGTGGGTTGAATCCTCATCCCATCCAGTATGATTTTTGTACAATGCCGGAGCTAGGGCAACCGCCCACTCCTGCGCATATGCATGTTTTAAATGTATGGGAACGAGGTCGGAAAATGCTGGAAAAATTATCGTTTCTCCCTTGGGGCACTCCATGACGAATGCTGGCGGCCAGTGTTGCTCTGCTAATAGGATGTCATATCCAGATGACAGATTTTTCCAAAATAGACCTTTAACTTTCCTGGGTTTGTCCCCCTCCATCCGGAGTGTTATCTCATGTAACTTATGTGGGACACTTACCCGAGTATCAGGTGTTTCCACCGTGATATACTCACTCAACTCCGCTGTCACCAGAAATTCCTTCAGGTTCTGGTGAGCTATTGTTACTTCTGCCGCGCTGTCTAGCATCTTCAGAGCCCATTCCCCGTTCAGAAGCTGTGTCCTCAGAATTCTGGGCATGTCTGATCTTGAGACCTGCTACTTTTTTCTTTTTGAACTGAGGTTTGATTTTTGTTTATCTTTTTTTTTAGGTGCGTAGTCCGCAGCGCGTTGCGTGTCTCTGGACTTTGTACGCTCCTCTTGTCTGTGTTCTGACCGTCCTTCCTTCTCTGAGTTTTTTGATGAACCATGAAATGAACGAGAGGAACGTGTATCAGTATCTTGATACCTGTCAGGTTTCTTAATATTGTCCATATTCCTGAGGTTATACCTCCTTTCAGAGGGCTCCTGTTGAGGAATCCTACCTCTGGATTGAGATCTGCTGTCTTTAGACCTTTGTTGCTTTTTATTCTCCCACTTCTTTTTAGAAGAAGTAGGTGTCTGCTTCGTAGTATCCTTTTCAGAACTGCCCACCAGTTGTGGTTTTAATGCTTTCCCACCTAAACTGTCTCTGCCTAATTCTGCATATGCAGTTTCAATTATTTTGGGTAGTTCGTGTTGTTGATCTACTGGACTGAACTCCCTTAGGCGTTGGCGGATCGCCACTGAAGCTGCTTCCCCCTTAATGTTAGCTAGTATTATGGCTGATACCTGTTCGTTGTTACCTAGTAACTTCATCCCTAAGTTAAGGGCAGGCTCTGCTCCGTACTCATTTTGTATCTGTCTCAATACGTCAGGTACTACTGCTAATGACGGGATACCATGAGTTCTGGTATATATGGCAGCAAAGACTGTACCCCAAGAGGTGCAGTCCTCTATTTGTGGTGTGATCCCCATGGGCAAGCAGATTGTTAGTATTCTGTGTTTATCACAGGTGGTAACAGTGCAGTTCGGGAATACTACCTCAAGCTGAGTTATTTTCTGAGCTATCCAGAATGGTATTTGTTCGTGTTTTGCGGGCATTTTGCCCATTACCGCGTGTAATGTTTGAGGAGTAATTTTATTTCCTGTACCCTGAGCTGGAGTACTATTTGCTGCACCTGGTGCAGGTTGGATTGTTAAAGTTCTCATGACAAATTGTGTCAGGTTTCTGTAGATTTTAATTAAATCTGTGTGTTGTATGAGTAAGTCTGACTGTGGCATTGTGTCAATTTTAGGGTGCGGTGTGTAAGCCGCTAGTATTGGCCATGTGGCCCCGTCTCCTCCGAGCGGGCCTAATCTTACTCTTCTTCGTACGTGGGGTAGGGCGCCATTAAACCAGTAATAATGTTCCTGGTAAGTGAGTGGAATCTCTATGTCCTCAAACGGACAATATTCCTGTAGTGCATCTCCTTCTATATAGTAGTGAAATGTCTTTGTTCTTGCATTTGCTGCTGGGAGTGTAACCCATGAATAGAATACCTCTGTTTTGTTTGATTCGTGCGCCTCAATCACGAAAACTACTTTGCCACCCCTAGCTTGTAAACCATTTTCTGATAGTCTTAGGATGACTGTCCTTCTGAATTTTGGTGCAATCTGTATTGCATCCGCAGGATCTTCTTCTTCCTCGTCTGACAGGGCCAGTGGCATTCGTAGTGGATCTAAGACCGCGGTAGTCATCGTGTATAGAACACAGACTAATGTTTCAAAGAAACTATGAAAAAGTTTTAGGCACAATTTTTAGGAACACTATGTCCTTTCAAGCTTGAATAACCAACAGCCAATAAATAGTATTTTCGTACTACTCAGCTGTGGCGGATTTTGTGCCCACCCACTCCAGACATCTCTGGGGTTTTGTGAGTAGGTTCTCTGAGAATAGCACGACTGAACTACTCAGATTCTACTGTTAAATAAGTACCCAACCAACGTTGGAGGTGCCATTTCATGTAGTTCCTATAGTACCCCTGCAGGACCTGCGCGTTTGGATAACATAAACCGTGGCCTTGGTGACTGACTGGCTCTGTGCACCCCCACCGTGTATGTTAACCGGATTTGCATTAGCTAGCTCACAGTGCCACTAGAATCTCCTCTTATCGGGGAGAGATTAGTTTCTGGCAACCTTAGATCATGACAACCCTGATCCCTCAGAATCGTGGAAACAATGTACTACTTTTCGCTCAGTCACTCGTGCTTACTTGTTCGGTTTGTCTCAGAGAGTTACACAGAATAAACAGTCTGGGCGTTTCAATAAGTATTTATTGAACAGTTGTTATTCTAGTGTAAAATATATGTGCTGCAGTAACCAGCAGACAATAGCAGAGATATATCATCAGCAGTACGATAAAAGTGAAAGGGTAGTACAGTTCTACTATATTGCAATAATCATAAATATAAAATGCGTAATAGAATGTCACCCAAAAGTGTGCATACTCCTACGATGCCTAACTAGATGTACCTAAGTATACCTAGCATGTGTGTAGGTCTAAAAGCCTAAGAGCCAAGAATCCTTCTAGGATTTAGTCGAACCCCCATACCTGAATAGAGAGAGTGTGGGACCCCGTCCTGGTCTCGAGTTGGACACCCCGCAAGGGCTGTGTCAGACAGCTGTCAGCTGGAGCGACTGCATGCAGGAGCCTCAGCTCTCTGGTCAGTGTGTCAGCATCGAAGTCTCGGTTCCCTCTGTCTTACCGTGGCAAGATGTGGTGTATTTATACCCTAAAGTGCCTCGTCCCTTAGTATGGTTTGTATTGGTCTTTGTTGGACATGAGGAAGACGTCAGGGGTGAACTTTGTACATACATATTATGCGGGAGATGTAGCTGGTGAATGCTCATGCATAATTTATGAGTACATTGTAGGCCTGTGTTCGCGAATAACCCTGCAGTGTTCAAACCACAGACTAGATAACGTTCAACCCTCAAAGTTCGTTGTGTACTGTAGGGAACTAATGTAGGTGCAAGATCATGCCTATATTAGGGCATAGGAGATCATGACTAAAATAGGTCATAGACGATTGTGACCAAAATAGGGCATATACGATTATGACCATAATAGGCATATATGAACGTGTCTATATTAGGGCCTCTATACGAAACGTAACAACACAGCCCAGGATTAGTTGGGGCAGTTCATATGACTTTTTTGGGCATGGGAGGAATGTAATCAGGAAGGTGGCGTACTTTCAATTTACATCCTCCACCACTGCACCTCTAGGAACTGCTCCACTACAAAAAGCCTATCTATCACAGATAGCTAAAACTGAACAAATGTTATCTTTGACTATGGAAAACAATCTTTGAATACAACAAACGCATTGAAGGTTGCTAAATGGAATAACTGGCTAACCAACTTCTTATACCAAACGTAAGCCTTATGAACAGCAGTGTAAGGTTTCAACCTCTAATTTACTCAATCTACACCTCCCATGTGCTTATTGTAGTCTAAAATGCACACAGGTTTGCACACTTCAACAACCTGACCCCAAACAATCACAGGTGAAGTACTTTCATCATGGAAGGTAGTCAGCATGTAGACATCTGTGATCTCAGAAAATTTCACAGCCAGAAGTTCATCACTATGCAAGGCACTGCACTATCCCTTCTCAAGTTTTTTTTACAAACAAGCTCTTTTGGGTAAACTTTATGCTTAGAGAAGATTGTACCACAAGTAACAGTGTCCACTTTGAACATTTCCCTGAACAACTGTACACATTAGTGTCGAAGTCATCGACATATAAATGGTGACCTTTGTTAAAAACTCCTCTACCAAGTTCCCACACAGTTTTCTCACTTACTCCAAAAGTGGGCAGATACACAATGGGTTAATGCTGGGATTCCTACCGGTGTACAACCCTAAAATTATAGACATATCCAGTACTGCTCTGAGACAGCATATACATCTTAATTCCATAACGTGCCCTCTTGTTATGAATGTACCGCCTAAAAACCAAAAGGCCCTTGAACAGGACCAACGATTTATCCACAGCTATTTCTCTCCCTGGATCAAAGATCTCTCAAAATCAATCTACTAAGTGGTTAAGGACAGGCTGTGTTTTAAAAAGATGGTCACAATCAAGGTGATCTCGGGGCAACGGTGAAGCATTATCAACAAAATGTAGCATCCGAAGAAGAAGCAAATAGCGATCACGATTCATGGTTGCAGGAAATATAGCCGTTGCCATCAAGGGACTAGTAGACCAATATGAAGACACCAATGGCTTCCTTATCAATCCCATCAAAAATGTTAAACCCAGGAACTCTTCAACTAATCTAGATTTGTCGGAGTCCACCGGGTGGCTCTAGAGTGGAGCTGAAGTCTGGCACTGGTGTCCCTCAAATAGTGTTCAGCATACAAATTAGTCTGGTCACCAGTCTCATCCAAAAATACATCATCCATAGACAACTGAAGGAAATTTATAGGCAAAACGTTTTCAGTATTCACTCTACACCCTGCTACACCACTAAAGGCAGGCAACACCGGCTGTACTATGTTTGGGACAACCCAGAGTCCAGCACTTCCAATGGGAAGCCTTTCAGCTCCAGGCTGCAATCCACATGCCTCTTGCTGCACTACTGGCACATCAGTGTCCTCCTCTAAAAGAGGCACTTCATCCGCACTGAGTGGCTTCATCATTAGATCATTCCTCTCGGACAGAAGATTTACAGCAGGAATCCTGGACTTTCTCCTCTGCCTAAGATGTAGAGTCAGTCTCATAATCATGGTCATAGGAAGACTCAAAAAGCATATCAATAACCTGCAGAGAACTAATCCTGTGGCTAGCTATAATCCTCACTAAGAAATGTGAATTGACAAATAAGTCAAGAATGTGTAAAATAAGTAATAAAAAAAAGTGTGGCTTTATCAAACGGAGAGTAAAACTACTGGTAGTCTGAAAGGAAAATTCAACCAATGCAAACCACGCAAAGACCTACACTTTGAAAAAACAATACCACTCACTTGTCAGAGACAGCTAGTCTCACCAACACCTACTCTGCACAGACACAGCAAGCACCAACGATATCCCCCTAGAAGGGAAGAACAAAAGAAAATGACACACAAGACAACACAATACACATTGTGCACAAATCCAAGGAGAATTTCACACACAATAAAACAGAAGCTACATATGCTGCTATTATGAAAGCATTTACAAAGATCACATTCATGTAGGGAAATGATATTCATTTACAGTAAACAGTACAAAAACGTTTTCTTACCAAACAGATGCAACTACACAAACTGAAAATCTACCAGTGTCGAAACAACAAGCAGGAGTCGCAGAACAGGAAATCAAAAGCTTGGAAACTAAAATATAAAGGAGAAATAAAACATTACAATCACAAATGATGACAAGAAATAAAACAGTTAGCATTATAAAACCCTATGTCTGGCCATCACTAACCAAATACCAGCCACACACATCGCCAGCCAGAAGCCAGTCGACACACACAGCCAGCAAAATCCCTACTTCAAACACACCGTCGGTACACACATACACCGCTAGCCCAGTGCAAGTCCACACAAACCGCTATCCAGACACACTGCCAGCCGCACACACCACCAGCCAAGCCCCAGTTCACACACACCACCAGCCAAACACCAGTTCACATACACTGCCAGTCTACATGCACCGACAGCCAAGTGCACGCTCCCACACACTCAGTACATGCAGACCATCAGCCAAATTCCAGTTCACACATGCACAGAAACTATCCCTGATGTCTAGTGGTTTTTTGCTCCCCCTTGGGGGCAGATGGGCCTACAAAAATGGGCACGGACGTTACATTTCCTACTGGGCTTTATTGGGCATGGGAGGAGTGTAATCAGGAAGGTGGCATACTTTCAATTTACATCCTCCACCACTGCACCTCTAGGAGCTGCTCCACTACAAAAAGCCTTTCTATTACAGATAGCTAAAACTGAACAAATGTTATCTTTGGCTATGGAAAACAATCTTTGAATACAACAAAAGCATTGAAGGTTGCTAAATGGAATAACTGGCCAACCAACTTCTTATACCAAACGTAAGCCTTATGAACAGCAGTGTAAGGTTTCAACCTCTAATTTACTCAATCTACACCTCCCATGTGCTTATTGTAGTCTAAAATGCACACAGGTTTGCACACTTCAACAACCTGACCTCAAACAATCACAGGTGAATTACTTTCATCATCGATGATAGTCAGCATGTAGACATCTCTGATCTCAGAAAATTTCACAGCCAGAAGTTCATCACTATGCAAGGCACTGCACTGTCCCTTCTCAAGTATTTTTACAAACAAGCTCTTTTGGGTAAACTTTATGCTTAGAGAAGATTGTACCACAAGTAACAGTGTCCACTTTGAACATTTCCCTAAACAACTGCACACCAGTGTCGAAGTCATCGACATATAAATGGTGACCTTTGTTAAAAACTCCTCTACCAAGTTCCCACACAGTTTTCTCACTTACTCCAAAAGTGGGCAGATACACAATGGGTTAATGCTGGGATTCCTACCGGTGTACAACCCTGAAATTATAGACATATCCAGTACTGCTCTGAGACAGCATATACATCTTAATTCCATAACGTGCCCTCTTGTTATGAATGTACCGCCTAAAAACCAAAAGGCTCTTGAACAGGACCAAAGATTTATCCACAGCTATTTCTCTCCCTGGATCAAAGATCTCGGAAAATCGATCTACTAAGTGGTTAAGGACAGGCTGTGTTTTAAAAAGATGGTCACAATCAAGGTGATCTCGTGGCAACGGTGAAGCATTATCAACAAAATGCATCATCCGAAGAAGAAGCAAATAGCGATCACGATTCATGGTTGCAGGAAATATAGCCGTTGCCATCAAGGGAATAGTAGACCAATATGAAGACACCAATGGCTTCCTTATCAATCCCATCAAAAATGTTAAACCCAGGAACTCTTCAACTAATCTAGATTTGTAGGAGTCCACCGGGTGACTCTAGAGTGGAGCTGAAGTCTGGCACTGTTGTCCCTCAAATAGTGTTCAGCATACAAATTAGTCTGGTCACCAGTCTCATCCAAAAATACATCATCCATAGACAACTGAAGGAAATTTATAGGCAAAACGTTTTCAGTATTCACTCTACACCCTTCTACACCACTAAAGGCAGGCAACACCGGTTGTACTATGTTTGGGACAACCCAGAGTCCAGCACTTTCAATGGGAAGCCTTTCAGCGCCAGGCTGCAATCCACATGCCTCTTGCTGCACTACTGGCACATCAGTATCCTCCTCTAAAAGAGGCACTTCATCCGCACTGAGCGGCTTCATCATTAGATGATTCCTCTCGGACAGAAAATTCACAGCAGGAATCCTGGACTTTCTCCTCTGCCTCGGATGTAGAGTCGGTCTCATAATCATGGTCAGAGGAAGACTCAAAAAGCATGTCAACAACCTGCAGAGAACTAATCCTGTGGCTAGCTATAATCCTCACTAAGAAATGTGAATTGACAAATAAGTCAACACTGTGTAAGATAAGTAATAAAAAAAAGTGTGGCTTTATCAAACGGAAAGTAAAACTACTGGTAGTCTGAAAGGAAAATTCAACCAATGCAAACCACGCAAAGACCTACACTTTGAAAAAACAATACCACTCACTTGTCAGAGACAGCTAGGCTCACCAACACCTACTCTGCACAGACACAGCAAGCACCAACGATATCCCCCTAGAAGGGAAGAACAAAAGAAAATGACACACAAGACAACACAATACACATTGTGCACAAATCCAAGGAGAATTTCACACACAATAAAACAGAAGCTACATATGCTGCTATTATGACAGCATTTCCAAAAATCATATTCATGCAGGGAAATGATATTCATTTACAGTAAACAGTACAAAAACTTTTTCTTACCAAACACATGCAACTACACAAACTGAAAATCTAGTCTACCAGTGTCGAAACAACAAGCAGGAGTCGCAGAACAGGAAATCAAAAGCTTGGAAACTAAAATATAAAGGAGAAATAAAACATTACAATCACAAATGATGACAAGAAATAAAACAGTTAGCATTATAAAACCCTATGTCTGGCCATCACTAACCAAATACCAGCCACACACATCGCCAGCCAGAGGCCAGTCAACACACACACACAGCCAGCAAAATCTCTAGTTCAAAAACACCGTCGGTACACACACACACCGCTAGCCCAGTGCCAGGCCACACAAACCGCTATCCATACACACTGCCAGCCACACACACCACCAGCCAAGCCCCAGTTCACACACACCACCAGCCAAACACCAGTTCACATACACTGCCAGTCTACATGCACCGACAGCCAAGTGCACGCTCCCACACACTCAGTACATGCAGATCATCAGCCAAATTCCAGTTCACACATGCACAGAAACTATCCCTGATGTCTAGTGGTTTTTTGCTCCCCATTGGGGGCAGATGGGCCTAAAAATATGCCCTAATAAAGGGGCTCGACACTTGCCCAAAGGGCTGCTCCCCAACATATAACAAAACAAATAACCTGGTGTCTAGTGTCTTTCTGAGAAAATTAGATATTTCAATTGTGGCACTCCCTTGTAAACGAATAGTGTTTCTTTTCTTTAACGTAAACCCGGTGTTGGGTGCCAGTGGGTACAGCCCTCTGATCAAGGGCATAAAATCCAAAGGAACACAATGTGCATTGTCTAAAACTAGATCAATGTCCCCACTTCGCACACCATAAATTAAATTCAAAATTTAGGCTTCTTCCTACCAACTCGGATTATGCATAAAGTGCTTTATTTAATCATAATTGCAATGTCACGTTCATCGTGTTCAATAATCACACATAGAGACGTAAATAGTTTTTTCATTGGTTGAACTAATCCCAATGCATTTTGGGACAAGGCCCTTCATCAGGGGAAATATGTCAAAAATACAACCAAAATGCATATAGTCAATGATCCAAACAGACCAACTTTTGAAACAATACACACAATATCAGAGTGAAGTGAAGATACCTTAAAATCAATTGTGAGGACTGCCTAATGAGTCAGAAAAATAATGTGACAAAGAGTGAAATAGTTACTCAAATCACCGAAACCGTGTGAGTCCATAGCAGAGAAAATTAAAAACGGACGAATACAGAAGCTGAAAAGCCAAACACAGGTGTGTATATAACCCCTTCGCTGCTAGGCCTTTTCCCCCCCTGTGCTAAGCCTTTTTTTGGCTATTTGGGGTAGTTTGCGCTTTGGCCCCTGTAACTTTTTCACCACACGCCAAATTTGCGGCTTTTTTTTCCAACATCATGGGGATTCTAAAGGTACCCAGGGTTTGTGGATTCCCCTGGAGGGGACCCAGAAATTAGCCAAAATACAGCTAAATTATGTTTTTTTGGGGAAAAATGGGAAAAAAGTGCTGCAAATGAAAGCGTCTGGTTTTTTCCCTGCAAATGGTATCAAAAAAGGGTTTGTGGGGCTGAAATCAACATTTTCCCAGCTTTTAGGGAATGACGGACTTTTGACAGAAAATCTAAATTTTTTACACAGTTTTGGCATTTTACCGGGATATACCCTATTTTTGCTATTTTTTGTGCTTTCAACCTTCTTCCAGTTAATGGTAGAAATGGGTATGAAAGCAATAATGGATCCTGGAAAGCTATACATTTTAGAAATGTAGACAAAATTCTGAATTCAGCAAGGGGTCATTTGTGTAGATCCTTCAAGGTTTCTTCATAGAAACTAACAGTTAAATATAGGAAAAATTGAAAATTAGTTGAAAGAAACAGCCATTTGTGTCAACGTTTTCACCTGTAACTTCTTCTAATTATGACAGCTGTTTGAAAGCAATATACCGTTACATCCGCTGGACCTTTCTGGTTGTGGGGATATATAGGACTTGTAGGTTCACCAAGAACCCGACGAACCCAGAGCGAATAACTGAGCAGCGTCTTGCAATGGTTTTTTATTATGTACCGGGTATATGGCAATTATTCTGGGAAAATGTTTACATGGAAAAATCGGTATGAAAGACACCTATGTATTTCTGAAATGGGAACAAAATATAGAGTTTATAAACAGTAGATATTTGCACATTTCCGAAATTGGGAGTACCCATACTAGCATGAGAATTTAAGGTCATTTTTCAAAATGACTTCTTTTTTACACATTGTATTTCATTTGGAAGGCAGAAATGCATCGAAAGTCAATAGGTAATAACAGTTGCTCTACAATTCTGTTTTACCCTAAGTCTCCCGACAAAAATGATACCTCACTTGTGTGGGTAGGCCTAGTGCCCGCGACAGGAAACGGCTCAAAACGCAACGTGGACACACCACATTTTCACAATGAAAAATGACCCTTTTTTTGCAAAGTGCCTAGCTCTAGTTTTTTAACCCTAGCTCTGCTGGCACCTAGGGAAACCTAGCAAACCTATACATTTTTGAAAACTAGACACCCAGGGGAATCCAGGATGGGGTGACTTGACTGGCTCTCACCAGGTTCTGTTACCCAGAATACCTTGCAAACCTAACAATTTGTCCCAAAAAACACATTTTCCTCACATTTCTGTGGTGGAAAGTTCTGGAATCTGCGTGGATCTGCAAAATTCCACCCACCCCACGTTCCCCAAAGTCTTCCGAGAAAAATGGTACCTCACTTGTGTGGTTAGGCCTAGTGCCTGCGACAGGAAACGGCCCAAAACACAACGTGGACACACCCCATTTTCACAGTGAAAAATGACCCTTTTTTTGCAAAGTGCCTAGCTGTAGTTTTTGAACCCTAGCTCTGCCGGCACCTAGGGAAACCTAGCAAACCTATACATTTTTAAAAACTAGACACCCAGGGGAATCCAGGATGGGGTGACGGGACTGGGTCTCACCAGGTTCTGTTACCCAGAATCCCTTGCAAACCTAAAAAATGGTTTAAAAAAACACATTTTCCTCACATTTCTGTGGTGGAAAGATCTGGAATCTGCGTGGATGCACAAAATTCCACCCACCCCGCGTTCCCCAAAGTCTTCAGAGAAAAATGGTACCTCACTTGTGTGGGTAGGCCTAGTGCCCGCGACAGGAAACAGCCCAGAATTCAACATGGACACACCACATTTTCACAGTGAAAAATGACCCTTTTTTTGCAAAGTGCCCAGCTGTCGTTTTTGAACCCTAGCTCTGCCGGCACCTAGGGAAACCTAGCAAACCTATACAATTTTGAAAACTACACACCAAGGGGAATCCAGGATGGGGTGACTTGACTGGCTCTCACCAGGTTCTGTTACCCAGAATCCCTTGCAAACCTAAAATATTGTAAAAAAACCAACACATTTTCCTCACATTTCTGTGGTGGAAGGTTCTGGAATCTGCATGGATCTACAAAATTCCACCCACCCCGTGTTCCCCAAAGTCTTCCGAGAAAAATGGTACCTCACTTGTGTGGGTAGGCCTAGTGTCCGCAACAGGAAATTGCGCAAAACGCAATGTGGACACACCACATTTTCACAGTGAAAAATGACCCTTTTTTTGCAAAGTGCCTAGCTGTAGTTTTTTAACCCTAGCTCTGCCGGCATCTAGGGCAACCTAGCAAACCTATACATTTTTGAAAACTAGACACCCAGGGGAATCCAGGTTGGGGTGACTTGACTGGCTCTCACCAGGTTCTGTTACCCAGAAAACCTTGCAAACCTAAAAAATTAAAAAAAAAAACATTTTCCTCACATTTCTGTGGTGGAAAGTTCTGGAATCTGCGTGGATCCACAAAATTCCACCCACTCCGCGTTCCCACAAAGTCTTCAGAGAGAAATGGTACCTCACTTGTGTGGGTAGGCCTAGTGCCCGCGACAGGAAACAGTGCAAAACGCAACGTGGACACACCACATTTTCACAGTGAAAAATGACCCTTTTTTTGCAAAGTGCTTAGCTTTAGTTTTTGAACCCTAGCTCTGCCGGCACCTAGGGAAACCTAGCAAACCTATACATTTTTGAAAACTAGACACCGAGGGGAATCCAGGATGGGGTGACTTGACTGGCTCTCACCAGGTTCTGTTACCCAGAATCCCTTGCAAACCTAAACAATTGTCAAAAAAAACACATTTCCCTAACATTTCTGTGGTGGAAAGTTCTGGAATCTGTGTAGATCCACAAAATTCCACCCACCTCGCGTTCCCCAAAGTCTTCATAGAAAAATGGTACCTCACTTGCATGGGTGGGTCAAGTACCCGCGACAGGCAAGGGCCCAAAACCTATTGAGGTGACATCAAAATTACCGATCACAAACCAACCTACTTTTGCAAGGGGGGGTCCCATGAGTTTTTGGCCCGGGGCTCGGCGGCCATCTAGGGAAACCTACCAAACCCACACATTTCTGGAAACTAGACACCCGGGGGAGTCCAGCGAGGTATGGCTTGCGTGGGTCCCCCAACATTCTCCTACCCAGAATCCCCTGCAAACCTCAAATTTTGCGGAAAAAATCACTTTTTTCTCAAATTTCTGTGTGGGAAAGTTCTGGAATCTGCGTGGATCCACAAATTTCCTCCCACCCAGCGTTCCCCCAGGTCTCCCCATAAAAATGGCACCTCACTCGCGTGGGTGGGTCAAGGACCCGCGACAGGCAAGGGCCCAAAACCTATTGAGGCGACATCAAAATTACCTATCACAAACCAACCTGGTTTTGCAAGGGGGTCCCATGAGTTTTTGACCCAGAGCTCGGCGGCCATCTAGGGAAAACTACCAAACCCACACATTTCTGGGAACTAGACACCCAGGGAGTCCAGCGAGGTATGGCTTGCGTGGGTCCCCCAACATTCTCCTACCCAGAATCCCTGCAAACCTCAAATTTTGCTGAAAAAATCACTTTTTTCTCAAATTTCTGTGTGGGAAAGTTCTGGAATCTGCGTGGATCCACAAATTTCCTCCCACCCAGCGTTCCCCCAGGTCTCCTGATAAAAATGGTACCTCACTTGTGTGGTTAGGCATAGTGGCTGCAACAGGAAATGGCCCAAATCGTACTGTGGAGACTTCAAAATTACCTAAAACAAAACTACCTGGTTTTGGGAGGGGGGCACCTGGGGTTTTGGCCCTGGACTCGGCGGCCATATTGGGAAAGTACCAAACCCAAACATTTCTGAAAACTAGACACCCGGGGGAGTTCAATGAGGTATGGCTTGCGTGGCTCCCCCAACGTTTTCCTACCCAGAATGACATGCAAACCTCAAATTTTGCTGTAAAAAACAACATTTTCCACAAATTCTTGTGTGGAATCACCGTGCCGGCACAAATGTCCTACCCCACAGCGTTCCCCTGAGTCTCCTGAGTAAAATGATACCTCATTTGTGTGGGTGGGGCAAGGGCCTGTGACTGGGAAGAGCCCAAAACATAGGGAATAAGGGTATAGCACTGAGAATTCTAAGCGCTACATTTTTAAAAAAATAAGTTTTTAGCCAATTCTGCATTGGACACCCACACAAGTGAGGTATCATTTTACTCGGGACACTAAGGAGAAAGCTGTGGGGTAGGACATTTGTGCCGGCACGGTGATTCCACACAAAAATATGTGGAGAATGTGGTTTTTTCAGCTAAATTTGAGGTTTGCATGGCAATCTGGGTAGGAAAACGTTGGGGGATCCACGCAAGCCATACCTCATTGGACTCCCCCGGGTGTCTAGTTTTCAGAAATGTGTGGGTTTGTTACTTTCCCAGGATGGCCGCCGAGCCTGGGGCCCAAATCCCAGGTGCCCCCCCCCCAAAACCAGGTAGTTTTCTTATAGGTAATTTTGAAGTCTCCACAGTACGATTTGGGCCATTTCCTGTTGCAGGCACTATGCCTACCCACACAAGTGAGGTACCATTTTTATCGGGAGACCTGGGGGAACGCTGGGTGGGAGGATATTTGTGGATCCACACAGATTCCAGAACTTTCCCACACAGAAATTTGAGAAAAAGTGATTTTTTCAGCAAAATTTGAGGTTTGCAGGGATTCTGGGTAGGAGAATGTTGGGGACCCACGCAAGCCATACCTCGCTGGACTCCCCGGGTGTCTAGTTTCCAGAAATGTGTGGGTTTGGTAGGTTTCCCTAGATGGCCGCCGAGCCCGGGCCAAAAACTCATGGGACCCCCTTGCAAAACCAGGTTGGTTTGTGATAGGTAATTTTGATGTTGCCTCAATAGGTTTTGGGCCCTTGCCTGTCGCGGGTCCTTGACCCACCCACGCGAGTGAGGTACCATTTTCATCGGGAGACCTGGGGGAACGCTGGGTGGTAGGAAATTTGTGTCAGCCCGGTGATGCCACAACTTTCCCACACAAAAATGTGTGGAAAAAGTGATTTTTTCAGCTAAATTTGAGGTTTGCAAGGGATTCTGGGTAAGAAAACGTTGGGGGATCCACGCAAGCCATACCTCGCTGGACTCCCCCAGGTGTCTAGTTTCCAGAAATGTGTGGGTTTGGTAGGTTTCCCTAGATGGCTGGCAAGCCCCGGGCCAAAAACTCATTGGACCCCTCTTGCAAAACCAGGTTGGTTTGTGATAGGTAATTTTGATGTCGCCTCAATAGGTTTTGGGCCCTTCCCTGCCGCGGGTACTTGGCCCACCCACACAAGTGAGGTACCATTTCTATTGGGATACTTGGAGAAAAGCTGGGGGGTTGGAAATTTGTTGTTACTTTCTGCAGCGTGAAAATTTGGGCACAATAATGCAAGGAAAATTTGATAGTCACATTTTGAGGTTTGCAGGACATTGTGGGTAAGATAACTTGTTGGGATCCACAAGAGAGACATCACCATGTACTCCCATGGGTGTTTAATTTACAACAATATCTACAGTTGGTAGGTTTTTCTTAGATGAAATGTACACCTTGGCAGAGAGACAAAAAAGCAAAGATTACTGCACAGCCATCTATTCCTCAAGCACACACACATACTGGTTGGATTTGGCACGAGGACGAGTGATGGTTCAGTATATAAAATTTTATTAAGAAGAGATTTCACAAAAATGAAATGCACTGTCAATAATTGAAAGGACAAAAAACTGAACCACTGACTCGCAGCTCGTGAGCTGTAAAGCCACGACAAGGCACCAACTGCTTTACAGGCCATTCACACACCTTTCATACGTGATACACACAAGACCATTCACACCACCAGGCACGAAACCAACACATTACAACATTCAGAAAAAGGGACAAGGTACACCCTGTTTGAGAAAGACAGAAAAGACAAATATTTCTGCACAACCACCTATTCCTCAAGCACACATACATACTGGTTGGATTTTGTACGAGGGTGAGTGATGGTTCAGTATATACAGTTGTATTAACCAGAGATTTCACAAAAATGAAATGCACTGTTAATAATTGAAAGGACGAGAAACTGAACCATTTACTCGCAGCTCGTGAGCTGTAAAGCCACGACAAGGCACCAACCTCTTTACAGGCCATTCATACACCTTTCATACGTGTGACACATACAAAACCATTCACACCGCCAGCCGCGGGCCCAGCACATTACAACACTCACACCAGCAGACAGCGCCATTCAAGGGCCCATCACTTTCACACGCCCACATTCCTGACACAGCAACCACACCAGCTCACGGATTGCGTGGAGTGGCGTTTAGCTGGCAGTGTGTGTAGTGACCAGCAGCAAGTCACTACT
Organism: Calotriton arnoldi; assembly: GCA_963921515.1. NCBI lineage: Eukaryota > Metazoa > Chordata > Amphibia > Caudata > Salamandridae > Calotriton > Calotriton arnoldi. The sequence goes on from CAWUFW010002625.1 coordinate 136,901, forward strand.
CACACACCGCCAGCCAAGCGCCAGTCCACGCACACCGCCAGCCAAGCGCCAATCCACGCACACCGCCAGCCAAGCGCCAATCCATGCACACCGCCAGCCAAGCGCCAGTCCACTCACCGCCAGCCAAGCACCAGTCAACGCACACCGTCAGCCAAGCGCCAATCCACGCACACCGCCAGCCAAGCGCCAGTCCCCGCACACTGCCAGCCAAGCGCCAGTCCACGCACACTGCCAGCCAAGCGCCAGTCCACTCACCGCCAGCCAAGCGCCAATCCACGCACACCGCCAGCCAAGCGCCAGTCCATGCACACCGCCATCCAAGTGCCAGTCCACGCACACCGCCAGCCAAGCGCCAATCCACGCACACCGCCAGCCAAGCGCCAATCCACACACACCGCCAGCCAAGCACCAGTCCACTCACCGCCAGCCAAGCGCCAGTCCACACACACCGCCAGCCAAGCGCCAGTCCACGCACACCGTCATAAAACAGTTTTAAGCAAGAAAGAAAACACAAACCAATTGCAACTAGATACAAAACTATAACTACAAAAACAACAGCAGTAACTAAAGACATCATTCTATTGCCAAACGTGATAACTGAACAACTATATAAAACCATACAGACCAGGCAGTACACTATTAGACTCACTGTTGCTCCCAAAAACACTTTTGAGTGTGATACAATCTGAAACATGTGGGCACACACAGCCCAGGATTAGAAGGACAATCAGCACAGTGCATACGACTCTCCTTCCGCACACCTCTTCGCAAGCAGACTCTACATCTCTTACAGGGATTGGTTTTTTTGGGTGTAAATCAGGAAAGTGGCGATCTTTCAATCTAGCCACATCCTCCACCACTCCAACTCTAAGAACACTTGCCTGTTCCACAACAACAAGGCTGCCTATCACAGACTCCTGAAACTGAACAAAAGTCAACTTTGACGCAGGAGAACACTCCTTGAACACAACAAAAGCATTGAAAGTTGCTAAATTGAAGAGATGGATGGCCAACTTCTTATACCTAATGTAAGCCTTACGAATAGCAGTGTAAGGTTCCAACCTCTGATCTACTCTATCAACACCACCCATGTGCTTATTGTAGTCTACAATGCACACAGGTTTGCGCACTTCACCAACATGACCCCAAACAGTCACAGGTGAAGTACTCTCATCATGAATGGTAGTCAGCATGTACACACCCCTCCTGTCCACAAATTTCACAGCTAGCAGTTCCTCACTACGCAAGGCACTGCACTGTCCCCTCTGAAGCTTTTTGCAAACAAGCTCTTTTGGGTAACCTTTACGGTTAGAGCGGATTGTGCCACAAGCAAAAGTGTCCACTTTGAACAATTCCTTAAACAATTGCACAGCAGTGTAGAAGTTATCAAGGTACAAATGGTGGCCTCTGTTAAACAGTCCTCTAGCAAGATCCCACACAATTTTCTCTGAAACTCCAAAAGTGGACGGACAACCAGGGGGTCAATAGTGGAATCCCTACCAGTGTACACCCGGAAATTATAGACATATCCTGTCCTACTCTCAGACAACATATACATCTTAATTCCATAACGTGCCCTCTTGCTAGGAATGTACTGCCTAAAAACCAAACGGCCCTTGAACAGGACCAAAGACTCATCAACAGATATTTCTTTGCCTGGAGTATAGATCTCTGAAAATCGATCTACAAAGTGATCAAGAGCAGGCCGAATCTTAAAAAGACGGTCACAGTCAGGGTTATCTTGTGGCAACGCCAAAGCATTATCAACAAAATGCGGCATCCGAAGCAAAAGTAAATACCGATCACGACTCATAATTGCAGGAAATATGGCCGTTGCCATCAAGGGACTGGTAGACCAATATGAAGCCAGGGACGGCTTCCTTATCAAGCCTATCAAAGAAGTCAAACCCAAAAACTTCTTCATCTCATCCAGATTTGTGGGAGTCCACCGGGTAGCTCTAGAGCGGGGCCTAAGTCTGGCACTGTTGTCCCTCAAAAACTGTTCAGCATACAAATTAGTCTGCTCAACAATCTCACCCAAAAATACATCATCCATGAACAACTGAAAAAACTGTATAGGGAAAACAATTTCACAATCCACTCTACACCCTGCATCACCACTAAAGGCAGGCAGCACCGGCTGCACCATGTTTGGATCAACCCAGAGTCCAGCACTTCCAGTAGGAAGCCTAGCAGCCTCAGGCTGCAATCCAGATGCCTCTTGCACCATCGGCACATCAGTGTCCTCCTCTAAAACAGGCACTTCATCCGCACTGAGAGTAGCTTCATCCGCACTAAGAATAGCTTCATCATCCGATGATTCCATGTGGAGAGAAAACTCACTGCCTGAATCTTCCCCTCCCTCCTCTCCCTCAGACGCACTGTCAGTCTCATAATCCTGCTCAGAGGAAGATTCAAGAAGCATACCAACCACCTGCTGAGCAGTAATTCTACGTCTAGCCATAATGCTTACTAATAAAGCTAACTTGACAAACAAGTCAACAACAACAAACCCTTTGTAAAAAAAAATATATAAACAAAATGTCGCTTTATCACAAAGACCTATATACTCCAACACTATACCACTCACTTGCCAGAAGCAGCTAGACTCACCACCACCTACTCTGCACAGACACAGTAAGGACCAACAGTATCCCACTAAAAAAGAAAAAAAAATTACACATAAGACAACGCAAAACACATCGCAAAGAATTTCATGCACAAAACACTAACTAAATATGCTGCTATTATGACACCACTTACAAAAAATTCATTCATGCATGACATTAATACTCAATTGGAGTAAACCCAACGAAAATGTTTTTCTTACCAAAAAATGCAACTATGCAAAACTGCAGATCAACCACTGCCGAAACCGCAAACAAGAATCAAAAGCTTTGCACTAGAATAAAAAGGAGAAAAAACACATTACAATCACATATGCAAATAATGCACTAGTCCACACACTATCCAACTGCCAAGCAAAGGTACTAGGTGGGCCTAAAAGCATAAGGCCGATCTGCCCCCGCGGGGAGCAGAAACAGCCAAGAAATTCACCATCATAAAGTGGAAGCGACCCTTGCCCAAGGGGTCGCTCTCCAAAATCAACATTTAAAAAGCCCTGGTGTCTAGTAGCTTCTGCCCCCCAGGGGACAGATGGGCCTGAAAACATATGGCCGATCTGCCCCCAAAGGGGGCAGAAACGGCCACAATATTCACCCCATAAAGGGGAGCGACCCTTGTCCAAGGGGCCGCTCCCCAACAGCACTAAAACAATCCCTGGTGTCTAATAGCTTCTGCCCCCCTTGGGGGCAGATTGGCCTAGACTCACAAGGCCGATCTGCCCCCAAGGGGGGCAGAAACGGCCAAAATAAATGATCCCCAAAGGGGAGCGACCCTTGCCGAAGGGGCCGCTCCCCAAAAACATATTGCTCCCCCAAGGGGAGCGACCCTTGCCTAAGGGGCCGCTCCCCAAAACACAAAAAGGACATTAAAAAAAAAAATCCCTGGTGGCCCAGTGGGCACCTATACATAAATATAACTTTTTTTTTTAGGCGATGTGCCCCCCCAAGGGGGGAAGAACAAGGTAGAAACATTGCTCCCTCAAGGGGAGCGACCCTTGCCCAAGGGGCCGCTCCCCGAAACAAAATGTCATTTAAAAAAAAAAAAACGGGCATTCCTGCTGCACGATCGCGCCCCAGGCGCGATCGTGCAGCAGGAATGCTTTTTTAAAAGACATCGGAGGAAATTAAAACCCTTCCTTTCCTCTGATGCCTTTTAAATAGTACCCCCCACCCTCCCCGAGGAGAAACTCACCTCCTCTTCGCTGGATGCACTGGAAGCAAATGGCTTCCAGTGCATCCGGTATCCTCTAAATACTCCAGCGCGCCTCGCGCGCTGATGTCATTAGATGACGTGGAGGGAGGGGGCGGGGGGCAGGGGAAGGGCTTTCCCTGCCTTCCCCGGTAGGGGCATCTTGAAGGGCGACCCACGGGGGGAGCGCCAGCACTTCTCCTGTGGGTGGGTGCTAGGACGCCCGGGAGCCGTCCCACGCACACGCCACCCGTGACGTCGGACGGCTCCCGGCCGTCCCACGCACGGAAAGGGCTAAAACTGCAATACACGTAAATATCGGGTGTGGACAAGAAAACCAACAGTGAAAAAGGAAACGTAAAGTTCGTCACTCCAGACAGTAGCTTACAGCGAGAATCGTTTTGGATAAACAAACTTGACTCATGTAATCCAAAAGATTTAAATGAACGACTGGATCTAAGTTGTTATCTATAATGTGCAATTCATGATTTCCTGCCTTTAGTGAATTATATATTTTGCATATCACTGTCAAGTTTATATCGCTTTGTTTTACCAAGTTTGGTTTAATCTTAAGCACCAGTGTCCTGTGACATAGTTTCTTTAATTTTATTCACTCACACTGTATCACCGTTCTACATAGCCACTGTTGCATGATTGGATTTTGATATTTTACACGTTATGACATTTTACACTGTCTGTTTTATTTTGTTCTTGTGTATTCATCACCATTTGCCTTCTTCAAGATGGCGGATATGGGGTTTAAGTTTTGCTATGGTGTAGCTGGTTTATGTTTAGTCCTTCTTTTGTTTCTTTTCTGAACCAGGACTTTTTTTCTTTTTTCCATTTTCACACTATTTAAAATGGCCACTTTACTAACAGACTCCGCATGTTACCGCGTATGGACACGCTGGGGAAAACGCCGGTCTTAGAATGAGCGGTAGGCTACTGTCTGGAGTGATGGACTTCACGTTTCCTTTTTCACTGGTGGTTTTCTTGTCCACACCCGATATTTACGTGTATTGCAGTTTTAGATACACACCTGTGTTTGGCTTTTCAGCTTCTGAATTTGTTCATTTCTCATCTTCTCCGCTACGGACTCTCACGGTTTTGGTGATTTGAGTAACTATTTCACCCCTTGTCACGAGATTTTTCTGAATCATTAGGCGGTCCTCACGATTGATTTTAAGGTATCTTCACTTCACTCTGATATAGTGTGTGTTATTTCAAAAGTTGGTCCGTTTAGATCATTGACTATATGCATTTTGGTTGTATTATAGGCCATATTTCCCCTGATGAAGGGCCTTGTCCCGAAATGCATTGGGATTAGTTCAACCAATTAAAAAACAATTTACGTCTCTATGTGTGATTATTGAACAGGAAGAACGTGACATTGCAATTATGATTAAATAAAGTACTGTATGCATAATACGAGTTGGTATGAAGAAGCATACATTTTGAATTTAATTTATGGTGTGCGAAGTGGGGACATAGATCTAGTTTTAGACAATGCACATTGTGTTCCTAGTGGCTTTCTGCCCCCATGGGTGCAGATGGGCCTAAAAATATTGCCAAAAATGGTCAAAACATTTCCCCAAATAAAGGGGAGTGACCCTTGCCCAAGAGGCCATTCCCAGTCATATCAAATACTCCAATCCCTGGTGCCTAGAGGGCTTCCCCAGCCCCCTAGATGGCAGATCGGCCAAAAAAAGGCCAATCTGTCCTCTGAGGGGACAGAATTTATAAAGAAAAATATTTCCCAAGGGGAACGACCCTTTCCTAAGGGGTTGCTCCCAGTAGTCATTATAATAAAAACAATCGCTGGCTTCAGTGGGCTTAGGCCCCCCCCGGGGGCAGACTGGCCTAATAAATGGCCAAATCAGCCCGGGGGGGGTCCGAAACACAGACCATATATGCCCCTATAGGAGCTACCCTTGCCTAAGGGGTCACTCCCCAATAACACCCAAAAAAATAAAGCCTAGTGGTCTTGTGGGTGGATTCCTGCTCCACGATCATGGCCCCACCCATGATCATGGAGCAGGAATCCATTCTATACAGACGCAGGGGGGGAAGTCCTTTCCCCCAACATCTGTATTCCTCCAAGAAATCTCCCCTCCTCCGGAGAAGGACTTACCATAAAGACGTCCTCTCCCTGGACGCAATGGAAGCAAATGGTTTCCAGCATGTCCACAGCGCCTATGCGAGCGCCGTCATCCCTGGTGGCGGGGTTTAGAAGGGCAGCCCGCGGGGGGAGTGCCAGCACTTTCCCGGTAGGTGGGTGCTAGGATGGAACGGTTTCATCCTCAGCACACGAGCACCATGACTGAGGACGGAAACATTCTGTCCATACCACTCAACGGGTTACAGTCATTTTTCACTTTTCCAGGGCCTACCTCTCAAATTATTAAAAAATATCTTCAAAATGGGAGCAGGTAAACAGTTCATGTTTAGTGTCTTTGGGATTGTAATGAAAAATCCTCGTTTATGGGAAGGTCGGATTTTGAATTAAAGTTTTCAAAATGCCACTTTGAGAAAGTTGCCATTTCCCTGCCGTAGCCATTTAGTGCTTGCAGACTAACTGTGTGTCACAAGATTAGATGTAGTTTGCAATAGGTCTTTGTGTATTTCTCCTACACAGCCACACACAGTAGAGGGCTTAGGTGTGCCTCGATGGGCCATCACTGCCCTACTTACACCTGAATAGGATGTGTCCTGCCTTCACACAAATAATTGCATACCCCCTACAGCTAGTCTGTTGCCAGGGCAGGAGAAGCAGGAAACCTGAACACACTTCAAAGGGAATCCTCTGGAAGGTTCCCCCACTTTAAAGAAGGCACCAGGTATAAATATTGAACATCAGATACCAACTCTTCAGTACACTTCTGCACCTGTGGAAGAGTCTGCCCAGAAGCAGGATTGCTGTGCTGACCTAATGCCCTCTTGCCTGGATGAGAAGGACTGCACTTGCGTCTCTTGAACCTAGAACCCAGTTCAACTCTAAGGAGGGCTAGTATCTTGTAACCACCACCTTGACTCTGCAACATTGAGTCTTACCCTTCCAAGTGGTGTCATCCCAGTCCTGGTCCCTTGAAAGTGGGCCTGAAGGTGCTCTGACAGCCCATTTGTGGAACCAGCAGAATCGCTGCATCTCCTCTGGTGCGCAGTGCAACCCTGAGCAGATTTTACCCATCGCTTCTGCTGTGTGGACTTTCTTGGCACTAGGACTTTGCATCGCATCCCTCAGCCTCATCGGGATTGCCGCTGTGCGACACACCTCTGATGCAGGCCCTCACATCACAAGTCCTTCATCCACTGCAGCCTCGATGACGATGCAGGACTGCATATCACAAGCCACGCAACTTCTTTGGAACCAGCAGGTGTACGACTCATTCTCGAAGCAGGACTCGCAAGGCAAGCCCCCCCTTGATGGCCCCATCAGACCTGTGGTGCCTACCACGCCTACTCCAGAAGACTGCAACCAATCAGTGCCATGTTCACACTCATTCTGAATGCCTCTTCTGCAAACTTCGCAGATGCCTGCAACACGCAACTGTCCTCCCATTGCTGAAGAAACCCTCATCAGACAATTCAACACTCACCAACTACAGGTCAATCTCTTTAATACCATTCCTGGTCAAGGTCTTCAAGAAAATCATCAACAGGTGCCTTACTGATAACTTCAACGACCACCAACTCCTCAACACCACTCAGTCTGGTTTCAGACCCAGCTACAGCATGGAAACTGCCCTTAACACCGCCATAGATGTCATCAGCATGACTGGACGGAGAAGACACAGTGGCCCTCACCCTCCTGGACCTTTCTGCAGCGTCTGACACGGTCTTCCAACCCATTCTGATACAAAGCCTACGTGACCTTGGAATCTAAGGTCACACATTCTGATGGATTGATCTTCCCTGATTCCCAGTCAGTCAGCGTGAACAGCAACGTCTCGGATGCCCATTAGCTCATCTGCAGAGTCCTGTAAGATCCTCCCTGAGCCCGACCTTCTAGCCAGAATCATCAGATTTCACAACATCAACATCCTCTGCTGTGCAACAACAGGCCGAGATGAGATTGAGAACAATGGGGAATAAAAATGCAGTACATTTTCCAGCTAAATTCAAACCGATGGCTGATGGAGGTACATGTTTTTTCACATCCCCTCATGAAGTCTGGGACTGAGCTGAGCAACAAATAACTAAACACAGAAGAATAGGAGAATAAGGGACAGTAGGCTCTGGCCAGGATGCCTGGGACTTCCATACACATAGCAGGAGAGATATCAATCAGCAGCAACCTGTCTGGCAGAGGGTTTGCAAATGACAGTGGGAACAGCATCTTCAAGATCTGAATTCCAACTCAGGCTGTGAGCAGGCCACAGCTCTGATGATGAACAGCAAATGCCCAAAATACCTCCAGACACAGTAGATGAACTAATTTGACAGATAAAGGGATAGCAGATGACAAAGATCACAAAGCAAAATGAAAATGCAATGATGGTGTTATGATTCTGTCACCATTGGTAAATAAATGATATGTGGGTCATTGAGGTCGGCTGGGGTGACAACTGTAACTAGGTTTCACTGGTCCCTTAACAGGTACTACTTGCCCAGAGCTTAGCAACAGGCATGGATAGCAATATGGAATTGTTAAATGTGATGTATTTGGACAAAGGGGCTGATGCTCTTCAATCTGGGGGAGAAGAAAGTTGGGGAATTTAATGTTTTTATTTTTCAAAGAGATCTCCAGTGGGTACATGTGTAAAAGGAAACAAGATAGTAAGCACTAGAGCAACTGGAAAGGAGTTCCTGCAAGAAAAATCCTTTAGCTATTGTTGGGCCCTTTTTGATCACTAACTTCTCTGTTTTATCACTCGCCTTAGTTCTCATTCACTTGGTCCTCTGAGGGATCTTGCTTCATGCTGAGAGGGGTCGGACATAGGGGATCCAACTCCAGTTATCCATTGAGGACCAGGAATTGGGTAACTGACCTACAAACTCATAATTGGATTCATGTATGTAACTCTCACTACTAAGCTATACAAGTAAATTGTTATCACTGCTGGACCAAATTCCCTGAAGAAATTCAGTAGAACCAAGATCATACAAACCAATAATTCATCTAGAGCTATGCAGACTAATAACATTAGTATCTGCTGGCCAGATATATCGTTATTAGAATTCCCTCCACCATCAATAGCTCAACTGGAATGCAAAATCAATTATTGGAGACAAATCACGGAGAGACTGAAACAGGATTTAGCTAGAGTTAGATTTATCATAATTATTGAAGGAGTAAATAAATCAATAGCAGGCATTTAAGACCTAGGAGTGCAAGATAGTCCAATCTAAATTTGGGTTTTCCATCAATTAACAAATCTCTGGGAAAGTTCAGGAAGGGACATGAACCACAACAGCTCAAAGTATTCTCCCATGAGAAGGAAAGAAGTCCCAGAATAGCGCACACAGTGTATGCGTCAGTCGAAAGGAAAGCCAGTAGATTCCGCAAGGAAGATCCAAAAGTAGGGAGAAACGATGTGTGAGTCTGATCTCCCATCACATCAATGTATAATATAATCCTCAAGTTCCCTGGTGACACCTTCATGGATCACCTCATCTGGTCAGACCACTCAGTCCAATGGTCAGTTTGTATAGGGTGATTGTCATGCAGCATAAAGAAGACAAATATTAAAGCAAGAAGTTGGTGATCATCACGTAAGATGTCAAACCATCCAGTCTGTGTAACTTTCAAATAATAGTCCTTTTGCAAAAACACATGAGACAGTTCAAGAGGACAGTTTCTCATGGCAGATGTTCCCAAAGTAACAAAATTGTTGCAAGCAGTCCTCATATGCGAATGGGAACTCCCTTTATTAGACATAGTTTCTCTTCCCATTGCAAGTTTACGAAGACTTTCCATGAGAACAGAATCAAGCAAAGTAAGGAAAATGCGGGCCAAAATTGAATTTGCTTCATGAAATACAGAACATAAAATAATGGAAATATACATTTCATCAATAACCTTTGGGACCTTATATATTTCTTTCAACTTGTTTGTAATTAGAAAGCATTTTAGTTTTATTGTAATTAGACCGTATAACGATGATATATTACTGCATTTTCAAAGTACAAACATGTAAAATTATTTCAAAACATAAATTATGAATATAGTTTCTGGTGATTCACATTGGTAGATGTATGAAGATTATACCCTAAAAGTTTCAAAGCATTTGGTTTTAGTGTAAATGTGCAGCACCCTTTTCTGCTTTATACTTGGTGCATAATTTTGCATATGCAAAATATGGAGTTTAGAATGAAACTTTTCAATAACACACATAAATATCTCTAAATCATGTTAGATGTCTTTAAATTCTTCACCCCATCATTAATTTGATAAGAAGGGTTAGAAATCTTATAACACCTAATACATCAAATGTACCTTTTTGCTAAACATTGAATTAGCAGCTGAAATGGGTTAAACTATCAACCTATTTTACTTAAGGCATATATTTCCATCTATCCTACAAATTATCTGCATGCTTTTATGATGCAGTGACTGATTCTTGTCATGATCGATTTTCTGTGTCAGTTAAACAGCTCAGCAGTATATCTGCTTCATCAATCCCCCATTTGATGGCGAATTAAGCCACCACAATATTCTCTTATCTGATGTCACACATTACAACTCTGTAGTGTTCATTATTTTTAATCTAGATTTTTCTAAAGCCTTCATTTTTTCATAGTACCCACTTTGTCAATCTTCCAATTCTGTTGCAGCTCTTTTTTATTCCTCTAGTTTCTTTCTTAGTTTTCAAACGTCTATCAAGCTTGAAGATGAAAATTAAGGTCAATATACAGATATCAAGATTTTTCCCAGCAATCCATTTCCTAGGGTTGCAAACTATGTACCCATTGAAAAAAATCCTTTCCCGAATGATTCACAAGCACCAAGTTTTTAAATCATTCAATTCCTTTTCAAGATCTGTAATGCTCTTAATATATCCTTTCAAGTCTTTACTTTTATCTGGAATGTAAGTGCAACAATGTTGCACGCTTAGCATTTGGCAGACTCTTTTTTTTTTTGTTGCAAGAAGGATGTCTAAAGCAAGATGGTTTTGAAGACCCCTAGATCTCATGGCAATCTTTTCAGTAGCTATTGCTAAGAATCCTCCAGCAGTGTCAGTAGACAGCTTGTCTACAAGAGTAGAGAATTTTCGTATCTTGTGAGAATTTAATATCACCCCAACAGATAGCATTATCACTACAAAACTGTCTCCCACTATCTCTCCAATACTTGTACATATTTTTTAAGTCTTCGGTGTGTCACTTCGTTGGTTTCATCAGATTGACCCACACAATCAATTTTCAGAAATGCTATTCCTATGTAACAAGATCCATACCATTTTTTAGGTGGCCTATAATAGGCATTTTACCCACAGATGTAAAAAATTCCAGGGAATACAGGATCAACACCTGCCAGAAATAATCCTCAATTTCCCAGAACTTGGAATGTATGGTCACATTAGCTGGAAAAGTTTGTATCAGTTTCAGTTCTTCGCCTTAATATACACAGCTTTCCTCTATGTGTAAAGCAATTGCAGCTCGGTTTCCCATTGTTTTGAGACCTGGTTCTTAAGTGCCCAAGATGGTATCCTTGAATGATTTGCAGCCTTAACCATGATCTCTCTTCGTCTAACCTCTATTGATTCTACAAATTCCTTTTCTACATTACGTAAAAGGCTGGTTAGGTTGTGTCGGTGTGCATAAGCATTGTCTAGATTTTGCATAGGCTTAAAGAATTCTCCCATCATTTCAGCTATTTTAGTATCAGGCACACAATTTATATATTTCCTCACAGGTACTTCGTAAAAGATTAAATCATAGAATAGTAATACTGAAACTGTCCTTTGCCATAAAATAAGCTTGTTAATATACTACAAGAAATTCCATATGTTACAGGCAAATGGTGATAGGTCACTGATGTACGCAAATTCAAGCACACATAACAATCTCTAGCATCCATGATTTAGACATACTTGTACAAAAGCTTAGTAAAATCATTCATTAAAAAGTCACCAATAGACTGATCCCTATGCAATATCTTGTCATCTGAAATGCTTAATCCAGTGTGATTCACTAAGCTATTTTTAAGCACAGATATGATGGGGCAAATGCTACAGAACATATAGAAAGTATACATGCACATATACATTTGCGTTTTGATGATATCACATTTGGATCCATTGTTTCCTTGGAATCAGACCTTATGACTTTCTGATAACATTTGTATTAGATGTTAATAGCTTTAGAAGCACAAGTATGATTCAGGAAGCTAATTTTTTGCAAGACTTCAGCTATGTACTTTATAGTCTTGTAAATGCAGGTTTCTCAGTAAAGATACAGTTCTCGTGGATTGTAAAATGTCTTCAACACAAATTGACTCAGTTCTTTTATTTTGAGATCTATTCCACGAATTTCAATTGGAACACAGAGTTGTCTCAAGGTGGCTCATGCAAACTTAAATTGTTGTAGCAAAAGGCGTAGTATGCTTTTTCCCAGTGATTCAGTGCTAAGTAAGTCCATTCAGGTGCAGTGTATTTTTGACTTGGTATCTTAGCTCTTTTGGACCTTCTCACTGATGGCCCTTCATCATTACTGTTGCTTTGTTCAGACTGACTAGAGACTTCTGCAATTGTTCGTGGCACTCTTCCTCCTGCCAAAATGCGTCTCAATCTGTCTTGTCTTCTGGGCCAATGGTCTCTGGGTGCTAATCATGTTTCAGGTGTACTGTTCCTTTTGGTGAGGTCAAAATCACACCTAGTCAGCCCTCCATCTCGTGATCCTTCAGTACATACAAGAGCTCTCTCGGGCCTTCCTTGGGACCAGTACACGGAGTCCCAGTAACTGGAGCCCCCTCTACAGCTTGGCTAGCCTGAGTCAGTTGTCTCTCTGAACCACCGGCACCTCTGAAACAGGCACTGTATTTACAAGAGTACATGAGTACATGGGACTGCACCCAATTTGGACGACCACCACACTTAACAGCAGTTGTGGTTACCAGGATCACCTGGAATAGCCCACACCAATGAGGTTCCAAATGTGACTTGGGTACGTGTTTCTTCACCAGGGCCCAGTCATCAAGTCTCAAGACTGAGGTCATGGCACTGCTCCTGTTAAGATGAAGTAGCAGCTTCCCCAACCTACTGAGACACAGAACATACCACGTCAGCCAGTTCTTTACAGTAATGGAGCACAAAATCATCTGTAATATTCACCAATGCATTGGAAGGAACTGCAGGCTGTCTCACAGCCCTCCCCATAATTACTTGGTGAGGAGATAGTCCCGTTCTTCTGACTGGGGTACTTCTCAAACTCATCAACACAAGAGGCAATGCATCAGGTCATTTTAGAGAAGTTGAAGCACACACGTTTGGTAACCTAGATTTCAGTGTTCCGTTTATCCTCGCCACAATTCCAGATGCTTCTGGACGATAGACACAATAGAGCTTTTGGACAATTTATACATCTTTAGGGCCTCATGGTTACAATGGGTCCCTCGGTATGACTGCAAAAAAGTCGGGACTAAAAAACGCGGTATCAACTTCCTCAACAGAAACGTAGCTACAGTTAGACTGTCATTTCATCTTGTTGGGTAAGCTTCTTCCCACCTCGAAAATATACAAACAAATACAAGAATGCATTTCAAGCCATTGCACATGGGCATCTCGATAAAATGAAGCTGCATTTGGTTAAAAAGATATCTTGACCTCCCTACTTGACTCATTGTAACTGGTGTTCTTTTACCTACATTTTGGTATTGATACACCATGCAGTGGTGACACAGAGCTTCTGCTACTGATCTGAACTGTGAGTTGAACTATCTCTAGCAACAGAGACATATTATAGCATCCCTCCTAAAGTGTGCAGGACCATGATAATATCGCACCATGGGTGGCAGCAAACTAACTGGTAATACAGGTCTCCCATCAGTGTATACCCACACCTCATCTTCTTGCCTTTTAATGCAACCTGCTCTGATCCATCCTTGTTTCTCAGCATTGGGTACCTCATCCTGTGATGCTTTCACTTCCTTCCATGTATCTACAGTGGAAAACAACAGTTTGCAATCTGTGACATCAGTGTTCTCTCTCAGGGGGTCTCCATTAAAGGTGTAGGAATTTAGAGCGCAATAACGTGCAGTCTCATCCACAAAGTGTTTTCCGACTGTGACACAATCAATGCCCTGTCGTTCGGCAGCACACTTCACCACAGCAATTTGAGCAGACGAGTGTAGTGACAGCAAGAGATTTCTCACGCTCTCTCCATTATGGATAGGGGACACTGATGAAGTCATGAATCCTCGCTGTGACCACAATTGCCCAATCATGTATGATGCCAAATCCGTACTGACTGTTGGTGAAGATGGTAACTCGCAATTGGTCAAAGATGTTACATGCTTACGACAACGCCACCAACTTGGCCACTTGAGCAGAAAACACACCTTGCAACCATGAAGCTTCAAACACACCCGCAACTGTACATACAGCATATGCAGCCTTTAGATGTCCTTCTGCATCTCACAAACAAGATCCATCAACAAAAAGAACATAAACTGATTCAGGCAAAGGGGTGTCAAGGATATCTGGCCTTGGCTTTGTACACAGCTCAGTCATGGTCAGGCAATCATGATCAGCCTCATCAATCACAACCTCATTTCCGGGAAGGGGCATCAACGTTGCAGGTTTCAAACTTATGCATCAAAGTCACATTCTCAGCTCCCACGGTGATCTGCTCATACCTTGTAAGATGGCTGTTTGTGAGGTGTTACATTCGAGTATGAGTAAGCAAGACCTCAACTGAGTGTGGCACATACACCCTAAGCAGATGTCCCATCAAAATGCTCTCACTCTTCTCCAAACTTACACATGTTGCAACAACAGATTTCAAACATCCAGACAATGCAGCGGCACCAGGTTCAAGAGTTGTCGAAAAATATGCTACAGGTCTGCGTGCAGTACCATGCATCTCAGCTAGTACTGATAATGCGTAGCCCTCAGGCTCACTGCAAAACAGAGTAAAGCTCTTGTTACAATCGGCTATTTCCAAAGCTCAAGCTCGACAAAGACTCGCTCGCAGTTCCGTAAAACAGTGCATGCAGTCATCATCCATTCCCAAGGTACTGGGTCTGACATGTCTTTGTGTGTCAGCCTTTGAAGAGCTTTGGCTGTCAATGAAAAACTGGGCATCCATTGTCAACAGTAGCCGACCATTCCTAAAAACATGCAAACTTCGTTTTGAGTACTTTGCGGACTCATGTTCAGAATCTCAGTGATCCTGTTTTGGGATACTTTCCTTGCTCCGTTCTCAATATGATGTCCAAGATACAGAACACCTCTCTTGGAAAATTGCTATTTGGACGGTGACACCTTATGTCCATTCACAGCCAAATAATTCAGTAAAGCGATGGTATCGCAAGTGCAAGCCTCCTGAGTACTTGACGCTACCAACAAGTCGTCAATGTACTGAATGAGAACAGAATGATTAGGCATTTCCAAAGTCTTCAAATGTTTCTTCAAAATCTGATTAACTATTGAGGGGCTTTGCAAATACCCTTGTGGAACCCGGCACCATGCCAAAACACGACTGCCGAACTGGAAAGCAAAAAGATATTGACTGTACTCATGCAAAGGGATGGAAAAGAAGGCTTGACACAAAACAGTGACAGAAAACCACTTAGCTTCACATGGAATCTGGAATAAAATCATAGCTGGATTTGGTACCACGGACAACATGGGACTACGATCTGATTAATTTTACGCAAATCCTGAACAATGCAGTATTTACCATTGGGTTTCTGCAAACCCATAATGGGAGAGTTAAATGGACTTCCCATCATTTCTTTTGTGATTCCTTGCTCAATCATTGAATCAATCAGAGGAGAAATCCCTGCAATGGTTTCTGGACTCAACTTGTATTGCAGGATTCATGGGAATTCAGCATTAGGCTTCACAGTAATTTTTACTGAAGCCATACCTTTGATTAAACCAATATAATTTCCTATAAAGTCCCAAATTTCTGGAAATACAATGTCTCTCAATTATAGAGGCAGTTTATCTCTGGTTAATATTTGGAACAATCCTTCAATCTCTGAATGCCTTTCAGTTAATTTAAAGGCAACATTCTCATCATTTGTGTGAAATTCAATTCTCAATAAATTGAGCAATTGAGTTTGCACAACAAGGCTTGTCCCAATACGTTTACAGGACTGGAATCACACGCAACAAATTTGTGCAAATCCTCAAAAGAACATATTTTTCCAGGTGCAGGTTTTGTCACCGGGTTTGACATTTGCCAGTTTGCAACTCCCACTACTTGGATTATTTCCCCAAAGAGGGGTAGGTTTGGAACTTCCGCTGTTCTTACCGTGAAAAGGGTATCACCAATATCAACAAGAAATGAGATAGGAGTCACATTTACTTTGCCGTCCACGTAGGGACCACTCTGGTCTCCCTCTAAGGGGGCCCCAGCATGCATTCCTCCTCCCATCCCAGGCACCGTCATTGTGACAGGTCTGAGTCTGCATCATCTATTTAGATTAAAATGTATTGCTTAGACACACTCTAATGTGCATGGGATTCTGCATATGTATGAAATCCTTTATTCGAATTGTATTTCTGGACCTGAGCATTCATTTGGGGCATTAAGGCTTCGGGCACATTTTGAGTTTCGTTCCTCTGTCGGTGTACCTGTTGAGTCTGTACCATGCTATTTCCAGTATTCTGAATATGTACCCCATTTAGTTGAATAATCAGATTAAATCAACATTCGCACTTCCAATGCCCTAACTTGCCGCAAATGTGAATCGGATTTGTCCTCGTCAACACATCAATTGAAACACCTCAACCTCTACCTTGGGGCTACATGCCCTGCTGTTGTCCTCCACTTACCCCTCGCATCATTGGGGTCTGCTGATAACCTCCCTGCACAACAAGCATGGAATCAACACCTACTCCACCATGACCCTTCTGAACTGCCTTCATTTTGGGCAATCATTTGCTTTTCCTTCAGCTTCTTGTGTTTTGAGTCAATTTGGTACCCACAATATTTTGCATAATGGAGGAGTCACTAATCTACAGGCTTACTCTGCCAGCAAATTAAGTGGTGCTGGCTCATGCTGCCAATCTTAGGCCTCAGTCCATACACAAACCAATAAACAAAATGTCCCATATCTGATTCTGTTTCAGACACATTCTCCATCCCACTGTACTGCTTGAATGCCTGTAATACCTTCTCATAGTAAGCATGAACAATTTCCTTCAATTCTTGAGTTGCCCTGTCAATTTTAGCCCAATCAATTTTTTTAGGAGAAATTTTCCCTTTCAAATAGGTAATGGCTTGGTTATATTTCTTCATCACCTCAGGAGATGGTTCACCTGTGCGAGCATTCTTAGCTGGTTCTGTTTCAGGCCAATCAACAGTAATTTTACGTCCCGCCCACAAGTCACTTGGTACCACAATGTCAAATAAGGTACCTAAATCTTTGAGCAAAATCTTTGAAACCTTCACAAACCGTTCAACTTGTTTGTACCATTCAACAGGATTTTTCTCAATTTTGGAAAGTCATTTGTAAAGGAAAATATGTCTGGTCTAATCAAAGGGACATGTACGTATCCTCCTACAGGTACCTCTCTCATAAAGAGCATCCTCACTCCCTCACCCCCATCATCTTCGATGACCGGGATCATTTGCATGGTAAAAATTTTTGTTTCCTTCTTCTTGACCCATCGACCTTCCCATTTTTCTAGCTCTCTCCATTTCTTAAGGATTGCCAGAAATTCTTTAATCTGTAGCCTCATTCCTGAAGGTCTCATGTTTTCAATATCTCTGTCACTGAAGTCTATTCTATAGGGTTTTTGTAACTTTTTTGACTTTTGTACATCCACTCTATATTTCTGTGACATTTCATAAAATGTATTTGTAAAGTGCACATTCACCCAAGGGTATCTTGCAGAATATCAGATGTTGCTTGATTACTGAGATAACTTTTCATGTGTATTTCGAGCACGTCTGGTAATGTCTTTGGAGACGAACAATAATTCATCATAATGATAAGCAACTATCCTAGAAGGGCTTATGGTTCCTAAAATCATTTCTTCCAGTTCCACCTTGAGTCTTGCGACATCAAGGAACCTATCTTTTTCGTTCCCAGGGCATTTGTTCCATTAATTCCAACACCTGCATCATTTGCAGGAGTAACTATACCTTTAAGGCAATCATCAAATTCTTGAGAGGTAGGACCTGTTGCCCTTCTGTTGTATTTCATAGTAAATCCTCATGCTGACCTTCCTTTCTTGGAATAGGTGTAGAATGTAAAAGGGACACATCAGAGTCTTGCGTTCAGATCAGAAGAACGTTTCCTGTATTATTCTGAGTTACCTGTGGTGGAGTTACCATACCATTCTCAGGTACATAGAAAGAGTTGGTCTGTCCTGACCTTCTGCTGGAAGAATTTAATCAAGTGGAATGTACACTCGAACCAGCTCTAGCTCCACAAGGAATATCAGCTGGGGTTGGAATTAAAAGCATCTGGGTAGGCTGTCTCAATCTCAAACCTGCAGGAGTAGAAGTTGAATCATTTATCCCAGTAGGGACAGACGATGTATGTACATGTTATCCTCCATTCCCAGGCTGACATAAAGGAACTACAATACCTATAGTCACTATAAGAGTCAATGCATCTGGTGGATTCAAAACAGTCTGACTATTCACAGCAGGTACCCCTATGTTTCCACCCACTGGCATGAATGGGGTGTTTGGAACTGGATCTATGAGCACAGCAGCTTCATCAGGAATTTTTCCCCAAATAAGAATTTGTTAAACTCTGGGGTTAGTCTTCATTATTAAGGTGGTGGACAGTTCAGTAATAATTCATTTAAGAATTTGTCATCAAATTCATGATCACCATCTCCATCTGGAGCTAGTTTTTTGGGATCTTCAAGATGCATTTTCTTCCCCTTACACTTCCGTTTTTTCTCTTTCTCTGCATCTATTACAGGATACATTCTGGTCCCCTCTGCTATATTTGTTCTCTAAGTCTTCTGTTGAGCATCCCCTCTAGCCTCAACATATCGCTTTAAAGTATTCTTGTACCTTTCCTGACATTTCTGTTTCTCTTTTTGATGGGCAATATGTTCCCATTCAATAAGCACCTTGAACTGCATAGGCCTAGGAGGCAGTTTAATCTCATATAGTTGTCTCCTTAAATTTTCAAGAATTCTAACCTCAAATGTTCCATATTGTGGGAAAGCTAGTGTTCCATCATTTTCAGTGTATTTCATCCAATTTTCAAGCCATGTGCACATGTGATATCCTCTCTCTTGGGACATATACAATGCTGGTGTACCTCGGGCAGTATTGGACTTCTCCTTGAGTGGGTACGGGTACATCCCCTGCATTAAGCTCTTTAAATTTTTTACAATTTTCATTTTCTCACAAATTTAAAATGTTGTCTTTCACAAATAACTCTCTTCACTCGATTTCTCCTACACGTCCTTTTCTAGCTCCTTCACAGTCAATGCCAGTTTGGCACACTGTGTAGTAGTTACCCTATCACAGCGTGGTGTTACACCAAGCAACCAATACCAGCGTGGTAGTCTGTGATGTCAATTTCACTCCTCGCAGCGGCTACCCCTCCTTTATAATCCGTTGTGCGCGTTTTCTCTAAGCAAACATTTTTACACACTGCAAGCTATTTCAAAAACTCTGTCTGTTCCACTAAAGAAATGATAGATCCTTTCAGACAAGAAGTCTAACCAACTACAATGTTCTAATCTATTCAAATGAGATCTCGACCAGCGCGATCTCACCCAGATTGTCGTGATTTTTCCCCATGCACTGAGCAACGGTAACAACCGTATCTCTTACTCTCACAAAGAAAGTTTCCCTTCACTTGGTGGTACTGCCGATGATGTCTCACAAACAGCACCTTTGAAACACAGCAGACAACTTACCCAGCGTATGCTACACTGAGACCAGCCATAGGTGTATATCCAGGTATCTTAGGTCACGACGGACCCGATAACAACTTCAACTTTTCTGCAGAAAGCACATCACTCAAACTTGGACTCTAACCACTTTGTAAAACCTCATACAGCCATTTCACATTACCGCAATCTAAGCTTAAGCATTTTCAATGCCCAACCCTATTGATACTCACACCACTGATTTAAATCGTCTTTGTAGAACTCCTCTATTGGTATCAGTACTTGGTTTCCTTCAACCGAAGATGAGCTTTGAGTTTGAGCTGGGGGGGTGGAGGCAATCCTTAGACAGGGAATTTCAATCTCATTAGGGACCCCCCATATCCTAACTTCATCGGACAGATAAACCATCCTATTAGCTACCAGAATTACTGTTGTAGCATCACTGGGCCCTTTTTGATCCCTAACTTTTCTGTTTCATCACTCACCTTAGTTCTCATTCACTTGGTCCCCCAATGGATCTTGTTTCGTGCCGAAAGGGGTCAGACATAGGGGATCCAACTCCAGATATCCAATGAGGACTAAGAATTGGGTAACTGACTGTTAGACCTGGCTTGCCCAGCAGGTTTATCCCCAGACTTTTTGCTTTTTGGCCTTCTGTTTCTAAACTGTTTTTGTTGGTTTTATGACTATGGACACTTTACCAATGCTGATCAGTGCTAAAATGCATATGCTCTTCCTGTAAATTGAATTTATGGATTGGTGATTCCACGATTGGCATATTTGGTTTACTGGTAAGTCCCTAGTACAGTGCACTTTGTGTACCCAGGGCCTGTAAATCAAATACTGCTAGTGGGCATGCAGCACTGATTGTGCCACCCACATGAGCAGCCTGTAAATGTACCTCAGACCTGCCACTTCAATGTCTGTGGGCAGTCTAGTACTGCCATGTTGACCTGAGAAGTGCATGCCCTTGCCAGGCACTAACCTTCCCTTTCGTTACATGTGAGTCATCCCTAAAGTAGGCCCATGGTAGCCCCATGGGCAGGGTGCACTGTATGTGAAAGGTAGGACATATACTGAGGTGTGTGACATGTCCTGATAGTGAAATACAGTGTATTTAGTTTTTCACTATCGAAAGGCTATCTGTCGCATAGGATAGAATGGGAGTTTATTTATAACATCTTATAAATATAACTTCCCATTGGGACAAGATATAAAGATGGAGTTTAGTAAGCCTGAACTCAGAATATTAAAATGCATCTTTTAGTAAAGATGATTTTCATATTGTGTGTTTGAAAATACCACTTTTAGAAAGTGGGTATTTTCTTGCTTAGGCATCCTGTGTGCCTCTGCTGGTTTGTGTATTGACTGTCTGGCTTTGGAGTGACATGGGCTGGGGATGTGCATTCTCTCAGACAGCCAACGGGGAGTGATGTGTGTCCTGCTTTCCTGAATGAGTCAGGGCTGGCCTGAATAGACCTGGGCTGCACTCAGAGTAGGGGGAGGAGATTTCTTTCCTACCTGAATGGGTACAAAAAAGGTACTGTATCCGAGTCTGTCGACACTGTAGCTGGCCCGTACCAATGCGGTCGGCTTGAACTGTGAGACTCTGTTGTTTTCAGCATCACAGTAGCCCCAGACAGAGCTACCAACTCGGAAGAATTGTGTTTTTCAGCTATTTCAGCAATTTAAAGGTTATCTTGCAAAGTAATAATTTTTACAGTATTGTATGTTGGATTTTTTGTCGTATTTTGGTCTTGTGTGGTTTAGATAAAGATTTGCTTATTTTTCTAAACTGGTGAGGTGTCCATTTGTAGTATTTTCACTGTGTTACTGTATGCATGCACAAATGCTTTACACACTGCCTCTGGGATAAGCCTGTCTGCTCGAGCCAAGCTACGAAGGGGGTGAGCAGGGGTTATTTTGGAAGTGTACCCCGCTTACCCTGACTAGGAAGAAGGGTCCCTACTTGGACAAAGGTGCAAACCATTGCCAACTAGAGACCCCCATTTCTAACACTGACCTACAAACTTGTAATTATTTTCATGTATATAACTCTCAGTACTAAGCTATACAGGTAAAGTATTATCACTACTAGACCAAACCTCCTGAAGAAATTCAGTTGAACCAAGACCATACAAACCAATAATGCAGTTAGAGCTATCAGAATAATAACATTAGTATCTCCTGGGTCACCTCATCTGGTCAGACCACTCAGTCCATTGGTCACTTTGTATAGGGTGATTGTCATGTAGAATAAAGAAGGCACATATTATAGCAAAACAATGGTGATCATCACGTAAGTTGTTGAACCATCCAGTGTGTGTAACTTTCAAACACCAGTCCTTTTGCAAAAACACATGCATGAGTTCGAGAGGACAGTTTCTCATGGCAGACGTTCCTAAAGTAACAACATTGTTGCAAGCAGTCCTCAAATGCGAATGGAAACTCTCTTTATGAGACATAGTTTCTCTTCACATTGCAAGTTTACAAAGCCTTTCTGAGAGAACAAAATCAAGCAAAGTAAGGAAAATGCAGGCCTAAACTGAATTCATTTAATGAAATACAGAATATAAAATAATGGAAATATACATTTTATATACAATCTTTGGGACCTTATATATTTCTTTGAACTTGTTGGCACTCATAAAGCATTTTAGTTTTGTTCTGAATAGCACAATGAGATATTACTGCATTTTCAAAGTACCAACGTGTAAAAGTATTTGAAAAATAAATTATTAATATAATTTCTGGTGATTCATATTAATACATGTATGAAGATTATTCCCTAAAAGTTTCAAAGCATTTTGTTTTAGTATAAACGTGCATCACTCTTGTCTTCTTTTTACTTGGTGCATAATTTCATATGTGCAAAATATGGAGTTTAGAATGAAACCTTTCAATATCACACATAAATATCTCTAAATCATGTTAGATTTCATTAAAGTCTTCACACCCATCACTAATTTGATAAGAATGGTTAGAAATCTTATAATACTTAAATACATCACATTTACCTTTTTGATACACATTGAATTAGCAACTGAAACGGGTTAAACTATGAACCTTTATTACTTATATTATGTTTCCATCTATCCTACAGATTATCTTCATGCTTTTACGATGCAGTACCTAAGTCTTCTCATGATTTTTTCCCATGATTCTTCAACGTATAGTTAGCACAGTTCGCACACGTTTGTAATTTTTCTCTCAAATGTGTCATGATTGGTTTATGTGTCAGTTAAAGAGCTAAGCAATTTATCTCCTTCATCACTGTGAAGGAAGGGGACTCATGCTGAAGCCTACACAGATTAAATTAATCCATAATAACTGGGGAATGAGGGAAAATAAAGATTATCATACAGAATGTAAGAGGGCCCAATACCATGAAAAAAAGAACATAAAATGCAGGTGTATATAAAAAGCAGAAGAGCACCAATAGCGTTTCTGCAAGAAACACGCTTAGAAAGAGCAGAAGGATACGCACTGCAGAAGGGCTATAGGAGTCAGATTAATTATACCCACTTCTCAGCCAGTGCTTGGGAGTATTTATACGGGTCAGTCCAACTGATGACAGACATTAGGGACATAGAAATGAAATACCTGATAGTGAGTGCAGGTTAGATTGAAAAGAAACTGCAATGGTAAACCCACATGTCTCAAATGTAGACCACTCTTCCTTCTACCACTATATGTTGAAATATTTGACCAGCCTAACCCATTACCCATTGATAGTGGGGCAATTTTTATTTTGTAACAGATGCCAACCTTGACAGTTTGCATCTGCCGTTCCCCTCAGCTATAACAAAGAGAACAGCAAAGACACTGAGTGCTACTCCCTTAGAGTGGCATTTAATACACTCTTGGATGACTCCTACTTCTCTGGCGTGCATGACTTACATCTTCAGCTGGATAGATTTGTGTGTTCCTCTCAGGTGAATACAGAGACAACTCACACAGATCATAACACACTGATATTGAAATTAAAATGAGGCACTGTTGGACTTGGCCGTCAATTGCAGAGTTACCCACAAACATTTTGCTTTCACTTCTCTTGTTTTGTGAACATGTTTTTGTTGGCTTTTAAGTCTTTGTGCACTTTGTAACTGCTAACCAGTGCTAAAGTTCTTGTGCTCTCTCCTTCAAACATGGTAAAATTGACTTACACCCAATTGACACATTTAATTTACTTATAAGTCCCTATTAAAGTTGTACTGCAGGAACCCAGGTCCTGTAACATAGGTGCTACTAGAGGACCTGCAACACTTATTGTGCCTCCCACTTATGTAGCTTTTTTAAACATGTCACAGGTCTGCAATTACAGCCTGTATGTAGCTTTTAACTGTCATTTTATGACCTGGCAAAATAAACCTTTTGCCAAGCCTAAAACTTTCTTTTTAATACATATGTCACCCATAGAGTTGGCCCTAAACAGCCCATATGGCAGAGTCCACTGTATTTAAAAAACTGAAAATGTATTTTTAAGTTTACATTTGATTTTCACTACTGTGAGGCCTACCTATGCCATAGGATAACATTGAGTTACCTTATTACATTTAATAAGTGATCCACTTTGTGTGGGAGCAGGTGGGAATATCATGTTTGGTGTCTGAAGAATTGTAATTTCAAACCCTCTTAATGGTAATGGAGGATTTTAAGTCAAAGTTCTGAAAAGGTCATTTTTAGAAAGTCAGCATTTTTTTGCCGTAACCATTTGGTGCCTAAGCCTGTTTTTCTGTGTCACATGACTAGGTGGTGTTGGCAGTTGGCCTTTGTGTATTCTTCCCAGACAGTATCACAATAGAGGGTCTGGGTGCAGCATGATGGGCCATTCTGAATTGATGGGGTGGGGGGTGTAGCTGTCGCCTTTTACACATGCACTCCAAAGGCACATGGCCTAGCACACTCACAAAGGACTTCACATAGCCTATAGTGCCACCAAGAGCAGTAGCGGCCCGTGGTGGGAGTGCTGCCGGGCAGTGACGTGGGGCGGAAGAGGGGCAGGGTGGGGGGTAGTAAACTAAGGAATACGGCCGAATAGAGGTAAGTAGACATATAAATAAATAAAACGAATTTCGTTGCGCGCGCTGCATCGCATTGCGCTGCATCGCCAAATGCGATGCAGCACGCGCAACGGAATTCGTTTTATTTATTTATATGTTTACTTACCTCTATTCGGCCGTATTCTGTACTTTACTACCCCCCACCCTGCCCCTCCCCCGCCCCACGTCACCGCCCGGCAGCACTCCCACCACGGGCCGCTACTGACCAAGAGAGACTGGGACCAGGGCAGGGAGGCAGAAGATTCCAGATACTTCTGAGGGGGGAAAACCTCAGAAGATTCCCCTACTTCAAGGGGGGAACCAGGTATAAAAATAGGAGCCTTACACATACCCTTTAGTACTCTCCTGGACCTGTGCATACTACAGAAGAAGGACTACCCTGCTGTCGGAGGACTACCCTGCTGCTAGAGGACTACCCTGCTGCTTGAGGCATGCCCTGCTGTCTGAGAAGGAAGACTGGGCCTGCACCCTTTTCCCAGGCTGAGGCTGAAGTGAATCCAAGTGTTAGCTGACTGACCTCCTGTGCTGAGCTACAAGGACGAAACAAGCTCCAGAGGTCTCTCTGCAATTGCCTAGCTGGCCTGCTGGAACTGGACCTGCAAATGGAGTTGCCTGAGCCCTGCTGGCCTCTGCTGGTGTGAGTTCCTGATCTCCAAGAGGTGTCTCCTAGTTCTCGGACCCTTAGACCCTTGGTCTGGCATCAGTTGAGCTCGTCCTTGAAGAAGAGGAGAAATCCTGAAGTTTGGGCTCTTTGTGACCGCAAAAGTGCCTATTCATGCTAAGATTTTGCCGCCTGCGCAGACCACCAATGCGAAGCTACAATTAACCCCCCTCTTCACCCGCAGTGACCGCCAGTGCAAATCTCTGGAAATGACCGTCCATGATGAATCTCCAGCAACGACCAGGACCCTGACTGAATCTTTGTTCTACAGTGACTGACCGTCTGCCCGGCCTGCTCTACGTGCTACAGCAATGAACATCTGTGACGCTCTCCCTTCTCCTCGTGGCCTCCTGCACCACGAATGAAACGCTTTGTGCTGGACTTTAGAAGATAATTTTTTCAGCTGGAATAACCTGGTCCCTGTATCCTGACGTTTTCGGCTCTTCATGACCGCAAAAGTGCCTATTCATGCTAAGATCTTGCCGCCTGCACTGATCACCAATGCGACGCTCCAATTAACCCACCTCTTCACCCACAGTGACCGCCAGTGCAAATCTCCCGGCACGACTGTCCAGAATGAATCTCCAGCAACAACCAGCACCTGACAGAATCTTTGTGCTACAGTGACAGACCATCCGCCTCACCCGGCCTGCTCTACGTGCTACAGCAATGACCATCCGCGACGCTCTCACTGCTCCTCGTGGCCTCTTGCACCACAGACGGAACTCTTTGCGCTGGACTTTAGAAGGTAATTTTTTCAGCTGGAACAACCTGGTCCCTGTATCCAACCCGCACTCCATCGCGGTCGGCCTGAACTTGGGACTTTCACCCAGTGCCACACGATCAGCTAGTGGCACTTTGTGCTTTTAGGTGCTATACTAAACTGAAATGTTCAAATTTGAATTTCCCCAGTTTTAATTTTTGTCATTTTGGTGTCAAATATTATATTAAATATTACTCTGTTTGTATAAATTGGTGTGGAATTTTTTTTTTTCTTTTCACTTTATTACTGTTTGTGTGCTGCATAAGTACTTTACACATTTCCTCTAAGTTAAGCCTGACTGCTTTTCCACCAAGCTACCAGAGGGTTCATTACTGGCTAATTTTGTGACTTTTTGAAGTTTATCCTGACAAGGATTGCAGTTGTTACTTGAGTAGGGTTTCAGCCCTCCCACCTCTACCAACAACCCAGTTTCTCACAGGCACAATAAGAATAATGATACCAAACTGGAAACTGAAGAGAAAATCACTAGATGCTAACTATTCAGGCAATCTATCAGGGAGAGGATCCAGAACCATGCCCTCATCGGTGCTAGTAGAATGAGATGTGTTTAAGGCAGGAGTTAGATGACATTGTATCAAATCTGTGCCATTTATTAGTCCGACACAACAAGGAGAAGTAAGTAAGCTAGAACTTGTATTGAGATATTTAGAATCAAGGAGACCTTGGCTCTCAGAACTACAAAACATGCTAGTAGAATAAAGGGAAACACTGGCATATTTTAGGAAGAGATTGAGGAGCTTTGATCAGGCAGTAAGTGCACATAATGTGCACAATAAAAGAAGTAGGTTGCTGGCCTGGTTGTCAAATCTTATAGAAAGAGGATCCCCTTACTTGGAAGACAGAAGAGGGAAGATAGTGCATTCACAAACCGAGATTCATAATTCATACAGTATTATGAGGGATTATATGCTGCATCAAGAGAGGCTGATACCTAAATACTCCAAAATGATACAGAGGTAGGAAACTTCAATATTACATCGTAAGATGAAACAGAAGCTTTTGGGGAGGAAATAACAGAAGGAAAGGAGAAGTTAGTTGAGAAAGGATATTGAAAGAGGAAAGGGGTAGAGTTCTGATAGCCAGCCTATAGAATTTCACTCAACATATGTGGATTTCTAGCACAAATATTAGTGAAAGACCGACCAAAGAGGTAATTATATTCTCATTACCGAAACAGGGTAGGGGCATTTCCGAGATGGAATTTTATAAACTGCTGTCAGTACTCAACTCTGATTATAAGGTGTTGAGCAAAGATCTAGCAACCAAACTGACACCGCATATGCAAGGGTTAACACACCCTGATCAGAGACGGTTTATCCCAGGGTGCAGCACAGCAAAAAACGTAAGATGGCTAATGCATATAATAGATCACCCCACTGACACCCATCAACATGCAGTAATACTCCCAATCAATATTAAGAAAGTATTTGATACCCTAAGATGGGATTTCCTGTGCGAGGCAATATGGAAAAGGGAACTGGCATGACCCTTTAAGCTTGGACCAAACTGTTGTGCACAAATCCTACTCCTTGAGTTAGAATGGGCCTGATAATATTAGGACATATGCAGTAGTACACATAGGACATACTGTTCTATATAAATGGCAGACATTTGGATGTACAGGGTGCAATGATGCTGGAGAGGTTTGGTGAGGTGTCGAGGTAAACATAAACTCAAGCAAATCTAGTGCACACTGGATATGGCCAGGCCTGGCTAATGAGAAGACTCCTGAGTCAGTGAATGGACTAATTTAGGAGACAATCACTCTGAGATATCTGTGGATACAAATTTATAGGACAGAAGCAGGCCTACTGGATGGAAACATAAGACCACTAATAGGAGCAATGAGTGGGAGCATAGCATTTTGGAAGGTGGTGTCACTGCCAATGGCAGGGGTAGCTTTATCAAATATGGTAACACTACCCCAACTGTTATATTATTTTACAACCCTCCCTATCAATTACAAAGGAGCCGTTCTAGGAAATGGAAACAATCCTGATGGGCCTGAATTGGGCACTAGCAAAAGCAGAATAGCACTGTCAAAATGATTAAGTAGAGTAGCACTATCAAAGTTGCAGCTCCTAATACAGGAGGCAGGGACTGACTTTGAGTTAGATCATCTGGCGGTGCGGCTACAATGGGTAAAGAAGAAGTTTCAGGGCCCAGGAAATGGGACTCTGACCACACCTACACTCTTAACATTAGTAAAATACTATTTAAAACTAAAAGGCAGGGCAAAGAGGAGGGCAGATTGGTGAATGTGTTCTGTTATTTCTAGACTAGAGCAATGCTGAGAATCCGCACCCAAGTGCTGTACACCATGGATCTCCTTCTAGTGCCTTACAAACTCTGAAGAATCAGGAAGACTGGAGAGGGGTACAAACATGCAGAAAAAAGGCTAGACAGAGGGAGACTTAAACATCAGAAGCACCATTAGAAACTTTATAGATCTTAAGAACGATTATGAGATATCCAAGCGGCAATTGCTGCTATATGGTCATGTTGGGGTCACAATGTGGAAGCTATTTAATTCAAGGAGAAACAAACCCTCCTCACATCAGGGTTTGAAAGTAATATGATATGCGATGTTCATAGTAAACATTCAATGTTGACAGTTTGCATCAAGAGCTTCTGAAATTGTGCCAGTGCACTGTATGGTTTAGATGTACGAGCATTAGCAATAGTGATTATCGAATAGTGATTTCTTTGCAAATTGCTATTTGGTAATCGCTAGTACCAATGTACTAAAGTGAAATCTGGCCCAGATTTCCAAATTAGTGATTCCCAGTGGGTCACAAATAGACCTACCTCATGAATATTAATGAGGTAGGACGCAATTTGTGACCTTCTAGGATTCGCTGCCATTGAAGGGATTGTGGCCTGATGAGTACAGCAGGCCACCATGTCTGTGATTGCTTTTAAATAAAGTAATAATTTCCATTTTAAATGCAAATTGTTTTCCTTAAAAGAAATGGGCTGCGTATAAAAATAAAAAATTCAGTGTTTGATTTTTATTTTTCCGTAGGACCACTACCTGCTCTTAAAAAAAAATGTTTTAAACATCCTCAATGGGGAAGGGGTCCTAAGGGAACTTTGTGTTGGTGGTAAAGTACGAATGTTTTGCAACCGCATTTCGGGTGCAAGACATTAGTGCACACCCCTATGATTTGGTATTTGGAAGGGACTCCCTAAACACGCCCCTACCAAATATTAAATCATTATTTGGTCACAAACTCAAACTGCAATACAGTAATGTGTTAGTGATTCGTATGTTGGGTATGATATATTAGACAATACACAATGAGGGGCTTGAGGAGATTTAAAGGACCAGCGAGGGCACTCTCCCCAATACAGACAAATTACAACACAAAGAGCCCTCGGGTCTGAGTAATTGACTAATGGTTGTCCCAATGAAAAAAGATGGAAGAAACAGTGCTGTGGAAGAGAGGTCCCTTTTCAGGATGGTTTCCCTCACACACCAAAGGTGTCATGCTTCATCATGGGGATACCTCCTTGCGTCACGAACCTAGTCGGGATGCGGGCTACAACCCCCTCGCTGCGAGGGAGGAGCTCAGGGATGTTTTGGTGAAGAAGAGGGGTATAACTAAAATCCAATGTGAGCGAATGTGTGAGTGAGGTAGTGCAGTTCTGTCTGTACAGTGGTGGGAAAAAATGGGTAAAACTAGCTACAAGGTAAGCCTACCATAGTTTATTAATGCTTCCTGGTGCCAGGATTAAAAACAGAAATTGAGTAGTGTGGATGCCGTCATTAGAGGCAGCTGCACTAGAAAGTGATCAACATATCTGAAAGAAACACGTTAGTTATAGATTACTTACCTTAGAACTACCCCCAGGCGTCAGACTGGATCCGGAAAGTTTTTTTCGTCAGCAGTACCTCTGCGCGTCGGAAGGTGGCATCGGTCTGCTCCGCGTCCGTCGTTGGCGTCGTGGTCGCCGGGATGACGTCGCAGTAGCTACTTAGACGCCGCCCTCGTGCGCTAATGTCAGTTCTTTCTTTTTTCGTGCCAGCCAGCGCAGATCCGGAGAGAGCGGTACCTCCAGTCAATTTTTGACTGAACTTTTTGAGCGACTTTTGTCGATGTCTTTTTTGAGTCTACGACTCCTGGTGCACAAGGGATGCCCGGATTCAAGGCCTGCAGTTCCTGCACCCGTCTGATGTCGGTTACGGATCCGCACCACGTATGCCTCTTTTGCTTCGAGCGCGACCATGACCCCAAGTCGTGCTCTGACTGCCGGTCCATGGCTCCGAAGGCTTTGCGGGAGCGGTCCCGAAAGCTGCTTGAGCGCCGGCAGTCGGCGCCGCACCATTCGAGGTCCCGGTTGCGAGGGAGGTTGAGGGACTGGTCACGGAGCCATCACCACTCGTCCAAGTCATCAAAGTCTTCGCACTCGGGGTCGGGCAAGTTCAAGCACAGAAAGAAGTCGGAGAAGCATCGTCGCTCTTTGACTTCTCCCCGTCGGTCGGCCGACGCGACGAGGGATGCGAGCGGTGCCCCTCCCACAGCTCCGCGCGCGGAGCCCGTAGAGTCGAATCCGAGCTTCCCTCCCTTCCCGGAACCCGGAGCGACTCCTGCCCGGCTTCGTAAATTTTATGAGGCGATGCACGCCATTTTCAGGCAGCCCGAACCCACCTGTGCACCTTTGGGCCCCGCGGACTCGGTTGGGGGACCTAGGCCTTCTTCGCAGTCGGCTCCGGCCCCGGCGCCGCAGGTCCCCCATGGATCCAGGCCTGGATCCGGAACAGCGCCGGTTGACCTTATTACACCTCCACCGGCACCGCTTCCTCCAGCACCGCAGCCGACGCTGGTCATGTTCCCGGCCGGCGTCGACCCCGACCTCCATCCTGATGTGGACCCGGAGCCGGACCGACGTCGCCCGATGCCGGATCCGGCGCCGAGAGGGGTTTTTGTACCCCTGTTCACTCCTGGGGTCCCTTTTCAGCCAGGTTGGCACCCTGAGGATGAGGAGGAGGACTGGGAGGGGTCAAATGACCCTTTAACTGAACAGCTTGGTTCTGACCAGGACTGGAGAGAGTAACGGGGGGATGCCAGTGGTCTTGACACCTCCCCTGACCTTGGCATGTTGTCTCCTCCTAACGTGGCTACGGAGGAGGGAGCGTCATATGCAGTGGTGTTGCGTAGGGTGGCCAAGGCTCTCAACCTTGAGCTTCTTACGGTGGCGGTCAGGACTAACCTCCTGACAGAGGTGCTTCAGCCAGCTGCGAGCTCTTCGGAGCCCCTGCTGCCATTTAATGAGGCCCTTACCGACGGCCTTTTGGGCACATGGTCCAGGCCCAACACGGGGGCTCCCGTGGACAGGATGATTGCCTGACGCCACCGCCCGGCTCCGGGCGACCCCACTTTCCTCACCCAACACCCCACCTCGGAGAGCTTGGTGGTCCAAGCCTCCACTTCCAAGGGCGCATTCCCTACTTCTCCACCGGAAAGGGAATCCAAGAAGCTGGATCATCTGGTGGCCAGCTGAGCTCAACCCCCCTCCGCTTCCGGTGAGCTCAGCTAGGAACCTGGGGTTCAAGCTTGATTCCAGCCTGTCAGGTCGTGCCCAGATTTGTAAAGTCTCCTCTGCTTGTTTTTGGAAATTGAAAAGCTTACGGAGATTTTTGCTCTTTCTGCCATTGGACTGCAGAAAAAAGTGGTCCATGCTTTAGTCACATCCCAGCTTGACTACGCGAACAGTCTCTATCTGGGGCTCCCAGATTATTTGATCAGGAAACTGCAGATTATACAAAACGCGGCAGCTAGGCTGATCAGAAATGTACCACTTCGCCACCACATCTCTCCTCACTTGCGGAGCCTTCACTGGCTGCCGGTTAGGAGGCGGATCGAGTTTAAGGCACTGACATTTGCCTTTAGATCAACTAGAGATTGTGGTCCCCAATACTTGAAGCACAGACTCCGGAGATATTACCAGACTAGATCTCTGAGGTCAAATCACCAGGACTTACTGGTGATTCCGCGCTTCAAAAAAGCCAGGATTGGGGGTCGTGCTTTCTCTGTGAAAACCGCCTCCCTGTGGAACTCTATGCCGGAGCACCTTCGGAAGGCGAAATCAGAACTCCTGTTCAGGAAGGCCTTAAAAACTTGGCTCTTTAGCCAAATTTAAAACCCTGTCCAGTCCCTTAGCCCCCGCCCGCATTGTATCTGTCGCTAGCGCCGGGACACTTCCGTCGGAGGTAGCTGCGCGCTTTATAAACTGCAATAATAATAATAATCTTGGGAAGAAGATTTTCTCTTCCGCCAGCTTGGGACTGCGGTCAGTAAACACCGCATGTCTATTGGGCCATTATTTCCACTCTGTGTGGGATACGGTTGCGCAGGTGCTGCCTCAGTGTCCGGAGGAGGCCCGGACAGTGCTCTCCCAGGCCGTCGCCGCCGGGAGAGATGCGGCGAAGTTTACCATCCGTTGTGGGCTGGATATCGCCGACTCTCTAGGCAGGACGATTTCCACGTCTGTAGCCCACCGTCGCTACACCTGGATGAGATCGACTGGCTTTTCGGGGATGTCCAGAACACCCACATGGACATGCCCTTTGATGGCCATCGCCTTTTTGGCGATAAAGCGGACAACGCTTTAGAGCGTTTCAAGGACTCATGGGCTACAGCCAAGTCCTTGGGCCTCTCCAGCCGCCCAGCGCAGTCTGCTTTTTGCCCCTTTCGTGGCTACGGAAGGGGTGCCCCACTACGTCCCGCCCAGAGCCACAGGCCGCAGCAAGTTCCCCAATCTTCACGTGGCCGGGGACGTGGGAACCACCGTCGTGGTTCATGGGGCCAGCGGGCGGGCCAGTCCACCAACCCCCCCTCTGCAGCAGCCTCCTAACCCTCCTAGTCTGACCTTTCAGGCCCATCAAACACCAGTGGGTGGCAGGATTTGCCATCACCTCCCACACTGGCGCACCATCACGTCGGACAGGTGGGTTTTGCAAATAGTCCGAAGGGGCTACTCCCTCCCCTTCGAGGCTACCCCTCCAGCCATGCCACCTCAATACCACCGCATGTCGGAGGATCACCTGGCACTTCTCCAACAGGAAGTTTCGGCTCTCTTGGCCAAGGGAGCCATCGAGCTCGTTCCTTCCCCAGAAGTAGGTTGTGGTTGTTATTCCCACTACTTTCTGGTGCCCAAGAAGGACAAGGGCCTGCGTCCTATCTTGGATCTCATGGACGTCAACCGCTTCATCCGAACGGAGAAGTTCAAGATGTTGACCCTGGCTCAGGTCTTGTCTGCCCTCGACCCTGGAGACTGGATGGTAGCGTTGGACTTGCAGGACGCTTATTTTCATATCCCCGTCCGCTGGCCCACCGGGCGTTACCTGCGGTTCACGGTAGGCAACGAGCATTTTCAGTTTACCGTGCTCCCCTTTGGTCTTACCAGCGCCCCTCGGGTATTCACAAAAGTGATGGCGGTGGTCGCAGCTAATCTGCGCAGATCAAGGGTTCCAGTCTTCCCCTATCTCGACGACTGGCTGTCGAAGACGGGCTCGCCCCAGGCAGTCGTCTCCCACCTCCAGACTACGGCCGACCTCCTGCATTCGCTGGGGTTCTCCATCAATGTGCCAAAGTCGCACCTGATTCCCTCTCAGAAGCTCCTTTTCATCGGAGCGGTTCTGGACACAATGCGGTTTCGGGTTTATCCTCCCGAACAGCGAGTCCGGGATATTCGGGCTATGATTCCAATCTTTCAGCCTCTATCACGGGTTTCGGTCCTGATGACCCTGAGGCTGCTGGGACTCATGGCCTCCTGCATCCTGCTGGTCGATCATGCCAGATGGCATATGCGGGCTCTGCAATGGGACCTGAAGTTCCAGTGGGCGCAGCATCAGGGGAATCTGTCCGATTGCGTCCAGATCTCGGAGGGCACTGCTCGACAGTTGCAGTGGTGGCTCACGAACCAAGATTGGGTCAACGGCAGATCCCTCTCCCTTCCCCAACCAGAGCACACAGTCCCTTTTGGGATGGGGCGGCCACATGGGAGAGGGGGAGATCAGAGGCCTCTGGTCTCCGGCGGAGTATGGGCTCCACATCAACCTTCTGGAGCTTCGGGCGATTCGTCTTGCACTCCAGGCATTCCTTCCCTCTGTCCGGGGAAGAGTAGTGCAGGTGTTCACAGACAACACCACGGTCATGTGGTACTGCAACAAACAGGGTGGGGTGGGGTCATGGACTCTGTGTCAGGAGGCCCTCCGCCTCTGGACATGGCTGGAACATCAGGGCATATCCCTGGTGGTTCAACATCCGGCAGGTTCCCTGAACGCCAGGGCAGACGAACTCAGCTGCAGGTGCATGATGGATCACGAATGGCGTCTTCATTCGGAGGTGGTGCAAGGTCTCTTTCGACAGTGGGGAGAGCCTTGGTTAGATCTATTCGCCACCGAAGAGAACGCGCAATGTCAGCAATTCTGCGCGTTGGAATTTCCAAGGCGGCGCTTTTCGTCCCGAGTGGAGTTGCGGTCTGTTGTACGCCTTTCTGCCTATACCACTTCTGCCCAGAGTGCTGAAGAAGGTCCGGTGCGACTGGGCCCAAGTCATCCTTGTGGCCCCGGATTGGGCACGAAGAGTCTGGTATCCCGAGCTGCTCGACATGGCCATCGATCCTCCGACCCGTCTGCTTCTTCGGGAGGATTGTCTGTCGCAGCAACAGGGGACGGTCCTCCACCCGAACCTGTCCAGCCTCCACCTCCTTGTGTGGAGATTGAGCGGTGGCAGCTGGCGTCTTTTGACCTGCCGCCCGAAGTCTGCGATGTGATATTGGCAGCCATGCGTCCCTCCACTAAGACGGTATACGCCGGCCGGTGGAACAAGTTTGTGGCATGGTGCAGAGCAAAGGCTGTGGATCCCCTTTCTGCCCCTCTTTCTGAGGTTCTCATGTTTCTTCTTTCTTTGGCCCAGTAGGGCTCTGCTCTGGGCACTATCAAGGGCTGTCTTTCGGCCATCTCTGCCTTCCTTCGGCTTCCAGATCAGCCTTCTCTTTTCAAGTCCCCGGTGGTTAATCGTTTCTTGAAAGGCATAACTCATCTCTTTCCTCCTATTCCTTTCATTATGCCTCAATGGGACTTGAATCTAGTCTTAACCTATTTAATGTGCGCTCCCTTTGCGGCTTCTGACGCTTAAAACTGCTTTCCTGGTAGCCATCACATCTGCCAGAAGAGTGAGTGAGCTCCAGGCTCTTTCCTCCAAGCCTCCTTTCCTGTCTGTCCATCCGGACAAGGTGGTTCTCAGGGCTCGTCCATCCTTCCTTCCTAAGGTTGTCACTGCCTTTCACATCAGGCAGACCATCACTTTGCCCACCTTCTTTCCGCCTCCGCATCCTTCAAAGGAGGAAGAGCGTCTCCACCGTCTGGACCCAAAACGTGCGCTTTCGTTCTATCTGGATCACACAAAACAGTTCCGGGTGGATGACCAACTCTTTGTTGGCTACGTGGGCGCCAAGAAAGGTCGGGCCGTACACAAGCAAACCATTTTCTCGATGGGTCGTTTTGTGAATTAAAACATGCTATTCTCTGGCTAAAAAGGAGCCTCCTGTGGGCTACTACTGCCTTAGGACGAGGAGTTCCTCTACATGACATCTGTCAGGCAGCTAAGTGGGCATCACTGCACACGTTTACGAAACACTACTGTCCGGACAGCCAAGTCCGGAGAGACGGCTTCTTTGGCCATTCTGTTCTCCAGGACTTTCTGGTGTGATCTTGGTTCGCAGACCCACCTCCGGGGTTGGTATTGCTGGGGTATCTATTCGAAGGTAAAGAATCTATAACTAACGTGTTTCTTTCAGATGAACAAGTTACTTACCTTCGGTAACAATATATCTGTAAGAAACATTAGTTAGTTATAGATTCCTTACCGCCCCACCCATCCTCTCCGTTCTGCGAACTGATTTCCAGGGTGAAGGATATCCTTTCAGGGCCCTAGTTTTGTGCACCAGTGGTCAGTGTCTTGCATGGCTCTGCATTTCTGGCGCGGAAAATCATGTACAGAACTGACGTCAGCACGCGAGGGCGGCGTCTAAGTAGCTACCGCGACGTCATCCCGGCGACCACGATGCCAACGACAGATGCGGAGCCGACCGATGCAACCTTCCGACGCGCAGAGGTACTGCTGACGAAAAAAACTTTCCGGATCCAGTCTGACGCCTGGGGGTAATTCTAAGGTAAGGAATCTATAACTAAGTAATGTTTCTTACAGATATATCGTTACCGAAGGTAAGTAACTTGTTCGTTTCAGCCGTATTGACCTGAACCAGTGTCATGGCTTTCATCAGGATCTATCTTTTTGTATTAGCTACTGCAAAGCGTGTGTGAAAACAATGAAAATAACGACGGAGTGTAATACAAAACCAGTGATCCGGCTGTTCAGCAGATTCACCGGTGTACCTGTGGTAATATAAAAACAACATACCGCGCCATTAGAACAGTGGGGTACAGCGTGTTTGAACCACATTCTTACAAACCTAAAGAGATAACTCAACGCACTGCAAATGACTATCGCCAGTGCCATACAAACGAATCAGTGCATAGTCAAACAGTTACTTGGTTCTGTGACACTCACCTGCAAACGCCAGGTATCTTATATCATCTGTCCCTGGCAAGTGGCCCTAGGTACAAACGCCTATCCAACCTAATGAGTAGAAGTGGTGGCGTTACAAATTTGTAAATAGTGGTCATGCCTATTAGCATAAAAGAGACTGAGTATCCAGTGGCTAGAAAAATCAGTAAAGAACTGTGAGCAGACCAGGCTGCACACATGGTCTCAAATTTATTGCATGGGGTGCCACCTACAGGGTAAAGCTGTAATGAAAGCTGTATGCGGTGCCACAGGGTTTGTAACAGACAGTTTAGAATAGCTGTGCACGGTGTACTAGGATTTTGGAAGACCCCGAGAGGGCTGAGTGCATACCCCAGTACCGTGGAGCCCTAATATAGTGTATAGTACACCCCGGAGGGTAGGAAGTTATGGAAAACAGACATAAAGCTTGAGGTGTCGCTAGCCTTGGCCACAGAATGGTTAAATGCACTTGACGGCATGACCCAGGGAAGCATGTCGGAGTGTAGGGAGTACGGAAAACAGGCGTAACGCCTTG
Organism: Calotriton arnoldi; assembly: GCA_963921515.1. Classification (NCBI taxonomy): domain Eukaryota; kingdom Metazoa; phylum Chordata; class Amphibia; order Caudata; family Salamandridae; genus Calotriton; species Calotriton arnoldi. The sequence goes on from CAWUFW010002625.1 coordinate 174,314, forward strand.
AGGTGGTTAAATGCACTTGCCGGCAGGCCCCAGGGATGCATGTCGCAAAAGGCGTTTAAGCGGGGATGGGTAGGGAATATCACGTCGGGCACGTGAAATCCCCAGAGCAAGTACCGGTGAAATAAGTGTTAAAACAAACTGAAACGGATCGAGCTGCTCAGTGGGAGAGGAATTAATGCAACCCAGGGCGGAGCAGAGATTAATGCAGGGCCCGGTGAAAATGCCCTTCTAAAGAGAGTCGGACCGAGCCGCTCAGTAGGAGAGGAATTGTTGCATCCCAGGGCGGAGCAGCGCTTAAGGGCATAAAAGCGTAATGCCGCTCAGTAGAGGAGGAATTGATGTAGCTCAGGGCGAGGCACCGCTTAAAGGCACAAAAGTGTACAAGCGCATGAAGCGAGTTACCGCTCAGCTCAAGCGTGGCATCTCAGGCGTCTGTCCGTGGAACAGGGAGACGCTGCCATTAAGCCGAGGTCTGGGTTAAATTGAGATATTCACCCGGAAATGCAAGTCAATGAACCGGAAGTGTTCCCAGAAATGTTGGGAAACGTAGTTCCTAAAGCCGGTTTGGTGCTAAATGGGGCAGACACACAGACTATTTGCTTATTTGCCGCATGTACTATATAAAGTTTGGGGGGCGGAATGGAATGCTACAAATGAGCCAGAGTCTGAAATGCCTGTAGAAGCTAGCAACAAAGGAATGGTTGATGGCAATGATGCGAAATGTAGTGCCTAAGCCGGTACACTGCTAAATGAGGCAAACACTCATACCTCAATCTGTGTAAGATGTAAGGTGTCAGATACATGAATGGAAGTGTACATCTAGTGCTTTTGTGGGAGCAGTCGTATATGTCACAGCGCATGACTGAGGATAGTACACGTATGCCAAGGTTGTGATGCAATGTCAGAGGTTGTAGTTTAAAAGGTTGAAGAGCTATATCAACGGTGTAACACTTATAAAGAGTCTGGTACATGAATTATATTACCCACAGATTAGTATCTCATGGTACTGGTGGGAAGGGCCAAACTCAAGTAAGCGATAGCCACGGGATCTCATCATTCAACCCATTAGCGGATGTATCAAGTCTGAAGACCCACCATTGTTCAATGCGTAATAATCTTTTAGTGAGATTTGGGGTATTGGGATGCAGATTGGGTTTGTCGAGCACTGCCCACGTCATAGTGTCTGCTAGGTGTTTCATTTCATAGAAATGTTTGGTTATTTTCGTGGTTTGTTTAGCACACCTTATAGTGCTTTTGTGCTCCAGAATGCGGGTCTTCATTTTGCGTGTGGTCATTCTGACATACCTCAGGCCACAGGGGCAGGTGATCAGATATACCACCCGCTCGCTGTTGCAATTGGTATGCTGTCGGAACTCCCATGGCCTGTCAGTGCCAATATTGATAGTCCGGGTAACTGACGTCTGGGGGCAAACCATACACGTGCCGCATGGGAAATGTCCTTGAATCGGTGGAAGGTCCCACAGAGTATTCTGTCTGGCAGAGGTTGCCGTGACGGCAGGTCTAGTGTGTTCTAGGCTGTCTCTCAAATTGCTGCTTCTTTTGAAAGCAAATAGAGGTTTCTCTAGATTAAGGGAGCCCTTGTTAAGGATGTTCCAATTCCTGTTGATAGTTTTCTTAACCTTGTTGGAGAGGGAGCTGAAAGTGTTCACACAGACCAGTCGTGTTTGTGTCTGTCTATTAGGAGTGGTGTCCAACAGTGCGTCTCTATTATTGTTGAGAGCTCGTTTAGCTGACTTTTTTACCAGCGTGATGGGATACTGTCTGTCCAGGAGGTTGCTACGTAGTTTTGCAGCATGTTCTTAGTACTTCTCTGTACTAGAGCAATTGCGTCTCAATCTCAGAAACTAGCCGAAGGGTACGTTATCTCGCAAAGCCTTCGGGTGATGACTATCATACTGAAGGAGAGCATTGCGAGCCATGGGTTTTTGATATAGTTCAGATTCCAAGTGGCCCTCCAGAGGGACTATGAGGAGATCTAGGATGGCAAGCTTCTCTTTGCTGAAATCACATGTGAAACGGAGATGTGCATTCTGTGCATTCAGCCATTGATGAAAAGCCGTGATGGATGGCGGGTCACCACGCCATAAGACGAAAATATTGTCTATGTACCTCTTCCACACCCTAAGCTGTGAGAGGTATGAGTTGTTGCTGGACAGGACAACAACAGCCTCAAAGGCGTGCATGTAGAGGTTAGCTAGAATGGGGGCGAAGGTACTGCCCATCGAAGTACCTAATGTTTGTAAATAGAGGTGATCTTCGTACTGGAAAAAGTTTTCCTTCATAGCTAGTGTTGCGCACTCCATGATGAAGGGAATGGGCGTGATGCTGTCTGGTGGATTGCGGCTCAAAAGACTCTCAATGGTAGCAAGTGTTTGATCCTGCAGGATGCAGGTGTACAATGACTCCACATCGAAAGACACTAGGTAGTCAGTGGCATGGTCAAAGTCGGTTTCCTTGAGAAGACGAAGAACATCTTTGGTGTTTTGAAGGTAGGTGGGAATAAGTTTCACAGGGGACGTAGAAAAAGTCCACAAAGTGCGAGAGTGGTTCTAACGCTGAACCGATGCCAGAGATGATGGGCCTCCCCGGTGGGGGTCTCTGGGCCTTGTTGATCTTTGGTAGAACGTAGAAATAAGGGGTAACAGGTTCTTTATTGAGCAAGAACTCAGCTTCCTTCTTAGTAATCCACCCATTGTCCAAAGCATTGGTTATCATAGTGGCAATGGTGTTGATGATCCTGTTCATTGGGTCCCGTTGTAGTTGAAGATATGATGTAGTAACATCAAGTTGGCGCTGACATTCAGATCTGTATGAGGTGGTGTCCATCAGGACTATTGCCCCACCCTTATCAGCTGGCTTGATGGTGATGGTCTTGTCCATGTTGAGGGTGGGCAGAGCCTCCTGTTCCCTTTTGGGGATGTTATTGTAAGCCCTGGGTAATGAGGATAGTCTGGAGTCTAATTCTTTTAACACTGCTTTTTTGAAGGTGGCTTCCTCAGTAGGCACCAGGCCAATAGGAGGGTTAAAAGTCGATTTAGGACGCATATTCGTGTTGGCGTCATCCGTGTTACTCTCACCCGGAGGTTTGATGGCAAAGAAAAAGTGAAGCCTCACTTTCCGAAAGAACTGATGAACCTCTTGGTGAAGTTGGAAACGATCGCCGCTGTATGAGGGTACAAAGCCGAGTCCTCGGTTGAGTACACGTGTCTCGTCCTCAGTCAGTTGGCGTTTGCTGAGGTTGACAACTAAGCTGGTTCCCTGCTCGGTCCTGGCTGTTGCGTTGTCTTGGTCATGGTCATACTGCGCGTGTTGCGTGGAGATGTCGGAGGGCTCCAATGAACTTGTTGCCGTCGTCTCCCCCTTGATCAGCCGTGGCCCTGGCCTAAAAAAGGCTGGTTATAACCTTGTGGCGGCGGTAGTTGTAATCCCCTCATGGGTCCTTGTGGTCCTGGTCCAAATGGTTGGAAGGGGGATAGTTCCAAGGAACCGGTGGCCACCACTGATTTTGTGGGGGTCCACCTCGTGGGCCATGCCATCTCCTTTGTCCCCGTCTCTGTGTGTTCTGAAGTTGTCCTTCTGTGCTGGCATCAGAGTCACTGGACCACTCTTCCCTGTGTGAAGAGGAATAGTTGGAGCCGTAGCGTCTTCCACCTCTGTAGAATTCAGGTGGTTTGTAGGATTTGTCGGTGTAAGGATAAACTCTCTCCAGAGAGAATTTTGCCAAATCCTTCTTAAGTTTGATGATTTTAATCGTCAAGAGTGACTCTTTATAGTCCTCAGTTGTTTTGTTGTTTTCATCTAAATTCTTCTTGAAAATGGTGGCGCTGACTATGGTTTTGATCTGTGATTCCAAAGTCTGGATCTCAATCAAGATGGTATCTGCCACTTTTTTTGCTGTGCTTATAATCAGAATGAGTTTAAAAGAAAAAGAGACCTGGCTACCAATTTTAGTTGCTGCCATTTATTTCAGCAGACTAAAACCCCATACATTTAGTCTTTGGGCCTAATTAATCATTTCTCCATGATTTACACTTTTAGAAGCAACGTTTTTTGAAACATTTCAATTTTGTCTGAGACATTCAAAGATACATAGTTCAAAAAGTGCTAATATACATTAAACATACACTTGTGAATTGAAAAAAATGAACAATAAAAACATAAATTCAGTGTGTTACAATCAATTGTGAGAAATTACACCAGCATGTCTTGAAACACATTACTAAAACAATGAGCACTCTCTTAGGGCCCTTTAATTAGCTTGTTAAAGAGAGATGCTCTCCATGAGGGAGAAAATAAATATCTGTGGGGATATATCTGTGTATAAGATCCCTCTCCAGAATCCGTAAATAATTTAATTTGCCCCCTTCGTGGATAAGAGGAAATGCCGACGCGTTTCCAATCCCAGGCTGTGTTAAGGGATTTTCATCAGGGCTGGAGCAAAGTGTAATCTGAATGTGTGGTTACAATCTTCCTCAATGAGTGTTGGTTTATTCTTCAGTCAATCTTTTGAATTTTTACAGGGACTTTTAAAATTCTGCTAGTCCATTCAAAAGAAGGTGGTGAGCCTGCATGTTTAACTCGGAGCTTGTGAAAGCATAAATCTTCCTTGTTCAGCTTTTTTGTTTGCTTAATGTCTCATGTTTAGTGGCGAGCGATTTCTAAGCAGCCATGGTCGCTTTTACTCGTGTGCTTTTGAAGGATATTTACTTCTCCATGGTGTGCTCACACAGGCAGCTTCTAAAAGTGTAAATCATGGAGAAATGATTAATTAGGCCCAAAGACTAAATGTATGGGCTTTTAGTCTGCTGAAATAAATGGCAGCAACTAAAATTGGTAGGCAGGTCTCTTTTCTTTTAAACTTTAACTACGTCCTACCTGGCCACCCGTTTGGACGTATCCCCCCAATTGATACTATAATCAGAATGAGACAGTCTCTTGTACAGCGCCATGCGATAAGGGACCAGTCTTTCAAGAAATTCTTATTATCTAGGAAGAGTCTTGGCGCATTGGTCACAATTAGACCCGTGAGGGCACAATTCCCTCTTAGATATTCGGTCATTATTGACCCGTGTGTGGTGGTCCTAATATGTAGGCACTTCAGATTAAGAAGTTTGCTCCAATCCTCAGTAACAGAAGTAGTGTGGGTGAGTGGTGTGTCTAATATGCTTGGAGTGGTCAAGATGTCAAGACACCATTGCGTCATCAAAAGCCAATCCGGTGAGGTCCGCCATAGTGGTGTGGTACAACTAAGGGCAGAACTCAGAAAAAATGAAGAAGAGAAAGCTGACTGGATACTCGTCCCTGGTGGGTTAAAGAATAAGCGAGCCTGCAGCTGAAACGCTGCTCAAAATACAATGCACAATGAGGGTCTTGAGGAGATGAAAAGGACCAGCGAGGGCACTCTCCGGCACTCTCACCAATACAGACAAATTACAGCACAAAGAGCCCTCGGGTCCGATTAATTGACTAACGGTTTTCCAATGAAAAGAGATGGAAGTCACAGTGCTGTGGAAGAGGGGTCCCTTTTCAAGACGGTTTCCCTCACACACCAAAGGTGTCATGCTTCATCATGGGGATACCTCCTCGCGTCACAAACCTAGTCGTGACATGGGCTACAACCCCCACGCTGCGAGGGAGGAGCTCAGGGATGTTTAAGTGAGGAAGAGGGGTATAACTAAAACCCAATGTGAGCGAATGTGTGAGTGAGGTGGTGCAGTGCTGTCTATACAGTGGTGGGAAAAAATGGGTAAAACTAGCTACAAGGTAAGCCTACCGTAGTTTATTAATGCTTCCTGGTGCCAGGATTAAAAGCAGAAATTGAGTAGTGTGGCTGCCGTCATTAGAGGCAGCTGCACTAGAAAGTGATCAACATGTTTCAGCCATATTGACCTGAACCAGTGTCATGGCTTTCATTAGGATCTATCTTTTTTTATTAGCTACTGCAAAGCGTGTGTGAAAACAATGAAAATAACGACGGAGTGTAATACAAAACCAGTGATCCGACTGTTCAGTAGATTCACCGGTGTACCTGTGGTAATATAAAAACAACATACCGCGCCGTTAGAACAGTGGGGTACAGCGTGTTTGAACCACATTCCTACAAACCTAAAGAGACAAATCTACTCACTCCAAATGACTATCGGCAGAGCCATACAAATGAATCAGTGCGTAGTCAAACAGTTACTTGGGGGCCAATTCACAGAACTAATCTGAGATAAAATCCTAAATTTACTACTTTTGGTATTCACAGAAGGCATTTAGTAGTAGTAAAGTTAGGACTCCTAACTTTACTACTACTAAACTGAGACAAAATCCTAACTTTACGACTTTCGGTATTCACAGAAGGCATTTAGTAGTAGTAAAGTTAGGAGTCCTAACTTTACTACTACTAAATGCCTACTGTGAATACCAAAAGTAGTAAGTTTAGGATTTTATCTCAGTTTAGTAGTAGTAAAGTTAGGAGTCCTAACTTTACTACTACTAAATGCCTTCTGTGAATACCAAAAGTACTAAGTTTAGGATTTTATATCAGGTTAGTTCTGTGAATCGGCCCCTTGGTTCTGTGATACTCACCTGCAAACGTCAGGTATCTTATATCATCTATCCCTGGTAAGTGGCCCTAAGTACAAACGCCCATCCAACCTAATGAGTAGAAGTGGTGGCGTTACAAATTTGTAAATAGTGGTCATGCCTATTAACATGAAAGAGACTGAATAGCCAGTGGCTACAAAAATCAGTAAAAAAACTGTGAGCAGACTAGGCTGCACACATGGTCTCAAATTTATCGCATGGGGTGCCGCCTACAGGGTAAAGCTGTAATGAAAGCTGTATGCGGTGTCACAGGGTTTGTGACAGACAGTTTAGAATAGCTGCGCATGGTGTACTAGGATTTTGGAAGACCCAGAGAGGGCGGAGTGCGTACCCCAGTACCGTGGAGCCCTAATATAGTGTATAGTTAACCCCTGAGCGTAGGGAGTTATGGAAAACAGGCATAAACCTTGAGGTGTCACTAGCCTTGGCCACAGAATGGTTAAATGCACTTGACGGCATGACCCAGGGAAGCATGTCGGAGTGTAGGGAGTATGGAAAACAGGCGTAATGCCTTGAGGTGGTTAAATGCACTTGCCAGCAGGTCCCAGGTATGCATGTCGCAAAAGGCGTTTAAGCGGGGACGGGTAGGGAATATCACGTCGAGCACGTAAAACGCCCAGAGCAAGTACCGGTGAAATAGGCATTAAAACAAACTGAAACGGATCGAGCCGCTCAGTGGGAGAGGAATTAATTCAACCCAGGGCAGAGCAGAGATTAATGCAGGGCCCAGTGAAAATGCCCTTCTATAGAGAGACGGACCGAGCCGCTCAGTAGGAGAATAGGAGAGGAATTGTTACATCCCAGGACGGAGCAGAGCTTAAGGGCATAAAAGCTTAATACCGCTCAGTACGGGAGGAATCGATGTAGCTCAGGGCGTTGAGTTATCTCTTTGGGTTTGTAAGAATATGGTTCAAACACGCTGTACCCCACTGTTCTATTGGCGCGGTATGTTGTTTTTATATTACCACAGGTACACCGATGAATCTGCTGAACAGCCGGATCACTGGTTTTGTATTACACTCCGTCGTTATTTTCATTGTTTTCACACACGCTTTGCAGCAGCTAATAAAAAAAGATAGATCCTGATGAAAGCCATGACACTGGTTCAGGTCAATACGGCTAAAACATGTTGATCACTTTCTAGTGCAGCTGCCTCTGATGACGGCAGCCACACTACTCAATTTCTGTTTTTAATCCTAACACCAGGAAGCATTAATAAACTACGGTAGGCTTACCTTGTAGCTAGCTTTACCCATTTTTTCCCACCACTGTATAGACAGCACTGTACTACCTCACTCACACATTCGCTCACATTGGGTTTTAGTTATACCCCTCTTCTTCACTAAAACATCCCTGAGCTCCTCCCTCGCAGCGAGGGGGTTGTAGCCCGCATCACGAGTAGGTTCGTAACGCGAGAAGGTATCCCCATGATGAAGCATGACACCTTTGGTGTGTGAGGGAAACCGTCTTGAAAAGGGACCCCTATTCCACAGCACTGTTTCTTCCATCTTTTTTCATTGGGACAACCGTTAGTCAATTACTCGGACCCGAGGGCTCTTTGTGTTGTAATATGATATATTAGCAACAGCCTTTTTGCATTCGCAAACGGGTCAGTTCTGCAAATCAAGCCATTTGCACCTGCAAAAAGGCTTCGTTCATCTAGCCACTGAGAGAAACTTGAGAGGTAGATATAATTAGACTAATTACTGATTAAGATTGGGTGGCATATTAAGGTGAGGACCTAAAATCCCCAGGAGTCCATGATTCCAATTAATACACTTTTACCATATACATAGAGCATACTTCACACTTAAAATAAATACTTGATAGGATCTACTCTTATGCTCAGTCCACATGCTCCAGGTGTGGGAAAGTGAGTTCTGACTTTTACCACATGGAATTGACCCTGAATTGTCAATTACAGTGTCAATGTGGAAAGGTGGCTGCGCTGCTTAACATAGCAAAAGATAGAAATGTCACATAAATTCCAGAGGTTTGTGTCTTAGTAGTATATATGCACCTCCAAATCCAAGAAAAGCACAACCAGATTTTCTGACCTTGCTCTTGCATTAGCGAAACCACTGGAAGTCCTCAAAGGCCCTAATTATAGTGCCTGACATAGAGAAAAATGTAAATGGGTGCAACTGAAGACATCCTCTTACATAGGGAAACAAAATGAGGAAAAAGAAAACTGGACTTTGTCAGAGCCTGGAATGTGATGGTGTCCTCCATACAGGACATAGAGTTAGGACAGCGATGAGCACCTCCACAGAATGCACAAGAAAATGAGAATGCAAGCTGAGATGTTTGTAAAACTGACATGCAATAGATTCCCTTGGAGACCCTGGGTTCATTGAATGGTAATATTTGTATGAGGAGCTTAACTTCCAATCAAAACTCGATGTTTGAAGTCACCCTAGAACTGATTCTATGATGGGACCTGGCTTAGAGTTATATCTGCATGATGGTGCTTGATTTTCAGTCCTGTCGGTGAGATCATGGTTGGTTGTAAATCATATCTGCATGATAGACCTTGTTTTCCAATTGTATCTGTTTGCTGGAGCTTGACTTCCAAGCATAGCAGACATACATTTTTGGAAAAACTATTCCCATGTAGCAACTCCCATACCATTGTTTAGGCAATTTATAATAAGCATTTTTCCCACACACAAAATATATTCCTGGAAATACTGGATCCAATCCTGCCAAAAAGAGTCCTCAACCTCCCATAAGTAGGAAGGTAAGTTCGCATTCACTGGAACCAATTAATTTATTATTATGTTCGGTCTTGCGTCCTAATGTGCAAAGCTTTCCTTTGTGTTGCCAATCTAGAGTCATTGCAGCGTATGTCTCTCCCTTTTTATAATCACGCTCCCTATGTGCCCATGGAGGTGTTTTCACATGTTTTTCAGATTTTTTCTTTATTTCCTACTGCTGATTTTCTACTGAATTAATACATTCTTTCTTTACACTATGCAATGCACAAGCTAAAATATGTTGATGCGCATATACAGTATCTATAGGTGATATAGGTAGGAAGAATTCTCCCATGATCTCAGCATCTCGTGCATCTGGTTTTATGTTCAGATTTCTCTTTACTGGAACTTCTGAGAAAATCAAATCCTAATTTGAGTAATAATATTGAAACTGCCCTTTACAATAGAACAAACTTGTTAGTACGCTACACGATATACCATACATTAAAGGAAGGTGGTGGTAAGTCACCCCTTCAGATACGGACGTAGGTAATTGCATGCACACATAACATTATCTCACATCCATGGTATCGACGTATTCATACCGCAAATTTAACACAATTTTAGTGAAAAATCGTTAATTGAACAATCATGATATAAGTCAGCACTTGTTAAAATCATTAGTTATTAGCACTCCTTCTTGCTCTTTAGTCACTTCAGTAGTTGTGGTCACATGCAAATTAGTATTTTTACTCAAATAAACATGATGAGGTAGATCTAGTATTATTAACAACAAGACAAGGATTAAAAAAAGTGAAAGCAGTTAGAAAGCAAGCACTTATAAGCTTAAGTCTTAATGAAACTGGATTTGAATTTTCCATCTCGGAGTTAGAGGTACTCGTTTTTTTTAAATAATGCTCTATAACAATAGGCTTTGTGCAGTAACTTTATGGCAGCGTCTCGTCACACTTTCTATATCCCTTTGCTTCTCTTTGGCCTTAATTTCTTCTGCACTTTTTCAGAACAGTTTTTCACGGTTGTACGAGTTGCAATTTTTGGAACAAAACGCATAGAACTCTTTCTCCCAGTCATACGCAGCAGCTAAATATGTCCACTGGAGCTGCATATCTTTGACTTGGTGTTTGTGCTATCTATGTTCAATGTACTGCAGTTTCTTCTCCGTCCGTATCACTTTGCTTAGACTGACTAGAGACTTCAATCACAGTAGAAGGGATTTTTCCTGCTGTTAATATGTGTCTCAATCTTTCAGATTTTCTGGGCCAACGGTCTCCCTTTTGCACTCGTTTTTCTAGTACACTGTTCACATCATTTGAGTCGACATTTCTCACAGTTGAATCTCCTTCACTTTGACCCGTGTTACCAACCGGGTTCAACCCTCTTTGACTCTCTTTTATAACAGTGCTTCGAGACCCAGTAGCTGGCGCCCTCTCTATTATGTGCACAGTCTGAACGGGACGTCTCTCTGTTACCACCGGTTCATCCACAACAGACCCTGCACTTTCAAGAGGACATGGGACTCGATGAGTGTAGGCTGCATTCACCCAATTGGGTAGACCACCACATTTAACAGCAGTTGTGGTTACAAGAATCACTTGATAAGTCCCACACCAAAGATGCTCCAAACAAGACTTTCGCACGTGCTTCTTTACAAGTACCCAGTCACCTGGGCACAGGTTGTGGCACTGCTCCTGTTGAACGGTATTTGCGACTTCTCCAACCTGGTGAGACATAGAATGTACCACATTAGCCAGTCTTTTCCAATATTCGAGTACCAAGTCATCAGAAATATTTACAAGCTGATTTGCTGGGACGCCTCATAGCCCTCCCCATAATAATCTCATGAGGGGACAGTCCAGTTCTTCTGTCTGGGATGCTTCGCAAACTCATCAACACCAAAGGTAATGCATCAGGCCATTTCAGGGATGTGGGCGCACACACTTTTGCTAGTCTGGACTTAAGGGTTCCATTTACTTGCTTAATGAGACCAGATGCCTCTGGTCGATAAGCACAGTGTAGCCTTTGCTCAATTTGCAATGCAGCACAAAGCATTCATACCACTTCATTTTTGAAGTGGGTACTTCTATCCGATTCCAACGAGACTGGAAAACCAAATCTTGGTATTAACTCTCTAAGAAGCAGTTTAGCTACTGTTAAGCTATCATTGCTCCTTGTGGGATAAGCCTCTACCCAGTGAGAGAACAAGCACACAATCACAACGAAATATTTTAATCCATTTCAAGGGGGCATCTCAATAAAATCTAGCTGCATGCGGGTAAATGGACCTCCCGATTTCCCAATATGACTCATACATACCACTGTTTTTCTTCCTGCATTTTGTTGTTGACAAATCACACATCTTTGACACAGACTCTCTGCAATGGCTCTAATTCGTGGATTGTACCAAGTCTGGTGAAAGAGACGTAACATAGCATCTCTACCTACATGTGCAGGTCCATGGCAAATCCTTGCCATCAAGGACAGTAGGCTATCTGTCAACACAGGCCTCCCATCTATGTACACCTACACATCATCCTCCTGTCTATGATTACATCCTGTTTTAATCCACCCATCTCTTTCTGCTTGCGGTACTGAATGCAATTCACTGATTTCTTCCCAAGTTTCAACAACTGAAAACATCAACCTGCATTCTGTGTCATCAGACTGTTCCTTCAAAGATTCCCCATTAAATGCATAAGAATTTAGGGCACAATAACAAGCAACTCATCCGCGTAATGATTGGCAACTGTGACATAATCATGTCCAGTTTGGTGGGCGGAACATTTCACCACTGCAATCTGAGCCGGCAGTTGTAGTGCCATCAGTAGGTTTTTCACACACTCTCCATTTCGTATAGGTGAACCCGAAGAGGTCATGAACCCATGTTGAGACTACAACTACCCAAAGTCGTGCACCACCCAAAAACCATATTGACTGTCCGTAAATATAGTTACTCTCATTTGTTCTGTAATGCTGCAAGCCCTGGCAAGTGCAATCAACTCAGCCACTTGGGCTGAATAGACTCCTTTCAGCCATGATGCTTCAACTAGACCCACTACAGTGCAGATCGCATACGCAGCTCGCAAGGTACCTCCTGAATCTCTCAAACATGATCCATCCACAAACAGAACATGATCTGACTCAGGCAACGGAGTATCTTGGATGACAGGTCGTGGTTTGGTACATAATTCAGTCGCATCAAGACAGTCATGATCAGCTTCTTCCATCACAAGTTCATGTCCTGGCAATGGCATCAAGGTAGCTGGATTCAAACTTTTGCATCTCATTACAGTCAGATTCTCTGCACCCAAAATCACCTGCTCATATTTTGTTAACCAACTACTCGTGAGGTGCTGTGTTCAAGTTCGCGTTAACAAAATTTAAACGGAATGTGGCACATACATTTTCAAAGGATGACCCATCACAATCTTTTCACATTGTTCCAAACTCACATATGTTGCAGCAACAGCTTTCAAACATCCAGGTAGAGCAGCAGCCACAGGATCCAATGTAGCTAAAAAAATATGCAATAGGTCTCCGTGTAGTTCTGTGCATTTGCGTTAGAACGAATCGTGCACAACCTTCGCGCTCACTGCAAAACAGAGTAAAACTCTTGTAAAAGTCAGGCATTCCAAATGCTGGAGCTCGACAGAAACTGTCTCGCATTTTAAGAGCACATGCATTCTTCATCCCATGGAACAGGATCATACACTTCTTTGTGCGTCAAACTCTGAAGTGGCTTGGCTATCAGAGAAAAATGTGGTATCCACTGCCTGCAATAGCCAACCATTCCCAAAAACATGCGAACTTCTTTTTGTGTACTCGGTGGATTCATCTGAAAAATAGCAGTGATTCGATTTGTCATACTTTTCTAACTCCCTTTTCAATGTGGTGTCCCAAATAGAGAACCTCTCTCTTGCAAAACGGAAGTTTTGCCGGTGACACTTTATGCCCACTCACTGCCAAATGATTAATTAAAGCAACAGTATCTGAAACACAAGCTTCTTTAGATCCAGATGCAACTAATAAATCATCAATGTACTGCACCAGCACAGAGTGATTCGGCATTTCCAATGATTCCAAATTTTCTCTTAAATTAGCTGATTAAAAATGTAGGGGCTTTCCATATACCCTTGTGGAACTCGGCACCGTGCCAAAACACGGTTTCCGGACCGGAACGCAAACAAATATTGGCTATCCGGATTCAAGGGAATGGAGAAAAACACTTGACACAAGTCAATCACCGAAAACCATTCAGCTTCACATGGAATCTAATATAGAATTACAGCAGGATTTGGTACTAATGGACAAGGTATCACAATCTGATAAATTAAAATTCTGGACAATTCTATATTTCCCGTTCGGTTTTCCTATGCCCATTATAGGTGAATTACATGGACTGCCCAAAATCTCTCTTAAAATTCCTTGTTTAATCAAAGCCTTAATCAATGGCGTTATTTCAGCAATAGTTTCGGGACTTAAATGTAATATGCTGGAGTTCTTGGGTATTCTGCATTTGGTTTTACTATGATTCGAACTGGAGCTACTCCTTTCATCAATCCAATATCTTTTCCTGTAAAATCCCACACTTCAGGTAAAACTGCATCTCTTCAGACAGGAGGTAAGTCAATTTCAGTAAGTAAGGGATACAAACGCTTTACTTCTGTCTTTTGACTATCCAATTTAAACACTATGTCCTCATCTTTGGTATGAAATTCTATTCCTTCAGGAGTACAATAAATAGAACAGTTCATTTGGCGCAACAAATCCCATCTTAACAGATTTACTGGACTATAGTCACACACCACATATTTATGTATATCCTCAAATGTTCCAATCTGTACTTGCATAGGTTCTGTCACTGGGGTTGGAATCAATTGATTTGGTACTCCTACTACTGGGATTGCTCCTGCCGAGAGGGGAAGGTTAGGAATTTCCACAGTTCTCACAGTGGATTGGGTAGCACCAGTATCTACAAGGAATGAAATAGGTGTTCCATTATCTTGCCATCCAAATACGGACCATTCTGATCTACCTCTAAGATTGCGCCAAGCACGCATTCCTCCTCCCCTCTCAGGCACCGTCATTGGGATGTATCTAAGTCACTGTCCTCCATCTGTAATAATTATTGTGAGGCCACTTGTACATTCGGATTTACTTGATCATTGGTATGGAAACCCATATTCACATTGTATTTCTGTACCTGTCCATTCAAGTTTTGCATAGGAGCTTGAGGCAAATTCTGATTCGGGCCCCTTACGTTCAACATCGACTGATTCAACATACCATTAGTCGCCTGTGATTCGAACATTCCATCTGCACCTGTCACCATTGTATGTCCATTCACCTGATTAGCCAACCTAGACTTACACTAGTGCTTCCAATGCCCGAACTTGTCGCAACTGTGACACAGGTATGTCTTTTTTAATGTTTCTATATTTGATCCTCGTCCTTTTCCTTGAGGCATCAAATTCTGCATGGAATTTATCATTACAGCTTTCATTCCAGTGGTAGTCTGACCATTTCCCTGTATCATGCCTGAAAAATCTGAATCAAAACCCACATATCCTTTCTTAGTTGCTCTCATCTGTGCCAACATCAATTTCTCTTTCAACTTTTTGTGTCGCATATCAATATCATCTCCACAATATTTAGCATAATGAAGTATTTCATCCATAGACTTGCTCTGCCAGCAAATCAAATCCTGCTGAATCATTGCCCAATCTCAGGCCTCAAACCATAGACAAACCGATACACAAAATGTCCCATATCTTTCTCTGACACGTTTTCAATTAGACTATACTGTTTGAATGCTTGCAAAAGTCTCTCGTAATTATGCATGTACTGATTCCTTAAATTCTTGGGTAGTCCTATCTATTTTGACCCAATCCGTTTCTTTTGGTGAAATCTTTCCTTTCAAATACGTAATGACCTGATTATATTTTTTCATCACTTCCGTTGATGGCACACCTGTTTCCAGATCTCTAGTAGGTTCTGGCTTTGGCCAATCAATAGCACCTTCACATTCCACCCATGAATCTGTAGGAACCACAATATCAAACAAAGCATAGAAATCTTTTAATAAAACTTTTGAAACCTTCACAAATCTTTTCACTTGTTTATACCACTTGACTGACTTCTCTCTCAACCTCGGAAAATCATTAGTAAAGGACAAAATGTCTTGTCTACTCCAGGGGACATGTACATACCCCCCTCCTGGTATGTCTCTCATGGGAAAAGTCATTGTATTTGCCTCACCCTTTTCCTTTTCCATCATTGGGTATAAAGGTAGAACCACTGTAGCATCTTCTTTCTTTTTAGCCCATCTGTCTTCCCATCTTTCTATTTCTTCCCATCGCTTCAGAGTTGTTCTTAACTCTTTAATCTGCAGTCTTTTTCCAGAGGGATTCAAACTTTCCAAGTCCTTTTCACTAAAATCCAATTGATATGTTTTCTGTAAAGATTTTGATTTTTCTACATCCACCCCCTATTTCTGTGCTACCTCAGCAAATTTCTCATGAGTATTTCTTGCTTTCCATGTTATATCCTCATCTTGATATTTCGATAGTCTCTCTGGACTAATTGTTCCTAGTATCATTTCTTCTAATTCCACTTTTAATTTGCTCACTTCTATATTCATGCTTCGATTTGTATTGCTTAGTACACTACCAGTAGGAGCTATGTCTCTAATCCAATCATCGAGTTCTTCCGGAGATGGCCCTATTGAAGTACTCATTTCTGAACTCTGAGATTCTCCACTAACCTCTCCTGTCTTCTGCACTATTCGTGAATCTGCTTTCTGATTTCCCATCTGCAAAACTCTCCCAGTATTTATTTGCTGACCTCTACTTGGTGTTTCTAGACTCTTTTCTGTAATGCTTATTAATGGCTCTATTCCCCCTTCCATGGTGGAATTCATTCTATTACGCATCTTAACACTACTCTCATGGGCTTCAGTTCTTTCTGGTGTGGATAATGTTCCCTGATCTCTCGCAATCTCTCTTGTCTCATTTAATGAATGGATTTCTCCTACAGTTCCAGTTGGAACTGTTATTGCATGGGTTTGCGAAATTCCTCGCCCTGTCTGATAAAGAGAAACAACTGGACCAATAGTTATGGGAATGGATGCATCAGGACTATTTGTCAAATGATTACATTTGAAAATCCTGTTCTTTCAGGGGTCTGATTTTCATTCAAGAAAATTCTTTTAGAGGATGGATCTAAATTCGCAGGTGGGGCTTCTGGCCTTAAACCCACAAACATAATTGTTCTTCATAAAAAGGTGGAGGTCTATTCAATAAAAGTTCATTCAATAATTCATCATCTATATCCTCTAGACTCTCATCTTCTTTTCCTTACACTTTTCTCCTTCCTTATTTTCAGCTACCTTTACAGGATACATTCGTGCTCCCAAAGCGACATCTTGTCTCCACAGTTTTTTCTGAGAATCCCATTTTGCCTCTGCATAGCGATTCAATGTATTTATATACCTCCCCTGACATTTCAATTTTTCTCTTGGATGTGCTTCATTTTCCCACTCTGCAAGGGCTTCATATTGTATGGGTTTAGCACTAGGTTTCAGATCATTCATCTGTCTCCTCAAATGTTCTAAAATTCTTACATTAAATGGCCAGTACTGCAGTATAATTTACCCAATACTCTAACCAGGTACAGGTGCGATGTCCTCTCTCTAATGACATCTGCAAGGCAGGCGTACCTTCCGGAGGCACAGGAACTCCTTCCCTAGATGGTATAGGCTCATCTTTGCGTTTTAAAGCTTTTAACAGCATAAAGAATTTCATGATTTCTTATTTTTAATTCAATTTGTTTTTAATCATATGAAACTCTCTTCCATATTACTATTTCTGCTTTCAATCACTGTTCGTTCCCAACCACCAATACCAGCGCAGCACTTGTATGATGTCAGTCTTACTCCTCACTGCAACTGACCCTCCCTTCTTAAACTGTTTTTCGTCTTTTTCTCTTTTGTCTTTTTAAAACAAAACTCACGAAATAACAAATACAACATAAAACAACTTTGTCTGCTCCATTAAAAGAATTATAGAAACCCACTCATTCCGAAAATTTCATTCGCTTCCAGTGAAAACCTCGACCAGCGAGATTTCACTCTCTTTAAGTAAAACTCTTTAAGATCTCACCTGGTGCGCTTCCTGAAGAAACCGCAACAATTCCAACTTGTCTTGCTTCAAAGTTCCCTTTCTCAGTACCAGCAACGACGTCTCATGCACAGTACTGACAAATCATGAAACAAACACACTTAGGGGCCGATTTTGATGTTGGACGGACCTGAGTCTATCCGACATCGATCTGGAACTGGGACCAACTGACCTCCTGTCAGCGGTCCCAAACCAGCAATTAGGATGCGACTGAACACTGTTCGGTCGCACTCCTTTTCTTTACAATGGGAGCATGCATTCCAACCGGAATGCATGCTCTCATTGTAAAGAGCTGAGGTGCAGTTCATCCCTGCACCCAGTGGCAGGCACCTCAATGTGCCTGCCACTGGGTGCAGAGATCAACGGGGAGGCACAGCCGCCATCCGGAGGCCTTGCACCCGCGGGGGCCCTGCTGGGGCCCCCCAAAGTCTACTTCCCACAGCCTTTCTGTGTCAGAAAGGCCGGCACAGAAAGGCTGTTGGAATTCGATATTGTAATCCCTCAGGCGGAAAGAGCCGCCCTTGGGATTACAGGAGGCTTTACGAATGGCAGACGGGCTCTCTGAGCCTGTCGTACGCCATTGGGAAATCCAATTTGGATTCATTTCTGACCAACTCCATCAAAATGGGTCGGTCGGAAATTAATCAAGACAAGAGATTACGATGCCATAGGAACGGCTCTGGCCAAGGGTCGGAGCCGTTTTCTACGGCATCGTAATCAGCCCCTTAGTGTATGCCACACTAAGACTGCCCGTAGGCTTATCCCGGGATCTTAGGCCTCGACGGACCCGTACTCACTTAGGCCTCGACAGACCTTATTCAATACAACATAGACATACAATTTTCACAATACGACAATATTTCTGTGATTACAAGTCCATTTCAGTCTTTGTCAAGTCAAAATTTTACCATCAATCAAAACTCTACTATTTCTTCTAAGCTACCACGTCTCCTCATATCCTAGTTTAATTAGTCAAACTAACCATCCAACAGGCTACCAGAAAACTGATGCAGTGGAAAGCTGGACAAATTTTATCTCTTTCTACAATAATTTCAAATCATCATCGTCTACTGGGCCCATAAACATATCACTTTTCCCTTTTCCAAATAACCACCATACTATTATCCAAACCTTGGTCCTCCAATGGATCTTTTATGTGAGCTAACAGGGACTTGGATATTTAAAGAACATGAGGCAATTCCTTATGAGGACCTGGAATAAAGAAATGCCAAATTCATACCAATTTTATACCCATTTAAAAAATGACACCAATTTCCATAAACCCTAGGACAAGAAAGTTTACTCCAAGAAAGACACAAATACGATAATATTGCTCATGGAAAACATTTATCTAAAGCCTCAATTTGAATGGACAGTAACATAAAATCGCATTTATAAACACATTTAATAATAGTAAATTAGTACAATTAGCCACACAATACCATACAGATTCAATAAGAACCTTTGCTGGTTGCCTAGGAGAAGAATGAGAGAGAAAACGTGGGGAAAAATCGAGATTCAGCGTTTAGATAATACAAACCAAATATGCAGAAATCAAGCACAGCGTGCCACAGAAACAAGTCAGTTAACCCTTCAGCCAAAGGGTTATGTCCTGCTCACTTTACCAGCAGGCAAAGTGCAGGTTCCAAATCAGACAAGAAAGTTCAGGTCAATGGTTTGGCATTAGGGGGAAATCAGAGTTCTGTCTGACAGCCTGCCAGGCAGGGAAAGTAGAAAATGACAGCCAGCCCCGACTCCTCCTCCATGGGGCAATTATACTTCCAAAGTTTACGGTTTATGCTCACAAAGAATCCTCTTTGTCATCTCATAAGGTTTCCATTGGTTGTCCACATTGGGCTTCTCAAGGTGTGATCAATACCTCACTAAAAATCCGGAACTATTGAGTAATCCTTTTGCAAAATCATCAAATTCATTTATATTTTTATTTCCATCCTTTCCTCAGAAGTAAGGAACTTTACTTTGCTCACAGTCTGTCGGTTCCCAGAGGCTCTCTCTGGGATTGTAATTTCATCGATACATTTCTGTCAAAAGTGTTGCTGAATCAAAAGTGAGTCCATTGTCCTAGAGCACAGGAAAGAAACTTCACGAAAAGTTCTCACAGCATCTAAAAGTGACTACTTCAGCTAGATTCTGCCTTTTGAGAAAGGAAAGAAAAGCACCTGAGGCCTGTATGAAATTTCGCTGATTCATTGCCACATTATGATCAATATAAAACACACATTATTAATCACATTTCAAGCTTTCTTAATTAATTCAATCATTATTCTTCTTTTAAAGGTTACATGTCAATATTAGGCACTATTTCAAAAACCCTTTGCATGTTTATCATCCCCAAAACAAAATATTTCCGTGTCACTCTGAAGCTTTTTATCACACAACATTAGAAGTTATCATCACCACATTTTCTATGTTAATTAAGTTAAATTTTCTCAAATCACGTGGTTACATGCATAGGTAATAATCATTGTTTCTCTGTTTACGTTTTCACATTACCATGTTTTCAGACCCTTCTGCATGCTTTTACGATGCAGATAGAAATCTCACATTTTTTTACTTAGCCAGTTTTCATATTTTCATCTGAACATAATTATTGAAAATCTCTTTAGATAGGTGAGAATTAATAGACGCAACCGTCATTTAACATTTACGTTCCATCACAACCATATGTGCGTGAGGGACTGTGTCTTTCAATTGCATCTGTTTGCATCTGTTTGCTAGAGCTTGACTTCCAAGCATAGCAGTAAGAGGGAGCTCAGCTTCCAAAGGTACTTGGCATAAGAGAGCCTGACTTCCAATAATATGTCTGTGAGGGAGCTTGGCTTTCACTTGTACCTGTTCGCTAGAGCTTGACTTCCAAGCGTAGCAGGGAGAGGGAGCTTAGCTTCCAATGGAACATGGCATAAGGGAGTCTCACTTCCAATCATACCTGTGTTTAGAAAGGATGGTTTAATGTACTTTTTCCAGGTTCCAAAACTGAAAAAAATCAAAAATGGCCTTTACACTCGGGGCGAAAAAACTCCTATGGTGTCAGGGTCATTAGTCAATTAGGTAAAGACCTCCACCACCCTGGCGAACAGCGGGCCACCTGCCATGCAGGCTCCCTGTAATTTTGGATCCTCACATCAGTCCTCATTCTGGAAGAAAAACTCAGAAAAATTGGATTTAGTTGTATGAACACCAAAAACGTTAGTTCTAAACACACATGATCCTCGTACCTAATTCACATACCTCAAGTGGCCTCATGTTTGGTATTACACTTTCAGGCAGTCCAGGTAATTTAGTCAAGAAAATATAGGGCCTGATTATGATCTTGGTAGATGCAGGGGCAGCTCCTCCACTAGGGCGGTGGAGCATTGCCTCTCTGCTTTCTCCCAGTGCGAGAAGCAGAAACATAAAATGGTAATAACTTTCAGTTATTACCATTTTATGTTTGGTTGTGGGCGGGTAGGCGGGGCTGCTCTTCGAACAGGGCAGGGGAGGAGTGGTGTGCCTGCCCACTCCTGAGTGCACAAAGACAGTTTGGTCGGACCCCCTGGGGCAGCCCAAACCAGTCATGCGCACTCGGCCCTTCTCTATGCAGGCTGCAAGGCAGCCAGCATGGAGAAAATGGCCTCCCCATAGGCCTCTGGCTGGGTGGGGTCCTGGTGTGGATCCTGGGAAATGTCCTGATCCTGCTTGCAGCGTTGTGATTGGCTTAAGGGAGGGAGCCTGGCTGCCTGCTTCTGCTTCCTGTTCCTGCCAGAGGCAGGAGAGCAGGAGCAGAGAAGACGCGGGACCCGGCCAGCAGAAAGGTAAGTTTAATTAATTTTTTTATTTTTAAATTTATTATTAAATGAATCCCCCCCCGCAACCCCTCTTCCCCGTGCGACGTCCCGCATCCCCATCAGTGAGCCATGCCGGCCTGGACTGGGTGGATGGTATACTCCGTCACAAACGTGATGGATATCCTGTTCGCCGAAATACAAGTTATATAGGATTTAATGGAACTTGTAATACGGCGGCCGGGATATCCGTCATGTTTGTGACGGAGTATCCCATCCGCAAAGATCACAATAAGGCCCATGGTGTTTTGGGACCTGCGGATTTGTGTGGGCACAAACATCTCAGCATTCAAAGGGCTTTGGCTAGACAGCAAGGACTGACGAATGGTGCCATACATGAAATGGGCTAGTTCCCATCTAAGTATGATAAGGTGTGAAAATAAAATGCGATAACGGACATAATTCTTGTCCTAAAATTATGAGAAAATATTTTAAGTCATTTTGGTGGTTCCTGAAATTATGATGATGAAATTATTTTACGTGAAGGAAGGTGCAGCATTAAGAAATTTGCATTAGAGATTTACTGTTAACAATTTCGTTATTTGAAAATGTACTAGCCTGTGGTCTATGTGTTTAATACAGCTTACAGAAGCAAGTGCCAAAAGAAAGGTATCTCTACCCCTCAATGTCATGTTTCTTTTCTTACAACCGATTGTGGTGTGGATGGGCCCGATTCACAAAACTAACTTACGTCAAAGTCCTAAACTTACAACAATTTTGGTATTCACAGAATAAACTTACACATTTGGGTATTCACAGAATGAACTTACACATTTGGGTATTCACAGAATGAACTTACACATTTGGGTATTCACAGAATGAACTTACACATTTGGGTATTCACAGAATGAATTTACTCATCCTAACTTTATGTCCGCACTCGGACCGGAATTTCCGGCCCGGTGGTGGAGATTCCGGCCCGGAGGTGGAGATTCCGGCCCGGAGGGAGATTCCGGCCGGTGGTGGAATCTCCGCCACCGGCCGGAATCTCCACCATCGGCCGGAATCTCCACTTCCGGGCCGGAATCTCCACCTCCGGGCCGGAATCTCCACCACCGGGCCGGAAATTCCGGCCCGAGTGCGGACATAAAGTTAGGATGAGTAAGTTCATTCTGTGAATACCCAAATGTGTAAGTTCATTCTGTGAATACCCAAATGTGTAAGTTCATTCTGTGAATACCCAAATGTGTAAATTCATTCTGTGAATACCCAAATGTGTAAGTTCATTCTGTGAATACCAAAATTGTTGTAAGTTTAGGATTTTGACGTAAGTTAGTTCTGTGAATCGGGCCCGATGTTCGTGCACTCTCAAGTCGTTAGCTGTTTATACATATGGTTGTGAGAATTCATTCCTACAAGGAGGAACTATTAACGTGCAAATGCATAAGGCTTTCTACTCTGTAGATACTATGGCCCAAATGTCCTAAAGTTTTGTATCAATGCTTGTGCAAAGCAGTTCTAAGTGAAGCAAACGGGCATAGTTATTTACTGAACATTATAAAGGCCCATGGGCGCCACTCAAATGTATTCTGCATAACGCACAAGACGGTGGTATCCTTAGAAAGTTAGGCCCATGTATGTATCTTCTTATTTACACAGCAATCAATGTTTTGTCCATTCTACTTTGTATAATACAAAGCCATTCTACTGTGTGATGGATGTTCTGTTTTTTCTGTCTTGCAGGTGCCATTGTTGGAGCTGTTGTTGGATCAGTTGCGGGTGTGACTGTTCTAGGTATAGTAGGAGCTGTTCTGTGGAAAGAAGAAGGTGAATTTTAAACCAGATTTCTCGCACTAGAAAACTGCATGAAAAAGTTAGAATATTTTTGTATATTGCATTATCACATCATCCATAACTGCAGCTTATAAAATTGTACAAATGTTCACTTTCCAATCATTTGGACACCGACTGAGCCAACGATGTTTTAACGGACAAACTTCCAAACTCATCCTTAGCATTTCTTGCAAGATTATGTGAAAGATGCATCTGAATCAAATTCTGTAGTTTATGTCATGCATGTCATTTAAAGGTAGTGAAGGATAGTTGATGCAGAGAGGGAGCAGTTCCCACTCCTTGGCACTCTCTAGCCTCTTAACAGACAATACGAGACTGCTAAGGGGCAGAGGGTGGGACACAGCATCAACCGGGTCATATCAACAGAGGGTCAAAGGTGAAACTCCCACAACCCCTGACATTTTAGTGAATTTTTAGTGAATACAAGTTTTTTAATTATGGACATTTGTTGTTTCTTTACAGATCCTAAAATGAGTTGCACAGTGGTATTGAGTAATGCTCACTTCCGCATAGTCTACATTCCTGCTTCCTGCCTGTGAGCAGGTATTGACATGCTTGTACTGAGGATCTACATTACAGGCCTGGGTTCAAGTCCTATCCTAGCGCACTTTGGTCTCAGATGGCCAGGTCCCATTTGAAACTTTTAGACTGCAGTAACTTTCCAGCTGCCCATTCCTGTGATCACCAAGGAGCTTACTTGGACTGACACCCTCTTATTACAAGTAGAATTACATTATTGTTCTGGGGCAGAACACTTGTTGGCTGGTCCTGCACTTGCTGCAGAAGATTCTTATGAGCTGAACTTCCTCCTTAATCGTTTCTGTTGTGATCCACATGTGCCTATCTGTAGTTGGCAGCAGCGATCTATGGAAGGTTTGCTGTACCCAACTCGGAGGAAGTGGATGTTTGCTGTAAAGCTTCAAATCTGTCTATTTTGTTGCAGTGTTGAGGCTGTGCAGACTGCTAGGCAACCAACCTGGATGTAATGGGCTCAGGGAGATCACCCTTTGAAAGGTCAAGAAAAATCATAATAAACCAGGGAAATAGTGTACAGGTACAGAGAAACATCTTCCAGAAAAAGCATGCAGAGACAGGGTAAGGGAGCAGAGGGATAGGAGACAGAAGGGAACACACCCAAAATCTATACAGCAGCAGGAATCATTAACTGGGCAAACACATTTAGTTACTATTAAGGGTGTAAACAGTTGAGGCTCAGGATATAGAAAGTCAAAGTCTCAATGCAGATTCTTCTTGTTGACAGCCACTTTGCAAACCCCCTACAGAGGAGGTTACAGAAGTGCTTCTGTGTGTGGGCTCTAGTGCACAAACAAAGATTGTACTTAAATACACACGACAAGCCCCTATGAAACAGCTGGAAACAAATCCGAGATTTCTAAGAAAATAACAGTCTAACACCATTACAATGAAGGTACGCAAGACTACATGTAACACAAGACAAACGATCGGGATTGCCTCCTGGAAATTCAGGAGCCATTCCCTATCCAAAGGCTTACAATTATTTACAGGTGAGGGCAAAATAGTACATCCACCAAAACACAATGAGACAAGCAGGAATACAAGGCAACAGAGAGAAGATTGTTCCTTGTAAACACGCCCAGGTAAGGTAGAAGACACAGGAAGACAGGCATATTACTATTAAGACAATCATTTGGATAAAGTAGGCTCGGGAAGAAAAACCACAGCATGAGAATTCATCACTGACTGACATTTACTTAGGTTCAATTAGGTTTGAAGGTATGATTCCCAGAGGAGAATCATATTAGAAGCACAACAATTCTCGATACTCGTGTGGGCTCTTGTGGCTTTGCTTTTCATAACCTGTATGGCAATGGAAGAAAATGCAGCAGGGTGTCTGAAGCTGTGGTGTAGGCAAATATGGAGTGACTTTAAGGACTGCATAGTTTAGAGCATTTACCAGATGGAGAGAACGTTCTTTCTTGGGGAAAGTAATTGGTACATCAGTAAACGATAGCTCTGTAAATATTTCCTACAGGCATGCATGTCCCAGAATGGGAATATTTAGAGGTCTGCTTAGAAAGAAGTGGAATGTCTGCACTACAAGTGTGTGCTGAAGACAGCACTGACTTTTATTGTGCACAGCTACCACATGTAGCTAAGAACAGCATCTTTAACACTTTCAAACTGTTGGTCAGAAATACATAAAACAGGAATCCATTGAGAAGCTGTATTTTTTTATGTCTGAAATCCAAGCTCTTCACTTTCAATAAATTAAGACTTGACGCAAGAAAACACAGATTTCTGTCCCTATCATTATATCTTCAAACACTAGGTTTGAGTTCATATCTTCTGCTTTCATTAATGACATCCATTCTGCATGGCATGTTTGCCTCAGGTTACTGCTCCTCAGAAGTCTTAGGTTACAGATAGACAGGAGATGTCACAGATTCGGCCAGTTTAAATCATGATCGGAGACTGGCATGCCAAGGAAAAGCAGAGCCTGAATTAGGAAGTACATTGGTAACCAGAACTAAGTCAGGATAAGTGGTTTTGACTACAACTGTGTCCAACTCCAGGAGGAGAATGGAATTCAAAAGATGGGTCTAGGGCAGGTTCTGAAACACAAGGAGATGTGTAAGGGTCTAAGCAGTGATTGTCTCATTAGAAGATGGAGAAGTATGTAGACCAAAATTACTCGGACCGGGAGGGAAAACCGTTCCACTGTTGTTCTTGGAGTGGCAGTAGTAGTCCCTTATATAGAAGAAGGATTTTCTTTGAACCAAAATATGTTCTATGTTCAAGTTTGTAATTTTCTCTACATTTGTTTCCATCATCTTCTTTGTCTCTAGTCCAGGCCTATAGTTCACTATTATTGATGAATAAGAGGCTTAGTACCGAATGCAATAATACATGGGTTGACCAAAAGAGGTCACTTGTAAGAAATAATTTTAGGCATACAGATAAGTGTAATCACTATACGTAATCGAGGCAGCTTCTGATCTGCACAGAGTGATCCCATACGTTGTGTATTCATGCATTGTTTTCCAGCCTAATAAGGTCAAGCACTGGGTTAACAGGACGTCTAGATGTTGAGAATATATTACTGTCTCTCGTATTAGTCGGGCTCTAGTTATTCGGTTTGAGCAAATTCCATGAGAGTGTGCACCTCTTAGAAACATTGCCATTGAAGTTGGACTCAGGGCCCACATTTTTTTGCATGCAGTCAGAAGTGTCAGTAACAGCATTTACTCAGCAACACTCTATTATTCTTCCAAAATTACTTCAACAAAAATCTGGTCCCTTTTACGTGATTACTTATTAACCCCTTCGCTGCTAGGCCTTTTCCCCCCCTGTGCTAAGCCTTTTTTTGGCTATTTGGGGTAGTTCGCGCTTAGGCCCCTGTTAACTTTTTCACCACATAAGGTATCCACGCCAAATTTGCGTCCTTTTCTTCCAACATCATGGGGATTCTAAAGGTACCCAGGGTTTGTGGATTCCCCTGGAGAGGACCCTGAAATTAGCCAAAATACAGCTAAAGTTTTTTTTGGGGGGAAAAATGGGGAAAAAGTGCTGCAAATGAAAGCGTCTGGTTTTTTCCCTGCAAATGGTATCAAAAAAGGGTTTGTGGGGCTGAAATCACACTTTTCCCAGCTTTTAGGGAATGATAGACTTTTGTCAGAAAACCAAAAATTTTAACACAGTTTTGGCATTTTTCTGGGACATAGCCTATTTTTGCTATTTTTTGTGCTTTCAACCTCCTTCCATTTAATGGTAGAAATGGGTATAAAAGCAATAATGGATCCTGGAAAGCTATACATTTTAGAAAAGTAGACAACATTCTGAATTCAGCAAGGGGTCATTTGTGTAGATCCTTCAAGGTTTCTTTATAGAAACTAACAGTTAAATATAGGAAAAATTGAAAATTAGTTGAAAAAAACTGCCATTTGTGTCAACGTTTTCACTTGTAACTTCTTCTAATTATGACAACTCTTTGAAAGCAATATACCGTTACATCCACTGGACCTTACTGGTTGTGGGGATATATAGGACTTGTAGGTTCACCAAGAACCCGACGAACCCAGAGCCAAAAACTGAGCAGCAGCTTGCAATGGTTTTTTATTATGTACCGGGTATATAGCAATTATTCTGGGAAAATGTATACATGGAAAAATCGGTATGAAAGACACCTATGTATTTCTGAAATGGGAACAAAATATATAGTTTAGAAACAGTAGATTTTTGCACATTTCCAAAATTGGGAATACTCATACTAGCATGAGAATTATCGGTCATTTTTCAAAATAACTTCTTTTTTACACATTGTCTTTCATTTGGAAGGCAGAAATGCATCGAAAGTCAATAGGTAATAACATTTGCTTTACAAATCTGAATTACCCTAAGTCTCCCGATAAAAAAGGTACCTCACTTGTGTGGGTAGGCATAGTGCCCACGACAGGAAACGGCTCAAAACGCAATGTGAACACACCACATTTTCACAATGAAAAATTACCCTTTTTTTGCAAAGTGCCTAGCTGTAGTTTCTGAACCCTAGCTCTGCCAGCACCTAGGGAAACCCAGCAAACCTATACATTTTTGAAAACTAGACACCCAGGGAAATCCAGTATGGGGTGACTTGACTGGCTGTCACCAGGTTCTGTTACCCAGAATCCCTTGCAAACCTAAAAAATTGTCAAAAAAACCACATTTTCCTCACATTTCTGTGGTGGAAAGTTCTAGAATCTGCGTGGATCCACAAATTTCCACTCACCCCGCGTTCCCCAAAGTCTTCCAAGAAAAATGGTACCTCACTTGTGTGGGTAGGCCTAGTGCCGGCGACAGGAAAGGGCGCAAAACGCAACGTGGACACACCACAATTTCACAGTGAAAAATGACCCTTTTTTGGCAAAGTGCCCAGCTGTAGTTTTTGAACCCTAGCTCTACCCGCACCTAGGGAAACCTAGCAAACCTATACATTTTTGAAAACTAGACACCCAGGGGAAGCCAGGATGGGGTGACTTGACTGGCTCTCACCAGGTTCTGTTACCCAGAATCCCTTGCAAACCTAAAAATATGTCAAGAAACCCACATTTTCCTCACATTTCTGTGGTGGAAAGTTCTGGAATCTGCGTGGATCCACAAATTTCCACCCACCCCGCGTTCCCCAAAGTCTTCCGAGAACAATGGTACCTCACTTGTGTGGGTAGGCCTAGTGCCCGCGACAGGAAACGGCGCAAAACGCAACGTGGACACACCACAATTTCACAGTGAAAAATGACCCTTTTTTGGCAAAGTGCCTAGCTGTAGTTTTTGAACCCTAGCTCTGGCGGCACCTAGGGAAACCTAGCAAACCTATACATTTTTTAAAACTAGACACGCAGGGGAATCCAGGATGGAGTGACTTGACTGGCTCTCACCAGGTTCTGTTACCCAGAATCCCTTGCAAACCTAAAACATTGTCAAAAAAACCACATTTTCCTCACATTTCTGTGGTGGACAGTTCTGGAATCTGCGTGAATCCACAAATATCCACCCACCCCGCGTTCCCCAAAGTCTTCCGAGAAAAATGGTACCTCACTTGTGTGGGTAGGCCTAGTGCCCGCAACAGGAAACGGCGCAAAACGCAACGTGGACACACCATAATTTCACAGTGAAAAATGACCCTTTTTTGGCAAAGTGCCTAGCTGTAGTTTTTGAACCCTAGCTATGCCGGCACCTAGGGAAACCTAGCAAACCTATACATTTTTGAAAACTAAACACCCAGGGGAATCCAGGATGGGGTGACTTGACTGGCTCTCACTGGGTTATGTTACCCAGAATCCCTTGCAAACCTAAAAAATTGACAAACAAAACACATTTTCCTCACATTTCTGTGGTGGAAAGTTCTGGAATCTGCGTGGATCCATAAATTTCCACACACCCCGCATTCCCCAAAGTCTTCCGAGAAAAATGGTACCTCACTTTTGTGGGTAGGCCTAGTGCCGACGACAGGAAACGGTGCAAAACGCAACGTGGACATACCACAATTTCACAGTGAAAAATGACCCTTTTTGGCAAAGTTCCTAGCTGTAGTTTTTGAACCCTAGCTCTGCCGGGACCTAGGGAAACCTAGCAAACCTATACATTTTTGAAAACTAGACACCCAGGGGAATCCAGGATGGGGTGACTTGACTGGCTCTCACCAGGTTCTGTTACCCAGAATCCCTTGCAAACCTAAACAATTGTCAAAAAAACACATTTTCCTCACATTTCTGTGGTGGAAAGTTCTGGAATCTGCGTGGATCCACAAATTTACACCCACCCCGCGTTCCCAAAGTCTTCCGAGAAAAATGGTACCTCACTTGTGTGGGTAGGCCTAGTGCCGGCGACAGGAAACGGCGCAAAACGCAACGTGGACACACCACAATTTCACAGTGAAAAATGACCCTTTTGGCAAAGTGCCTAGCTGTAGTTTTTGAACCCTAGCTCTGCCGGCACCTAGGGAAACCTAGCAAACCTATACATTTTTGAAAACTAGACACGCAGGGGAATCCATTATGGGGTGACTTGACTGGCTCTCACCAGGTTCTGTTACCCAGAATCCCTTGCAAACCTAAAACATTGTCAAAAAAACACATTTTCCTCACATTTCTGTGGTGGACAGTTCTGGAATCTGCGTGAGTCCACAAATATCCACCCACCCCGTGTTCCCCAAAGTCTTCCGAGAAAAATGGTACCTTACTTGTGTGGGTAGACCTAGTGCCCGCAACAGGAAACGGCGCAAAACGCAACGTGGACACACCATAATTTCACAGTGAAAAATGACCCTTTTTTGGCAAAGTGCCTAGCTGTAGTTTTTGAACCCTAGCTCTGCCGGCACCTAGGCAAACCTAGCAAACCTATACATTGTTGAAAACTAGACACCCAGGGGAATCCAGAATGGGGTGACTTGACTGGCTCTCACCAGGTTCTGTTACCCAGAATCCCTTGCAAACCTAAAAAATTGTCAAAAATACACATTTTTCGCACATTTCTGTGGTGGAAAGTTCTGGAATCTGTGTGGATCCACAGAATTCCACCCACCCCGAGTTCCCCAAAGTCTTTCGAGAAAAATGGTACCTTACTTGCGTGGGTGGGTCAAGTACCCGCGACAGACAAGGGCCCAAACCTATTGAGGCAACATCAAAATTACCTATCACAAACCAACCTGGTTTTGCAAGGGGGTCCCATGACTTTTGGCCCGGAGCTCGGCGGCCACCTAGGGAAACCTACCAAACCCACACATTTCTGAAAACTAGACACCCGGGGATTCCAGGGAGGTATGGCTTGCGTGGATCCCCCAACGTTTTCTTACCCAGAATCCCCAGCAAACCTCAAATATAGCTGAAAAAATCACTTTTTTCACACATTTTTGTGTGGGAAAGTTGTGGCATCACCGGGCTGACACAAATGTCCCACCACCCAGCGTTCACCCAGGTCTCCCGATAAAAATGGTGCCTCACTCGTGTGGGAGGCCCAAGTACCCGCGACAGGCAAGGGCCCAAAACGTATTGTGGCGACATCAAAATTGCCTATCACAAAACGACCTGGTTTTGCAAGGGGGTCCCATGACTTTTGGCCCGGGGCTCGGCGGCCACCTAGGGAAACCTACCAAACCCACACATCTCTGAAAACTAGACACCTGGGGGATTCCAGGAGGTATGGCTTGCGTGGATCCCTCAACGTTTTCTTATCCAGAATCCCCTGCAAACCTGAAAATTTGCTGAAAAAATCACTTTTTTCACACATTTTTGTGTGGGAAAGTTGTGGCATCACTGGGCTGACACAAATCACTTTTTCACACATTTTTGTGTGGGAAAGTTGTGGCATCACCGGGCTGACACAAATGTCCTACCACCCAGCGTTCCCCCAGGTCTCCCGATAAAAATGGTGCCTCACTCGTGTGGGAGGCCCAAGTACCCGCGACAGGCAAGGGCCCAAAACGTATTGAGGCGACATCAAAATTGCCTATCACAAAACTACCTGGTTTTGCAAGGGGGTCCCATGACTTTTGGACCGGGACTCGGCGGCCACCTAGGGAAACCTAACAAACCCACACATCTCTGAAAACTAGACACCCGGGGGATTCCTGGGAGGTATGGCTTGCGTAGATCTCTCAATGTTTTCTTACCCAGAATCCCCTGCAAAGCTGAAATTTAGCTGAAAAAATCACTTTTTTCACATATTTTTGTGTGGGAAAGTTGTGGCATCAACAGGCTGACACAAATTTCCTACCACCCAGCGTTCCCCCAGGTCTTCCGATAAAAATGGTGCCTAGTTGTCCTATGGGGTGGGGGTCCTTTAGATATAAGCAAAGTACTTATAAAATATGTTTTTGTAAGTCCTGGTGCTGGAAAAATGGCCCAAGTCATTTTTCTCATTGCAAATCCTGTTACATAGGTTAACATGGTAGGAAGTTATTAATTAATAACTCTTGATAGGAGAGGGCTAGAAGTGCCATTCAAAGATTTCCCCGAATGGTATCAATAAATCCAACAATATGAAAGTGTACCTACAAGAAGTTATAAGACTTTCTTGTTTGTAAGTCCAGATTCAGCCTTCCAGTGGTCTGCCCTGATTGGTCAGAGTTAAGTGGATTAGCCAGCCTGCCTGGAGAGGTGATAAAGAGCCCCTGGGGTTATGCAGCTGGGCTGGGAGGGCAGTGTGCTGGTCCACAGGAATGCCAGGCCAGGGGGAGGGGTTGTAAACCATGGGCTTTAAAGAGAGAAGCAGAACCCAGTGACATTTACAACTCTGAACTTTCTACCTCAGGCAGATGGGGGATTAAGGAAGGTATGAGCAGATGCAGGGGGAGTCTAAGTAAATTAGCCATCCTAGGGGTGTGTTTAGCCAGCTCTTGCCTCCTTGCTGGAAAATCTGCCATTATGGATTTGGAAGATTTGATGCACTCTGGGACAAAATGATGCCACACTCTACAGGAAGTGGTCATATGTTTGAGGAGTTACCCTGCTCCCATTGGTCAGGAGTGACCTCCTGTCTGACCCAAAGAACATGGAATAAGTATCTGAGAGGGCAGAGCCCTCCAGATCTGCTGCTTGAAACTTACTGAAGCAAGACATTGCCAAGCTGAGAAGTTTTGCTGTGCAAAGATTTCTAAGGCCTGACCTCTGAAGACTGCACTATCTGAAACTACAGCCCTGTGGATTATCTTGCTGAAAAGGAACTAAAGAGTGGACTCCCTGAAAGCTACAGGTTAAAAGAGCTCATCTGGAACATCACCAACTAATTCTGCACCTTGGAGAACTACCAGTGGATTTGTAAGGGTGACGTCCAAGTGGATTGTGGGAACTGAAGTCCTCAACTTTCAAGGATCATCTTGGAGCTTCCAGACCCTTGGAGTGAGTTTGAGACACTTTGGGACCCTTTGAGGAACTTCAGGAAGAAGTTCAAGAAGTTTGGAGAACTTTGGAGGAACTTTGAAAAAAAGCTCCGCTAAAAGCTCCGTCGGTCCAACTTCCAGAGTTTGACCGGGACTAGAAGAAATCTGAATCCGGTGAACCCTCACCGGATCCGGCTACATGAAGAGCATCGAGAGACCCCGCGAGAAAAAGCTCCAGAAAAGTTTCTAAGTCCACTCGTAGAAAAGGTGACCGGAAGCAACTGCGAGAGCCAAGCCGCCTGCCTTCCATCGCGTGTCAGCCGGGGCTCCTGGGTTGCCCCGCTGAAGCGCTAAAGAAAAAGTTTCTAAGTCCGCTCCAGGGAAGTTTACCGGGAGCTCGTCGAAAGACAATCCGGCGAACCCTCACCGGATCCGGACTGGCTGGGAGCTTCGAGGGGCCTCGAGGAAAAAGCTCCAGAAAAGTTTCTAAGTGTGAAGGTAGAAACTAAGACCGGGACCTGCCGCAAGCTGTAGCCGCCCAGGGCTCCATCGCGGTCGGCCTGAAACTTTGACTTTGCCCCGGTTCTATCACGAGCAGGTATCCCAATATGGTGCTATAAACTTCTAAGTGCTATATTTTATTAAATCTTTGAAAATTCATATCTCCGGTTCCCTACATTGGATTTTTGTCGTTTTGGTGTCATTTTAAAGATACAAATATTTCCTATTTATATAAATTGGTGTTGGATTTTTATTATGTGTGCTGTCTTAATTATTTACTGAATTGGTGTTTTTAAATGCTTTACATACCTGTCTTTGAAGTTAAGCCTGTCTGCTCGCAGCCACGTTACAAGGGTTGAGCATAGGAATAATTTTCTAAGACCTATGCTGAGTCCTATCATGTGTTAGTGGCCTTATTGCCAGTGGCAGACCTACATTTGCCCCTACCAATAATCCACTTTCCAACACCATCACTAATCTTCCAGTTGAGTGAACTAAGCTCCAAGAGATCAACTACGTTTTAATATAATTTTTCTACTGCATCAAACCCTCATCCATAGATATACCTGGTCCACACTCAGACCGGCCTGCATTTAACTCATGATTACTCTAAGGATGCTTAGAAATTGTGTTGTTGGTTGACTGGGGTGGGAGCCCTGGTCAGGCAGCAATTACAATCCCTGTCAGGGTGAGGCACAAGCCAATCCTAAATTAACCTGTGCTCAACCCTCTGGTAGCTTGGCATAGAGCAATCAGGCTTAATTCAGAGACTATGTGTAAAGGTGTTGTGCAACACCTATAACAGTATTGAAGAGAAAAACACCAAGCAAAAAGAAACCCACACCAAGTTAGAAACATAAGTAATGTTTAATAAACAAAATAAGACAAGAACAACAAAAATCCACTCAGTACAACCAGAGATGTGCAATTTTAAAGATTTCAGTGAAAATAGCACCAACTGTGGATATGTGGTCGCGCCGGACCGGGACAAAGTCACAAGTACAGGCTGACCGTGATAGAGCATGGGACGGCAACAGGGGCCCAGTTTGGCCCGCTAAATGGAGTACCTTAATTTCTGGTTTGCAGAGAGTTGCAAGGGTCCGCGTCAAAGATGTTCTGCGCAGCAGAAGATATGCGTCTGTCCCAAAATGCAGTGAGGCTGCAATGCGAGGGCCTGCATTGTTGTCGAGGATCCATTCGACAGGACTTGTGATGTGAAGCGCAGGGTCAAAAATGCATCGCACAATTGGTCCAATGTGTCGGTTCCGAGCAGCTATGAAGCTGCGATGCGGAGTCGGTCATCATCCTCGAGGCTGCCGTCTACGAGAAACGTGAGGACCTGCGATAGGATGCGTCATGCAGCGGCTGTTCTGCTGAGGCGTGGGCTGTGATGCGATGCGGGTCTTTGTGATGGTGGAGATTCATGCAGTAGCTGTAACACAGACTATTCTCACTTGGGATGGGAACATCTCTAGTGCCCAACGCAGATTTGAAGCATGTCTGTCAGCTGTGTTTCAGTAGATGTGCCAGAGCAACCTTCAGTGCAACACAAGTAAGACAGTGATGCTGGTCTTTGGATCTCCTCCCCCTTTGCGGGTGGAGAAATTTGGGCAAGTTCAGCTCCATCTCCTCAGACCCCCTATTATGGTAATCAAGAACCTCGGAGAGAAGTTTGATAGTAATTTGTCCTTCAAACTGCAAGTGGAGAGCACAGCTGGGACTTGTTTGGTCTTGCTGCATTTCCTGAGGAAGTTTCTGTTCCTTCTCCCTGCCTTTTGTCAGAAGACGGTAGTCCATGCCATCATAACTTCTCAGCTGGACTATGCCAATGCCTCTCTCTCTACCTACTCAAGAGACTCCAGTTGGTGCAGAATGCTTCTGCAAGGCTCCTGTTGAATATCCTGAGGAACGTTTCTGTTCATGCCTATCTCAAAGAGCTACATTGGCTGCCCATTCAGGCAATAGCAAAATTTAAGGGACTGGTTGTTCCCACAGAGCGTTTTATGGATTAAGTCCTAAATATTTATCTAAATGACTTTTTCACTGCTTGCCCTCCAGAACCCTACTTTAGGCTGATGCACTGCTTGCTGTGGTGCCCAACACAAGGAGGAAAAAACAGGCAGAATCCCCCAGGCACCAGACGGTTATTAAGGATGTAGACTCTTTTAAACATTGCCTGAAAGCCTGGCTTTTCAATAAAGCATTTTAGTTTGAGTCCCCGCATTTATACATTGTGGATCAGTGGTCTATACACCTGCAGCGCCGGGACACACCTTGGAGTATCTGTGCTCTTTATAAGCTCCAGTTTAATTTAATTTGATTTGATCCTGCCAGTGATGGCACACCTAATCTCCCTATTGTATGTGGTTGTCTAGGGGAATACACAAAGCCCAACTGTCAAATACACCCAGTCATGTGACCCAGAGACAGGCTACAGGCACTAGAGGGTCAAGGCAGGAAACTTCCAACTTTCTAAAAGTGGAATTTCCAAAATTGTAATTTAAAATCCAACTTTACCATGAGAGAGGATTTTTCATTGCAATTCCAAAGACAGCAAATATGACCTGATTACCTTTTCACATTCGGAAATTATCATTTATTAGATGTAATAAGGTAACTCCAATGTTAGTCTATGGGAGAGGTAGGCCATGTATCAGTGAAAAACGAATTTAAGAGTTTTCCACTACCAAGACATGTAAAACTTATAAGTGCACTTCCCACTTTTTAGATACACAGCACCCTGCACCCTGGGCTGTCCAGGGCCTATCCTAGGGGTGATGTACATGTATTAAAAAGGAAGGATTAGGCCTGGCAAAAGGTTTATTTTGCTAGGTTGACAACACAGTTTAAAACTTCACACATGGGCTGCAATGACAGGATTGAGACATGTTTAAAGTACTAAGTAAGTAGGTGGCACAGCCAGTGCCGCAGGTCCACTAGTAGCATTTACTTTTCAAAACCCTGGGACTAGGGACTTACGAGTAAATTAAATATGCCAATTGGGTATAAGCCAATTCTACCATGTTTTAGGGAGAGAGCTCAAGCACTGGTTAGCAGTGGTAGAGTGTGCCGAGTCCCGAAGGCCAACAAAAACGGGTTCAGAAAAATAGAGGGTGAAGGCACAAAGTTTGGGGATGATGCTGCAGAAAGGGTCAAGTCAAACAGCAGCTATTAGGGGAATTAGTAGGTTTTCATCTTGAAATTGTATCTTGTATTGCATTGTTCTTGCTG
Source organism: Calotriton arnoldi (assembly GCA_963921515.1). Lineage (NCBI taxonomy): Eukaryota > Metazoa > Chordata > Amphibia > Caudata > Salamandridae > Calotriton > Calotriton arnoldi. The sequence goes on from CAWUFW010002625.1 coordinate 210,519, forward strand.
ATTTCCCCATCCCCCACATATAATGAGAATATGCCTTAAACTCAGCCATTGTACATAAAGGGAGATTGAAGACTACCTCCAGAGGTTCTCTTCAAGTGTCTTCTACACAGTCCTCATTTCATCCTCATTTCAATTTTTGCAAAATATTTGGTTTACTTGTTAAATGTAGACCTTTCCCGTGTCAAATATGTTCTCCTTGTGTGTTGCACTCAGCCCAGGTGCGCAAGAATTGTTTTCTTCAAGGCAATTGCTCAGGTATTTATGATGCACTCATAATTTGCACATTTTCTGCTGGGCAAACATAGTTTTCACTAACAGAAAAGATTTGCTTCATGTGGTATCTGAAAGGATTGATAACATTGAAAGAGGCTCAATGGTAGTTTTAGTAACTCAAGAGCACCTTGTGTTTTGTGAATGATTAAGGCTTGTTTTCCATTCTTTAGTAACACAAGAGCACCTTGTGTTTTGTGATTAATCAAGGCTTGTTTTACATTCCTAACAAAAATATGAAAATGGATCAGTGCAATATATTAACAGATATAGTATCTCTAATGTTTAAGAAACATGAAACGATAAAAATCTATCTGACTCCAATGATTACTATATGTTCATTGCTTTGAATCTATTTTTTATGTACAGGCAAGGTAAAAAAACAAGTATGAAATTGATGGACCGCACGTCAGGTAAGTCATGGTATTTATAAAAACCTTTGCATTTAGATTCACGTGGTCTGGTACTTCAGATGTTGGATATCAGTTCTCGATGTTAGCAAAATGATTCATTTGTTTTTGATTTAACTAAATTATTTTCAGCCTTTATTTGTGTATTTATTTTATTTCTTAACATTTCATGCACATTGTATAATTTGCTTTTTATTTTACAATAATACATGTATGTATTTTTGGTGTTTAGGTGTTTTCCATTGCTACAATATGTAAACGTTCGGTCAGTTCAAGCACCACACAAGGTAGACATGCAATTGAGATCAATGTAACAATAATGGTCTTGTGTGGAAAATTGTTATATTAGGTTATTCAGTTCTATCTGTCAAGTTTAACCTGTGGGAAGGTGGAGATGCCCAGTTGTCATGAGTGTATGTAGCGACAAACATTGGCAAAGGAATATATGATGTTACTTCAAGCATGCATGCATAACGCATGCCTTTACAACGCGGTCAGTACTAATGACCGCGTTGTTACCACGCGTACCATTACAACGCAAGTCATTACATCGACTTGCTGTAGGGAGCGCTGGAGTTTGGAATAGTATAATTTACTATTCCAACTCCAGTCTGTGCAACAGTAGGGAAGGTGTTGGATTTAAAATACAACACCTAAAGCTCCCTACAGCAAGTCGTTGTAATGACTTGCGTTGTAATGGTATGTGTGGTAACAACGCGGTTGTTGCTCTGACTGCGTGGTAATGGCACCGCGTTGTACCGACATCGTTGTAAACGCTGTTTCCTTGGTAAAGCCATTAGGTCTGGCATTGACTGGCTGCCCTTTAGCTATGTCTTGTAATGGGTTTTGTAACAGCAGGTTTACACAGAATGTTCTCAAGTTTAGCGGAGATAAGACAGAGGCCCTCTGCCTCTCCAAGAGTAAGATACCACGGCCACGTTCCTGTGCTTTTAGGCCATTGCCTGGGGAGGCTCCTTCTACCATCTTATCGGCCATGAGAAATCTAGGGTTTCAAATTGATATGGATATCTCAGTGACCTCGCAAGTCAGTGAGCTTTCTTCTACCTGCTTTGCCCTACTGAAAACATTCCAGAAGATCTTGCCTTTACTTACGTTACACCTATGGTCACTGCTTATCAAGGTGGCAGTCTTGAGCAGATTGGACTAACGGAAATTTCCTCCTCTTATGGTCCTCTGATTACCTGCACAAACTTATGTATTGGATCTAGACTGCCGCAGCATGACTAGCCCTAGGGCTTCTTCATTCTTCCTTGGCTTCTGATGCCTCAGACAAACTTCACTGGCTCCCTGTGCTGAAAAGTACTATTTTCAAATCCCTTTGTATGGTGCACAAGACAATTCCCCATGTTGGAGCTTTTAGCTTCACAACAGATTTTGCTGTTATCATCCTATATGCCAGCCTCAGTCATCTGATACTAATTAACTTATACTTCCGGAGGTAAAACGTCTATATGTTGAGAGAAGATCTTTCTCAGTTCAAGGCTCCCGTCTTTGTAGGAATCTACCTTCCTATCTTCGATCCATCACAGATCTTTCACATTCAGGATAGCTCTGAAGAATTGGCTCCACTCTCGTTAATCATGTGAGTGTTGGATCTTTATGATATGCAGCTGTTACCAGAACCAGAACACCTTTCTAGGTATCAATTTTGCTCTTGAGATGGCTAATAATATTAATAATTATAGGTTTTGTTCAATGTTATTGTTGGATGAACTGCCAGGGCCTCGTCAATATATATATTTTTTTAAATGGTTAAAACCAAAACAATTTTTGGGTCTCAAAATACACACATTGGCATAGTAGTCCAAGGTACCAAAGGGAAGTACTTTGTGTGCGAATACTCCTTGTGAAAGAGAAGAAAGCTGCACTCACAGTGAAGTTAGTCAGTGGCTTAAGTGGGCTGACACATTAACCCATGCTGCATGCCATAATGGGGGAAGAAGAATATGAAGTACTGAGCATCAGACCAACGGCTGGGTGAAAGTTCCAAGTAAGTATATCATATATATAATTTTAATAATATCAAACTATCTTGTCTAACACTAGACCTAAAAACTAAGGGATCCTAGTTCTAAATCCAATGGTTGCTTGAATAGATTTATTTTAAAAACTTCCTGAAAAACAGATAGTTTGACTCGTGCCAGCTCCCCATGCGACAGTTCTCCTGTTCAGCTTGCCCGCAGGCCATTACCCTCTGGAGCCTCAGGTTTGTGCCTGCTCTGCTCGTCTTCTGCCTTCTTTTTACTCTTTTGCTTGATTTCTGCAAATTTTTCTGCCTTTTTTCCCGCTTCTGCCCTCTATTTGTGCCTCTCTCTGCTTCTTCTGCCTGTTATTTTGCCTCTTTCTGCTTGTTTCTGACCTTTATTTTGCCTCTTTCTGCTCATTTATGACCTTTATGTTTCCTCTTTCTGCTTTATTTTTCTTCTTTCTGGCCATTCCTGCCTGTTATTTCGCCTCTTTCTCCTAGTTTCTGACATTTATTTTTCCTCTTTCTGCCATTTCTGCATGCTATTTAGTCTCTTTCGGCTTGTTTCTGACCTTCGTTTTCGTCTCGTTTCTGACCCTTAATGTCCTCTTTCTGCTCGTTTCTGACCTTCTTTTTCCTTTTTTGCTATTTTCTGACCTTTATTTTTCCTATTTCTACTCATTTCCTCCCTCTTCCTGCCGTTTCCCTCCTCCCACCATTTCCTTCCTCCAGCCACCAAGCACACAACCTTACTCCCAGGACCTACTTAATGGAGGCCACAGCGCGACCCCATTGAGCAGGTCCTCGTACCAGCCTCCCCAGCAATAGTTCTCCTGTCCAGTTTGCCCGCAGTCCGCTGCACTCTGCTGTCTTAGGTTTGTGCCTCCTCTTCTCATTTTCTGCCTTCTTTCTGCTCACCCTCTGCTCATTTTTCTGCCCACTTTGCCCTCTATTTTTGCCTCCCTAAGCCCGTTATTTTCCTTTTCTGCTTGTTTCTGACCTTTATTTTGCCTCTCTCTGCTTGATTCTGACCTTTACTTTCCCTCTTTTTGCTCAATTCTGACCTTTTCTTTGCCTCTTTCTGCACATTTTTGACCTTATTTCGCCTCTTTCTGCTCGTTTCTGACCTTTATTTTTCCTCTTTCTGACCATTTCTGCCTGTTATTTTTCCTCTTCCTGCTCATCTCCGGCCATTATTTTTCCTCTTTCTTCTTGATTCTGACCTGTATTTTTCCTCTTTCTACTCATTTCTGACCTGGCTCTTCGATGGAGTCATCGCATCCATAGCACCCAGATACCCCTTGGGGTGACAGTGCTGCACTATACAAATGCTGATTGATGATTGATTTGACTTAGTTCTTAATGACAGGGTTAGAGAATTTCCATGTGAATGGCTCTGTGCTATGAGAAACTGGCCATTTATTTGAAATGCTGCCTTCAGATATTGGGTGTACACGTGTGAGTGCATATTGTGATTGTGTGTCCATGCTTGTGTGTGTATGTGAGTAGGTATATATAGGGCAATTGTATGTACTGGCTTTTGCACGTACTTTGGCCTCATGTTCTAGGATGCCTTATGCATGGAGTGCAGTACTAGTATTTAACATTAGTCCCCACATTGGAGAAAGAAGGGCATCTTTAAGAAAGCTTGAATTTGATTATATTGTGTGCAAGTCTATGTTCGTCAATTATCTATTTGACTAGGCTCATTGAAATCACATTGAAAACCTCTAGTAGCGTGATGACTAGTGTTCTAGTTTGTTTTCCCTCCATGGTCCGTTTCAAGGAGTTGTAAAACGTCACTGGCATGCATAGCTGGAAATTATTCTTTTAATCACTCAATTCATAGGGACATTGAATCTTAGGTCAAAATTAAAGATTTTTCCCAGCTTTTTATAAGTTTCTGTTGGAACTGAGTAGTCCCTAAAGTGGTGGACATGTGAATTTAATTTCCCATATCTTTCGCACCAAACGAAAATGTGTAATGTTTTTTTACTCCCAGAATTATCTTCTAGTTGGAGATGGATTTTCATGCATGTAAAAGTATGGAATTATCGTTAATTTAGCTGGGCCAGTGAATGCATGTATATTGTGTAGATTAATTGAGAAGATATGTACCAGGGTGCACCAAGAGAGACGTGCCTTCTAGCAAATTGCATCCACCCTGTAGTGTGTCACCTGCCAAAGAGTAGAACAGAGCATGCACAGTGATGATAGCAGTTGATGAGACTATCTGAGTGGGGCACGTTTGAGCGACAGTCCTGTATAGAACCTCTGTCTTATCTTCTGACCAGCAGCTCTACATTGGGGACAAAGTGGTGTTTGGACTTGGCTTGTGTATGGGCACCCAGCAAAGTACCACACATTGCAGACCTCATACCCACCAAGCCCACGCTGTCCACAAGCCTACAGTACAGTGTGACTGCACCGTGAGGCAGAGAGGGAGATATCTGAAGCCAGTGGAACTCACACAAGGCATCTCAGTAGTGCTACCAACCTCCCTGCCCCTCCCTCCTTGGATAAGGGCAGCTGCATCCCAAAAACAAAACAAGTTCAAAGAGACTAAAATCAAGTACTGTCCGTCAGATGGTGTCAGCTCCTGATATGATGACTAAAAGCATATATATGAGGTGAGTGCAGTACTGAAGTTCACATACGTTCCTAATGGACCACAAAGATCACCATATTGTCCACATAGGATTGAGAGGGCAAGAAAAGCAACCTTAAAGTGAGAGCAAAATCACTAAAAATCACCAACAGTGGTCAAAAAAGAGGGTAAGGGACAATGCAAGAGACTCAGAGGCCAGGCAGCCAAAGAAAAGACCCCCACGCACACATTTTCGGGAGTTATAAAGTGGTCGCAACCCACACAACAGAAATAGAACATTGAACAACACAGCTGTTGTTGCCAAGGCACCACCCTGTTTCCATATGGAGGAGAACCCCATGATCCGACGCAGACCCCCCTTCCCCCAGGCACAAGTGCCCACTCATTTCCCTGTGGGAGGCACTGTACCGGCAGCCATCCACAATGGAAATGTAATTTGCAATATATTTCCATCTTTTGAAACAGCAGTTCCTGCAACAGCTGTGCCTTGTTGGGTATATGGATAAACAGATTGAATAACATTTCTTTACCCAAGAAGAACTCTACAAACTGTTTCTGAATCTACCAGTCACAGTGGAAACTGACAAATATGAACCTACCATAGCAGCACTAGATGCTTACTTCAATCTGCAACCTATCCTGGATGACAAGCGTTTTATCCTCAGACAAGTAAAACAAAAAGAAGGAGAATCTATCTACCACTTCTACACCTACCTGAGGAAACGTACAACCACATAAGTGGATGATGATGTTAACAATGCTGTATGAGCACAAGTCATTAAAGGCTGCTGCTTAGCACGCCTACGGTAATTAATCCTCTACAAGCCGAGAATAAACCTCAACAAGATCTCCACAATGAGGAGGTCACATTAATTGGCTGTTGCCCAGGCCACCATGATGCAAACCTCCATGGCCAAACTACAGGCCAAGAAAGGTGAAAAAATATCATGGCCTATCAAGACCGAGACAGCAGATGCTGTTCATGTCAAGCCTGTGCCCAGGTCAAACCCAGTCAGAAGTAGAAGCAACCTCAGTGATCAAAACGCATGTGTATTTTACAGGTGGGAACCCACTCGGCCAACAGCCATCCAGCACAAGGCAATACATGCTCCACCTGTGGTTGCCAAAACCATTTCACAAGAATATGCAGGCGAGGTCAGAAGAGATGAAATGGCAGAGAAGCATTTCCAGCATATGCAAGAGACAATGACTCAAACCTTGGCTCCACATCAGTGGACATACCGAGCTGACGGCAACCCAAACTCACAAAAGTTTTGCCCCTTAAGGAGACAATGAGAAAATTGTTCTCATCTTTGCGACTGACTGCTAATTAAGAGGCAAATGACTCACACAGAAATGCAAGGTCACCATTAATAGAACGAACGCTGTCGTACTCATAGAGACAGGATCCGCTGTTAATATTATGGACAAGCTGCAGTTCGACCTATTCCAACCAAGACCTGCTCTACAAATTATAAAAATCAGCATCTTTGTTTCCTGCAGTCATGGTCCATTTTCCATTGCAGGTATCTTTGTTGCATCCATCCAACACAAGACTCAAGCCCTAAAGACAGCATTCTTTGTTGTTGATAAAGCCACAAGCATCTTCAGTACCTGCACCACTGCAGACACTGGGTGTATGCTGTCTAAACATGAGGGACGTAGATAAAATCAGCAGTGAGTCTGTAGCCCTCTGACATTGAAGAGTCCCATTTCACTTAATCAAAACAGTGACCAGACCCACACATAGTAGCCACAAACACAACCAAACAGAAGCTATCACAATTTGCATGTAAATGAGTCTGTCAAATACAGCAATAAGAAGAGAAAGACACGTTGCCCCAATCCCCCCTCCACCCCCACCCCGAATGGCTTTAAATGGCACACATTGGTTTTTATGATCTGGCTTGATAGAGCAGCTATTGCCAGACAATTAATTATGTGAGAATAACCAGGTGAAGGGCTTTGGCTCCGCCCACATGTTGGGTGCCAGGAGTACATGTTTTGTTAGGCCAGACGTTGTGTACTTCTTTAAACAAAGTGTGTGCCCTCCACACATCTGTGATCATCTTGTTTATTTATCCACCTGCCTGAGCTTGAACTTTCAAAGGCATGAACATAACATTGTCATGCTATTCCGGTGTCTTAGATAACTAGATAATTTATGGTGTCTTTCTCCAGCAGCAGCAAAAATGGGAGGAAGGCACTCATTAACCTACATGGATTTTAAGGTCTGGCTTGACAGTGCAAGTATCAGCTGACCTTATGTGATCAACAAAACAGAGCATTCAGAGTCTGCATCCCCCACCCACATTTGTCTCCCTGGGTGCAGGATTTGATTGGGTCGAATGTGTCTGCTTACATTAAATAGACTGCATGTATTTTACTTTTTGTTTGTGGCAATGCAATATTCCATGCAGCAAGGCTGAGCTGGTTATGGTGGCAAGCTAATGATCAAGGCTAAAGGTATGATCTGTTTATTATGAAATGTTATGGCATTTCACATTCATTGTGAAAAGCATATGCTAACTCCTTAAGGGCGTGTATCAGTTGACACTGGAGAGGTATTCAAAGGCCCTTCTGATTCTTTTATTTTATGTTAACTTCAAGCTGCTCTGGAAGAGTTTCCAGGGCAACCTGAGTAGGCTCGATTTACTTTCACCGCATCAATGCTGAGGGGGGGGGGCATCTCTCAGCCCCTGAAAACTGAATCTCCCCTTTCCAATGATATCTCTGCCCAGTGGATTTCTGCTTGGGATCGCCACTGGAAAGTGATCCCCAAGCAGGGATCCACCCACTAGGAATCCAGGATGGGGTGACTTGACTGGCTCTCACTGGGTTATGTTACCCAGAATCCCTTGCAAACCTAAAAAATTGACAAACAAAACACATTTTCCTCACATTTCTGTGGTGGAAAGTTCTGGAATCTGCGTGGATCCATAAATTTCCACACACCCCGCATTCCCCAAAGTCTTCCGAGAAAAATGGTACCTCACTTTTGTGGGTAGGCCTAGTGCCGGCGACAGGAAACGGTGCAAAACGCAACGTGGACATACCACAATTTCACAGTGAAAAATGACCCTTTTTTGGCAAAGTTCCTAGCTGTAGTTTTTGAACCCTAGCTCTGCCGGGACCTAGGGAAACCTAGCAAACCTATACATTTTTGAAAACTAGACACCCAGGGGAATCCAGGATGGGGTGACTTGACTGGCTCTCACCAGGTTCTGTTACCCAGAATCCCTTGCAAACCTAAACAATTGTCAAAAAAACACACATTTTCCTCACATTTCTGTGGTGGAAAGTTCTGGAATCTGCGTGGATCCACAAATTTACACCCACCCCGCGTTCCCCAAAGTCTTCCGAGAAAAATGGTACCTCACTTGTGTGGGTAGGCCTAGTGCCGGCGACAGGAAACGGCGCAAAACGCAACGTGGACACACCACAATTTCACAGTGAAAAATGACCCTTTTTTGGCAAAGTGCCTAGCTGTAGTTTTTGAACCCTAGCTCTGCCGGCACCTAGGGAAACCTAGCAAACCTATACATTTTTGAAAACTAGACACGCAGGGGAATCCATTATGGGGTGACTTGACTGGCTCTCACCAGGTTCTGTTACCCAGAATCCCTTGCAAACCTAAAACATTGTCAAAAAAACACATTTTCCTCACATTTCTGTGGTGGACAGTTCTGGAATCTGCGTGAGTCCACAAATATCCACCCACCCCGTGTTCCCCAAAGTCTTCCGAGAAAAATGGTACCTTACTTGTGTGGGTAGACCTAGTGCCCGCAACAGGAAACGGCGCAAAACGCAACGTGGACACACCATAATTTCACAGTGAAAAATGACCCTTTTTGGCAAAGTGCCTAGCTGTAGTTTTTGAACCCTAGCTCTGCCGGCACCTAGGCAAACCTAGCAAACCTATACATTGTTGAAAACTAGACACCCAGGGAATCCAGAATGGGGTGACTTGACTGGCTCTCACCAGGTTCTGTTACCCAGAATCCCTTGCAAACCTAAAAAATTGTCAAAAATACACATTTTTCGCACATTTCTGTGGTGGAAAGTTCTGGAATCTGTGTGGATCCACAGAATTCCACCCACCCCGAGTTCCCCAAAGTCTTTCGAGAAAAATGGTACCTTACTTGCGTGGGTGGGTCAAGTACCCGCGACAGACAAGGGCCCAAACCTATTGAGGCAACATCAAAATTACCTATCACAAACCAACCTGGTTTTGCAAGGGGGTCCCATGACTTTTGGCCCGGAGCTCGGCGGCCACCTAGGGAAACCTACCAAACCCACACATTTCTGAAAACTAGACACCCGGGGATTCCAGGGAGGTATGGCTTGCGTGGATCCCCCAACGTTTTCTTACCCAGAATCCCCAGCAAACCTCAAATATAGCTGAAAAAATCACTTTTTCACACATTTTTGTGTGGGAAAGTTGTGGCATCACCGGGCTGACACAAATGTCCCACCACCCAGCGTTCACCCAGGTCTCCCGATAAAAATGGTGCCTCACTCGTGTGGGAGGCCCAAGTACCCGCGACAGGCAAGGGCCCAAAACGTATTGTGGCGACATCAAAATTGCCTATCACAAAACGACCTGGTTTTGCAAGGGGGTCCCATGACTTTTGGCCCGGGCTCGGCGGCCACCTAGGGAAACCTACCAAACCCACACATCTCTGAAAACTAGACACCTGGGGGATTCCAGGGAGGTATGGCTTGCGTGGATCCCTCAACGTTTTCTTATCCAGAATCCCCTGCAAACCTGAAAATTTGCTGAAAAAATCACTTTTTTCACACATTTTTGTGTGGGAAAGTTGTGGCATCACTGGGCTGACACAAATCACTTTTTTCACACATTTTTGTGTGGGAAAGTTGTGGCATCACCGGGCTGACACAAATGTCCTACCACCCAGCGTTCCCCCAGGTCTCCCGATAAAAATGGTGCCTCACTCGTGTGGGAGGCCCAAGTACCCGCGACAGGCAAGGGCCCAAAACGTATTGAGGCGACATCAAAATTGCCTATCACAAAACTACCTGGTTTTGCAAGGGGGGTCCCATGACTTTTTGGACCGGGACTCGGCGGCCACCTAGGGAAACCTAACAAACCCACACATCTCTGAAAACTAGACACCCGGGGGATTCCTGGGAGGTATGGCTTGCGTAGATCTCTCAATGTTTTCTTACCCAGAATCCCCTGCAAAGCTGAAATTTAGCTGAAAAAATCACTTTTTTCACATATTTTTGTGTGGGAAAGTTGTGGCATCAACAGGCTGACACAAATTTCCTACCACCCAGCGTTCCCCCAGGTCTTCCGATAAAAATGGTGCCTAGTTGTCCTATGGGGTGGGGGTCCTTTAGATATAAGCAAAGTACTTATAAAATATGTTTTTGTAAGTCCTGGTGCTGGAAAAATGGCCCAAGTCATTTTTCTCATTGCAAATCCCCTGTTACATAGGTTAACATGGTAGGAAGTTATTAATTAATAACTCTTGATAGGAGAGGGCTAGAAGTGCCATTCAAAGATTTCCCCGAATGGTATCAATAAATCCAACAATATGAAAGTGTACCTACAAGAAGTTATAAGACTTTCTTGTTTGTAAGTCCAGATTCAGCCTTTCCAGTGGTCTGCCCTGATTGGTCAGAGTTAAGTGGATTAGCCAGCCTGCCTGGAGAGGTGATAAAGAGCCCCTGGGGTTATGCAGCTGGGCTGGGAGGGCAGTGTGCTGGTCCACAGGAATGCCAGGCCAGGGGGAGGGGTTGTAAACCATGGGCTTTAAAGAGAGAAGCAGAACCCAGTGACATTTACAACTCTGAACTTTCTACCTCAGGCAGATGGGGGATTAAGGAAGGTATGAGCAGATGCAGGGGGAGTCTAAGTAAATTAGCCATCCTAGGGGTGTGTTTAGCCAGCTCTTGCCTCCTTGCTGGAAAATCTGCCATTATGGATTTGGAAGATTTGATGCACTCTGGGACAAAATGATGCCACACTCTACAGGAAGTGGTCATATGTTTGAGGAGTTACCCTGCTCCCATTGGTCAGGAGTGACCTCCTGTCTGACCCAAAGAACATGGAATAAGTATCTGAGAGGGCAGAGCCCTCCAGATCTGCTGCTTGAAACTTACTGAAGCAAGACATTGCCAAGCTGAGAAGTTTTGCTGTGCAAAGATTTCTAAGGCCTGACCTCTGAAGACTGCACTATCTGAAACTACAGCCCTGTGGATTATCTTGCTGAAAAGGAACTAAAGAGTGGACTCCCTGAAAGCTACAGGTTAAAAGAGCTCATCTGGAACATCACCAACTAATTCTGCACCTTGGAGAACTACCAGTGGATTTGTAAGGGTGACGTCCAAGTGGATTGTGGGAACTGAAGTCCTCAACTTTCAAGGATCATCTTGGAGCTTCCAGACCCTTGGAGTGAGTTTGAGACACTTTGGGACCCTTTGAGGAACTTCAGGAAGAAGTTCAAGAAGTTTGGAGAACTTTGGAGGAACTTTGAAAAAAGCTCCGCTAAAGCTCCGTCGGTCCAACTTCCAGAGTTTGACCGGGACTAGAAGAAATCTGAATCCGGTGAACCCTCACCGGATCCGGCTACATGAAGAGCATCGAGAGACCCCGCGAGAAAAAGCTCCAGAAAAGTTTCTAAGTCCACTCGTAGAAAAGGTGACCGGAAGCAACTGCGAGAGCCAAGCCGCCTGCCTTCCATCGCGTGTCAGCCGGGGCTCCTGGGTTGCCCCGCTGAAGCGCTAAAGAAAAAGTTTCTAAGTCCGCTCCAGGGAAGTTTACCGGGAGCTCGTCGAAAGACAATCCGGCGAACCCTCACCGGATCCGGACTGGCTGGGAGCTTCGAGGGGCCTCGAGGAAAAAAGCTCCAGAAAAGTTTCTAAGTGTGAAGGTAGAAACTAAGACCGGGACCTGCCGCAAGCTGTAGCCGCCCAGGGCTCCATCGCGGTCGGCCTGAAACTTTGACTTTGCCCCGGTTCTATCACGAGCAGGTATCCCAATATGGTGCTATAAACTTCTAAGTGCTATATTTTATTAAATCTTTGAAAATTCATATCTCCGGTTCCCTACATTGGATTTTTGTCGTTTTGGTGTCATTTTAAAGATACAAATATTTCCTATTTATATAAATTGGTGTTGGATTTTTATTATGTGTGCTGTCTTAATTATTTACTGAATTGGTGTTTTTAAATGCTTTACATACCTGTCTTTGAAGTTAAGCCTGTCTGCTCGCAGCCACGTTACCAAGGGTTGAGCATAGGAATAATTTTCTAAGACCTATGCTGAGTCCTATCATGTGTTAGTGGCCTTATTGCCAGTGGCAGACCTACATTTGCCCCTACCAATAATCCACTTTCCAACACCATCACTAATCTTCCAGTTGAGTGAACTAAGCTCCAAGAGATCAACTACGTTTTAATATAATTTTTCTACTGCATCAAACCCTCATCCATAGATATACCTGGTCCACACTCAGACCGGCCTGCATTTAACTCATGATTACTCTAAGGATGCTTAGAAATTGTGTTGTTGGTTGACTGGGGTGGGAGCCCTGGTCAGGCAGCAATTACAATCCCTGTCAGGGTGAGGCACAAGCCAATCCTAAATTAACCTGTGCTCAACCCTCTGGTAGCTTGGCATAGAGCAATCAGGCTTAATTCAGAGACTATGTGTAAAGGTGTTGTGCAACACCTATAACAGTATTGAAGAGAAAACACCAAGCAAAAAGAAACCCACACCAAGTTAGAAACATAAGTAATGTTTAATAAACAAAATAAGACAAGAACAACAAAAATCCACTCAGTACAACCAGAGATGTGCAATTTTAAAGATTTCAGTGAAAATAGCACCAACTGTGGATATGTGGTCGCGCCGGACCGGGACAAAGTCACAAGTACAGGCTGACCGTGATAGAGCATGGGACGGCAACAGGGGCCCAGTTTGGCCCGCTAAATGGAGTACCTTAATTTCTGGTTTGCAGAGAGTTGCAAGGGTCCGCGTCAAAGATGTTCTGCGCAGCAGAAGATATGCGTCTGTCCCAAAATGCAGTGAGGCTGCAATGCGAGGGCCTGCATTGTTGTCGAGGATCCATTCGACAGGACTTGTGATGTGAAGCGCAGGGTCAAAAATGCATCGCACAATTGGTCCAATGTGTCGGTTCCGAGCAGCTATGAAGCTGCGATGCGGAGTCGGTCATCATCCTCGAGGCTGCCGTCTACGAGAAACGTGAGGACCTGCGATAGGATGCGTCATGCAGCGGCTGTTCTGCTGAGGCGTGGGCTGTGATGCGATGCGGGTCTTTGTGATGGTGGAGATTCATGCAGTAGCTGTAACACAGACTATTCTCACTTGGGATGGGAACATCTCTAGTGCCCAACGCAGATTTGAAGCATGTCTGTCAGCTGTGTTTCAGTAGATGTGCCAGAGCAACCTTCAGTGCAACACAAGTAAGACAGTGATGCTGGTCTTTGGATCTCCTCCCCTTTGCGGGTGGAGAAATTTGGGCAAGTTCAGCTCCATCTCCTCAGACCCCCTATTATGGTAATCAAGAACCTCGGAGAGAAGTTTGATAGTAATTTGTCCTTCAAACTGCAAGTGGAGAGCACAGCTGGGACTTGTTTGGTCTTGCTGCATTTCCTGAGGAAGTTTCTGTTCCTTCTCCCTGCCTTTTGTCAGAAGACGGTAGTCCATGCCATCATAACTTCTCAGCTGGACTATGCCAATGCCTCTCTCTCTACCTACTCAAGAGACTCCAGTTGGTGCAGAATGCTTCTGCAAGGCTCCTGTTGAATATCCTGAGGAACGTTTCTGTTCATGCCTATCTCAAAGAGCTACATTGGCTGCCCATTCAGGCAATAGCAAAATTTAAGGGACTGGTTGTTCCCACAGAGCGTTTTATGGATTAAGTCCTAAATATTTATCTAAATGACTTTTTCACTGCTTGCCCTCCAGAACCCTACTTTAGGCTGATGCACTGCTTGCTGTGGTGCCCAACACAAGGAGGAAAAAACAGGCAGAATCCCCCCCAGGCACCAGACGGTTATTAAGGATGTAGACTCTTTTAAACATTGCCTGAAAGCCTGGCTTTTCAATAAAGCATTTTAGTTTGAGTCCCCGCATTTATACATTGTGGATCAGTGGTCTATACACCTGCAGCGCCGGGACACACCTTGGAGTATCTGTGCTCTTTATAAGCTCCAGTTTAATTTAATTTGATTTGATCCTGCCAGTGATGGCACACCTAATCTCCCTATTGTATGTGGTTGTCTAGGGGAATACACAAAGCCCAACTGTCAAATACACCCAGTCATGTGACCCAGAGACAGGCTACAGGCACTAGAGGGTCAAGGCAGGAAACTTCCAACTTTCTAAAAGTGGAATTTCCAAAATTGTAATTTAAAATCCAACTTTACCATGAGAGAGGATTTTTCATTGCAATTCCAAAGACAGCAAATATGACCTGATTACCTTTTCACATTCGGAAATTATCATTTATTAGATGTAATAAGGTAACTCCAATGTTAGTCTATGGGAGAGGTAGGCCATGTATCAGTGAAAAACGAATTTAAGAGTTTTCCACTACCAAGACATGTAAAACTTATAAGTGCACTTCCCACTTTTTAGATACACAGCACCCTGCACCCTGGGCTGTCCAGGGCCTATCCTAGGGGTGATGTACATGTATTAAAAAGGAAGGATTAGGCCTGGCAAAAGGTTTATTTTGCTAGGTTGACAACACAGTTTAAAACTTCACACATGGGCTGCAATGACAGGATTGAGACATGTTTAAAGTACTAAGTAAGTAGGTGGCACAGCCAGTGCCGCAGGTCCACTAGTAGCATTTACTTTTCAAAACCCTGGGACTAGGGACTTACGAGTAAATTAAATATGCCAATTGGGTATAAGCCAATTCTACCATGTTTTAGGGAGAGAGCTCAAGCACTGGTTAGCAGTGGTAGAGTGTGCCGAGTCCCGAAGGCCAACAAAAACGGGTTCAGAAAAATAGAGGGTGAAGGCACAAAGTTTGGGGATGATGCTGCAGAAAGGGTCAAGTCAAACAGCAGCTATTAGGGGAATTAGTAGGTTTTCATCTTGAAATTGTATCTTGTATTGCATTGTTCTTGCTGATTTCCCCATCCCCCACATATAATGAGAATATGCCTTAAACTCAGCCATTGTACATAAAGGGAGATTGAAGACTACCTCCAGAGGTTCTCTTCAAGTGTCTTCTACACAGTCCTCATTTCATCCTCATTTCAATTTTTGCAAAATATTTGGTTTACTTGTTAAATGTAGACCTTTCCCGTGTCAAATATGTTCTCCTTGTGTGTTGCACTCAGCCCAGGTGCGCAAGAATTGTTTTCTTCAAGGCAATTGCTCAGGTATTTATGATGCACTCATAATTTGCACATTTTCTGCTGGGCAAACATAGTTTTCACTAACAGAAAAGATTTGCTTCATGTGGTATCTGAAAGGATTGATAACATTGAAAGAGGCTCAATGGTAGTTTTAGTAACTCAAGAGCACCTTGTGTTTTGTGAATGATTAAGGCTTGTTTTCCATTCTTTAGTAACACAAGAGCACCTTGTGTTTTGTGATTAATCAAGGCTTGTTTTACATTCCTAACAAAAATATGAAAATGGATCAGTGCAATATATTAACAGATATAGTATCTCTAATGTTTAAGAAACATGAAACGATAAAAATCTATCTGACTCCAATGATTACTATATGTTCATTGCTTTGAATCTATTTTTTATGTACAGGCAAGGTAAAAAAAACAAGTATGAAATTGATGGACCGCACGTCAGGTAAGTCATGGTATTTATAAAAAACCTTTTGCATTTAGATTCACGTGGTCTGGTACTTCAGATGTTGGATATCAGTTCTCGATGTTAGCAAAATGATTCATTTGTTTTTGATTTAACTAAATTATTTTCAGCCTTTATTTGTGTATTTATTTTATTTCTTAACATTTCATGCACATTGTATAATTTGCTTTTTATTTTACAATAATACATGTATGTATTTTTGGTGTTTAGGTGTTTTCCATTGCTACAATATGTAAACGTTCGGTCAGTTCAAGCACCACACAAGGTAGACATGCAATTGAGATCAATGTAACAATAATGGTCTTGTGTGGAAAATTGTTATATTAGGTTATTCAGTTCTATCTGTCAAGTTTAACCTGTGGGAAGGTGGAGATGCCCAGTTGTCATGAGTGTATGTAGCGACAAACATTGGCAAAGGAATATATGATGTTACTTCGCATGCGTTTACAACGCATGCCTTTACAACGCGGTCAGTACAATGACCGCGTTGTTACCACGCGTACCATTACAACGCAAGTCATTACATCGACTTGCTGTAGGGGGCGCTGGAGTTTGGAATAGTATAATTTACTATTCCAACTCCAGTCTGTGCAACAGTAGGGAAGGTGTTGGATTTAAAATACAACACCTAAAGCCCCCTACAGCAAGTCGTTGTAATGACTTGCGTT
The DNA here is from genome assembly GCA_963921515.1 of Calotriton arnoldi. Taxonomy (NCBI): domain Eukaryota; kingdom Metazoa; phylum Chordata; class Amphibia; order Caudata; family Salamandridae; genus Calotriton; species Calotriton arnoldi. The sequence goes on from CAWUFW010002625.1 coordinate 227,301, forward strand.
GTAATGGTATGTGTGGTAACAACGCGGTTGTTGCTCTGACTGCGTGGTAATGGCACCGCGTTGTACCGACATCGTTGTAAACGCTGTTTCCCTTGGTAAAGCCATTAGGTCTGGCATTGACTGGCTGCCCTTTAGCTATGTCTTGTAATGGGTTTTGTAACAGCAGGTTTACACAGAATGTTCTCAAGTTTAGCGGAGATAAGACAGAGGCCCTCTGCCTCTCCAAGAGTAAGATACCACGGCCACGTTCCTGTGCTTTTAGGCCATTGCCTGGGGAGGCTCCTTCTACCATCTTATCGGCCATGAGAAATCTAGGGTTTCAAATTGATATGGATATCTCAGTGACCTCGCAAGTCAGTGAGCTTTCTTCTACCTGCTTTGCCCTACTGAAAACATTCCAGAAGATCTTGCCTTTACTTACGTTACACCTATGGTCACTGCTTATCAAGGTGGCAGTCTTGAGCAGATTGGACTAACGGAAATTTCCTCCTCTTATGGTCCCCTGATTACCTGCACAAACTTATGTATTGGATCTAGACTGCCGCAGCATGACTAGCCCTAGGGCTTCTTCATTCTTCCTTGGCTTCTGATGCCTCAGACAAACTTCACTGGCTCCCTGTGCTGAAAAGTACTATTTTCAAATCCCTTTGTATGGTGCACAAGACAATTCCCCATGTTGGAGCTTTTAGCTTCACAACAGATTTTGCTGTTATCATCCTATATGCCAGCCTCAGTCATCTGATACTAATTAACTTATACTTCCGGAGGTAAAACGTCTATATGTTGAGAGAAGATCTTTCTCAGTTCAAGGCTCCCGTCTTTGTAGGAATCTACCTTCCTATCTTCGATCCATCACAGATCTTTCACATTCAGGATAGCTCTGAAGAATTGGCTCCACTCTCGTTAATCATGTGAGTGTTGGATCTTTATGATATGCAGCTGTTACCAGAACCAGAACACCTTTCTAGGTATCAATTTTGCTCTTGAGATGGCTAATAATATTAATAATTATAGGTTTTGTTCAATGTTATTGTTGGATGAACTGCCAGGGCCTCGTCAATATATATATTTTTTTAAATGGTTAAAACCAAAACAATTTTTGGGTCTCAAAATACACACATTGGCATAGTAGTCCAAGGTACCAAAGGGAAGTACTTTGTGTGCGAATACTCCTTGTGAAAGAGAAGAAAGCTGCACTCACAGTGAAGTTAGTCAGTGGCTTAAGTGGGCTGACACATTAACCCATGCTGCATGCCATAATGGGGGAAGAAGAATATGAAGTACTGAGCATCAGACCAACGGCTGGGTGAAAGTTCCAAGTAAGTATATCATATATATAATTTTAATAATATCAAACTATCTTGTCTAACACTAGACCTAAAAACTAAGGGATCCTAGTTCTAAATCCAATGGTTGCTTGAATAGATTTATTTTAAAAACTTCCTGAAAAACAGATAGTTTGACTCGTGCCAGCTCCCCATGCGACAGTTCTCCTGTTCAGCTTGCCCGCAGGCCATTACCCTCTGGAGCCTCAGGTTTGTGCCTGCTCTGCTCGTCTTCTGCCTTCTTTTTACTCTTTTGCTTGATTTCTGCAAATTTTTCTGCCTTTTTTCCCGCTTCTGCCCTCTATTTGTGCCTCTCTCTGCTTCTTCTGCCTGTTATTTTGCCTCTTTCTGCTTGTTTCTGACCTTTATTTTGCCTCTTTCTGCTCATTTATGACCTTTATGTTTCCTCTTTCTGCTTTATTTTTCTTCTTTCTGGCCATTCCTGCCTGTTATTTCGCCTCTTTCTCCTAGTTTCTGACATTTATTTTTCCTCTTTCTGCCATTTCTGCATGCTATTTAGTCTCTTTCGGCTTGTTTCTGACCTTCGTTTTCGTCTCGTTTCTGACCCTTAATGTCCTCTTTCTGCTCGTTTCTGACCTTCTTTTTCCTTTTTTGCTATTTTCTGACCTTTATTTTTCCTATTTCTACTCATTTCCTCCCTCTTCCTGCCGTTTCCCTCCTCCCACCATTTCCTTCCTCCAGCCACCAAGCACACAACCTTACTCCCAGGACCTACTTAATGGAGGCCACAGCGCGACCCCATTGAGCAGGTCCTCGTACCAGCCTCCCCAGCAATAGTTCTCCTGTCCAGTTTGCCCGCAGTCCGCTGCACTCTGCTGTCTTAGGTTTGTGCCTCCTCTTCTCATTTTCTGCCTTCTTTCTGCTCACCCTCTGCTCATTTTTCTGCCCACTTTGCCCTCTATTTTTGCCTCCCTAAGCCCGTTATTTTCCTTTTCTGCTTGTTTCTGACCTTTATTTTGCCTCTCTCTGCTTGATTCTGACCTTTACTTTCCCTCTTTTTGCTCAATTCTGACCTTTTCTTTGCCTCTTTCTGCACATTTTTGACCTTATTTCGCCTCTTTCTGCTCGTTTCTGACCTTTATTTTTCCTCTTTCTGACCATTTCTGCCTGTTATTTTTCCTCTTCCTGCTCATCTCCGGCCATTATTTTTCCTCTTTCTTCTTGATTCTGACCTGTATTTTTCCTCTTTCTACTCATTTCTGACCTGGCTCTTCGATGGAGTCATCGCATCCATAGCACCCAGATACCCCTTGGGGTGACAGTGCTGCACTATACAAATGCTGATTGATGATTGATTTGACTTAGTTCTTAATGACAGGGTTAGAGAATTTCCATGTGAATGGCTCTGTGCTATGAGAAACTGGCCATTTATTTGAAATGCTGCCTTCAGATATTGGGTGTACACGTGTGAGTGCATATTGTGATTGTGTGTCCATGCTTGTGTGTGTATGTGAGTAGGTATATATAGGGCAATTGTATGTACTGGCTTTTGCACGTACTTTGGCCTCATGTTCTAGGATGCCTTATGCATGGAGTGCAGTACTAGTATTTAACATTAGTCCCCACATTGGAGAAAGAAGGGCATCTTTAAGAAAGCTTGAATTTGATTATATTGTGTGCAAGTCTATGTTCGTCAATTATCTATTTGACTAGGCTCATTGAAATCACATTGAAAACCTCTAGTAGCGTGATGACTAGTGTTCTAGTTTGTTTTCCCTCCATGGTCCGTTTCAAGGAGTTGTAAACGTCACTGGCATGCATAGCTGGAAATTATTCTTTTAATCACTCAATTCATAGGGACATTGAATCTTAGGTCAAAATTAAAGATTTTTCCCAGCTTTTTATAAGTTTCTGTTGGAACTGAGTAGTCCCTAAAGTGGTGGACATGTGAATTTAATTTCCCATATCTTTCGCACCAAACGAAAATGTGTAATGTTTTTTTACTCCCAGAATTATCTTCTAGTTGGAGATGGATTTTCATGCATGTAAAAGTATGGAATTATCGTTAATTTAGCTGGGCCAGTGAATGCATGTATATTGTGTAGATTAATTGAGAAGATATGTACCAGGGTGCACCAAGAGAGACGTGCCTTCTAGCAAATTGCATCCACCCTGTAGTGTGTCACCTGCCAAAGAGTAGAACAGAGCATGCACAGTGATGATAGCAGTTGATGAGACTATCTGAGTGGGGCACGTTTGAGCGACAGTCCTGTATAGAACCTCTGTCTTATCTTCTGACCAGCAGCTCTACATTGGGGACAAAGTGGTGTTTGGACTTGGCTTGTGTATGGGCACCCAGCAAAGTACCACACATTGCAGACCTCATACCCACCAAGCCCACGCTGTCCACAAGCCTACAGTACAGTGTGACTGCACCGTGAGGCAGAGAGGGAGATATCTGAAGCCAGTGGAACTCACACAAGGCATCTCAGTAGTGCTACCAACCTCCCTGCCCCTCCCTCCTTGGATAAGGGCAGCTGCATCCCAAAAACAAAACAAGTTCAAAGAGACTAAAATCAAGTACTGTCCGTCAGATGGTGTCAGCTCCTGATATGATGACTAAAAGCATATATATGAGGTGAGTGCAGTACTGAAGTTCACATACGTTCCTAATGGACCACAAAGATCACCATATTGTCCACATAGGATTGAGAGGGCAAGAAAAGCAACCTTAAAGTGAGAGCAAAATCACTAAAAATCACCAACAGTGGTCAAAAAAGAGGGTAAGGGACAATGCAAGAGACTCAGAGGCCAGGCAGCCAAAGAAAAGACCCCCCACGCACACATTTTCGGGAGTTATAAAGTGGTCGCAACCCACACAACAGAAATAGAACATTGAACAACACAGCTGTTGTTGCCAAGGCACCACCCTGTTTCCATATGGAGGGAGAACCCCATGATCCGACGCAGACCCCCCCCCCCCTTCCCCCCCAGGCACAAGTGCCCACTCATTTCCCTGTGGGAGGCACTGTACCGGCAGCCATCCACAATGGAAATGTAATTTGCAATATATTTCCATCTTTTGAAACAGCAGTTCCTGCAACAGCTGTGCCTTGTTGGGTATATGGATAAACAGATTGAATAACATTTCTTTACCCAAGAAGAACTCTACAAACTGTTTCTGAATCTACCAGTCACAGTGGAAACTGACAAATATGAACCTACCATAGCAGCACTAGATGCTTACTTCAATCTGCAACCTATCCTGGATGACAAGCGTTTTATCCTCAGACAAGTAAAACAAAAAGAAGGAGAATCTATCTACCACTTCTACACCTACCTGAGGAAACGTACAACCACATAAGTGGATGATGATGTTAACAATGCTGTATGAGCACAAGTCATTAAAGGCTGCTGCTTAGCACGCCTACGGTAATTAATCCTCTACAAGCCGAGAATAAACCTCAACAAGATCTCCACAATGAGGAGGTCACATTAATTGGCTGTTGCCCAGGCCACCATGATGCAAACCTCCATGGCCAAACTACAGGCCAAGAAAGGTGAAAAAATATCATGGCCTATCAAGACCGAGACAGCAGATGCTGTTCATGTCAAGCCTGTGCCCAGGTCAAACCCAGTCAGAAGTAGAAGCAACCTCAGTGATCAAAACGCATGTGTATTTTACAGGTGGGAACCCACTCGGCCAACAGCCATCCAGCACAAGGCAATACATGCTCCACCTGTGGTTGCCAAAACCATTTCACAAGAATATGCAGGCGAGGTCAGAAGAGATGAAATGGCAGAGAAGCATTTCCAGCATATGCAAGAGACAATGACTCAAACCTTGGCTCCACATCAGTGGACATACCGAGCTGACGGCAACCCAAACTCACAAAAGTTTTGCCCCTTAAGGAGACAATGAGAAAATTGTTCTCATCTTTGCGACTGACTGCTAATTAAGAGGCAAATGACTCACACAGAAATGCAAGGTCACCATTAATAGAACGAACGCTGTCGTACTCATAGAGACAGGATCCGCTGTTAATATTATGGACAAGCTGCAGTTCGACCTATTCCAACCAAGACCTGCTCTACAAATTATAAAAATCAGCATCTTTGTTTCCTGCAGTCATGGTCCATTTTCCATTGCAGGTATCTTTGTTGCATCCATCCAACACAAGACTCAAGCCCTAAAGACAGCATTCTTTGTTGTTGATAAAGCCACAAGCATCTTCAGTACCTGCACCACTGCAGACACTGGGTGTATGCTGTCTAAACATGAGGGACGTAGATAAAATCAGCAGTGAGTCTGTAGCCCTCTGACATTGAAGAGTCCCATTTCACTTAATCAAAACAGTGACCAGACCCACACATAGTAGCCACAAACACAACCAAACAGAAGCTATCACAATTTGCATGTAAATGAGTCTGTCAAATACAGCAATAAGAAGAGAAAGACACGTTGCCCCAATCCCCCCTCCACCCCCACCCCGAATGGCTTTAAATGGCACACATTGGTTTTTATGATCTGGCTTGATAGAGCAGCTATTGCCAGACAATTAATTATGTGAGAATAACCAGGTGAAGGGCTTTGGCTCCGCCCACATGTTGGGTGCCAGGAGTACATGTTTTGTTAGGCCAGACGTTGTGTACTTCTTTAAACAAAGTGTGTGCCCTCCACACATCTGTGATCATCTTGTTTATTTATCCACCTGCCTGAGCTTGAACTTTCAAAGGCATGAACATAACATTGTCATGCTATTCCGGTGTCTTAGATAACTAGATAATTTATGGTGTCTTTCTCCAGCAGCAGCAAAAATGGGAGGAAGGCACTCATTAACCTACATGGATTTTAAGGTCTGGCTTGACAGTGCAAGTATCAGCTGACCTTATGTGATCAACAAAACAGAGCATTCAGAGTCTGCATCCCCCACCCACATTTGTCTCCCTGGGTGCAGGATTTGATTGGGTCGAATGTGTCTGCTTACATTAAATAGACTGCATGTATTTTACTTTTTTGTTTGTGGCAATGCAATATTCCATGCAGCAAGGCTGAGCTGGTTATGGTGGCAAGCTAATGATCAAGGCTAAAGGTATGATCTGTTTATTATGAAATGTTATGGCATTTCACATTCATTGTGAAAAGCATATGCTAACTCCTTAAGGGCGTGTATCAGTTGACACTGGAGAGGTATTCAAAGGCCCTTCTGATTCTTTTTATTTTATGTTAACTTCAAGCTGCTCTGGAAGAGTTTCCAGGGCAACCTGAGTAGGCTCGATTTACTTTCACCGCATCAATGCTGAGGGGGGGGGGCATCTCTCAGCCCCTGAAAACTGAATCTCCCCTTTCCAATGATATCTCTGCCCAGTGGATTTCTGCTTGGGATCGCCACTGGAAAGTGATCCCCAAGCAGGGATCCACCCACTAGGCCCCTGGGACATGGGGGAGAAGCCCCTTAGGCAAGTTCTTATGCTTCCAAACTATCCCCAAAGATTTCAGTCTGTCAGCCTCCCCGTGGAGGCCGATAGGGGTGATTACCCCCAGTCACGTCCCCCACCCCCAGGGTTGCAGAAAGCTCATTAACTAGACAGCAGAGAAAATAAAATGTAGGGGTGAGGACTGTCCACCATTAGCATGGCCATGCCCCCACCAAAAAACTGCAGCATCAGACGTTCTAGACACCAGGGGAAAGAAAAACATACAGATCTGGAAGCTAGGCTAGTCACCATGGTCATGGCCATGCCCCAACCCTAAAACATGTGGCATCATTCTTTCTACCCCTCCTGGGGGCAGATGGGGTAATTATCCCAAATCTGCCTCGCCCTGGGGGGGGCCGGGTTGAAAGCCCACTAGACACTAGGATCATTTTGTATAAAAAATGTACAGAGGAGGAGGCTGCCCACCATGGGTATTGCCATACCCCCCCCCCCAAAAGGGCACAGGCAGTTTTTCTGCCTCCCCTGCTGTGCGTTGGCCAATTACCCCCAATTTGCCCCCCCGACACCAGGGACTGCATTTATGTAGTGTTTTTTTTGTGTGGGCAGCCCCCTTAAGCATGTATTTGTCCCATTTGTGGTGTGGGTGTGGCCAATGTCAGTTTTTCTGCACCCCCTCCACCAGGGCCAGATAGTGGGTTTGTGTTCAATTTGCCCCTGTGTGGGGCAGAGAGCCCACTACACACCAGGGACTTCAAAATGGCGCCAAAACAATAGGTGGGCGTGACCTACCCTGGCATCGAGCCATACCCCCTCCCCAGAAAGGGCAATAGTGCCTTTCTTCCCCGGGGAAGACAATAGGTTTATCCTAACTGGGTAGAATGCCCCAAATATGCCCCTAGGGGTGTAGAAAGTCCACCTGATACCAGAGATTTTGCCTTTAGGACAAAAGAAAGTGGTGTAAGTGTTGCACTCTGACACTTGGCACCCCCACCACAAATGGCTTACATACGTCTTTCTGCCTCCCCCAGGGGCACCAAAGGGTTTGCCATCAATTTGCCCACTACACACCAGGGAATTCAAAATGGTGCCAAGACAAAAAACGAAGGGTCAATCAATCAATCAATCATGTCACTTATAAAGCGCACTACATACCCGCGAGGGTCTCAAGGCGCTGGGGGAAGAGGTGGGTGGTGCTGCTACTGATCGAAGAGCCAGGTCTTGAGGAGTCTTCTGAAGGCCAGTAGGTCTTGGGTCTGTCGGAGGTTGGTGGGGAGGGTGTTCCAGGTCTTGGCGGTGAGGTGGGAGAAGGATCTGCCGCCGGCGGTCGTTTTCTGGATGCGGGGGACTGTGGCGAGGGCGAGGCTGGTCGAGCGGAGCTGGCGGGTGGGGGTGTAGAAGCTGAGTCGTCTGTTGAGGTAGGCTGGTCCGGAGTTGTGGAGTGCTTTGTGTGCGTGGGTGAGGAGCTTGAAGGTTATCCTCTTGTTGACAGGGAGCCAGTGCAGGTCTCTCAGGTGGGGTGTGATGTGGCTGCGTCGGGGGATGTCGAGGATAAGACGTGCAGAGGCGTTCTGGATGCGTTGCAGCCGTCTCAGGAGCTTAGCCGTCGTTCCTGCGTAGAGGGCGTTTCCGTAGTCCAGCCTGCTGGTGACGAGGGCCTGGGTGACTGTTTTTCTTGTTTCGGTGGGGATCCACTTGAAGATCCTGCGGAGCATTCGGAGGATGTTGAAGCAGGATGAGGAAACGGCGTTGACCTGCTTAGTCATGGAGAGGGTGGGGTCGAGGATGACCCCTAGGTTGCGTACGTGGTCGGTGGGTGGCGGGGCTGTTCCCAGTGATGTTGGCCACCAGGAGTCGTCCCAGGCTGAAGGGTTGGAACCAAGGATGAGGACCTCCGTCTTGTCCGAGTTCAGCTTCAGGCGGCTGGTCCTCATCCATTCGGCGACGGCCTTCATTCCTTCGTGGAGGTGGGCTTTGGCGATGTGAGGGTCTTTGGTGAGGGAGAGGATCAGCTGGGTGTCGTCGGCGTAGGAGATGATGTTGAGGTTGTGCTGTCGGGCGACGTGGGCGAGGGGTGCCATGTAGATGTTGAACAGCGTTGGGCTGAGGGAGGAGCCTCGGGTACGCCGCAGATGATCTTGGTGGCCTTGGATCGGAAGGGGCGAGGCGGACGCTTTGTGTTCTGCCGGAAAGGAAGGATGTGGTCCAGTCCAGGGCCTTCTCTTGGATCCCGGCGTCGTGAAGGCGTGTTCGTAGTGTGTGGTGGCAGACCGTGTCGAAGGCGGCTGATAGGTCCAGGAGGATGAGGGCTGCTGTTTCTCCGTTGTCTAGCAGGGTCCTGATGTCATCGGTGGCGGCGATGAGGGCTGTTTCGGTGCTGTGGTTGCTGCGGAAGCCGGACTGGGAAGGGTCCAGGATGTTGTTCTCCTCGAGGTAGCGGGTCAGTTGTTTGTTGACGATTTTCTCGGTGACCTTCGCGGGGAACGGGAGCAGAGAGATGGGTCGGAAGTTCTTGAGGTCCTTGGGGTCTGCCTTGGGTTTCTTGAGTAAGGCGGTGATCTCGGCGTGCTTCCAGCTTTCCGGGAAGGTTGCTGTCTCGAAGGAGATGTTGATTATTTTCCGGAGATGGGGCGCGATGGCTGTACTGGCTTTGTTGAAGATGTGGTGAGGGCACGGGTCTAGCGGTGAACCGGAGTGGATGGTGTTCATGATCTCGCTGGTGTCCTCGTCGTTGATGTTGGTCCAGGAGAGCAGGCGGTTGGTGGTTGTGGGGGCAGTGGTCTCGGTGGTTGCCGGGGCGGTCGTGGTGTTGAAGCTGTCGTGGATGTCGGCGATTTTGCGGTGGAAGAAGGTGGCCAGTGAGTCGCACAGGTCTCTCGATGGCTGGATGTCGTTGGTGTTGGAGCTGGGGTTGGAGAGTTCCTTCACGATGTTAAAGAGCTCTTTGCTGTTGTGTGCGTTGTTGTCTAGGCGGTCTTTGAGTGAGGCCCTTTTGGCGGATCTGATGAGGTGATGGTGACTGCGGGTGGCGCTCTTGTGGGCGGCGTAGCTGTCCGCTGTCCGTTCGTGGAGCCAGATCTTCTCCAGTTTTCGGCATGTTCGTTTGGAGGCCTGGAGGTCTTCGGTGAACCAGGTGGCTTTCTTGCTGGTGTGGCTGTTGGGCGGATTCTTGAGCGGGGCGAGGGTGTTGGCGCAGTCGTTGATCCACTGTCTGAGGTTGCGGGCGGCGGTGTCGGGGTCGGAGGGTTCGGCGGGTGGGCTCAGGGCGAGGGTTGTGGTTAGCTGGTCTTCCGTGACTCTGCTCCAGCAGCGGCGAGGCATTTGTTCGGTGCGGTGGTGCGTGGTGGGCTTCCTGTAGGTGAAGTGGATGCAGTGGTGGTCAGTCCAGTGGGGTTCGGAGGTGTGGTTGAAGGAGACGTGTGGGCTTGCGGAAAAGATGGAGTCTAGCGTGTGGCCGGCGGCTTGGGTGGGTGTAGTCACGAGCTGTCTGAGTCCGAGGGTGGTGAGGTTGTCGATCAGGGTGGTGGAGTTGGTGTCCTTGTTGTTCTCGAGGTGGAAGTTCAGGTCCCCGAGGAGGATGTAGTCCGTGGAGGCGATGGCGTGTGTGCTGACGAAGTCAGCGATGGAATCGCTGAACTGTGGTCGGGGTCCGGGGGTCTGTAGATGAGGGTTCCTCTGAGGGTGGTGTTGGGATCGGTGTGGATCTGGAAGTGCATGTGTTCGGCGGTGCTGAGGGTGTCGTCGGTGTTGGTTGAGACTCTGAGGGTGTTCCTGTGGACGATGGCGATGCCTCCTCCGACTCCGTTGGTGCGGTCCCTGCGGGTGGTCTTGTATCCGTCCGGGATGGCAATGGCGATGTCGGGGGCTGAAGCGGGATTCAGCCAGGTCTCCGTCAGGAATGCGATGTCTGGGGAGGTTGAGTCGAGAAGGCCCCAGAGTTCGATGGCGTGTTTGCGGGCGGAGCGGGTGTTGAGGAGGATGCATCTGAGGTAGTTGGGTTCTTTCCTGGGCGGTGGTTTGGCAGGGCGGGTGCTGGCGAAGCTGCAGTTCCGGCAGGTGAAGGGCCCTTGGGTGCGCTTCGGGGTGGCCTGGTAGCAGGCGTGATCTTTTCCGGGGTTGAGTGCGTGGAGGGTGCTGGCATCGTATCGGCGTCTGTTGATGTGGCGGGCGCGGGGATGCCCGGACCAGGGGGTCTGGCGCTGGGCGCGGTCACGGCGCGGACGGGTGCAGACGGGCTTGCCTTAGGCGCGCCTTGGCGCGCCAGCGGCGCGACGCGCAGCGGCCGCCATAAATGGGGAGGTGGGAGGGAGGAGCAGGGAATGGGGCAGCGAATGGGCAGTGAGGGGCGGGGCCGCAGGCGCAGCGGCGGGAAACAGGCACAGAAGGGAAAACGAGCACAATCAGGGCATCAAGGGGGCACAGAAAGGAAAAAAAATGAGCACAATCAGGGGCAGCAAGGGGGCACAGAAAGGAAAAACGAGCACAATCAGGGGCAGCAAGGGGGCACAGAAAGGAAAAAAAAACGAGCACAATCAGGGGCAGCAAGAGGGCACAGAAAGGAAAAAAACGAGCACAATCAGGGGCAGCAAGGGGGCACAGAAAGGAAAAACGAGCACAATCAGGGGCAGCAAGGGGGCACAGAAAGGAAAAAACGAGCACAATCAGGGGCAGCAAGGGGGCACAGAAAGGAAAAACGAGCACAATCAGGGACAGCAAGGGGGCACAGAAAGGAAAAAAACGAGCACAATCAGGGGCAGCAAGAGGGCACAGAAAGGAAAAAAAACGAGCACAATCAGGGGCAGCAAGGGGGCACAGAAAGGAAAAACGAGCACAATCAGGGGCAGCAAGGGGGCACAGAAAGGAAAAACGAGCACAATCAGGGGCAGCAGCAGGGCACACAGACGGAGCTGTGTGGTGGGGGAGCGACCTACCAGTCAAGGTCAGGGGTCGCTCGTACCCAGGCAACGAGCCATCCTTTCACCCTAAAAGGGGCAATAGTGTCTTTCTAGCCCCCTGGTGGCAGATAGGAGGTTTATTTCAGTTGGGGAAAATACCCCAAATCTGCCCTGCTGAGGGAGGTAGGTGGCACTCTGGCATTGGCCACTACCCCATCCCAAAAGGAACAAACTAGACTTTTTGCCCCCCAGGGGCAGACAGGAGGTTTGCCCCCAATTTGCCCCCGGGGGGCTGAAAGCCAAATGTATGGCAGAAATATATATTTTTAATAAAATAATGGAGTGGGCCTGGCCCATCCTAACATCATGCCCCACCTCGCCCCTAAAGGTTCAACAGTCTTTCTGCTCCCCTGCAGACTGAAAAATCCGATCCAAATAGCAAGCAAGAGGACATTTGATTCATTCGGGTATTGGTTTTACATATGGGACAGGAGAGTGTGGCTAACTCCCATTATCATCCCAATTTCAATGGTGAATGGCTGCACTTTTTGGACTTGGGTAGGCTGCCACATGGGAAAGCCTCCCAGATTCAAACAGTTCTGAAAACTAGATATCCAGAGGAATTCGTAGTGGCGTGCTTCATGTAGATCACACAACACTGCCTTACCTACAATGCCCTGCAAACCTCAAACTTTGACCTAAAACCCACATTTTGCTCATATTTCTGCAGGAAAAAACTTCTGGAATCTGTGGGGAGCCACAAATTTCATACCACCCTGAGTTCCCCCATGTCCCCCGATAATAACTGCACCTATCGGGGGCTGCGCCACCTGTGTGGCTGGACCTAGTGCCTGTGACAGGAACGGATCAAACCAAGGTCAATGGGAGCCCCTAGCAGGGGACTCCCAATGACCTCAGTTTGATCTATTCCTGTCACAAGCACTGGCAAAGTGTTTTTATCGGCACAAATGGGGTAACACTGGCTGGTAGGAATTTTGTGGATTCCTGTGGATTCCGGAAGTTTCTATCGGAGAAATGTAAGGAAAATGTGTGGTTTCAGGCAAAGTTTGAGGTTTGCGGTGCATTGTGGGTAAGAAACCTCATGGGATCCATGCAAGGCACACCACCCTAGAATCCCCTGGTTGTCTAATTTACAAAAATGTATGTGGTTCATAGGTTTGCATGGGTGGCACTGCAGCACAGCCCCTTTTGTGTTATGGTCTACTGGCCCACCCACACAAGTGAGGTACTAGTCTCATCGGGGGACATGTTGGAATTAAAGGTGGTGGAAATTTGCGGTTCCCCGCTGACTCCAAAATTTTCCGTCACAGAAATGTGAGGAAAATGTGTGTTTTTTGCCAATGTTTGACGTTTGCAGGGGCTTTTGGGGAAAATTACCCAATAAGAGCCACACAAGTCATGCACCCCTGGACCCACCAAGCTGTCTAGTTATCAAAAATGTACAAGTTTGCTAGGGTTCTCTAGGTGTTAGCTGAGCTGGGACTAAAAACCGACAACTACCCACATTGCAAAAAAATGATCACATTTCAGTGCGAAAACTGTGATATATCCAAGCTGCGTTTTAGGCCCTTTCCTGCCACAGCCACTAGCCCTACCCACACAAGCAAAGTACCATTTTTATCAGGCGACTTGAGGAAATGGTGGGTGGAAGGAAGTTTGTGGCTTCCCGCAGATTCCAGATCTTAGCATCATAGAAATGTGAGGAAAATGTGTGTTATCTGAAAGAAACACGTTAGTGATAGATTCCTTACCTTAGAATATCCCCAGGTGTCAGACTAGATCCGGAAAGTTTTCGTCAGCAGTACCCCTGCGCTTCGGAAGGTGGCGTTGTGCGGCTCCGCGACCGTCGTTGGCGTCGTGGTCGCCGAGATGACGTCGCAGAAGCTACTTAGACGCCGCCCTCGCGCGCTGACGTCAGTTCTTTCTTTTTCCGCGCCAGCAAGCGCAGATCTGGAGAGAGCGGTACCCCCAGTCATTTTTTGACTGAGTTTTTTTAGGCTTTTTGTCTCTATTTTTCGAGTCGATCGACTCCTGGTGCCTTAGGGATGCCCGCCTTCAAGTCCTGCGAGGAATATCATTGCATGATGTCGGTGACGGACCCGCACCGCGTGTGTCTCTACTGCCTGGGGCGCGACCACGATCCCAAGTCGTGCCCCGACTGCCGGGCCATGGCGCCGAAGACTTTGCGGGAGCGGTCCTGAAAGTTGCTTGAAGTCCGGTAGTCGGCTCCGCGCCGCTCAAGGTCCCGGTCCATTGAGAGGTCAAGGGACCGGTCGCGGAGCCCCAACCATCATTTGTCGGGATCGAAGTCTTCGCACTCGGGGTCAGGTAAGACAAAGCACTCTAAAAAGTCGAAGAAGCGTCGTCGCTCTCCGACTTCCCCTCGCCCGTCGCGCGACGTGGCTGAGGGTGTGGGTGGTGTCACTCCCGTGGCTCCGGCGAAGCCTACGCAGTCGCCACCGGCCTACCCGCCCTTCCTTGGTCCGTCGGCGACTCCGGCTCAGCTGCAGGAATTTCTGTCAGCCATGGCTCGCCTCTTTGGGCTGTCGGGCCCCGCCGGTCCCTGACTGCCCAAAGAGCCCTGCGGGTCCGACTGGGGGTCCTTGCCCTTTACTGTCGACGGCTCCGGCATCGCTGTCGGCTCCGGCCCCGGCACCGCAGGGCCCCCATGGATCCAGGCCTGGATCCCGGTAGACGCCGGTTGACCTTGTAACACCTCCACCGACGTCGACCCCACCGGCACCACTTCCGACGTCGCCCATCCCACCGGACGATGTCGTCCCCGGTTTCAGCCCCGAAGTGGACCCGGCGCTGGAACGGCGTCGCTCGACGCCGATTCCTACGCCGATGGGACCTTTCTATCCCTTTGTCCATCCTCCTTATTTTCGGCCTGTTCATCAGCCTTCGGAGGAAGGGGAGGACTGGGAGGGGTCTGAGGACCCTCTCACAGCACAGTGTGAGTTAGACCCGGACTGGACAGAGGAACTGGGGGATGCCAGTGGTCTAGATACCTCTCCTGACCTTGGCATGCTCACTCCTCCTTCCGTGGCTATGGAGGAGGGTGCAAGTTACGCCGTGGGGTTGCGTAGGGCGGCCGAGGCCCTCCACCTCGAGCTCCCTACAGTGGCCGTCAGGACTAACCTCCTGACAGAAGTGCTTCAGCCATCAGCTACCTCTGCGGAGCCACTGCTGCCTTTTAATGAGACACTTTCAGACGTTCTTTTGGGCACCTGGTCCAGGCCCACCACAGGGGCTCCTGTGGATAGGAACGTGGCCCGACGCCATCGCCCAGCCCCGGGCGACCCCCTTTTCCTCTCCCAACACCCCACCCCTGAGAGCTTGGTTGTCCAAGCCTCTGCGTCCCCGAGCACCTTCCCTACCGCACCTCCGGATAGGGAATCCAAGAAACTGGAACAATTTGGGAAGAAGATTTTTTCTTCCGCCAGTTCAGGGCTGCGGTCTGTGAACACCGCATGCCTCTTGGGCCGTTATTCCCACTCTCTGTGGGATACGGTGGTGCAAGTGCTGCCTCAGTGTCCGGAGGAGGCCCGGACAGTGCTCTCTGAGGCTATTGCTGAAGGGAGAGATGCAGCAAAGTTCACGATTCGATGTGGCCTTGACACCGCCGACTCGCTGGGCAGGGCAATTTCCACAACAGTGGCGCTCAGTCGCCACGCCTGGCTGTGGACTACTGGTTTCTTTGGGGATGTCCAGAACACCCTGATGGACATGCCCTTTGATGGCATTCGCCTTTTTGGCAACAAGGCAGATAGTGCGTTGGAGCGCTTTAAGGACTTGCGGGCTACGGCCAAGTCCCTGGGCATTTCTGCCATGCGCCCTCCTCCGCCTTCTGCTTTTCGCTCCTTTCGTGGCCACGGAAGGGACGTCCCGACACGTTTGCTTCAGAGCCACAGGCCTGCGCAGCAACAGTCTCAGCGCGGACGTGGGACCCGCTGAGGCGGGTCAGGGGGCCAGCGGGCGGTCAGTCCATCTCCACCCCGGCCACCACTGCCTCCAAACTTTCCTAGTCAGGTTTTTCAGGCCCATCAAACACCAGTGGGCTACAGGATTCGCCATCACCTCCCCCACTGGCGCACCATCACTTCGGACAGGTGGGTTTTACAAATAGTCCGAAGGGGCTACTCCCTCCCCTTCGAGGCTACCCCTCCAGCCATGCCACCCCAGTACCACCGCATGTCGGGGGATCACTTGGCACTTCTTCAACAGGAAGTCACGGCCCTCTTGGCCAAGGGGGCCATCGAGCGCGTTCCTGCGCCAGAAGTAGGACGTTGTTGATATTCCCACTACTTTCTGGTGCCCAAGAAGGACAAGGGCCTGCGTCCTATCTTGGACCTCAAGGACGTCAATCGCTTCCTCCGGAAGGAGAAGTTCAAGATGTTAACTCTGGCTCAGGTCTTGTCTGCCCTCGACCCTGGAGACTGGATGGTAGCGTTGGATCTGCAGGACGCATATTACCACATTCCTGTCCTGCCGGCCCACCGTCATTACCTGCGGTTTACGGTAGGCCACGAGCACTTTCAGTTTACCGTGCTCCCCTTTGGCCTTACCAGCGCCCCTCAAGTGTTCACGAAAGTGATGGCGGTGGTCGCAGCTCATCTGCGCAGATCAGGGGTTCCAGTCTTCCCCTATCTCGATGACTGGCTGTTAAAGGTGGGCTCGCCCTGGACAGTCGTCTCCCACCTCCAGACTACGGCCGACCTCCTGCATTTGCTGGGGTTCTCCATCAATGTGCCGAAGTCGCACCTGATTCCCTCTCAGAAGCTCCTCTTCATCGGAGCGGTTCTGGATACGACGCACTTTCGGGTCTATCCTCCCGAGCGGCGAATCCAGAATATTCAGGCTCTGATTCCGATCTTTCAGCCTCTATCCTGGGTTTCGGTCAGGATGACCCTGAGGCTGCTGGGCCTCATGGCCTCCTGCATCCTGCTGGTCACTCATGCCAGATAGCATATGCGGGCTCTGCAGTGGGACCTGAAGTTCCAGTGGGCGCAGCATCAGGGGAACCTGTCCGATTACGTCCAGATCTCAGAGGGCACTGCACACCAGCTGCAGTGGTGGCTCACAAACTGGCATTGGGTCAATGGCAGATCCCTCTCCCTTCCCCAACCAGAGCACACAGTGGTGACGGATGCGTCCCTCCTGGGATGGGGCGGCTACATGGGAGAGGCAGAGATCAGAGGCCTCTGGTCTCCGGCGGAGTCCAGGCTCCATATCAACCTTCTGGAGCTTCGGGCGATCCGGCTTGCACTGAAGGCATTCCTTCCCTCTGTCAAGGGGAGAGTAGTGCAGGTGTTCACAGACAACACCACCGCCATGTGGTACTACAACAAACAGGGCGGGTGGGGTCGTGGACCCTATGTCAGGAGGCTCTGCGCCTCTGGATATGGCTGGAACATCAGGGCATTTCCCTGGTGGTTCAACACCTGGCAGGTTCACTGAACGCCAGGGCGGACGAACTCAGCCGCAGGTGCATGATGGATCACGAATGGCGTCTTCACTCGGACGTGGCGCAAGGTCTCTTTCAACAGTGGGGAGAGCCTTGGTTAGATCTATTCGCCACCGAAGAGAACGCGCAACGCCAGCAATTCTGCGCGTTGGAATTTCCAAGGCGGCAATCGCTCGGTGACGCTTTTTGTCGTGAGTGGAGTTGCGGTCTGTTGTACGCCTTTCCGCCTATACCACTTCTGCCCAGAGTGCTGAAGAAGATCAGGCGAGACCAGGCCCAAGTCATTCTTGTGGCTCCGGACTGGGCTCGAAGAGTTTGGTATCCCGAGCTACTCAGTATGACCATCGATCCCCCGATCCGACTGCCTCTTCGGGAGGATCTTCTGTCGCAGCAGCAGGGGACGGTCCTCCACCCGAACCTGTCCAGTCTCCACCTCTTTGCGTGGAGATTGAGCGGCGGCAGTTGATTCCTTTTGACTTGCCTCCTGAAGTCTGTGATGTCATTCTGGCAGCCAGGCGTCCCTCCACTAAGTTGGTATACGCCTGCAGGTGGAACAAGTTTGTGGCATGGTGCACAGCAAAGGCTGTGGATCCCCTTTCTGCCCCTCTTTCTGAGGTCCTACTGTTCCTTCTTTCTTTGGCCCAGCAGGGCTCTGCTCTGCGCACTATCAAGGGCTACCTTTCTGCAATTTTGGCCTTTCTCAGGCTCCCTGATCAGCCCTCTCTTTTCAAGTCCCCTGTTGTTAACAGATTCCTCAAAGGCATTGCTCACCTTTTTCCTCCTGTTCCCTTTGTAATTCCACAGTGGGACTTGAACCTGGTTCTCACATACTTAATGTGCGCTCCCTTTGAGCCTCTTCACAACTGTCCTCTTCATCTGCTAACTCTGAAGACTGCTTTCCTGGTTGCCATCACCTCTGCTAGGAGAGTGAATGAGCTCCTTTTCTATCTACAAGGTTGTCCTCAGGACACGTCCATCCTTTCTGCCGAAGGTTGTTACTGCCTTTCATATCGGGCAGACCATCACTTTGCCCACCTTCTTTCCGCCTCCGCATCCTTCCACCGTCTGGACCAAAACGTGCACTCTCATTTTACCTGAGTCGCACACAACAGTTCCGGGTGGATGACCAGCTCTTTGTTGGCTACGTTGGCGCCAAGAAAGGTCGGGCCGTACACAAGCGGACTATCTCCAGATGGGTCGTCTTGTGTATTAAAGCCTGTTATTCTCTGGCAAAGAAGGAGCCTCCGCTGGGGCTGCACGCCCATTCTACCAGGGCGACGGCTGCCACTACGGCGTTGGGACGTGGTGTCCCCTTACAAGACATCTGTCAGGCAGCTACGTGGGCCTCGTTGCACACTTTTACTAAGCACTATAGCCTGGACAGCCAAGTCCGGAGAGACGGCTTCTTTGGCCGTTCTGTTCCCCCGGGACTTCCTCGGTTCTCAGACCCACCACCGGGGTTGGTATTGCTGGGGTATCTATTCTAAGGTAAGGAATCTATCACTAACTTGTTTCTTTCAGATGAACAAGTTACTTACCTTCGGTAACGATATATCTGTAAGAAACATTAGTTAGTGATAGATTCCTTACCGCCCGACCCATCCTCCCCGTTCTGCGAACTGATTTCTAGGGTTAAGGTCATCCCTTTCAGGGCCCTAGTTTCAATGCACCAGTGGTCAGTATCTTGCATGGCTCTGCGTTCCTGGCGCGGAAAGTCGTGTACAGAACTGACGTCAGCGCGCGAGGGCAGCGTCTAAGTAGCTGCCGCGACGTCATCTCGGCGACCACGACGCCAACGACGGACGCGGAGCCGCACGACGCCACCTTCCGACGCGCAGGGGTAATGCTGACGAAAACTTTCCGATCCAGTCTGACGCCTGGGGATATTCTAAGGTAAGGAATCTATCACTAACTAATGTTTCTTACAGATATATCGTTACCGAAGGTAAGTAACTTGTTCTTTAGTCAAAGTTTGAGGTTTCAATGGATTCCGGTTAGGAAAGCCTGGTGAGAGCCATTCAAGTCATCCTACCCTTGATTTCCCCAGTTGTCTAGTTTTTAAAAATGTGCAGATTTGCTAGGTTTCCCTATGTGGCATCTGAGCTAGGGCCCAAAATCCATGGTTACCAACTTTGCACAATAAAGGATTTGTTTTGAGTGGAAAATTGGAATGTATGCATGTTATGTTTTGTGCACTTTCCTATCGCGGGCACTAGGCCTACCCACACAAGTACGGTACCATTTTTATTGGGCGACTTAGGTAAATTCTGGGTGGAAGAAGGTTTGTGTCTCCCTGCAGTCCAGAACTTTCCATCTCAGAAATGTGAGCAAAATGTGTTCTTTGGTCACTTTTGAGATTTACAATGGTTTCTGGGTAAGAAAACCTTGGGAGGGGCATGGAAGGCACCTCACCCTAAATTCTACCAAGTATCTAGTTGTCAAAAATGTACAGGTTTGCTAGGTTTTCCTAGTTGCGGGCTGTGTTAGGGCCTAAAATCCACACTTGCACACATTGCAAAAAAAGGGTCAGTTTTGAGTGGAAAAATGTGATGTGTCCATGTTGCATTTTGGGCCCTTTCCTGTCACAGGCACTAGCCTACCCACACAAGTGAGTTACCATTTGTATTGGAAGACATGTGGGAGTACAGAATAGTAGAATATTTGTTATTACCAATAGGAGTTTGCTCCATTTGTGCCTTCCAAATGTAAGAAGTGTGTAAGAAAGAAGACATTTTGAAAAATACTCTCTAAATAATATTCTAGTACCCACAAATTCAGAGATGTACAAATAACCAATTCTTCTAATGGCCATACCTTCTGCCAATTCCAGAAATACACAAGTTTCCTCAATACCCATTTTCCACTTATTTCACCATATGAATTGGTCTATAATTAGTGCACAATGAAAAAACATTGTGCAGTGCAACTCAGTTGCTGACTCTGGGTACCTTGGGTTCTTGAAGAACCTACAAACCCTATATATCCCTGCAACCACATGAGTCTAGCAGACCTAACGGTATATTGCTTTTTGCAAATCCCCATTGTGTCAAAAAGTTACAGATGAATAAGTTGTCACAAATTGCTGTGTTTCCTTCTGCTTTTGAATATTTCTTTATTTCAACAGTTAGTTTTTGGGGGAAAACCTTGAGGGATCAACACATACGACCACTTGCTGAATTTGGAATGCTGCCTAATTTACATAAATATAGCTTTCTTGGATCACCCATGGGTTTCACACTGGTTACCACCACAAACTGGAAGTAGGTTGAAAGCACAAATAATAGGAAAAATGGGCTACCACTTTGAAGAAGTCCGAAACTGTGGTAAAAAAATCTGTTTTTTGGATTCAGCTCTGTAAGTTCCTCAATGTGCAGGAAGACGGTGACTTTAGCACAGCAAACTGTTTGTTGAAAAATCAGACACTTTTATCCGGAGCACTTTGTCCCCTACTTTTCCCCAAAAATTCTTAATGTAGCTATATTTTGCCTATTTCTTCGGTCACCTACAGGGGAATTCACAAACCCTGGGTCCCTTTAAAATCGCCAGGATGTTAGAAAAAAGGACATAACTTTGGCACTTATGTGTAAAAAGGTTATGGAGCCCTAAGTACAAGCTATCTCAAATAGCTAAAAAAAAGAGGGTACAGCAATGAAAAGGGAAACCCCAGCAGTTAAGGGGTTAAAGCCGATAGGCATTTAGTTGTATATTTATATTACTCTATATTATAACCTAGAGTTAGGTGCCTGGAATTTCACAGGTTACTGTAGTAGGCAAGGATTTTGAAATTGACCACCCACTCTGACAAATCCTTGGGGATTTCATGGTTGAGAGGGGTGGTATATTGTTTTGCAAGCTGTACTTTTCTCCATATTTCTAAATTTACAACTTTGTGCATGATGGTTCTGAGGTTATGTGCACTTGAATTGTCCGGTGTTGGATAAGGAGTAAAGGCAATGTTAAAGGGTAAAGTATTCATCGGTTCAATGGGAACAGACTTATCTGTTTATTATTAGACGTGATGACAAAGCCAATAGTCCTGACCTAGTTAAAGAGAAAAGCATGTGTTAAATACACTTTTGAGGATGGATTCTTATTACTCTGTGATAAAGCCTGGAAGCAGGCACTTTTTTACATAGAATTTCACAGATTACTGTAGTAGGCAAGGATTTTGGTGTTGTTGATTTACTCGAACAAGCTGTGGCAATAAAAGATACGCACTACAATAATCCTTATTAGACTCTCTTAGGAGAGATGGTATTTTGCTTTGCCAACTATAATTTTGCATACATTTCTACTTTTATGACAGTGTGCCGGATAGTTCCCTTGTGAAAAGCTTACGCTCAGTACAATTGTCTTTAGTTGTTTATGGTGACAAGCCAACAATAAAGGCTATATGCCTGATCGTTTATTATAAATGTGGATATTACACCTACAGACAGGTTTTTTGTTACATGGAATTTCATAGATTACCATAGTAGGCAACGGTTTTGGTACTGGTTGCCCCCTCTTACAAACCATGAGAACAGAAGCTTTGCACTGTGATCATCCTTGTTAAACCCTGTTAAGAGAGAAACTATTTTGTTTTGCAAACTGCAATTTTGCATACATTTACAATTTTATGAATGTATCCCTGACAGTTGCCTTGTGCAAAGCTTATGCAAAGTACAGTAGTCCTGAGTTATTATGGTGACGCACTAATGATAACAGCTATAGGCTTGATTGGTGTGCCGGTAAATGTTATACCTGATGGCATAGGTCTGCAGTGTTTAGTATGAAAAAATAATTACAAAGGCAGGAGGCCTGCCTTCTTTATTGTGAAGAGTGCATGGTAAAGCTAGTAGCCTCTAACAGTGGATTGTTGTCACATTATGTTACAGGCTTTAGAAAGGTTTTTGGTTACATGTAATCTCATAGAATACCATCGTAGGCAAGGGTTATGGTGTTGGTCACCCCCAAATGGAGGTGAATTTCACTGTGAGTGGAATCTAATTGTGATGATTCTTGTCAGGTTCTATTCAGATACTGTTTTGCCAACTGTAGTTATTTACATATTTGTAATTTTATAAATGTATGCCTGATGGTTGCCAGCTTCTGTGCAATTCTGTAGGCCTGAGTTGTACTTAGTAGCAAGCCATTGGTAAAGAGTAGAGTACTTATTGGTTCACTAGGAAAGGTTAGGTCAGATTCCTTAGGTGCAATGCAAAGTTATGACACAACATATAGGTCTTACCTATTGTGAAAAGTATGTGATAAAAGCAAACCAGCTTTTTCGGGCGGATTGTTATCACACTGTGCTAAAGCCTGTAGGCAGATATTTTTTGTTACATGAAACTTGGCAGATTACTGTAGTAGGCAAGAGTTTTGGTGCTGCTGACTCACCTGAGCAAACCAAGGGGATAGACAAGTTGTACTATGAGAATCTTTATTAGGGTATATTAGTAGTGATTTCGTATTTTTTGACAAATGTACTTTGTACACATTTATAATGATATTATAGTATATCCCACGGTTACCTTGAGGCTAAGCTTATGAATACAGTAGGTCTGAGTTACTTATGATGACAAGTCAACAATAAAGATTATAGGCTTGATTGTTTTTGCCCTTTTTGCAGGGTCATCCCTGAACTTTTTGCCTTCCTCCTGTACTTTTTCTGACCTGTTTTTGTTGGTTTTATGACTCTGGGCACTTTACCACTGCTGATCAGTGCTAAAGTGCATATGCTCTCTGTTATAAATTGATGTATGGATTAGTGACTCCATGTTTGGCCTATTTGATTCACTGTCAGACCCTAGTACAGTGCACTGGTTGTGCCCAGGGCTTGTGACTCAAATGCTGCTGGAGGGCTTGCAGCACTGGTTATGCCACCCACAGAAGCAGCCTGTAAAAGTGTGTCTCAGGTCTGCCATTGCAGAGCCTGTGTGCAGTCTGGTACTGCCATGTTGACTGAGCAAGTGCACCCACTTGCCAGTCCCTAAACATTCCCTTTTCTTCATATCAGACACCCCTATGGTAGGCCCAAGGGCAGGGTGCATTGTAAGTATAAGGTAGGACATGCCCTGGTGTGTGTGGCATGTCCTAATAGTGAATTACAGCCATTTTCGTTTTTCACTATTGCAAGGCTACCTGTTCCCCATAGGCCAGAATGGGCAGTTTGATTATTACATCTTATAATCCTAACTGACCCAGGGAACATGGTAGAAAAACGAATTTAGTATGCCTGAACTCAGAATGATAAAATACATCTTTTAGTGAAGTTGGTTTTAACATTCTGTGTTTGAAAATACCACTTTTAGAAAGTAGGTATTTTCTTGCCTAACTATCCAAGCCTGCCTCTGCTAGGTTGTGTATTCCATGTCTGGTTTGTGAGTGACAGGGGCTGGGGGATTCCAGGAGACAGGGTGAGTCAGCACAGGGCTGAATAGAGAGATCTGCATGTAGATGGGTGGGAGGAGTTGCACCTGGGACCTGAATAGGGCTGTGCCTTCCCTCCACAATGCTGGCTCCACCTCCTGTGGTGCGTCTGATGTCCCTGGCCTACCCTGTGAAAGGAAAGAAGGAGTCTTGTCAACAAAGTGCTCCAGGACTGACCAGAACTGGTTTGGACTAGGCAAAGGCCTCTCTGCCTTCAGAGACAAAGGATTTTGGTGTATAAAAGAGGGGACCCAGACCCCAGAACTTTAGATCACTTTTGGGAAACAAGAAGAACCTTTGCTGAGGAGAGGAACCAGAGAAACTGAGGAGGAGACTATCCCTAAGCATGAGGGATTGGCCTGCAGTGGTTGCCTGACTGCCAAAGAAAGGAGAGAGGAACGTTGTGTGTACTTTCATCAACTTGTAAAGGATCTCCAAGGGCTTGAGATAGAGCTTGCCTCCTGCTGAAGTCTCAGGGACAACAGACTTCACCAACCAGCTCCCCTGCCTTCCCTTGCTGGGAATTGAAGTGCCTGCTGTTGAGCTGGGCCTTCTGAGAGACTGCGTGTCGCTAGGAGCTGGAAGCGCGACTCAAGACGAAGAAGTGTGACGCCGCCGCAGCCGTTGCCGTCGCATCACCGGAGAAGAGTGTCGCCGTCGCAGCAGATGCCGTCGCATCACCAGAGAAGCGTGCCGCCGCTGTCGCCATCGCATCACCCGAAGCGCCTCGCATCACCGGAGAAGAGTGTCGTCGTTGCATCACCGGAGAAGAGTGTCGCTGCTGTAGCCGCTGTCGTCGCATCGCTGAGAAAGCGTGCCACCGCTGTCGCATCGGATCACCGAGGCGCCCCGCATCCCTGGAGAAGAGTGTCGCCATCGCAGCAGACGCCGTAGCATCACCAGAGAAGCGTGTCGCAGGGCCTGTCGCGGCTCAGAAGATTCGTTGAGTCGCCGCACGGCCGTCGGGCGTGCACGCATCGTTGTCGCATCAAGAAGAAGACGCCATTTTGTTTCATTGCACCGGATCTTCATCGCATCACCGCGTTGCTGGTCTTGCGTGTAAGGAACCGACGCATCACCTTCCCTGCAACACTTTCGTTGTATAGCGTTACGCATCCTAAGGTACATTGAACTCAAAGTGTCGCATTTTACATCTTAAGAGAACTAAGCTAATTTTACCATTTTTGAAGTACAGTATTGTGGATTTTTGTCGTTTGTGGTCTTGTGTTAAATTTATATAAAAATACTTATTTTTATACTACAACTTGTGTGGTGTCAATGTAGTGTTGTCACTTGATTACTGTATGTGTTCACAAATGCTTTACACACTGCCTCTGAGATAAGCCTGTCTGCTCGTGCCAAGCTACCAAGGGGGTGAGCAGGGGTTATTTTAGGAGTGTATCCCCTTACCCTGACTAGAAGCAAGGGTCCCTATTTGGACAAAGATACCTACCTCTGCCAACTAGAGACCCCCAAATATAACATTGGTGGTCAGCGGTGAGGATTTTGGACTTGCATTTGTGATTCATGTACAGTGATTGGTGTACACTACTAGCGAGTGCAGACCAAACGCGACCACATACTTTTGGTAGATTGTTTTTCCTGGGATTTCCTATTTTTTCCAAGAACTGCCAAGTTTAACCACCATGGACAAAGCAGCATCCATAGCATCTGTTGATTTTGATTGGGAAGAGGAGAAACTAGAATGCTACAATGTGAAACAGCTAAAGCACTTCTGCAGGAAATTTAAAGTTGCTATGACCGGTCTCACCAAGAAGGATGAGTTCCAAAGGGCGCTGAGGGCCTGGGTCGAAGCAAGGAATACCCCTGAGAATGAGGAGGGGGCTGAGAATGCAGATGAGCAGCTGGAGGGGCCATTGGGTCCAGAGGGGAGGAGAGCAACTTCCCCAGCAGGTAGCAGTGTTTCTGCCAAAGGCCTGTCCCCAGAAGAGCTGGAGGACAGGGAGAGGAGTAGGATGCATGATCTGGAGGTGGCAAGAATGAATGGGCAGTTAGAAAGTAAGAAATTGGCCCTAGAGGAAAAGAGGATGCAAATGGAGCATGAGTTGAGAATGAGGGAGCTTGATTTAGAGCTCGAGAGGCTTGAGGCCATGAGTGTCTCAGCCCAGCAACAAGAAATATGTGTAGCTCAGAGAGTGAGCTTTGCTGAGTTGGAGGGGAGTCCAGCTCAGATGGTGGCAGCAAAATTATGTTATCTAGTGCTGAGGGAGTAGTACACACACCCAGAGATATGGCGCCTGACTTGAAGGAGGGGGTTAATATACACCAGGGGATTCAAGGATATGAGGTAGCTCCAGTGGTGCGCAGTGTCCCTGAGGTGGATTGGGGAACTGGCACAGGGGTTCATAGTCCTAGTGGTGGGAGGGACACTCTACTGACTCTAGGAAGGAGGTGCAGGGAGAGGGGTTCCCCCATGGTTGAAGTCCTGGTGTGCGAGTGTGGAGACCGCCCAGAAGAGTGTGGGTTGAGTGACAGAGACAGTCAGATACTGTCTTGCCAGTCTCAGGAGAGTGGTGTGGGGTACGTGTGCAAGGCACTGGATGGTGAGGTGAAGGATAGTTTGGTGGGTCTGTGTGATCCAATTGAGGGAGAGCATATTGTAAGTCCCTATTTTCCAGAGCTATGCCAACACCTGGTGGAGGGTGAGTTCTCTGACCCCAGGGAGCTCACAATGGAGGCAGACCTTTTGGTGGATTCCAGAGGGTCTGAAGAGGCATTGGGGAGTGACCCTAAGAGGAGTGTCTCAGGTGTCTTCCAACCCAGAGTGGTGGGAGAGGTTCAGTGTAGCCCAGCTAGGTCCCGTGGTAGTGGGAGGGGTGTAGGGGCTCACGTCCTGTCTCTGCGGAGAAGGAGTGAGTGTGGGGCTGCGTGTCCCCAGGTGCCCGAAACCCAGTCTCAGGGCCTGGAGGGTTCCTTAAAGGAACACCAGGTTGGGGGCCTAGGCTGTACTAGTAGGCCATTTGAGGAGGATCTCCAAGTGTCAGGAGTACCTGGAGCATCTGTAAACGGAGCTCCAGTGGTTCTGGTATCTGGCGGTGCCGCTCCAGTTGGGAGGGTGCAGAAGTCCAGACTGAGGGGTGAGAGGGGGAAAGAGTCCCCAGTGGAAGAACCAGTGGGTCAGGGGCCAGCCAGAAGGGCTGAGTCACCGGTGAAGGACCATGGTGACACCACTTCTGTCCTGGGGGATCTTCACGCACTGTCAGAGGGCCAGGGGTCGGGAGATCTGCGTCAGGCAGACTGTCACACGACATATGAGTTATGTGTCACCCTCAGGGGGCATGCGTGCTCCCAAGGAAGTCCTGGTGCGCCAGGCGGGTGCTCAGCTGCAGGGTTTAGTCCCTGGGTTGGGAAGCCAGGTTCAGGTGTTGTCTGACCTGGAGGGTGGGACAACTGTAAACAGTGTCTTGACCGGTTTGTCTTCTGGGGGTACCGCTCCTGATGGGAGGAGGCAGTACTCTGGAAGGGGGTGCAGAGGGCGGGAGTCCTCGCCTCTGACCCCGGTTCAACTGGAGGGTTTAGACCCTAGATTGGAGGACCAGGTTCAGGGTGTCCCCCGACCTGGACGCCCAGTTGCAGGATAGAACCCCTGAACTGGTGGGCGAGTTGAGCAGGACACCTGCCACAGGTGCCCTGGCAATTCTGGAAGGGGGTACCACTTCAGGTGGGAGGGTACAGAGCCCCGAGGAGGAGGAGGACCGGGTGTGGGAA
Organism: Calotriton arnoldi; assembly: GCA_963921515.1. Taxonomy (NCBI): domain Eukaryota; kingdom Metazoa; phylum Chordata; class Amphibia; order Caudata; family Salamandridae; genus Calotriton; species Calotriton arnoldi. The sequence goes on from CAWUFW010002625.1 coordinate 254,546, forward strand.
AGCCCACCCCAGTCTCCAGTCCAGCCGCCAGGTACAGGCCCGGGGCTGGTAGGTCAGTGTCAGGATGTCATACCTGACCTGACAGGAGGGAGAATGGACAAAGGGTGCCAAGCACCTGGGGCTACTGCCCCCCGCTCTCTGACGCCACAGAGGTTTGAGAGCCCTGAGAGGCATACGGCCTGGGTCTCATCCCTGACCACTGTGGCTTGCTGTCTGTCTGTTGGGACACACCTGTGAGCAAGTTAAGGTTAGGTGCTGCACAGATGGTGTCCACAGGTGAGGAGAAGGGTTCCCCATGGGTTAGCTTGGAGGGCCCTGAGAGTATGGACAGAGGGATCCAAATAGGTTCAGATTGGCGTAGAACTGGAATATGCCCCTGCTGTTGCGGGCCAGGTCCAGGTTCTATCTCCCAAAGCAGGGAAGCCCATCAAGGTAGTGATTGGTCTACCCTGCGTTTTGGCTGGAAGGGGGTTGTGTTGGACTTGGCCCTTTTGCAGGGTCATCCCTGAACTTTTGCCTTCCTCCTGTACTTTTTCTGACCTGTTTTTGTTGGTTTTATGACTCTGGGCACTTTACCACTGCTGATCAGTGCTAAAGTGCATATGCTCTCTGTTATAAATTGATGTATGGATTAGTGACTCCATGTTTGGCCTATTTGATTCACTGTCAGACCCTAGTACAGTGCACTGGTTGTGCCCAGGGCTTGTGACTCAAATGCTGCTGGTGGGCTTGCAGCACTGGTTGTGCCACCCACAGAAGCAGCCTGTAAAAGTGTGTCTCAGGTCTGCCATTGCAGAGCCTGTGTGCAGTCTGGTACTGCCATGTTGACTGGGCAAGTGCACCCACTTGCCAGTCCCTAAACCTTCCCTTTTCTTCATATCAGACACCCCTATGGTAGGCCCAAGGGCAGGGTGCATTGTAAGTATAAGGTAGGACATGCCCTGGTGTGTGTGGCATGTCCTAATAGTGAATTACAGCCATTTTCGTTTTTCACTATTGCAAGGCTACCTGTTCCCCATAGGCCAGAATGGGCAGTTTGATTATTACATTTTATAATCCTAACTGACCCAGGGAACATGGTAGAAAAACGAATTTAGTATGCCTGAACTCAGAATGATAAAATACATCTTTTAGTGAAGTTGGTTTTAACATTCTGTGTTTGAAAATACCACTTTTAGAAAGTAGGTATTTTCTTGCCTAACTATCCAAGCCTGCCTCTGCTAGGTTGTGTATTCCATGTCTGGTTTGTGAGTGACAGGGGCTGGGGGATTCCAGGAGACAGGGTGAGTCAGCACAGGGCTGAATAGAGAGATCTGCATGTAGATGGGTGGGAGGAGTTGCACCTGGGACCTGAATAGGGCTGTGCCTTCCCTCCACAATGCTGGCTCCACCTCCTGTGGTGCGTCTGATGTCCCTGGCCTACCCTGTGAAAGGAAAGAAGGAGTCTTGTCAACAAAGTGCTCCAGGACTGACCAGAACTGGTTTGGACTAGGCAAAGGCCTCTCTGCCTTCAGAGACAAAGGATTTTGGTGTATAAAAGAGGGGACCCAGACCCCAGAACTTTAGATCACTTTTGGGAAACAAGAAGAACCTTTGCTGAGGAGAGGAACCAGAGAAACTGAGGAGGAGACTATCCCTAAGCATGAGGGATTGGCCTGCAGTGGTTGCCTGACTGCCAAAGAAAGGAGAGAGGAACGTTGTGTGTACTTTCATCAACTTGTAAAGGATCTCCAAGGGCTTGAGATAGAGCTTGCCTCCTGCTGAAGTCTCAGGGACAACAGACTTCACCAACCAGCTCCCCTGCCTTCCCTTGCTGGGAATTGAAGTGCCTGCTGTTGAGCTGGGCCTTCTGAGAGACTGCGTGTCGCTAGGAGCTGGAAGCGCGACTCAAGACGAAGAAGTGTGACGCCGCCGCAGCCGTTGCCGTCGCATCACCGGAGAAGCGTGCCGCCGCTGTCGCCATCGCATCACCCGAAGCGCCTCGCATCACCGGAGAAGAGTGTCGTCGTTGCATCACCGGAGAAGAGTGTCGCTGCTGTAGCCGCTGTCGTCGCATCGCTGAGAAAGCGTGCCACCGCTGTCGCATCGGATCACCGAGGCGCCCCGCATCCCTGGAGAAGAGTGTCGCCATCGCAGCAGACGCCGTAGCATCACCAGAGAAGCGTGTCGCAGGGCCTGTCGCGGCTCAGAAGATTCGTTGAGTCGCCGCACGGCCGTCGGGCGTGCACGCATCGTTGTCGCATCAAGAAGAAGACGCCATTTTGTTTCATTGCACCGGATCTTCATCGCATCACCGCGTTGCTGGTCTTGCGTGTAAGGAACCGACGCATCACCTTCCCTGCAACACTTTCGTTGTATAGCGTTACGCATCCTAAGGTACATTGAACTCAAAGTGTCGCATTTTACATCTTAAGAGAACTAAACTAATTTTACCATTTTTGAAGTACAGTATTGTGGATTTTTGTCGTTTGTGGTCTTGTGTTAAATTTATATAAAAATACTTATTTTTATACTACAACTTGTGTGGTGTCAATGTAGTGTTGTCACTTGATTACTGTATGTGTTCACAAATGCTTTACACACTGCCTCTGAGATAAGCCTGTCTGCTCGTGCCAAGCTACCAAGGGGGTGAGCAGGGGTTATTTTAGGAGTGTATCCCCCTTACCCAGACTAGAAGCAAGGGTCCCTATTTGGACAAAGATACCTACCTCTGCCAACTAGAGACCCCCAAATATAACATTGGTGGTCAGCGGTGAGGATTTTGGACTTGCATTTGTGATTCATGTACAGTGATTGGTGTACACTACTAGCGAGTGCAGACCAAACGCGACCACATACTTTTGGTAGATTGTTTTTCCTGGGATTTCCTATTTTTTCCAAGAACTGCCAAGTTTAACCACCATGGACAAAGCAGCATCCATAGCATCTGTTGATTTTGATTGGGAAGAGGAGAAACTAGAATGCTACAATGTGAAACAGCTAAAGCACTTCTGCAGGAAATTTAAAGTTGCTATGACCGGTCTCACCAAGAAGGATGAGTTCCAAAGGGCGCTGAGGGCCTGGGTCGAAGCAAGGAATACCCCTGAGAATGAGGAGGGGGCTGAGAATGCAGATGAGCAGCTGGAGGGGCCATTGGGTCCAGAGGGGAGGAGAGCAACTTCCCCAGCAGGTAGCAGTGTTTCTGCCAAAGGCCTGTCCCCAGAAGAGCTGGAGGACAGGGAGAGGAGTAGGATGCATGATCTGGAGCTAGCAAGAATGAATGGGCAGTTAGAAAGTAAGAAATTGGCCCTAGAGGAAAAGAGGATGCAAATGGAGCATGAGTTGAGAATGAGGGAGCTTGATTTAGAGCTCGAGAGGCTTGAGGCCATGAGTGTCTCAGCCCAGCAACAAGAAATATGTGTAGCTCAGAGAGTGAGCTTTGCTGAGTTGGAGGGGGAGTCCAGCTCAGATGGTGGCAGCAAAATTATGTTATCTAGTGCTGAGGGAGTAGTACACACACCCAGAGATATGGCGCCTGACTTGAAGGAGGGGGTTAATATACACCAGGGGATTCAAGGATATGAGGTAGCTCCAGTGGTGCGCAGTGTCCCTGAGGTGGATTGGGGAACTGGCACAGGGGTTCATAGTCCTAGTGGTGGGAGGGACACTCTACTGACTCTAGGAAGGAGGTGCAGGGAGAGGGGTTCCCCCATGGTTGAAGTCCTGGTGTGCGAGTGTGGAGACCGCCCAGAAGAGTGTGGGTTGAGTGACAGAGACAGTCAGATACTGTCTTGCCAGTCTCAGGAGAGTGGTGTGGGGTACGTGTGCAAGGCACTGGATGGTGAGGTGAAGGATAGTTTGGTGGGTCTGTGTGATCCAATTGAGGGAGAGCATATTGTAAGTCCCTATTTTCCAGAGCTATGCCAACACCTGGTGGAGGGTGAGTTCTCTGACCCCAGGGAGCTCACAATGGAGGCAGACCTTTTGGTGGATTCCAGAGGGTCTGAAGAGGCATTGGGGAGTGACCCTAAGAGGAGTGTCTCAGGTGTCTTCCAACCCAGAGTGGTGGGAGAGGTTCAGTGTAGCCCAGCTAGGTCCCGTGGTAGTGGGAGGGTGTAGGGGCTCACGTCCTGTCTCTGCGGAGAAGGAGTGAGTGTGGGGCTGCGTGTCCCCAGGTGCCCGAAACCCAGTCTCAGGGCCTGGAGGGTTCCTTAAAGGAACACCAGGTTGGGGGCCTAGGCTGTACTAGTAGGCCATTTGAGGAGGATCTCCAAGTGTCAGGAGTACCTGGAGCATCTGTAAACGGAGCTCCAGTGGTTCTGGTATCTGGCGGTGCCGCTCCAGTTGGGAGGGTGCAAAAGTCCAGACTGAGGGGTGAGAGGGGGAAAGAGTCCCCAGTGGAAGAACCAGTGGGTCAGGGGCCAGCCAGAAGGGCTGAGTCACCGGTGAAGGACCATGGTGACACCACTTCTGTCCTGGGGATCTTCACGCACTGTCAGAGGGCCAGGGGTCGGGAGATCTGCGTCAGGCAGACTGTCACACGACATATGAGTTATGTGTCACCCTCAGGGGGGCATGCGTGCTCCCAAGGAAGTCCTGGTGCGCCAGGCGGGTGCTCAGCTGCAGGGTTTAGTCCCTGGGTTGGGAAGCCAGGTTCAGGTGTTGTCTGACCTGGAGGGTGGGACAACTGTAAACAGTGTCCTGACCGGTTTGTCTTCTGGGGGTACCGCTCCTGATGGGAGGAGGCAGTACTCTGGAAGGGGGTGCAGAGGGCGGGAGTCCTCGCCTCTGACCCCGGTTCAACTGGAGGGTTTAGACCCTAGATTGGAGGACCAGGTTCAGGGTGTCCCCCGACCTGGACGCCCAGTTGCAGGATAGAACCCCTGAACTGGTGGGCGAATTGAGCAGGACACCTGCCACAGGTGCCCTGGCAATTCTGGAAGGGGGTACCACTTCAGGTGGGAGGGTACAGAGCCCCGAGGAGGAGGAGGACCGGGTGTGGGAAAGCCCACCCCAGTCTCCAGTCCAGCCGCCAGGTACAGGCCCGGGGCTGGTAGGTCAGTGTCAGGATGTCATACCTGACCTGACAGGAGGGAGAATGGACAAAGGGTGCCAAGCACCTGGGGCTACTGCCCCCGCTCTCTGACGCCACAGAGGTTTGAGAGCCCTGAGAGGCATACGGCCTGGGTCTCATCCCTGACCACTGTCAGTGGCCACTGTGGCTTGCTGTCTGTCTGTTGGGACACACCTGTGAGCAAGTTAAGGTTAGGTGCTGCACAGATGGTGTCCACAGGTGAGGAGAAGGGTTCCCCATGGGTTAGCTTGGAGGGCCCTGAGAGTATGGACAGAGGGATCCAAATAGGTTCAGATTGGCGTAGAACTGGAATATGCCCCTGCTGTTGCGGGCCAGGTCCAGGTTCTATCTCCCAAAGCAGGGAAGCCCATCAAGGTAGTGATTGGTCTACCCTGCGTTTTGGCTGGAAGGGGGTTGTGTTGGACTTGGCCCTTTTTGCAGGGTCATCCCTGAACTTTTTGCCTTCCTCCTGTACTTTTTCTGACCTGTTTTTGTTGGTTTTATGACTCTGGGCACTTTACCACTGCTGATCAGTGCTAAAGTGCATATGCTCTCTGTTATAAATTGATGTATGGATTAGTGACTCCATGTTTGGCCTATTTGATTCACTGTCAGACCCTAGTACAGTGCACTGGTTGTGCCCAGGGCTTGTGACTCAAATGCTGCTGGTGGGCTTGCAGCACTGGTTGTGCCACCCACAGAAGCAGCCTGTAAAAGTGTGTCTCAGGTCTGCCATTGCAGAGCCTGTGTGCAGTCTGGTACTGCCATGTTGACTGGGCAAGTGCACCCACTTGCCAGTCCCTAAACCTTCCCTTTTCTTCATATCAGACACCCCTATGGTAGGCCCAAGGGCAGGGTGCATTGTAAGTATAAGGTAGGACATGCCCTGGTGTGTGTGGCCTGTCCTAATAGTGAATTACAGCCATTTTCGTTTTTCACTATTGCAAGGCTACCTGTTCCCCATAGGCCAGAATGGGCAGTTTGATTATTACATTTTATAATCCTAACTGACCCAGGGAACATGGTAGAAAAACGAATTTAGTATGCCTGAACTCAGAATGATAAAATACATCTTTTAGTGAAGTTGGTTTTAACATTCTGTGTTTGAAAATACCACTTTTAGAAAGTAGGTATTTTCTTGCCTAACTATCCAAGCCTGCCTCTGCTAGGTTGTGTATTCCATGTCTGGTTTGTGAGTGACAGGGGCTGGGGGATTCCAGGAGACAGGGTGAGTCAGCACAGGGCTGAATAGAGAGATCTGCATGTAGATGGGTGGGAGGAGTTGCACCTGGGACCTGAATAGGGCTGTGCCTTCCCTCCACAATGCTGGCTCCACCTCCTGTGGTGCGTCTGATGTCCCTGGCCTACCCTGTGAAAGGAAAGAAGGAGTCTTGTCAACAAAGTGCTCCAGGACTGACCAGAACTGGTTTGGACTAGGCAAAGGCCTCTCTGCCTTCAGAGACAAAGGATTTTGGTGTATAAAAGAGGGGACCCAGACCCCAGAACTTTAGATCACTTTTGGGAAACAAGAAGAACCTTTGCTGAGGAGAGGAACCAGAGAAACTGAGGAGGAGACTATCCCTAAGCATGAGGGATTGGCCTGCAGTGGTTGCCTGACTGCCAAAGAAAGGAGAGAGGAACGTTGTGTGTACTTTCATCAACTTGTAAAGGATCTCCAAGGGCTTGAGATAGAGCTTGCCTCCTGCTGAAGTCTCAGGGACAACAGACTTCACCAACCAGCTCCCCTGCCTTCCCTTGCTGGGAATTGAAGTGCCTGCTGTTGAGCTGGGCCTTCTGAGAGACTGTGTGTCGCTAGGAGCTGGAAGCGCGACTCAAGACGAAGAAGTGTGACGCCGCCGTTGCCGTTGCATCACCGGAGAAGAGTGTCGCCGTCGCAGCAGATGCCGTCGCATCACCGGAGAAGCGTGCCGCCGCTGTCGCCATCGCATCACCCGAAGCGCCTCGCATCACCGGAGAAGAGTGTCGTCGTTGCATCACCGGAGAAGAGTGTCGCTGCTGTAGCCGCTGTCGTCGCATCGCTGAGAAAGCGTGCCACCGCTGTCGCATCGGATCACCGAGGCGCCCCGCATCCCTGGAGAAGAGTGTCGCCATCGCAGCAGACGCCGTAGCATCACCAGAGAAGCGTGTCGCAGGGCCTGTCGCGGCTCAGAAAATTCGTTGAGTCGCCGCACGGCCGTCGGGCGTGCACGCATCGTTGTCGCATCAAGAAGAAGACGCCATTTTGTTTCATTGCACCGGATCTTCATCGCATCACCGCGTTGCTGGTCTTGCGTGTAAGGAACCGACGCATCACCTTCCCTGCAACACTTTCGTTGTATAGCGTTACGCATCCTAAGGTACATTGAACTCAAAGTGTCGCATTTTACATCTTAAGAGAACTAAGCTAATTTTACCATTTTTGAAGTACAGTATTGTGGATTTTTGTCGTTTGTGGTCTTGTGTTAAATTTATATAAAAATACTTATTTTTATACTACAACTTGTGTGGTGTCAATGTAGTGTTGTCACTTGATTACTGTATGTGTTCACAAATGCTTTACACACTGCCTCTGAGATAAGCCTGTCTGCTCGTGCCAAGCTACCAAGGGGGTGAGCAGGGGTTATTTTAGGAGTGTATCCCCCTTACCCTGACTAGAAGCAAGGGTCCCTATTTGGACAAAGATACCTACCTCTGCCAACTAGAGACCCCCAAATATAACATTGGTGGTCAGCGGTGAGGATTTTGGACTTGCATTTGTGATTCATGTACAGTGATTGGTGTACACTACTAGCGAGTGCAGACCAAACGCGACCACATACTTTTGGTAGATTGTTTTTCCTGGCATTTCCTATTTTTTCCAAGAACTGCCAAGTTTAACCACCATGGACAAAGCAGCATCCATAGCATCTGTTGATTTTGATTGGGAAGAGGAGAAACTAGAATGCTACAATGTGAAACAGCTAAAGCACTTCTGCAGGAAATTTAAAGTTGCTATGACCGGTCTCACCAAGAAGGATGAGTTCCAAAGGGCGCTGAGGGCCTGGGTCGAAGCAAGGAATACCCCTGAGAATGAGGAGGGGGCTGAGAATGCAGATGAGCAGCTGGAGGGGCCATTGGGTCCAGAGGGGAGGAGAGCAACTTCCCCAGCAGGTAGCAGTGTTTCTGCCAAAGGCCTGTCCCCAGAAGAGCTGGAGGACAGGGAGAGGAGTAGGATGCATGATCTGGAGCTAGCAAGAATGAATGGGCAGTTAGAAAGTAAGAAATTGGCCCTAGAGGAAAAGAGGATGCAAATGGAGCATGAGTTGAGAATGAGGGAGCTTGATTTAGAGCTCGAGAGGCTTGAGGCCATGAGTGTCTCAGCCCAGCAACAAGAAATATGTGTAGCTCAGAGAGTGAGCTTTGCTGAGTTGGAGGGGAGTCCAGCTCAGATGGTGGCAGCAAAATTATGTTATCTAGTGCTGAGGGAGTAGTACACACACCCAGAGATATGGCGCCTGACTTGAAGGAGGGGGTTAATATACACCAGGGGATTCAAGGATATGAGGTAGCTCCAGTGGTGCGCAGTGTCCCTGAGGTGGATTGGGGAACTGGCACAGGGGTTCATAGTCCTAGTGGTGGGAGGGACACTCTACTGACTCTAGGAAGGAGGTGCAGGGAGAGGGGTTCCCCCATGGTTGAAGTCCTGGTGTGCGAGTGTGGAGACCGCCCAGAAGAGTGTGGGTTGAGTGACAGAGACAGTCAGATACTGTCTTGCCAGTCTCAGGAGAGTGGTGTGGGGTACGTGTGCAAGGCACTGGATGGTGAGGTGAAGGATAGTTTGGTGGGTCTGTGTGATCCAATTGAGGGAGAGCATATTGTAAGTCCCTATTTTCCAGAGCTATGCCAACACCTGGTGGAGGGTGAGTTCTCTGACCCCAGGGAGCTCACAATGGAGGCAGACCTTTTGGTGGATTCCAGAGGGTCTGAAGAGGCATTGGGGAGTGACCCTAAGAGGAGTGTCTCAGGTGTCTTCCAACCCAGAGTGGTGGGAGAGGTTCAGTGTAGCCCAGCTAGGTCCCGTGGTAGTGGGAGGGGTGTAGGGGCTCACGTCCTGTCTCTGCGGAGAAGGAGTGAGTGTGGGGCTGCGTGTCCCCAGGTGCCCGAAACCCAGTCTCAGGGCCTGGAGGGTTCCTTAAAGGAACACCAGGTTGGGGGCCTAGGCTGTACTAGTAGGCCATTTGAGGAGGATCTCCAAGTGTCAGGAGTACCTGGAGCATCTGTAAACGGAGCTCCAGTGGTTCTGGTATCTGGCGGTGCCGCTCCAGTTGGGAGGGTGCAGAAGTCCAGACTGAGGGGTGAGAGGGGAAAGAGTCCCCAGTGGAAGAACCAGTGGGTCAGGGGCCAGCCAGAAGGGCTGAGTCACCGGTGAAGGACCATGGTGACACCACTTCTGTCCTGGGGGATCTTCACGCACTGTCAGAGGGCCAGGGGTCGGGAGATCTGCGTCAGGCAGACTGTCACACGACATATGAGTTATGTGTCACCCTCAGGGGGGCATGCGTGCTCCCAAGGAAGTCCTGGTGCGCCAGGCGGGTGCTCAGCTGCAGGGTTTAGTCCCTGGGTTGGGAAGCCAGGTTCAGGTGTTGTCTGACCTGGAGGGTGGGACAACTGTAAACAGTGTCTTGACCGGTTTGTCTTCTGGGGGTACCGCTCCTGATGGGAGGAGGCAGTACTCTGGAAGGGGGTGCAGAGGGCGGGAGTCCTCGCCTCTGACCCCGGTTCAACTGGAGGGTTTAGACCCTAGATTGGAGGACCAGGTTCAGGGTGTCCCCCGACCTGGACGCCCAGTTGCAGGATAGAACCCCTGAACTGGTGGGCGGACTGAGCAGGACACCTGCCACAGGTGCCCTGGCAATTCTGGAAGGGGGTACCACTTCAGGTGGGAGGGTACAGAGCCCCGAGGAGGAGGAGGACCGGGTGTGGGAAAGCCCACCCCAGTCTCCAGTCCAGCCGCCAGGTACAGGCCCGGGGCTGGTAGGTCAGTGTCAGGATGTCATACCTGACCTGACAGGAGGGAGAATGGACAAAGGGTGCCAAGCACCTGGGGCTACTGCCCCCCGCTCTCTGACGCCACAGAGGTTTGAGAGCCCTGAGAGGCATACGGCCTGGGTCTCATCCCTGACCACTGTCAGTGGCCACTGTGGCTTGCTGTCTGTCTGTTGGGACACACCTGTGAGCAAGTTAAGGTTAGGTGCTGCACAGATGGTGTCCACAGGTGAGGAGAAGGGTTCCCCATGGGTTAGCTTGGAGGGCCCTGAGAGTATGGACAGAGGGATCCAAATAGGTTCAGATTGGCGTAGAACTGGAATATGCCCCTGCTGTTGCGGGCCAGGTCCAGGTTCTATCTCCCAAAGCAGGGAAGCCCATCAAGGTAGTGATTGGTCTACCCTGCGTTTTGGCTGGAAGGGGGTTGTGTTGGACTTGGCCCTTTTTGCAGGGTCATCCCTGAACTTTTTGCCTTCCTCCTGTACTTTTTCTGACCTGTTTTTGTTGGTTTTATGACTCTGGGCACTTTACCACTGCTGATCAGTGCTAAAGTGCATATGCTCTCTGTTATAAATTGATGTATGGATTAGTGACTCCATGTTTGGCCTATTTGATTCACTGTCAGACCCTAGTACAGTGCACTGGTTGTGCCCAGGGCTTGTGACTCAAATGCTGCTGGTGGGCTTGCAGCACTGGTTGTGCCACCCACAGAAGCAGCCTGTAAAAGTGTGTCTCAGGTCTGCCATTGCAGAGCCTGTGTGCAGTCTGGTACTGCCATGTTGACTGGGCAAGTGCACCCACTTGCCAGTCCCTAAACCTTCCCTTTTCTTCATATCAGACACCCCTATGGTAGGCCCAAGGGCAGGGTGCATTGTAAGTATAAGGTAGGACATGCCCTAGTGTGTGTGGCATGTCCTAATAGTGAATTACAGCCATTTTCGTTTTTCACTATTGCAAGGCTACCTGTTCCCCATAGGCCAGAATGGGCAGTTTGATTATTACATTTTATAATCCTAACTGACCCAGGGAACATGGTAGAAAAACGAATTTAGTATGCCTGAACTCAGAATGATAAAATACATCTTTTAGTGAAGTTGGTTTTAACATTCTGTGTTTGAAAATACCACTTTTAGAAAGTAGGTATTTTCTTGCCTAACTATCCAAGCCTGCCTCTGCTAGGTTGTGTATTCCATGTCTGGTTTGTGAGTGACAGGGGCTGGGGGATTCCAGGAGACAGGGTGAGTCAGCACAGGGCTGAATAGAGAGATCTGCATGTAGATGGGTGGGAGGAGTTGCACCTGGGACCTGAATAGGGCTGTGCCTTCCCTCCACAATGCTGGCTCCACCTCCTGTGGTGCGTCTGATGTCCCTGGCCTACCCTGTGAAAGGAAAGAAGGAGTCTTGTCAACAAAGTGCTCCAGGACTGACCAGAACTGGTTTGGACTAGGCAAAGGCCTCTCTGCCTTCAGAGACAAAGGATTTTGGTGTATAAAAGAGGGGACCCAGACCCCAGAACTTTAGATCACTTTTGGGAAACAAGAAGAACCTTTGCTGAGGAGAGGAACCAGAGAAACTGAGGAGGAGACTATCCCTAAGCATGAGGGATTGGCCTGCAGTGGTTGCCTGACTGCCAAAGAAAGGAGAGAGGAACGTTGTGTGTACTTTCATCAACTTGTAAAGGATCTCCAAGGGCTTGAGATAGAGCTTGCCTCCTGCTGAAGTCTCAGGGACAACAGACTTCACCAACCAGCTCCCCTGCCTTCCCTTGCTGGGAATTGAAGTGCCTGCTGTTGAGCTGGGCCTTCTGAGAGACTGCGTGTCGCTAGGAGCTGGAAGCGCGACTCAAGACGAAGAAGTGTGACGCCGCCGCAGCCGTTGCCGTCGCATCACCGGAGAAGAGTGTCGCCGTCGCAGCAGATGCCGTCGCATCACCGGAGAAGCGTGCCGCCGCTGTCGCCATCGCATCACCCGAAGCGCCTCGCATCACCGGAGAAGAGTGTCGTCGTTGCATCACCGGAGAAGAGTGTCGCTGCTGTAGCCGCTGTCGTCGCATCGCTGAGAAAGCGTGCCACCGCTGTCGCATCGGATCACCGAGGCGCCCCGCATCCCTGGAGAAGAGTGTCGCCATCGCAGCAGATGCCGTAGCATCACCAGAGAAGCGTGTCGCAGGGCCTGTCGCGGCTCAGAAGATTCGTTGAGTCGCCGCACGGCCGTCGGGCGTGCACGCATCGTTGTCGCATCAAGAAGAAGACGCCATTTTGTTTCATTGCACCGGATCTTCATCGCATCACCGCGTTGCTGGTCTTGCGTGTAAGGAACCGACGCATCACCTTCCCTGCAACACTTTCGTTGTATAGCGTTACGCATCCTAAGGTACATTGAACTCAAAGTGTCGCATTTTACATCTTAAGAGAACTAAGCTAATTTTACCATTTTTGAAATACAGTATTGTGGATTTTTGTCGTTTGTGGTCTTGTGTTAAATTTATATAAAAATACTTATTTTTATACTACAACTTGTGTGGTGTCAATGTAGTGTTGTCACTTGATTACTGTATGTGTTCACAAATGCTTTACACACTGCCTCTGAGATAAGCCTGTCTGCTCGTGCCAAGCTACCAAGGGGGTGAGCAGGGGTTATTTTAGGAGTGTATCCCCCTTACCCTGACTAGAAGCAAGGGTCCCTATTTGGACAAAGATACCTACCTCTGCCAACTAGAGACCCCCAAATATAACATTGGTGGTCAGCGGTGAGGATTTTGGACTTGCATTTGTGATTCATGTACAGTGATTGGTGTACACTACTAGCGAGTGCAGACCAAACGCGACCACATACTTTTGGTAGATTGTTTTTCCTGGGATTTCCTATTTTTTCCAAGAACTGCCAAGTTTAACCACCATGGACAAAGCAGCATCCATAGCATCTGTTGATTTTGATTGGGAAGAGGAGAAACTAGAATGCTACAATGTGAAACAGCTAAAGCACTTCTGGAGGAAATTTAAAGTTGGTATGACCGGTCTCACCAAGAAGGATGAGTTCCAAAGGGCGCTGAGGGCCTGGGTCGAAGCAAGGAATACCCCTGAGAATGAGGAGGGGGCTGAGAATGCAGATGAGCAGCTGGAGGGGCCATTGGGTCCAGAGGGGAGGAGAGCAACTTCCCCAGCAGGTAGCAGTGTTTCTGCCAAAGGCCTGTCCCCAGAAGAGCTGGAGGACAGGGAGAGGAGTAGGATGCATGATCTGGAGCTAGCAAGAATGAATGGGCAGTTAGAAAGTAAGAAATTGGCCCTAGAGGAAAAGAGGATGCAAATGGAGCATGAGTTGAGAATGAGGGAGCTTGATTTAGAGCTCGAGAGGCTTGAGGCCATGAGTGTCTCAGCCCAGCAACAAGAAATATGTGTAGCTCAGAGAGTGAGCTTTGCTGAGTTGGAGGGGAGTCCAGCTCAGATGGTGGCAGCAAAATTATGTTATCTAGTGCTGAGGGAGTAGTACACACACCCAGAGATATGGCGCCTGACTTGAAGGAGGGGGTTAATATACACCAGGGGATTCAAGGATATGAGGTAGCTCCAGTGGTGCGCAGTGTCCCTGAGGTGGATTGGGGAACTGGCACAGGGGTTCATAGTCCTAGTGGTGGGAGGGACACTCTACTGACTCTAGGAAGGAGGTGCAGGGAGAGGGGTTCCCCCATGGTTGAAGTCCTGGTGTGCGAGTGTGGAGACCGCCCAGAAGAGTGTGGGTTGAGTGACAGAGACAGTCAGATACTGTCTTGCCAGTCTCAGGAGAGTGGTGTGGGGTACGTGTGCAAGGCACTGGATGGTGAGGTGAAGGATAGTTTGGTGGGTCTGTGTGATCCAATTGAGGGAGAGCATATTGTAAGTCCCTATTTTCCAGAGCTATGCCAACACCTGGTGGAGGGTGAGTTCTCTGACCCCAGGGAGCTCACAATGGAGGCAGACCTTTTGGTGGATTCCAGAGGGTCTGAAGAGGCATTGGGGAGTGACCCTAAGAGGAGTGTCTCAGGTGTCTTCCAACCCAGAGTGGTGGGAGAGGTTCAGTGTAGCCCAGCTAGGTCCCGTGGTAGTGGGAGGGGTGTAGGGGCTCACGTCCTGTCTCTGCGGAGAAGGAGTGAGTGTGGGGCTGCGTGTCCCCAGGTGCCCGAAACCCAGTCTCAGGGCCTGGAGGGTTCCTTAAAGGAACACCAGGTTGGGGGCCTAGGCTGTACTAGTAGGCCATTTGAGGAGGATCTCCAAGTGTCAGGAGTACCTGGAGCATCTGTAAACGGAGCTCCAGTGGTTCTGGTATCTGGCGGTGCCGCTCCAGTTGGGAGGGTGCAAAAGTCCAGACTGAGGGGTGAGAGGGGGAAAGAGTCCCCAGTGGAAGAACCAGTGGGTCAGGGGCCAGCCAGAAGGGCTGAGTCACCGGTGAAGGACCATGGTGACACCACTTCTGTCCTGGGGGATCTTCACGCACTGTCAGAGGGCCAGGGGTCGGGAGATCTGCGTCAGGCAGACTGTCACACGACATATGAGTTATGTGTCACCCTCAGGGGGGGCATGCGTGCTCCCAAGGAAGTCCTGGTGCGCCAGGCGGGTGCTCAGCTGCAGGGTTTAGTCCCTGGGTTGGGAAGCCAGGTTCAGGTGTTGTCTGACCTGGAGGGTGGGACAACTGTAAACAGTGTCTTGACCGGTTTGTCTTCTGGGGGTACCGCTCCTGATGGGAGGAGGCAGTACTCTGGAAGGGGGTGCAGAGGGCGGGAGTCCTCGCCTCTGACCCCGGTTCAACTGGAGGGTTTAGACCCTAGATTGGAGGACCAGGTTCAGGGTGTCCCCCCGACCTGGACGCCCAGTTGCAGGATAGAACCCCTGAACTGGTGGGCGAATTGAGCAGGACACCTGCCACAGGTGCCCTGGCAATTCTGGAAGGGGGTACCACTTCAGGTGGGAGGGTACAGAGCCCCGAGGAGGAGGAGGACCGGGTGTGGGAAAGCCCACCCCGGTCTCCAGTCCAGCCGCCAGGTACAGGCCCGGGGCTGGTAGGTCAGTGTCAGGATGTCATACCTGACCTGACAGGAGGGAGAATGGACAAAGGGTGCCAAGCACCTGGGGCTACTGCCCCCGGCTCTCTGACGCCACAGAGGTTTGAGAGCCCTGAGAGGCATACGGCCTGGGTCTCATCCCTGACCACTGTCAGTGGCCACTGTGGCTTGCTGTCTGTCTGTTGGGACACACCTGTGAGCAAGTTAAGGTTAGGTGCTGCACAGATGGTGTCCACAGGTGAGGAGAAGGGTTCCCCATGGGTTAGCTTGGAGGGCCCTGAGAGTATGGACAGAGGGATCCAAATAGGTTCAGATTGGCGTAGAACTGGAATATGCCCCTGCTGTTGCGGGCCAGGTCCAGGTTCTATCTCCCAAAGCAGGGAAGCCCATCAAGGTAGTGATTGGTCTACCCTGCGTTTTGGCTGGAAGGGGGTTGTGTTGGACTTGGCCCTTTTGCAGGGTCATCCCTGAACTTTTTGCCTTCCTCCTGTACTTTTTCTGACCTGTTTTTGTTGGTTTTATGACTCTGGGCACTTTACCACTGCTGATCAGTGCTAAAGTGCATATGCTCTCTGTTATAAATTGATGTATGGATTAGTGACTCCATGTTTGGCCTATTTGATTCACTGTCAGACCCTAGTACAGTGCACTGGTTGTGCCCAGGGCTTGTGACTCAAATGCTGCTGGTGGGCTTGCAGCACTGGTTGTGCCACCCACAGAAGCAGCCTGTAAAAGTGTGTCTCAGGTCTGCCATTGCAGAGCCTGTGTGCAGTCTGGTACTGCCATGTTGACTGGGCAAGTGCACCCACTTGCCAGTCCCTAAACCTTCCCTTTTCTTCATATCAGACACCCCTATGGTAGGCCCAAGGGCAGGGTGCATTGTAAGTATAAGGTAGGACATGCCCTGGTGTGTGTGGCATGTCCTAATAGTGAATTACAGCCATTTTCGTTTTTCACTATTGCAAGGCTACCTGTTCCCCATAGGCCAGAATGGGCAGTTTGATTATTACATTTTATAATCCTAACTGACCCAGGGAACATGGTAGAAAAACGAATTTAGTATGCCTGAACTCAGAATGATAAAATACATCTTTTAGTGAAGTTGGTTTTAACATTCTGTGTTTGAAAATACCACTTTTAGAAAGTAGGTATTTTCTTGCCTAACTATCCAAGCCTGCCTATGCTAGGTTGTGTATTCCATGTCTGGTTTGTGAGTGACAGAGGCTGGGGGATTCCAGGAGACAGGGTGAGTCAGCACAGGGCTGAATAGAGAGATCTGCATGTAGATGGGTGGGAAGAGTTGCACCTGGGACCTGAATAGGGCTGTGCCTTCCCTCCACAATGCTGGCTCCACCTCCTGTGGTGCGTCTGATGTCCCTGGCCTACACTGTGAAAGGAAAGAAGGAGTCTTGTCAACAAAGTGCTCCAGGACTGACCAGAACTGGTTTGGACTAGGCAAAGGCCTCTCTGCCTTCAGAGACAAAGGATTTTGGTGTATAAAAGAGGGGACCCAGACCCCAGAACTTTAGATCACTTTTGGGAAACAAGAAGAACCTTTGCTGAGGAGAGGAACCAGAGAAACTGAGGAGGAGACTATCCCTAAGCGTGAGGGATTGGCCTGCAGTGGTTGCCTGACTGCCAAAGAAAGGAGAGAGGAACTTTGTGTGTACTTTCATCAACTTGTAAAGGATCTCCAAGGGCTTGAGATAGAGCTTGCCTCCTGCTGAAGTCTCAGGGACAACAGACTTCACCAACCAGCTCCCCTGCCTTCCCTTGCTGGGAATTGAAGTGCCTGCTGTTGAGCTGGGCCTTCTGAGAGACTGCGTGTCGCTAGGAGCTGGAAGCGCGACTCAAGACGAAGAAGCGTGACGCCGCCGCAGCCGTTGCCATCGATCACCGGAGAAGAGTGTTGCCGTCGCAGCAGACGCCGTCGCATCACCGGAGAAGCGTGCCGCCGCTGCCGCTGTCGCCATCGCATCACCCGAAGCGCCTCGCATCACCGGAGAAGAGTGTCGCAGTCGCAGCAGACGCCGTCGCATCACCGGAGAAGAGTGTCGCTGCTGTAGCCGCTGTCGTCGCATCGCTGAGAAAGCGTGCCGCCGCTGCCGCATCGAATCACCGAGGCGCCCCGCATCCCTGGAGAAGAGTGTCGCCGTCGCAGCAGACACCGTCGCATCACCAGAGAAGCGTGTCGCAGAGCCTGTCGCGGCTCAGAAGATTCGTTGATTCGCTGCACGGCCGTCGGGCGTGCACGCATCGTTGTCGCATCAAGAAGAAGACGCCATTTTGTTTCATTGCACCGGATCTTCATCGCATCACGGCGCTGCTGGTCGCATCGCCACGGAAGCGCAGTAAGAAACCGACGCATCACCTCCCCACGCGGATAAGAACCAACGCATCCCCTGCGCAGCAGTAGGGACCCGACGCATCACCGTTCTTGCGTGTAAGGAACCGATGCATCACCTTCCCTGCAACACTTTCGTTGTATAGCGTTACGCATCCTAAGGTACATTGAACTCAAAGTGTCGCATTTTACATCTTAAGAGAACTAAGCTAATTCTACCATTTTTGAAGTACAGTATTGTGGATTTTTGTCGTTTGTGGTCTTGTGTTAAATCTATATAAAAATACTTATTTTTATACTACAACTTGTGTGGTGTCCATCTGTAGTGTTGTCACTTGATTACTGTATGTGTTCACAAATGCTTTACACACTGCCTCTGAGATAAGCCTGTCTGCTCGTGCCAAGCTACCAAGGGGGTGAGCAGGGGTTATTTTAGTAGTGTATCCCCCTTACCCCGACTAGAAGCAAGGGTCCCTATTTGGACAAAGGTACCTACCTCTGCCAACTAGAGACCCCCAAATCTAACAGAAACGTTACGATAAAGACAGTAGGTCTGACATATTGATTGTGAAAAGCATATGTTAAAGTCAATAGGCATTTAAGGGTAGAATGTTATTACTCTGTATTAAGGCCTAAACGTTGGTGTTACATGGAATCTCACAGATTACTTTAGTAGTCATGCATTTTGGTGCTGGTTACCCCGTGGATATAGAAGATTTGTACTTTATACATTGTACTAATCCTTGTAAGGCCCTCGTAGGAGAGATATTATTTTGGTTTGGCAACTATAATTTTGTATACTCTGTAATTTTACTACTGTTTGCTTGATGGGTGTCTTGTGGTAAAGTGTATGCTTTATACAGGAGGTCTGATTGGTTCACTAGGAAACACATTTCTTTTGCCATAGGTCTGATCTGTTTACTATGAAAAATTATGATAAACACATTTGGCATGACATATTGATTGCTGCTGCTGTGTTCAATAATGTTATTGCAAACATATGCCCGCCATCATTAGAAGGCTACTTGTAATCTTTTAATTTATCTTGGATGTGTTGTTGAGTGTGTGTGTAGCTTTGTCAGAGGGTGAATGGAAGGATGAGTCAGTGGGTTTATGAATGGAGGCATCAGTGCAAAGAAAAGGGATAGAGTTTGTGGATGATGACTTATTGAGTGTCTACACCCATCAGTGATGCAAATGGCACTTTCATTTATAAGACAGACCTATTTGCATTGCCAATGCTTATTAAAGTTGGGTTTAAATGCTGGTTATCACCAGCTGATACTCAAAAAGCACAGTCACTATATTACCACTTTCTCCACCTATGTCATCCTCTGGCACAACAAAAGAATAAGCTTTGGGGTTTCCTCAACCACCACGGTTTTTCAAAATGTAGAAAAGATAGATTTTAAATGGACTATTAGGCATCATAAATCTAAGTGACGGTATCCTCATCTATGCACAAAAACTGGCCGAACGCAACAAAAGACTCCACAACAATTGCCGATGGCTGAGAGATGTGGAGCTGACTCTATACAAAGACAAGTGCAAATGCTTATAAAACAGTATCAAATTCTTCAGATACATATTTTCTGATAAAGGGCCTACCATGGATCCCCAAACGCTCAAGGCATTCAGAGAGCAGAGGCACCCAGATCCGCTGCAGAAGTTAGGAGGTTTTAGCTGTGAGAATTTCATTAAGACATTTCATTCCAAAATTGGCAACATGTGTTAATCCCTCTGTAACCTCACAAAGTCAACATCCACATAAGAACATGGAAACGCATTCCGAGAGATCAAGGCTGCAATTCTAAAAGACCCTGTAATGCTCTATTACAACACACACAGGCTAAGATAGAACTGATTGTAGATGCCATTCCCGTTTGTCTAGAACATGGGTACTCACAAACATATTCCAGAGGGCCGCAAAGTACTGTCTGTGGCATGCCAGAGGGCCGCACTGATGCCAGCAGGGTGAGGATCGAGGTGATGAAAGGTGGGCGTAGGGGGACGCGAAGCAGAAAACCAAGCCTTCACGTGACTTCTGTTTGCCACCAACGCTCTATTCTCATGCACTAAGATTTAAAGTCAAAGTAACGCTCATGCATGTGAATAAAATTAACTCTCTGCAAACTTCAAAAAAGTGTATCATGTTTTTACATGTTTAGTGCAAGATGTCTTTAAAACTAAAGTTGTTCTTAAAGATAAGTTGTCCAAGGCACCATCTTTTCTTCTTTACTGTTACTTTAGTTAACATGTAAAAAAGGAAACCCATTTGTTTCACAGCTTTCTGAATGTTCCTGCTCTCTCAAGAGCATCAGCCCAGTGCTTCTATTCACCAGGGGGCCTCAATTAAAGGTCAAGAGGGCCGCATGCGACCCCGGGGCCGTACTTTGAGTATCCCTGGTCTAGAAGCTGTCCTATTTCAAGAACACAAACAAGATAACTGGATCGTGATCGCATACACACTAGCAGGTAAAGAGAATTAATACTCTCAATTGAAAGTGAAACTCTAGCAAGCCACTGGGTGTGCAATCATTTTCACTTATACCTATATTGGGGAGGCGTCAATGTCCTAATGGACCATAGACCATTGTGCTGCTCTTCAAAGGAACATTGCAGTTTCTCCCACGAAGAATTGAAAAGTGGGCTCTCCAATTGCATGCTATAACTCAATAGACCCGGTTAAGAGCACTGCGAAAACACATGCTACTCATCAAGTCCACAAGAGATCTGGTTCACCAGCCCAAAAGGACTCACGATAAAGGAAATTGAGCATGCTTCAAGTGCAGATTTCTGCATGAAGTTAGTGAAGACAAAATGTAAAGAGAACCAGTGGAAGACGTTTCTATCAGCACATTCAGCAAGATATGAAGCCACACACCAGATATTGTCAGGAAAATGGAAATTCAGGCATGAAATAAGCCTTACAGGAGAAGCAACCCTTCTGAGAGGAGATAAAAAATAATACTCAAAAGCTTACAGGAACTCACAGTTCTTGTTGCCCATCCAAGAACACCAGGGCTTGTTTAAACAAAAACCAGACTGAGGCAAAAGTTGTAGGTTCCTCATGTGGGCACTTATCTTGAACGGCTTGCTTTGTCGAGCCACTGATGTTTAAACTACATTATCCCCGATCATCACAGAAGGTGCCTGAACGGGGCCATGGGTTCGAGTTCGCGCAAATCTTTCCAGTTTGCCAGATGGACGACAGTTTCTAGTGTTCATGCATGCTCTAAATACCCTGTGGATAAAATTGTTGAATTCAGTATATTCAACAGATTAAACCTAACCTTGAAACGGTCTTTGTAGCATAAGCCTCTCTATCTACTTTAAGATGGACAATGTCCTATCTTTCAGTGGGCTGGAATTTAGGGAGTACAGGCAAAAACTGCATAGCCAACATTACAAGGCAACATCTTGGTGGACTCAAGCCAATGTGGATGTAGAGCATTTGAACAAGACACTACACATAGTTGTGAAACAGAACAGGAGACCACATGAAACACTGCCATTTTCTACATGGGTATATAGGTGCACCATACTGCATGACCAAATGCTTAGCAGCAGCTCTGTAGTTTCGGAGGACTCCAAGAGACACTTTTCCAGTGTGGCTTCTCTAGAGATAAACCATGAAAGCAGTCAGATAACCCAACAGTGATAAATTAAACAACAGAAGACCAGCTGTAGACTCAGACATACACATCAGTGACAGAGTCTTGTTCAGGGATTGGCACCCAGGCAGTAAATTTTGACTGCTGTATGTGCAAACACCTTGGATTGTCACTAATAAAAAGGGAAAGATGGTCTCCCCAAAGAGAAGAGGTGAAACTGTTACTCGAAATGTGTAAATATTCGAGAACAGCAAATCAGCAAGACAAATAAAAGCTTCTCGAGAAGAATCTGGAGGTGCACAGGAGTTGGAAGTCTCAGAAAAACAAAACTGTGGGGGGATCAAATATAGCCTCTAGTGCTGTGAGAGCTAAAATCCAAATACCACCAGATTCTCATAGCAAAAGAACACGATATGCACTCCAAGAGTTCGTTTTGTTTTGTTATTAAGTTGGTGAAAGATGTAGTGGGCAGCCCAGTACCATGTAAAACAGAGCACACACAGCGATGATAGTGGTAGTCATCCCTGAGTAATAAAAGGAAGTTGGGTGAGCTCAAGCATCAGTCCCAAACAGGACCACTGTGTCCGGTTTTCATTGCCGTCACTGACCAGCACCCTATCATTTACTAAGGCGCCACCGGGAACTCGGTCACGCGCCAATATGGCGGTTGTGCCGGTCCCTGGGACTCTTCCATGGCGGGGGCGGGGCCAGCGCTTAGTGACTCGCTCGGCGCCCTCCTCCCGCTCGCAGCCATTGGACAGCATGGCCATGTGTATCGCAAAGAGGGTTTCCTTTGGATTATACTTTAAAAACTCATTTCACGTATCTAGCCATACATTCAAATACTCATCCTAATCACACAAACTCTAACACTACTCATCAACCATGCACGTAAGGGAAGTATAAACATATACCCAAGGTCAACAGTACAAGGCAATATTAGGAAAATATAGATCTATTTATTGATAGAAATAGCATAAAATACATAAATCATTTCATAGGTTAAAAATCATTTAAAACATCCCTGACACAAAATCTAAAAAATTAATTCAAAAAATTGTACACATGATACTACACAACAGAGAGTACACATAAAAGACAGCACAATATGTCATAAGAACTATACACATCCGTGATATCACAATAATCAGAGCTGGAATCTGATACTGCTGCGTTGATATGGTTTCAGTCTCTTCACGGATTATGTTAAAAAAGGAAGCGTCAACGCGTTTCGATGGACTAGCTTACAATACCATCTTTCTCAAGACTGTATATATGACTCTCTAGCAGACTGGTTTTGACTGGAACATTTAAAAACAACCTGTAATGGTTGTGGGAGGATGATGAAAGAAAGCGTCCTAATTCAGTAGCTTAAAGTTTAAGTACAGGGTTAAAGCCTCCGTCTTCTTCGAGCATATCCTAACTCGAATTTGAGGGGGTTTCTTTTTATATATGCAGTGTAGGGCGATGGTGTTTGTTTTATATAAAACATCTTGTAAACTACTGTAACAGGAATCTCCCGTGTGTCGTTATGCTTATCAGATCTCCAGAGTGGGGCCTGCCGCCTCCACTCACTAAATGCTTAATGTACCGCTGCTTAAATATCGACAACCCTTCACAGATAGGGTTCGTTGGCTTGCAATGGCATCACGTCACTCCTCTGATTCATGCAATCGGCCCGGAAGCAGTTAAAGCGCTTCCGGGGCAACGTAGGCAAAACGGGTCCCGGATCTTGCCGGGACCTGTTTTTTCCAGTTCTTAGGAGGGCAAAGCTCTTTAAAAAGAGCTGCGGAGCGGCGGCAAGGTCTTTTCCTCTCCGCTCCACTCCAGAGACAGCACCTCGCCATCCTCACACGCCGGAGGACTCCAGGAAGCCTCGGTTTTCTTTTCTTCTTTCCTTGTTTGTTCTGCAGGCTGCTGGATATCGATTTCCTACAGGACAGCTGAGGGCACTCTCCGGAGCGGTTGCTGAGTAAGCCTGGGCATAGTTCGCGAAGTAGCGCTACGCGAAGCTACGCAAAGTGCAGTTCGCACTACGCGAGCTACGCGTAGCACTACGCGAACTGCGTAGTGCACTGTTCGCAATGATTGCACAGTGCCGGATGCTTGTCCGCACTGTGCAATCATTGAAAACGGCATCTTGCACAGTGCGAGCTGTCTTTTACTGCCGCTCGAGTAGATTTTTACTCGAGCGGCAGCTTTCAACGCGGACTGGTAGTTTCTCATCGCGAGCGGTCGCGAGCATACGCGACCACCCGCAATGAGAAACCTGACCTCCCGCATTGAGAATCTCGCCGGGAGGTTTATTTTCCACGCTCGCGATCGGCAACTTGATGTTGCTGATCGCGAACGAGGAAAAAGTCTCACCGGGATGTCATTTTGCTTGCTCGCGGTCGCCAACTTGACGTTGAGGACCGCGAGCAAGCAAAAAATGACCGCTGCACTACGCTACGCTACGCGTGTTTGCACTGTGCTACGTGCAATTTGCGTTGTGCGAAGTAGCGCAAACTTCGCAAACTACGCGAGCGTAGCGTAGTGCTTTGCCCAGGGTTATTGCTGAGGCATCTGAGGATCGGATTTTTCAGCGCGAGAGCAGGACAGCTGGGGGCACTCTTCCTTACACCCCTGGTAGACCAGCATTTTCCTACAGCTGGGAGCCACTCGGGTTAGAGCACATACTCACCTGACCCACTGGATTAGCCTGTGGGAGTGGCTCTGGCTGTGGGGGTGCTTGGGGTCGACCGGGGGGCCGGCAGTGGCTGATTTAGAAGGGAGGTAAGGGTTTGGGCATCGTCCCAGACCAGACCAAATTGTAGTTTGTGCCACAAGGATTGGCTGGTAAAGGGAGGATTTAGCAGGGCCACATTTTAGTGGGGAGGAGTGAGGAGTTTTTTGGCCTGTAGCAGGTGCCTGCTAGGAGCTGGGGCAGGCGGTATTACCGAGATCTGGCCCTTTGCTTACACCCAGGATACCCTGATTGTTGTGCAGGGATTTTCTAGGGGTTTTTTACAGGCATTAGGCCCGTAGGCAAAAGCTGGGCAGGTATTTTAATTGCAGTGGGCATTTTTTGGGAGTTGTAGTAATTGTAGCAATGGCACCCAAGGCGAAGAGGGGGCTGGTCCCAAATAGAATGGAGGAATGGATGACTACAATGATGCGCACAATGAATGATTTGGGTCAGACCGTGGCAGAGCTACGCAGGAAAGTGGATGGGCAGGAAGACAGTGAGGACAGGCCCAAGTGTTCCGGGGTGGCACCCAGGGCGGCTTTCCCTCCGGTACCCCGGAGATCTAAGCCTAAACGTGGGAGTGGGGGGGCTGTTCCAGTAGATCTGCCAAGCCCAGCATTCCCAGGACCTGTAGTACCAGCTGGGGGGGGGCGCAGCCAGAGGAGGAGAATGGAGCAGTGCCAGTGGGAGTAACGCCACCTAGGGGCACAGGTGGCCCAAGTCAGCCTAGCCCACCTGGGGGTCCTGGTGTTCCAAGTCAGCCTAGCGCACCTGGGGGTCCTGGTTCAGAGGGGGCTCCGTCCCTGCCAGTCGTACCCCCCTGCGGTACCCCTAGTTTGGTTCCATGTCAACCTGATTTAGTGGCAAATCTAGCAGCAGTGCTCCCATGGCTAGCCAAGGCAGGGACTGTAATTCCTTCTGCGGGCAGTGGGGCCCTGTTAGCTGAAGGGGACGCAGTGGAGAAGGCCAAGAGTTTGGTAGCGCAGGTAGAAAGGGAGAAGCAGGTGGTGCCACAGACGGTTGAGACGGGCACACCAGCAGTGGTAGGGCCAGCCAGCAGGGCAGGACAAGAGTGCAGGGAGTGACAAGAGTGGCCTAGAGCTCCCCAATCCGGTCGCAGCTGCAGGAACTGAGCACGCAAAGACACAAGCAGGCACGTCTGCAGGTACGGACCAAGTGTTACTAAGTTTAGGTTTGGGGGAGATGCGCACACCCAGAGAGCGTCTGGGAAGGCACATCGCACAGGATGTGAAAGAGCAAATCTGGAAAGGGGAATATGTGAACATGTTTTCTTTGTTAGTGGACAAGGATGAGAGGGAGGAGGCTAAAAAGTTGAGGGAATGGGCTCACCCAAGGGATTGGGGCAATTTGCCTACTAGGAAAAAGATTGATGAAACCTTAATTAACTGGATAAAGGCATTTTCAAACTTCCATGCGATAATGGTGGACAAATTCCCTGGGCTGGGGTCTGAATTGGCGTGCTATCAGAATAGGATCACATGTGCACATTATGAGTACAGGGGAATGTGTTGGAAGGAATATGACAAGGCATTTAGGAGAGCGAAAGCATGGGATCAAATGGATGTAATGCTGTGGTTGAGGCACATGAAAAGCACGAGCCAGGACGCACCAAGAGGGCAGTCCTTTCGGCCAGGTACACCCCGTAGCGGGGGAGGGGGTAGCAGGAAGGGAGCATGTTGGGATTTCAATAAACGGACATGCACAAGGCCCAATGGTTCATGTAAATTTAGGCATGCCTGCTCTTTCTGTGGTTTATCCTCCCACCCAGAATCCAAGTGTTTCAAGAAATCAAAGGACAAGGGAGGTAAAAAACAGGAATGAGGATTTATCACTTACTAAGGCACACTCACCCATAAACACAATGGCTTTGATTCCCTGGCTAAATAAATACTGCTGCCCAAACACAGCCCAGTTGTTGTTGGAGGGATTCAGGGATGGTTTCAGGATTCCTGCCCCTGGCTATTCTGGGGTTCCTTACTGATGCAACCAGCAGTCAGTGAGGGAGAACATGCCTGTGGCAATAGAGAAAGTGTTGAAGGAACTGCGTTTGGGGAGGCTGGCGGGTCCTTTTGACTCAATCCCTGTTGATGATTTTGTCTGCTCACCTCTGGGTGTAGTACCCAAAAAGGACCCGGGGGAGTTCCGGTTGATCCATAATTTATCTGCTCCCAGGGGTCAGTCACTGAATGATGCTATTGATGGGGCTTTGTGCACCGTGAGATACGCATCATTGGATTAGGCGATTGCAATGCTGCAATCGCTTGGCCCAGGCACTTTCCTAGCAAAATCTGACATAGAATCTGCCTTCCGTTTACTGCCAGTTCATCCACAGGATTTCCATCTTTTGGGGTTCCAGCTAGAGGGGAAGTTCTACATGGATAAGTGCATGCCTATGGGGTGCTTGGTCTTTTGCTCTTATTTTGAGAAATTCAGCTCTTTTCTGGAGTGGGTGTTCAGGCAGGTGACCGGGCACCACTGGGTATTGCATTACCTAGATGATTTCTTGTTGTTGGGGGCGCCACAGTCACAGAAGTGTGGCAGGGCTTTAGAAGCATTCTGCACACTCATGAGGGAATTTGGGGTCCCCCTGGCACAAGGAAAGACAGTTGGACCGTCCACACAAATTGAGTTCCTGGGCATAGAGTTGGATTTGATTGAGGGTGTGTCACGCTTGCCAGTGAGGAAGGTAGAAGGTTTCACGCTAGCATTAGCAGACTGTTTGCGCAAAGAAAAGGTCACTTTGCATCATCTACAGAAGGCAGTGGGTATGCTGAACTTTGCATTAAGAATCATCCCTATGGCTCGCCCCTTTTCACATTCCATCGCACAGGCAATGTCAGGGCTGAAAGAAAAACATCACCACACTCGGTTGTCCAGCGAGGTTAACCAGGATATGCGGATTTGGATGGCATTCCTGCGTGATTTCAATGGCTCAGTAGTATGGCCCAGCCCGGCGAGGTCCAGTCCAGAACTTGGCCTCATGACAGACGCGGCAGGGAGTGAGGGTTTTGGTGCCATTCTGGGTTCGCAATGGGCGGCACAATATTTGGCCCGCATGATGGGTTGACACCGGTGTAACAAATAACATTTCATTTCTGTAACTCTTCCCCATTTTGGTGGCCTTGACCATTTGGCCACACCAGTTTCGCAATCAGTCTGTTGTTTTCTGGTCAGACAATATGGCGGCGGTGGAATGCATCAATCAGCAGTCTGCCAAGTGTAAAATGATGCTTCGCTTGCTGAAAGAAATTGTGCTGCAATGTATGAGACTAAATGTGATGTTTAGGGCTAGGCATGTCCCGGGAATACTCAACCACGAGGCTGACGCATTGTCTCGTTTCAAGATGCAGGTTTACAGGTCCTACCATCCGGAAGCGGTGCACCGTCCCACCCCTTTCCCGGAGCATCTGTGGCAGCATGGTGCCCCAACCTACCAGACCTAGTGGCAGCTAGCCTAGCACCCAGGACTAGGCGGGCCTATGAGGGGGCCGTTACCGCATACTGCGCATTTCTGGGGGAGGGCTGGGAAAGGTCATGGCACGAGCCAGCATCAGTCATATCATTCATAAGGGAATTGAGGGACAGAGGGCGTTCTGTGGCATGTGTAAAGCGCCACATGACAGCGATAGCCTTTTTCGCAAAGATGCTGGGGCATAGGGATCCCACGGGCTCATTCTTGGTTCAAAGGGCTCTGAAGAGTTGGCAACACCTGCAAGGTGCCCAGCAGGACATTAGACATCCGATTAGCATTGAAGTGCTTGCAGCCCTCATGGGGGCATTGGGGAAAGTATGTAGATCCACCAGTGAGGTCCAACTGTTCAGGTCTGCCTTTTCCCTTGCCTTTTATGGCACCTTCAAAGTTGGGGAATTGGTGGCACGTAATAAACATGATTGGCAGGTTGGGATGCAATATGCCCATGTCCACCTACAGGCAGGGTCAGTATCCCTATCAATCCCCAGATCAAAAATGGATCAGAACGGGAGGGGGGATCACGTTATCTTGCACAAAGCTCTGGGGAGCTCGTGCTGTCCGGTGGGCAACTTGGAGGCGTACATGGCTTGCAGGCCATGGGGCGGAGGGGGGCCATTGTTGATCCACCAGGATGGGACTCACCTCACGAGGTTTCAGTTTGGGAGGATCTTGACATTGGCACTGGGGGAGGCAGGCCTGGATGCATCCAAATTTGGTACCCATTCTTTCAGGATTGGGGCAGCTACTGAAGCCACGGCTCGGGGACTGATGGGACAGGATGTTCAAAGAATAGGGCGGTGGTCTTCAAACTGCTACAAACGATATGTGCGGCTACATTTACTCTAAGTATCATTGCTAATGTTTGGTCTTGTTTCACTTCTCTGCAGTTTCCATGTTCTGTCCCGCAGGAGGGGAGCTAGCCCTCGTCTGCCGGTCAACAGAGCCTCGCCCACGCCAGGTACCCGCCTGGGGGCCAGGCCATAGGGAAGTCTGGATCATAGGCCATTCATATGTGAGCAGGTTGAAACAGCATTTTCTTGCAGGAAATTTCGCAGACAGGGCCTGCCAGGCGAGTTTTAAGGTGTCATTACACAGTCAAGTTCCGTAGTGTGATGGGTGCTTAGCTCCTTAGGTCCCCAGCGACACCCGCTGCAGTTATAATACGTTTGGGAGGTAATGACCTGGTACACATGGGTAGTAAAGGAGTGGTGGAGGCAATAATCACAGAAGCAGGATGGTTGGCCAATCAGTGCCCACAGGCAGTATTGGTATGGTCTCACATGATCCTGAGGTTCCAATGGCGGGGGGGTGAGTCTGTGTGGGCTTTGAATCACTCTGTAAAGAGGATTAATAACAGGATAGATAAGCTTTTCCGGTCTCCTAAACTGCAGACGATTGCGCATGGTTGCATCCGGGGGGAGCGTTTTTTTCTGCAGGACGGGGTACACCTATCCAAACTGGGCAATGATTTTTTTCATGGAGAATGTGCTAGCCTGGATGTTAGAGGTAGGAAACAGGGTGTGACCTTCAGGTCAGCAGCGGATAGGGGGGCAGATAGTCGGTCAACTATACTGGCCTGTGGCGGTAAGGTCATGATTGCTAGGTCAAATTTTACATCTCTTAGTAGGCATCCCATTGTTTAAGGGGGATGCCTGGGGGGGGACAGTGATCTCTCATCACACTCCAGGGGGCGCTTACGGCCGGTAGGCTGAAGGGTGTGGGGGTAGGAAGTTCGGCCTCTGGCAGGCCCCTTGGGCCAACCCCTGCGCAGGTGCATGGGCGCCAACGTGTCATAACATCAGTCCCTGGGAGGTAGTATGGAAGGGCGTAGGGGGTGCCCGCGAAAAGGAATCTGATGGACAAACGGGCCTCCTGCGCAAGGTCACTCTGTTAAAGGGAGACCTGGCAAGTAGTTGGAAACAGTCATGACCTTGCACGTAGGCTCATCCGGGATACGCAGAAAACAAAGTGTACATATTCCAGTTTTAGGTTAGGTATGGCTATGTATTAGACTCATGTTAAGGTTAGCCATAAAAGATGTGTAAATATGTGTATTTGAAATGCTATTGATTATGTTTGGGTTTTCTGCGTATAAAAATTGTGTTAGGAATTTTTTATTATGATTTATTAATTTTAATAAAATATGGCCGGGGTTAACCGACCCTTAATCCAAGTTCTGTGTTTGGATAATTTATTACCGGTGCCTCGGGGGAAAAGAGGGGGGGGGGGTTGCAAACAACCATCCCAGGATCCCTGTCTGGAGGGGAGTGTTGTGGGTCAACAAATCAACCCATGGGGGGGGACTCGGCAATACCAGGCCATATACTAAGGCGCCACCAGGAACTCGGTCACGCTGCCAATATGGCGGTTGTGCTGGTCCCCGGGACTCTTCCACGGCGGCAGGCGGGGCCAGCGCTTGGTGACGCACTTGGCTCCCGCCTCCCGCTCGCAGCCATTGGACAGCATGGCCATGCCCAGGAAGCAGTTAAAGCACTTCCGGGGCAACTTAGGCAAAACGGGTCCCAGATCTTGCCGGGACCTGTTTTTCCCAGTTCTTAGGGGTCAAAGCTCTTTAAAAAGAGCTGCGGAGCGGCCGCAAAGTCTTTTCCTCTCCGCTCCGCTCCAGAGACAGCACCTCGCCATCCCCACACGCCGGAGGACTCCAGGAAGCCTCGGTTTTCTTTTCCCCACCCACCATCCCCTGAGGCAGTGAGGTGTTAGGAAGTATTTATATACAGGCGTATGTTAACGGTTTGCTTTACTGGTTGAAGTTTGTAATGTTCTTTCAGTTACTAAATTATGCCATTTTGCAATCTTACTGTACAATGTGATGGCAGTTTTGCTTGTTGTATTTTATGTCAGAGTATCCTTGGTCTGCGGTAAGGTTATTATTGCTAGGTCAAATTTTACATCTCATAGTAGGCATCCCATTGTTTAAGGGGGATGCCTGGGGGGAACAGTGGTCCCTCATCACACTCCAGGGGGTGCTCATGGGCGGTAGGCTGAAAGGTGTGGGGGTAGGAAGTTCCGCTTCCGGCAGGCCCCTTGGGCTAATCCCTGCGCAGGCGCATGGGCGCCAACGTGTCATAACATCAGTCCCTGGGAAGTAGTATGGAAGGGCGTAGGGGGTGCCCGCGGAAAGGAATCTGATGGGCAAACGGGCCTCCTGCGCAAGGTCACTCCGTTAAAGGGGGACCTGGCAAGTAGTTGGGAACAGTCATGACCTTGCACGTAGGCTCATCCGGGATACACAGAAAACAAAGTGTACATATTCCAGTTTTAGGTTAGGTATGGCTATGTATTAGACTCATGTTAAGGTCAGCCATAAAAGATGTGTAAATATGTGTATTTGAAATGCTATTGAATATGTTTGGGTTTTCTGCGTATAAAAATTGTGTTAGGAATTTTAAATTATTATTTATTAATTATAATAAAATACAGCCGGGGTTAACCGACCCCTAATCCAAGTTCTGTGTTTGGATGATTTATTACCGGTGCCTCGGGGGAAAAGAGGGGGGAGGGGGGGGGGTTGCAAACAACCATCCCAGGATCCCTGTCTGGAGGGGAGTGTTGTGGGTCAACAAATCAACCCATGGGAGGGGACTCGGCAATACCAGGCCATATAGAGCAAACTGTAATAGCAGATAATGTTTTGAATTCCTATCCAGTCGCTACTGGTTACAAAGTTATTTACACGCTTGAATTTAGGTTCCCACATACCATCATTTATGCACTATATTCACTTATACTCATAAACACATGTAAAAAAGCACCAAACTGGATACAGTTGTAGGTAAGGCCCTTTTCATTGGAATAATAGAAAAACCATGAAATAGGGGGGCTCTTGTGGATGGGTGTTCTCCATGTTGAAATATGTTTTCTCCATGATGAAAAGAGTCTGAAATACAAATAAACATTTGCGGTGCATTAATGTATTTAAAAATGATGGTTTACTACAGTTATGCATATGCAGATGTCTATTATTGGCAGTAACATAGCAAGCACAAAGATTTCCAGCACTATGCCTGGAAAACTTCCACTGATACTGACAGAAATTCATTGTGAATTCCTTGATAGCCAGAAATTTACTCCAAAAGTAGGTACAATGCTATTGGATTATACTTTCAACTTCGTACATCAGCACTACTTCATTTCAGAAGAATAAAGCGAACTACTAGGTGTCAGCTTAATTCTAATTGCCACCTCTGTACCATTTACAATTAGCCAGATGCCTGTGAATTAATTTAAAATTTCTGTTACAGTACAGATTTCCACCACTTTTGCAAATGGTAATCAGATTCCTTGTTCCACATTTCCTGATGGGTCTATAGCTCTCTATTAGAACTAAGGAAGGTCACATATTTTTTTAATGTATGGTACCAGAATATTGTCAGCAAAATAATGTCTAGAAGCAATAGTGAGTCTTACACATTGCTCACAAAATATCAACTGATTGGAGCTGATAATAGAAAATCAATATCTAATGGGACAATATTTTTGTAAACTATCATTAGAACACGATGTTTCTGTCAATCAATATTTTTGCTAACAATATTCTAACATACAACCTTTTAACAGATATCTTCTAAGAAACATACCAGGAAAGGCGTGGGTCTTTGCCATCTGTATCAAACGTTTTATTTTTCTGATGCTTAATGTTGCCTCAGCCCTGGATGTTCATTTCTGTCATTTTTACTTTCTTTACTTACTTTTTTATGATTTATTAAGAGTATATGCTGGGAGGTTTGCTGAGAATTCCCACCAATATCGCCATAGCATCTGTTTATTTATGCTATAGTTCTCAAGCCATTGTGCAGCCTGACCTTCGTAATAAGATAAATGACTTTAGACCCTGTAACTTTCTACTCTTTGCTGATAGATAGAGCATATTGTAGCCCATAGATTTCAGTTTAATGTGCTTAGTTTCTACGGATGCTACCATACTTGAATGTGCTCCTCGGCGAACAATAGAAAAGTAATGCGTGGAATGCTTGAATTAATTTCAGCCATTGTTACTCGGGCTACATTCCATTCCTTAATTTTCTGCCCACCATGTCACATTAGACAGGAATCAAACAATCAGTCTTTGTCCTGCTCCAATGGGAAATATCCAGCCAATACTACCAACCCAGGATTCTCTGAACAGGTACACAGAAGACAATGGACTGAAATGTGGCCCAGAGTAATCAGCAGTGGCTGAGATCATTTAAAATATTTCACTCATCACCTTTTTGTTTCCCTCCACTTGAATGTGTGGCACTTCCCTTTGTATATTCTGCACACATTTGGCTGCTGTTGATTCTGAGTTTTATCAAAGATCAGGTAATAAGAGGATTATCAGATCATCCTTCTCCTCCATTTTATGGTAATGCAGTCACAGTCAGGGAAGTAGAGGTTTTGTTTGGGGTAAATGTATGTATGGGCATCAGTTGGGGATTGCCAGGATTGGCTGTTGCTCCTAGTGTGCCTTTTCCTTCCCCTGCAAACACTGAATTCATAGGTCATGAAGGTGTAAACACTAAGAGTTAATAATCAACAAGCGCTATTTACTTTCTGTACACTTTGCCCTTCCTCTTTCGCCCATCAACATTCAAAAGACTGTGGAGGCGTATGAGTGAGACTATGACCCTCATTATGAGTGTCCCGGTTAATTAAGATATGTGTGTTAACTTCTCTTTCTGCGCATATCGTAATTATTTATCAGGTGGAAAACACTCAGTATTTACCAGAACATGAGGATTTTGGTGTAGTAGGCACCAACATCAATATGTTATTTCCCAATAATTGACTGGTATTTATCACACCTGATCAATATCACACGGTGAGAACGTGGTTTATCAGTAGGATGGATTGAGGTCCATCACAAGTAATACAAGCACTCTCTTGTTTGGTCCAGGTTAAAGTTTCAGTAATTTAAACCTGAGCTCAACCGCTGGTAGCTATGGCACAGAGGAGACACGCTTAACTTAGAGAAAAAGCATAAAGCATTAGGAAGTACCAAAAATAACGATGAAGTCAAAAACATAACACAGAAAAATCCCACTCTACTTTAGAAAAGTAGAGTAAAATATAATGAGCAAAATGACACCAAAATGACAAAAATCCAATAAGTGGAACCAGAGATATTCTTTTCTAAAGATTTAAAAGATAATAGCATGAAAAAGCACAAAGAACTAGTGGTCATGGTACATCGGATCTGGGCGTAATTTGAGTCCTAGGCTAATGTACATACACCAAGTACATAGGCCCCACTATGGCTAGGAAGTAGGGAAGTTCCAAACATTTTGTAAGTCCCAATTTCAAAAGGAACTTTGCTGTTTTTCGAAGACAAAACTCTTCTGCACGTGGGACAAACTTGAAATTCTATTCAATGCAGTGGAACTACTATTCGGATACTTTTTGCATCTCTCTCTTGGAAACTCTTAGCAAAAGTTTTGAAAAAGATCCCAAACTTCCTTTGGTGTCCAAACAACCACAGGAGGAGACTTCCAAGGCCCCAGGGACCTCATTGGGAGCAATTAGAAACTCTCTGGGTGTCTGGCAGAGGGGAACAAAAAAGTCCAGTTGACACTTGGCAGCTGGCATTCTTCACAGGAATATCTTCTTTGGCTTTTTATGTTCCTGTAGCAACCCCAGTGGATCAGCCTTATGATCCTTTGAGTTCTTTCTGTCCTGGAATTTCAAGTGGAAGGAGGTCCAACCTCCTCAGGTTCTTTTCACAGGTCACAGATATCAAGTGCCGCATGCTCAAGTCCACTCAATGTCATTTTGTAAGTCATTGTCCTCAGGAAGGTTGGGTGAGGGTCCAACTTTGTTGGGTTCAGCAGCCTGTGGGTGGGGGACAACCTAAGATACTCCTAGCTCTTCTCTGGCCAATTAAATAAAGGTTTCCAGGCCATGACCTACCAACTTTTGCAGTAGTTCCTGTTGCTTTACTGCAAAGAGGCTCAAAATGCCATGTGTCAAGGCATTTTCAAGATGGTGAAAGTCTTCGGCCACAATAAATTTAAGCTCTAAGGGTTGGGTATGTGAGTTGAGTATCGTACTATGGAAAACATAGTGTCCTTCCACATCTAACACTAAAGTCCAGATGTTTGAAGCAGGCACTGTACCCACAAAAAACCCAGATGCAGAAATCTGGCAGAACAAAAGCATGGTTCTTCTGCAATCAGACAGGCGATACACAAGAATTGTCACAGCATCCTGTTTACACAGTTTGATGGGAGAAAAACTTTTACTTGTGCTTCAGATAGACCTGTCATGCAGGATTTGACACTAAGGTGTCAACAGGAATTGCACAGCCCCCACACTGTATATTCTATTGAGCTCAGAAGAGTCATCTCTGCCTGTTCAGGTTAGCCTATTTTGTGCTCCTGGGAGGGATTTCAACCCTCGCTCACACATCATTCAAGGTTGAGCACTGGCTGGGAGTATCTGGAGAGCTAATGCAAATTAGAATCCTTTAAGCTCAAGCAGGTAAAGGGTACCTTTCTATAAATTACTTTTCCTTAATATTTATTAAAAATCTGCTTTCACTATTGAATTGGGTTTTTAATAACTATTAAAAATAGTTAATTATTTGTTTACTGGTTCCTTTCCGCGTTAGCACTATTGTTTTCTACATAGGATATCTAGGCCTGCCACAGTGAAAATAGCTTTTTTAGGCCTTGCCACTGTAGGGATATATTAACATTCATTTTCTACATGTCGAATTTTAAACACCATGCACCCTACCTTGTGGGCTACAAGGCCTACAATGGGGTGCCTTACTAATATTTAAAAGGGAGGTTTTAACTTGTCAAAAGGGGTTATTGTAACAGGTTGCACTGCATGTTAAACTGCAGCAGTCAGGCTACAATGGTAGACCTGAAGCCATGCTTTCCTTATCACACAAGTGGATGGCACAATAAGTGCTGCAGTCACCAAGTGACATTTAACTTTCCATGCCAGACACACAGTTTTGTACCATGTACTTTGACCTTATAGGAGAGAGATTAGCTGAATTATATGCTCCAGCAGTCAAAAAGCATATAATTGACTCCGGACAGCCATTCCCTAGTGCGCAGAGTCTAAACACCAGCAATAAAGTTCAGCAGAAAAATGGGGATGACCCCCTAAAAAGGGCATTTTCCCACATACACCATTTAATGGTCTGGTAGTAAAAAGGGCCTGTGGTTCAACCCTGTATTGTCCTTGGGAGTCAAAAGGTGCTTGCTGTCACTACAGCTATCAGTGCCTACTTAGACTCTATAGCCATGCTCTCATTACAGGTGCATAATGTTGTCTATTTTTAGATTGTGCATTGGCTGTCATGATTGCACGTTTCAGGAGATTTTCAGCTCAGTCAGTTGATAGTCGCTTAATGTAGTGCCATTTTGGAGCTTTTTATATTTTTCTTTATATACTTTGAGGTCTGTGTTCTGTCTAAAATATAATAAGTGAATTGAAGGCATTTCTTTCTGGGCACTTATGTGCATCTGTCTGTGTAGGGAATTGGGTTTTTGGTTGAGGGGGGTGCAAACCCTTCTCAAGTAACAACCACAGTCTTTGTCAGGGTGAACCACAAAAGTCACTAAATTAACCTGTGCTTAATGCTCTGGTAGCTTTGCACAAAGGTAGTCAGGCTTAACTTAGAGGCACTGTGTTAAGTATTTATGCAGTGCACAGTAACAACAGTAATAAACAGTAATAAAGTGACAACACAACACACAAGATATTCCACATCAATTTAGAAAACATAGAGTAAAATTTTATGAATAAAATAAGACCAAAATGACAAATATCCAATCAGGAGAACGAGATAACGCAATTTTAAATGTTTAAGTAAAAATAACCTCAAGAAGCAGAAAGCGTTAGCTATGGGTATCTGGTCATGCTAAACAAGGACAAAGTCACAAATTAAGGATGAATGCAATGGAGTGTGGGCCGGATACAGGAACCAGGTTAGTGCCTCTGAAAAAAGTTACCTTCTCAATGTCCAGCACGCAGAGTTCAAAACTTCATGAATTCTAAGGAGGAGCTCAACTGATGCTAGCCAAGTGTCCAGGTCCTCAGGGGGCATGTCTTGGGGATCAGGAACTCACTCTAGCAGAAGCCAGCAGGGCTTATGCAGGTCGAGTTGCAAGTCCAGGCAGGGCCAGTTGCAGCACCTCAGCTGGGCAGTTGTAAGGAGGCCTCTGGATCTTGTTATGTCCCTCTAGATCAGAACAGGAGGTCAGCCAACTGACCCTTGGAGTCACTCAGGTTACCCTTGGATGAGGGGGGCCAGGTCCAGTCTTCCTTCTCAGACAACAGGCCAGGCCTCAAGCAGCAGGGTGGTCCTCTGGGGAACAAGATAGGCCTCAAGCAGCAGGGCAGTCTTCTTGGGAACAAGACAATCCTTCGTCTGTAATATCCACAGGTCCAGAAGTGTGCTGATGATTGGCTCAGGAGGTTCAATATTTATACCTTGTGCCACCCTTTGAAGTGGAGTAAACTCCTGGTTACGGAAAGTTCTTTCCTTACCCTTTTTTTGCCTGTCCATGCTGCAAAAGGTCTAGGATGTCAAAAAGCGTATATCACATTCTTTTGTGAGTGTGCTGGAGGCAGCCCACATAAATGTAAGTGGGGCAGGGAACAGCTCCAACCCTTCCATCTACAGGATGGCCCTCTCCGAGTTACACACAGCTCCTATTGTTGACTGTCTGGACCCAATACGCATTAATGCGCCCAGTCCACTGGAAACTCCTACAAAGTCTCAGAAGGTTTAGGGCTAAAAAGTGCCAACTTACGAAATGTGCTATTTTCAAAATTATAACTTAAAATCCAACTTTACCATTAAAGAGGATTTTAAATTACAATTCACTTGCGTCCAAACATGACATTGCAACCTGCTCCCAAACAAAAGTTAGCACTTAATAAATGTAGTAAGGGAACCCCATGTTATCCTATGAGAGAAGTAGGCCTATCAGTAATAAAAACGAATTTAGTACGTTTCTATACCAGGACATGTAAAACTTAAAAACACATGTACTACCTTTTCAATACAGTGTACCCTACCTTATGGTCTGTTTAAGGCCCACCCAAAGGGTGACTTATATGTATTAAAAGGGTAGGTTTAGGCCTAGCTAAAGGTTTATTTTGCTAGATCAAATTGGCAACTTAAAATTGCACACAGTCTGCAGTGGCAGGCCTGAGACATATTTTAAAAGGTTACTTAAGTGGGTGGCACTATGGGTAATGCAGGCCTCAAGTAGCATTACATTTACAGGTACATGTAGTACCACTTTACTAGGGGCTTATTGGTAAACTAAATGTGCCAGTTGGGTATAAGCCAATTCTACAACATTTATAGGAGTGAGTACAAGACCTTTACCGCTGGTTAGCAGTGATAAGTGCACAGAGTTCCAATACCAACAAAAACGGAATTCAGAAAACAGAAAGGGTGAAGGCAAAATGTTTGGGGGTGACCCTGTGTTGTATTCCGCTTTAGGTGTCCGTATATAGGTTTTCCTGAAACATGTCCTTATATAGGCACAATTCGCATTGCCCTTATATAGGCATAGAATCCCAGTCCTTATTTAGGCA
Source organism: Calotriton arnoldi (assembly GCA_963921515.1). Lineage (NCBI taxonomy): Eukaryota > Metazoa > Chordata > Amphibia > Caudata > Salamandridae > Calotriton > Calotriton arnoldi. Next base: position 292,404 of record CAWUFW010002625.1, read on the forward strand.
TTAGCCGTGCACTCCAAATACAGGCATGGTCACCGACATCCGTCCACCCTAACTTCACAACGAGTTCTTAGAAACCAGACCCTTAAGCTCTTGGGAGTTCCCCTAGCACAGGATTATTGATTTCTCCAAGAACTCATCTATTATGCATGAACCGCTATTCCTTAAGGGTTCATTCCTGACGTCTTCCTCTGTCCGACTTCACGTCAATGCTAACATTCCAAGGCACCTACCAGGTATAAATATACCTTCCCTTGCCCAAGCAAGTAGGAGGAGACCTCAACTTTAGAGGAGCCCGTGTCCCGGCCTGACGCACTGAGAAGACGCTGTCATTCCTGCTCGCAGAAGAATCCAGCTTCCAGTGTTCTGACTCCCTTCGCGGGGTGTTAGAGTTTGAGATCCGGCAGGAGATTCCCACCTCTCTCATTCTCAAGGTATGGAGCTGACTAGAACCTAGAGGGACTCTTGGCATACTTGGCATACTAGACTTAACATACTCTTAGTATACCATACTGTAGAATACTTCACCTACTTCTTACCTTGCCCTACACCTAGGTTAGGTTAGGTACACTGGGGTAGAACTAGCTTAGAGAAGCATCGTATGAGTACTCGCATTTTTAGCTCATGTTATTTATGTACGTGAATATATGCTAAAAGATAATGCTAGTGCAGTATTATTTCTTTCTACTGATTACGCTGTACATTATATATCTTGCATATTGTCTTGTGATCATAACAGCTCATATCTCTTACACGAGAAACAAGACGGTTCAATAAAACCTTTTTATTGAAACGCCTGTATATTCTTTCTGTGTAACTCTGAGGAAACTAAGCATGCACGATTAGCTGAGTGAAACTGTTATCTATTGTTTCCACGATTCTGAGAAGTGTTCCGATTCTAAAGGGAAACAAAGTTGTCATGTTTATGCGGTTGCCAGAAACTGCTCCCTTCTTGTTTACAAGGAGTTTCTAGTGGCCTCTGAGTTAGCTGGCACAAAAGTAATTAAGTTTAATATACTCGATAGGGACATACTGACCTCAGTCCTATGCCAAACCTATAGGGTATATTATTCCAATGCGCAGAGCCTATCTGAAAGAGACACGTTAGTGACAGATTCCTTACCTTAGAATATCCCCAGGCGTCAGGCTGGATCCGGAAAGTTTTTGCGTAGCAGTACCCTTGCGCGTCGGTAGGCAGCGTCGTGCGGCTCCGCGTCCATCGTTGGCATCGAGACCGCCGGGATGACGTTGCGGGCAGTACTTAGACGCCGCCCCTGCACGCTGACGTCAGTTCTTTCTTTTTCTGCGCCAGTAAGCGCAGATCCGGGAAGAGCAGTGCCCTAGTCATTTTTTGACTAAGTTTTTGGGTGATTTTTCACTGTTTTTTTTCTGAAGTCTCTCGACTCCGAAGGTGTCGGTAGGGATGCCCGGCTTCAAGCCATGCGACGCCTGTGGTCGAATGATGTCGATCACAGACCCGCATCAGGAGTGTCTTTACTGCCTCGGCCGCGACCACGACACCAAGTCGTGCCCCGACTGCCGGGCCTTGCACCTGAAGGCTTTGCGAGAGCGGTCTCGAAAGCTCCTCGAGGTACGGCAGTCGGCTCCGCGCCACGCCAAGCCCCAGTCACGTGAGAGGTCGAGGGGCCGGTCGCGGAGTCCTCCTCGGTCGTCGGGATCCAAGTCTTCGCACTCCTCCGGTAAGTCGAAGCATAAGAAGTCTAAGAAGCGTCATCGCTCCACGACTTCCCCTCGCCGGTCTCGCGACTCGGCTGAGGGTCCTGTCGGCACCGTCCCCGCGGCGCCGGGAGTGCCTATGGAGCCGCCCCCACATTACCCGTCCTTCCCGGGTTCGGGGGCGACTCCGGCTGAGATACAGGAGTTCCTGTCGGCCATGGCCCGCCTCTTCGGGCCTCAAGGTCCCCCCGGTGCGCCTTCGGGCCCCATGGGCCCTAGTGGGGTTCCTACTGTGGCGACTCCGGTGCCGGCGCCACCAGCAACACCAGCCCCGGTCCCGGCCCCGGCTCCGGCCCCGGCCTCGACCCCGGCTCCGGTGCTGCCACAACCCCGATCGACGCAGGTTGACCTGACGACACCTCCACCGGCGCCGATCTCTCCGGTGCCGTTCACGACGCCGCCCGGGGCTCCGGGCGACGTCGTTCCCCGGTTCTCTCCGGATCCGGACATGGCGCCGGACCGGCGTCGCTCGACGCCGGCTCTGACGCCGATGGGCCCTTGGGTCCCGCATGTCCCTCCTCCATATTTTGAGCAAGAATTGGAGGACGCTGAGGACTGGGAGGGGTCTGATGACCCTCTCACACAGCAGTGTGAGTTTGATCAGGACTGGGCTGAGGAGCTTGGGGATGCCAGTGGTTTGGACACCTCCCCTGACCCTGGCATGCTGTCTCCTCCTTCCGTGGCAACGGAGGAGGGAGCAAACTTTGCAACGGTGTTGCGTAGAGCAGCTGGGGCCTTACACCTCCAGTTGACTACGGTGGCTGTCAGGACTAACATCCTGACGGAAGTGCTTCAGCCAGTGGCTACCTCCTCGGAGCCACTGCTGCCGTTTAACGAGGCGCTTTCCGACGTTCTTTTGGGCACCTGGTCCAAGCCCACCACAGGGGCTCCTGTGGATAGGAACGTGGCCCGACGCCATCGCCCTGCTCCGGGCGACCCCCTGTTCCTCTCCCATCACCCCACCCCTGAGAGCTTGGTGGTCCAAGCCTCTGCTTCCCAAAGCGCCTTCCCTACCGCTCCCCCGGATAGGGAATCCAAACGCCCGGATCAATTTGGGAAGAAGGTCTTTTCTTCCTCCAGTGCTGGCTTGCGGTCCGTCAATACCGCTTGCCTCTTGGGCCGATATTCCCACTCCTTGTGGGACTCGGTGGCGCAAGTTCTGCCCCAGTGTTCTGAGGAGGTCCAGACACTGCTTACCCGCGTCATTGCTGAGGGAAGAGATGCGGCAAAGTACACCATTAGATGTGGCCTTGATACCGCCGACTCGCTAGGCAGATCGCTTGCGACGACAGTGGCGCTGCGCCGTCACACCTGGCTGAGAACCACTGGTTTCTCGGGTGATGTCCAAAACACTCTTATGGACATGCCCTTTGATGGGGTCGGTCTTTTTGAGAACAAGGCAGACCATGCTCGGGAGCGTTTTAAGGACCCGCGGGCTACGGCTAAGTCCCTGGGCCTTTCTGCTGTACGCCCTCCGCAGCCATCTGCTTTTCGCCCCTGTCGTGGACACGGAAGGGGCGCCCAGTCACGTCCGCTGCCTGGCCACCGGCCCGCGCAGCAAGCGTCTTTGCGTGGCCGAGGACGTGGCTCCCGCTGTGGCGGGTCAGGCAACCAGCGTGCGGGTCAGGCCACACACCCCGCCCCCTCCGCGGCCTCCAAGCCCTCCTAGTCCTTCCTTTCAGGTGCACAGCACGCCAGTAGGGGCAGGGTCCGCCATCACCTTCACCACTGGCGTGCCATCACCTCGGACAGGTGGGTCTTGGACATTGTCCGAAGGGGCTACTCCCTCCCCTTCGTGACCATCCCCCAGCCATGCCACCTCAATTCCACCGCATGTCAGGGGATCACTTGGTGCTTCTTCAAAAGGAAGTTGCGGCCCTCTTGGCCAAGGGGGCCATCGAGCGCGTTCCGACCCCAGAAGTAGGACGTGGTTGCTACTCCCACTACTTTCTGGTGCCCAAAAAGGACAAGGAGGACATGCGTCCTATCTTGGACCTCCGGAACGTCAATCGCTTCCTCCGGAAGGAGAAGTTCAAGATGCTTACCCTAGCTCAGGTCTTGACTGCTCTCGACCCTGGAGACTGGATGGTAGCGTTGGACTTGCAGGACGCATATTTCCACATCCCCGTCCTGCCGGCCCACCGGCGTTACCTGCGGTTCACGGTAGGCCTCGAGCATTTTCAGTTCACCGTGCTCCCTTTGGCCTTACCAGCGCCCCTCGGGTGTTCACGAAAGTGATCGCGGTGGTCGCAGCCCATCTGCGCCGGGCAGGGGTTCCAGTCTTCCCCTACCTCGACGACTGGCTGCTGAAGGCGGGCTCGTCCCAGGCAGTCGTCTCCCACCTCCAGACAACGGCCGAACTCCTGCACTCGCTGGGGTTCTCCAACAACGTGCCGAAGTCGCACCTGATTCCTTCTCCACAGCTCCTTTTCATCGGAGCAGTTCTGGACACGACGCAGTTTCGGGTTTATCCTCCTGAACGGCGAGTCCGGGATATTCAGGCTATGATTCCGATCTTTCGGCCTTTATCCTGGGTTTCGGTACGGATGACCCTGAGGCTGCTGGGCCTCATGGCCTCCTGCATCCTGCTGGTCGATCATGCCAGATGGCATATGCGGGCTCTGCAGTGGGACCTGAAGTTCCAGTGGGCGCAGCACCAGGGCAACCTGTCCGATCACGTCCAGATCTCGGAGGGGACTGCAAAACAGTTGCAGTGGTGGCTCTCGAACCGGCAATGGGTCATGGGCAGATCCCTCTCCCTTCCCCAGCCAGAGCACACAGTTGTGACGGACGCGTCCCTTCTGGGATGGGGCGGTCACATGGGAGAGGCGGAGATCAGAGGCCTCTGGTCTCCGGGCGGAGTCCCGGCTCCATATCAACCTTCTGGAGCTCCGGGCGATCCGACTTGCACTCAAGGCATTCCTTCCCTCTGTCAAAGGGACGGTAGTGCAGGTGTTCACGGACAACACCACCGCCATGTGGTATTGCAACAAACAGGGCGGGGTGGGGTCGTGGACCCTATGTCAGGAGGCTCTGCGCCTCTGGACATGGCTGGAACATCAGGGCATATTCCTGATGGTTCAACACCTGGCAGGTTCCCTGAACGCCAGGGCGGACGAACTCTGCCGCAGGTGCATGATGGATCACGAATGGTGTCTTCACTCGGAGGTGGTGCAAGGTCTCTTTCAGCAGTGGGGAGAGCCTTGGTTAGATCTGTTCGCCACCAAAGAGAACGCGCAATGTCAGCAGTTCTGCGCGTTGGAATTTCCAAGGCGGCACTCGCTCGGCGACGCTTTTCGTCGCGAGTGAAGTTGCGGTCTGTTGTACGCCTTTCCGCCTATACCACTTCTACCCAGAGTGTTGAAGAAGATTCGGCGTGACCGGGCCCAAGTCATTCTTGTGGCTCCGGACTGGGCTCGAAGAGTTTGGTATCCCGAGCTACTCAGTATGAGCGTCGATCCCCGATCCGTCTGCCTCTTCGGGAGGATCTTCTGTCGCAGCAGCAGGGGACGGTCCTCCACCCGAACCTGTCCAGTCTACACCTGCTTGCGTGGAGATTGCGCGGCGGCAGTTGATTCCTTTCGACTTGCCTCCCGAAGTTTGTGATGTGATTCTGGCAGCCAAGCGTCCCTCCACTAAGGTGGTATACGCCTGCAGGTGGAACAAGTTTGTGGCATGGTGCACAGCAAAGGCTGTGAATCCCCTTTCTGCCCCTCTTTCTGAGGTTCTTCTGTTCCTTCTTTCTCTGGCCCAACAGGGTTCTGCCCTGGGTACCATCAAGGGCTATCTTTGTGCAATCTCGGCCTTTCTCAGGCTTCCTGATCAGCCCTCTCTTTTAAGTCCCCTGTTGTTAACAGGTTTCTTAAAGGCATTACACACCTCTTCCCTCCTGTTCCGTTTGTAATGCCTCAGTGGGACTTGAACTTGGTTCTTACTTTCTTAATGTGCGCTCCCTTTGAGCCTTTGCATAACTGTCCTCTTCGTCTTCTTACTCTGAAGACAGCCTTTCTGGTGGCCATCACCTCCGTTCGGCGGGTGAGTGAGCTCCAGGCTCTTTCATGCAAACCCCCCTTTTTGTCTGTTCATCCAGACAAGGTTGTTCTTAGGACGCGTCCGTCCTTCTTGCCAAAGGTGGTTACTGCCTTCCACATTGGGCAGACCATCACTTTGCCCACCTTCTTTCCGCCTCCGCATCCTTCAAGAGAGGAAGAGAGGCTCCACCGTCTGGACCCAAAACGTGCGCTTTCCTTTTACATCAACCGCACACAACAGTTCCGGGTGGATGACCAGCTCTTTGTTGGCTACGTGGGCGCCAAAAAAGGTCGGGTGGTACACAAAAGGACCATCTCCCGCTGGGTCACCTTGTGTATCAAAGCCTGCTATTCTTTGGCTAAGAAGGAGCCTCCTGTTGGGCTGCGTGCCCATTCCACCAGGGCGACGGCTGCTACCACGGCTTTAGGCCGCAGTGTTCCGCTGCAGGGTATATGTCAGGCAGCAACGTGGGCCTCGCTGCACACGTTTACCAAACATTACTGCCTTGACAGTCAGGTCCGGAGGGACGGCTTCTTCGGCCGTTCTGTCCTCCGAGACTTCCTTGTCTGAATCTGTTCGCAGACCCACCACCGGGGTTTTGGTATTGCTGGGGTATCTATTCTAAGGTAAGGAATCTGTCACTGACGTGTCTCTTTCAGATGCACAAGTTACTAACTTGTGTAACGATATATCTGTAAGAGGCAGTAGTTAGTGACAGATTCCTTACCGCCCCACCCATCCTCCCCGTTCTGCGAGCTGATTTCTAGGGTTAAGGACATTCCTTTCAGGGCCCTAGTATTTTTCAGACACCTATGTCAGCTTCTTGCATGGCTCTGCGTTCCTGGCGCGGAAAGTCGTGTACAGAACTGACGTCAGCGCGCAGGGGCGGCGTCTAAGTACTGCCCGCGACGTCATCCCGACGGTCCCGACGCCGACAACGGACGCTGAGCCGCACGACGCCGCCTACCGACGCGCAAGGGTACTGCTACGCAAAAACTTTCCGGATCCAGCCTGACGCCTGGGGATATTCTAAGGTAAGGAATCTGTCACTAACTACTGTCTCTTACAGATATATCGTTACACAAGTTAGTAACTTGTGCATTAGGGAAATAGGAACTGCACTACATGGCGCCCAACGGTTTGGTAAGGCACTAATTTAACGCTAGAAACTGAGTAACTCAGTCGTGCTTTTCTCTCAGAGACCCCTACTCACATACTCCATAAGACGTCTGGAGTGGGTAGGGTTAAATATACGCCAAAGCTAAATAGAACAAAAAACCCTATATATTAGCTGTTTGGTTTGTTCAACGTTGAAGGATACAGTGTTCCAAAATATTGTGCACCTTATCTTTTGTTTCCTTGAAACTTGTTCTACATTTTTCAAAAAACAAATGTCCATACACGGGGACAATGACACCGAGAACGGTGTAGCTGCGGCTGACCGAGTCGTAACAGCTTTTACTTTACCGGTTTAAATGAAACCGAGGAGGGTGTTATAAACATCACTCCAAACTTAAGAAGAGCCATCACTATAAAACTTATAAAACACGGCCTACCACCAAGAGGGGGTAGAGCAGTTTTCGTGATAGAGGCACACGAATCCTTTCAGACAGAGGTATTCTATTCATGGATAGTATTCCCAGAATCAAATCCAGTCACAAGAGTGTTTCACTTCTACAAAGAAGATGAACCACCAGAGGAATATATTCCTTTTGAGGATATTGAAATTCCACTAACATACCAGGCGCATCAGCTCTGGTTTAAAGGCGCCCTAAAACATCACACAAACATTACCAGGCTCGGTCCACTAGGTAGACCAGGAGCAACATGGCCGATTCTAGCCGGCTACACTCCTCACCCTGACCTCGATATAATGTCAGACGAGGAATTACTTACTCAACTTACAGAGTTAATAAAAATTTACAGACAATTAGTCCAATATGTCATGTGGACTTTCACAGTCCAACCACCATTGACCATTCCAAATCAAACCCCTCAACAGGGGAATACACTAAAAATTACACCACAGACTTTATACACAGTCATGGGTAAAATGCCCACAAAACGTGAGCAAATTCCATTCTGGATAGCTCAAAAATTACTCAAATTGAAGCAGTATTTCCAAATACTAGCCCTTATGAGAAACACAGAATCCTAACAATCTGTTTACCAATGGGGATCACACCACAACTGGAAGATTGCACCACTTGGGGTGCAGTCTTTGCTGCCATCTATACTAAAACACATGGTGTTCCATCAATTGCAGTAATACCAGATGTCCTGAAACAAATTCAAAACGAATACGGGGCAGAGTCTGCTCTGAATTTAGGTATGAAATTACTGAAAAACTTCGACCAGGTCTCAACAATAATATTATCTAATATTAAAGGGGAGGCAGCATCAGTGGCGATCCGCCAACGCTTAAGGGAATTTGATGTTACAGAACATCAAACAGAACTACCCAGAATAATAGAACAATCTTATGCAGAATTAGGCAGAGATAGTTTGGGTGGAAAACCATTGAAGCCAAAACTATCTGAAAGTCCTGAGAAGGACTCTATTAAACAAACTCCTACATCTTCTAAAAAGAAGTGGGAAACTAATAAACAAAATTCAAACAAGACACGTTCTCAATCCCGAAGTAGGTCTCCTCAAAAGGAGCCCTCTGAAAGGAGGTATAACCTCAGGAATAGGGATAATTTAAGAAAGCCTGACAGGTATCAAGATACTGATACACGTTCCTCTCGTACCTTTCAGATATCATCACAGACATCGGAAAGAAGAGGACGGTCAAAACATAGAGAAGAACGCGTGAAATCCAAAGACGACAAACACGTTCAGAAAAATAAATCAAAACCTCAATTCTCAAAAAGAAGGTAGCAGGTCTGAAGATCAGACATGCCGAGAATACTGAGAACACAGCTCAAGAACGGAGAATGGGCTCAGACAATGCTGGACAGTGCAGCAGAAGTCACAATAGCTCGCCAGAACCTGAAGGAACTTCTGGAGATAGTGGACTTGAATGAGTACATCACAGTAGAGACTGTAGACACCAGGGTTAGTACTCCACAAAAGTTATATGAAATAACACTCTGAATGGAGGGAGACATACCAAGAAAGGTGAAAACACTCTTTTGGGAGAAACTTTCAAGGGGTTATGATATACTTCTAGCAGAAAAAGACTGGCACCACAATTTGTCAGGGAGTGCCCACATGGCGAGGACATCATTATGCCTGCCTTCTCCAACCATATTCCAATTCACCTAAAATATACTTATGCCAGGAAATGGGCAGTTGCCCAGGCCCCAGCATTATATAAAAATCATGTAGGATGGGATGAGGATTCACCTCACCACAAAATACATCTAAAAAATCAACCTACTGCACAAAGGCAGTACCCAATAAAGCAAGAAGCTAAAAAACAGGTCAGGGAGATCTTAGATCAACTTGAATACCAAGGGGTGATTGAAACATGCACCTCCTCAATGAACAATCCTTTGTTTCCTGTCTCCAAACCAGACAATACATATCGTCTAGTTTTGGATTACAGACACTTGAACACTTGTTCTAAAACATTTGCAGTGCAAAATGCACATAGTACAGCATTAATGACTAACATTGTGCGCAAAAAATATAAAACCACATTGGACATTTCAAATGGTTTCTTTTGTCAAAACATAGCACCTGAAAGCAGGTACTTAACAACTTTCTCAATAATGGGGACCCAGCGTCAATTTTGTAGACTCCCACAAGGGTTCAAAAACAGCCCGGGGTTATTATCAGCAAGAGTAACAGAGTTACTACAAATTTATGATAATGAGGCATTGTCATATGTCGATGACATCTATCTGACAGACGATGACCTGGATAGGCACTTGAACAGGGTGAGTACCATTATATTGGGCTTCGCCTCAGAGGGCTATAAATTCAACTATAAAAAATCCAGAATTGCCCATCTCAATGTCCTTTTCCTAGGATATGAGCTTTCAAGTGAAGGCAAGAGCCTGGCAGCTAACTTTCTAGAAAAGTGTGTGCTGCTCCAACCTCCAAAAACGCTGAAAAATTTACAATCCATCTTGGGTTTCCTAAATTTTGGAAGAACTTACATTCTAAATTACGCAGAAACAGTGAAACCTCTCTACGAATTAATCAAACCTGATTTTTCAACAAAACATTGGACACAGGAACACACAGAAATCTTGTGTTCACTCCAAGCTAACATGTTAGCAACAAATCACTTACAAACACGCGTAAGTCAACACAATTTAGTGATCCGAATAATTTCGGGTCAATGCGGATTCACCTACTTAACATTTAATGAGGGTGAAAAAGTACCAATAGCATACAAATCACATTTGTATACACAAGCAGAAATGCGCTTCACTTCAACAGAAAAAATACTGACAGCAGTTCAAACCGCTGTAGCAAAAGAAAGAGCTCTAGCTCAAGGAAAATGCATTATTGTCGTAACACCAGTACCAGCCTTAGAGGCGGTCACAAAAGCGAGCATTCCAAATGCAAAAGCTTTACATCCTAGATGGATTCAATGGGTTAATTCTCTTGCTGCAACAGATGTTGAATATGTTTTTGATCCTGATTTAAAAACACAAGCGTTCCTGCAACATGAACATGAATGTCCTCTGCCCACTGAAATTCTGCCTCTAGATCAGTATGAATTTATAATTTATACTGACGGATCCGCACAACCCGCTACAGGGAGTAAGCAAGCTTACAGTGCAGCGTCCGCAATCGTTAAAGGTCGCATGCATGATGGTAACTTCAGACCAATGGTCACTAAAACTCAATCTCTAGGCGATTGTACAGCTCAGCGAGCTGAACTACAAGCATTCAAACTGGCACTTGAAAATATAGATCGCGAATTCCCCACACTCATAGTGTGTGATTCTTTTTACTGTGTTCAGTCGTATAATGAATATATACAAAATTGGCTTGAAAATGGGTTCAAAGATGCAAAAGGTGGCACAATAAAGCATAAAACGCTTTGGGAACAAGTAGTTCAGTTGAAAAACGAACTACCAAAAGCTCACGTGATACACACGCTGAGTCATCAACGTGATGGCGTTCACGTTGCAGGGAATTCATTGGCTGACGAAGCCGCAAAGGGGGCTGTTCAGACGGCTTCTGTAGCTGCGATCACTCGTTCAAAAACGAGAATAGACAGTATGATATTGTTGGCTGTCAATGTTTCAAGCAAAGGCAGTGGTGCAGCGTTACCAAAGAAGTTTCCACTCAAGTACTCTTATGTAATTGATGCGAACAACGTTCCTTTTGCTCGAATCCCTGGAGTGGGGGATAGGGTAATTCCAAACATGGAACCTAGAGCAGCTTTGATTTATGAAGCAAATCTGGGGGAGGGTCTGTCACATCAAGGGATCTCTAAAACAATATTAACATTAAAAGAGATGTATTGGTGGCCTGGAATGAATACACAGATTCACATCTTCATCGATGACTGCATAGACTGCAATAGACAGCATGGTGCAGAAAGCCATCAGACACCAGACTACGAAGTAGCCTGCCCAGTACAGACACCATTGTTAGACAGCATTAGACTATCTACGCGCAGGCGTCCCTATGGACAAATGCAATCCCACAAATACCAAGTCAAGGTTCCTATGGATATGGCCTCAGCGCTCGGCTGATGCTCAAACTGTTATAAAAGATTTGCGAGTCTTTATCAGCACATACGCAATTGGCACGCTACATTCTGACCAGGGCCCTGCGTTTAGCTCTCAGGCTTACAAAGAAGCCATGGCCAGTTTGGGCGTAGCATTGCGGTACTCCTCTCCGTTTCATCCTGAGGGAAATTCTGTTGTGGAAAGGAAAAACCGGGACATAAAGCAGTCTATAACAGCTAGAGTATTAGGTTCGGGTGAGGGGTGGGTCAAACATCTTTATGGGGTCCAACGTTCATTAAATAATTTGCCAAGAAGTTCTCTAGGGGGTCACTCCATATGAGGTCCTATTTGGGACAAGAATGTGGGTTCCTGATCTCGAATGTAAAGGCACAGTGTTGGAAAATAAACCCTTTGATATCAAAGATCGTTTGGCTGTTTTACAGGATCTAAATGAACTAAGATCGAAACAAAGCAACGTGTTCCTGAAGCCAACCACCACTGGGGAAAAACCGGAAGTCCCAGCAAGGCCTGTCTGGATCCCAAAAGTTGGGGATCTAGTCAGAGAAAAGATTGCGGACAAGAAGGAATTTGGACCTTCTTACAGACAACCAGTACCTGTCCTAGCCATTCACGGGAACAAGAACAGTACTTCTGCTGCCCCTTGCTGGAAAAAAGGAGAAAAGATTTGTGTCAATCGACCTCATCAAACCACAGTATATGTCGCAAATACTAAATAGTAGGCCTCGTGGACTCCGACCTAGTAGCAGACGCACTCCTCTCGCTACTAGCCAAGAGGTTCAGACTGAAAGACTGATAACCATCGAGAATTCAGCAGTAACAGATGAAGGACTAAGCAACAATGCTATGGAACTCATCCCTCTTGAAACTCAAGTAACAGTTCATCCAAATACACCTGTCTACACCAACGTAACAAGTGATCAACTGGTTCCAGCGATTTCAACAAATCCTGATGCAATTCCAACAATTGACCGACTGCTACTGGCTATTTCATTAACTTTGATACGTTTTCTGAGGATCCGAGTGAGCCTGAAACGACGCCAGCATCAAAAACTTTCAAACAGCAAGTACAAGACTTTTTTCATTTTCTGAAAAAGACTTATCTGGTTTCACCATGGATTGAACTATGGATTATTTCTGGAATATTTTTCTTTCTGCTTTGGCTAACTTTGGTTATGACTATCAGCGTGCTTATAAATGGCAGATACATCCGTTTGGACATTGAAAGTAAAAATGTGAACTTACTTTTGAAACCACACAAATCATCCCATCGTGAAGCAAGAGACTTGTCAGCAGTAAACATTACAGCCGTTCCTATACAGGATGGTATAGTGTGGGACAAAACCGATTTCGATATCTTCGGCCCTACGGAACTTTTGAACATTCCACATTTATTTAAAATTTCACAAAGTGATTTTATTACCTCTTGTACCTATTCTGATGATTGGGAATTTGAGACTGTAAATGATATGATGTCTGATCTAGAAAAGTCTGCTGCATTCTCTAACAATGAATACTTAGAGGGTTCATCAGACTACGACCAGCTTTATTGCTATAACCACTATGGTCATCATTTCTTGCATAAATCTGCAACACCTAGAAATGTGTTTATGTTTAACCAATGGGAACATTGTCCTACACCACCAAAAGGCAGTTCAAAAACGTTTGCTAAAAAGTTTCCCTATTTTTCAGGGTACAATACATCTGATCCAGAAACATTTTACTATAAAATTGTAAACAAAACAGGACAGAAAATTATGTTGACAAATACAAAACAGATTTACTCTGCAGCATTTATTACCCAATTGTCTAGACATGGATTTGAATTTTGGAAAGACAGAATAGACACAAAATCTGTCTGGGGTTCTAAAGATTGTCAAGTACAGGGGATAGAAGCTTTGTTTAGAGCGTGTATCATCCCTCAGCAAATAATGTTTTTGAATGACACTGTGCAACAAACGTCTTGCCTTGGTTTAGCCAAGATCAAAGACATGAACACACCTTCTGTACCAACACCTGCAAGTAATAGCACTACACAGGGAGCGGTCTCAGTAGACACAATACTACAAAACAACAGAACTGATCCTGATTGGAAAAAATGGTTACTCTGGCCCACAGACACAAACATCTGTCAAGAAAGATTCCTGAATAAAACACAGGGCTTTACAATCCATAGGCCAGACCCACGATATGTTCAACGACAACATCCAGGGGTAGTAACAACATACAGTGTAGGAAAATTGTGCCTTGACTGGTTACAAAAATCTACACTTGAGGAGGTGAAACAACACTTATCTTTACTTAAAGAAGACGCAGACCTTAGGGATTTCTTGCTAGGAGAAAGAACACCGCGTCAAAAACGTTTCATATATGCCGGCATTTATGCTGCTTATGATGAGATATGGAAGGTTTCACAGGCAGAGGCCGCAGAACGAATACGTGAACTTGATCGTATTAACTTAGAGAAAACTCTCTCTGTGGTCGACAATGGGTTAACAACTTTGTCATCCAGAATTTATTCATTGGACAACATTGTATCCTCTGCTGTTGATATACTGGAACAAGATTTAGCCATGTTACAACAAGGCCAATCTCAGTTACGTTCTATTATGTTATTAAGCTGGACGCTGCAATCTTTGCGTACGGGCTATGTGCCTTGGCGTATTATCAACACGTCGTCTCTGTTTGCAGAATACAATCTAACTGATAAACAGATCGAACTGGCACAAAGGGGAGCAAAGTATACAGTGCTGAGCATTGAAAAACTGGAAAAATTACCATTTACGGTAGCAGAAAAATCAGCTACAGAATGGCTTATTCATGGCAAAATAACTCTGCCTGTCACTACTTTTCAGTTTCAGTATTGCCTCAAACAAATGCAAGCAGGCAAATATGAAAGGTTGGGTAAAGAATACATTAAGACATCCTGGGATTTACCTTACGAATACAGATGTTGTAGTGGGGATCGTGAAGTGTTTCTAAGCGGTACACACTGTGAGAATGCACTAAGCGGTTCACTCATATGTCAGGACATTTCTTTACACGGGGCTTGTAATGGTTCTGTGGCAAATTTGTCTTGCCATCAGCAGGGTACACCAGCTGCTGTGATTAATCCAACGTTTGGACAACTTTCTAATGGGAGTCACCTCATGTTGAATGATCAGAGTTGCTGCGGCATGCTGCCAGGCATCCCATATCTAGTAACGGTCAACTCCAGGGTCACTTGCTGTATGCAAGTATTGTTTGCCCCAATAGACACAGTCAGGGAGTCGCCTCTATGGCCTTCGCTGAACATCTCTTTTATAAGATTTGATACTTTGAGCAGAATGAAAGCCATGCTTTTACAGCAAACAGTGCCTTTGACCTTGGCCAAAGAAATCTATGATTTACAAATTGCAAGGACTTCGGCTGAGATACAGGCTTTAATTCGTACAAACTGCCCTATACATTTCGTAGAAATGATGGGACGTATCTTAAACATGCCTGATACGAGCGGAATTGTACATGTATTTAAGACCATCTGTTCAGGACTGTTAGCACCCTTCCAGGCAGTCCTCGGAATCATCCCAAACTTCGCACATTAGGTGTTTGGTGGTGTGCCATTAATTCTAGCACTTGTTGCAGGAATCCTATTTCTATTCCTACTATTACGCTATGGCCAGTCTATCCACCGTCATCACTCCGAGCGATGTGGAGAAAGTTCTCCTAGAACGGAAGTGCCGTGAGCGCATAGTGCAACTTTTGGGCATACCTCGTCTACGGGAACTTAATACAACATGGTTTCTGTCATTTAGACCAATCTGGCAAGATTGCATCTTACCTGTTCTACGCTTCCTGCTTTGCGGTGAAGAATGCGTGCTAGACACCTGTCTAACACTCCCATCAGTCATGCCAACGGATATCGATACTCTGCTGGACCCGATAACGGCCCATGCTCTGTGTTGTCCCCAAAGGCTACCAATCCTGATGACGGCATTCATTGAGATCTCACAGATGCTTCCTGCTGCTGCTGAGGTACGAGATGGATTAACAGGCACACAGGTAAAAACGGACGCGAACATTGCTGCGGCATCCTATGCTGAAGGCGATGCTTCGCATCTCTGTGCAGTTAACCTTCTAAATGAGGTATTCCAACTGTCGCCGACATCGGTAGACGATATTTTGTCTACGGAAATAGATGATTTCATGTTTACACCAGACCCATACACTGACTTTGATTCGGCTCACAGTGTACCAGGGACGCAATGAAATTTGGCCTTCATATTTTCAAAACTTGGAACTCTTCCCAAAATTGAACTTTTTCTTTTTTTGAAAATCCATGGCAAAACAATCTGCTTACAGTAGAACTATTCATATAAAACGGACTTCTTTGAATACTTCCAGGGACACATTGTCACCTTATTTGTCTAAAATTTCATTTAATACCATGATATGCAATGGCTTTGATTTTTGAAAACTTGTCAACCATTTCATCATATGTATATATTTCTGTTTATTCATTCATGTTGCATTTATTTCCAATATATGCTTAGAATGAAAGAATGCTTTAAAATGTACAGTAGCGATTGCATTCAACAGTTTGCTTTTAAACTTCTTTTAATATGCTTTTAGAAATGTTTTTAGCAACGTGTGGTACTCAATTTAATGTTTAGCATTTAATGTTTAGCATTTAGTATTATCGTTCATTCGAAAGTGGAGTGGGTGTTGTATTCCGCTTTAGGTGTCCGTATATAGGTTTTCCTGAAACATGTCCTTATATAGGCACAATTTGCATTGCCCTTAAATAGGCATAGAATCCCAGTCCTTATTTAGGCATTAGCCGTGCACTCCAAATACAGGCATGGTCACCGACATCCGTCCACCCTAACGTCACAACGAGTTCTTAGAAACCAGACCCTTAAGCTCTTGGGAGTTCCCCTAGCACAGGATTATTGATTTCTCCAAGAACTCATCTATTATGCATGAACCGCTATTCCTTAAGGGTTCATTCCTGACATCTTCCTCTGTCCGACTTCACGTCAATGCTAACATTCCAAGGCACCTACCAGGTATAAATATACCTTCCCTTGCCCAAGCAAGTAGGAGGAGACCTCGACTTTAGAGGAGCCCGTGTCCCGGCCTGACGCACTGAGAAGACGCTGTCATTCCTGCTCGCAGAAGAATCCAGCTTCCAGTGTTCTGACTCCCTTCGCGGGGTGTTAGAGTTTGAGATCCGGCAGGAGATTCCCACCTCTCTCATTCTCAAGGTATGGAGCTGACTAGAACCTAGTGGGACTCTTGGCATACTTGGCATACTTGGCATAATTGGCATACTAGACTTAACATACTCTTAGTATACCATACTATAGAATACTTCACCTACTTCTTACCTTGCCCTACACCTAGGTTAGGTTAGGTACATTGGGGTAGAACTAGCTTAGAGAAGCATCGTATGAGTACTCGCATTTTTAGCTCATGTTATTTATGTACGTGAATATATGCTAAAAGATAATGCTAGCGCAGTATTATTTCTTTCTACTGCTTACGCTGTACATTATATATCTTGCATATTGTCTTGTGATCATAACAGCTCATATCTCTTACACGAGAAACAAGACTGTTCAATAAAACCTTTTTATTGAAACGCCCGTCTATTCTTTCTGTGTAACTCTGAGGAAACTGATACAAAAGGGGATGATGGACGGAACGCTTGAGCCAATCAAACACTCACCCCCAGTCAACTGATCTGGGTTTAATCCATCATCATTCTTTAGCTCACTCCACCACCCCAGTTCAGACACGGCCATATGCAAATCAGTCTGACCCTGTGCCTCATGGGAACAGTCCAGCCCGAACTGCCAAGCCATGTCTTCCCTGGACCGGAAACAAGCATCCTAGGACCGGTTTCTGGCATTCCAGCCGTCATCAGCCAGGCTTGCTTGAATCCAGTGGCAAAGTGAGCAAGGGACCCACGTCTGGGCATACCCCCGCCAACTTAGGGGCGAACAAAGCGATACAAAAGGGGATGATGGACGGAACGCTTGAGCCAATCAAACACTCACCCCCAGTCAACTGATCTGGGTTTAATCCATCATCATTCTTTAGCTCACTCCACCACCCCAGTTCAGACACGGCCATATGCAAATCAGTCTGACCCTGTGCCTCATGGGAACAGTCCAGCCCGAACTGCCAAGCCATGTCTTCCCTGGACCGGAAACAAGCATCCTAGGACCGGTTTCTGGCATTCCAGCCGTCATCAGCCAGGCTTGCTTGAATCCAGTGGCAAAGTGAGCAAGGGACCCACGTCTGGGCATACCCCCGCCAACTTAGGGCGAACAAAGCGATACAAAAGGGGATGATGGACGGAACGCTTGAGCCAATCAAACACTCACCCCCAGTCAACTGATCTGGGTTTAATCCATCATCATTCTTTAGCTCACTCCACCACCCCAGTTCAGACACGGCCATATGCAAATCAGTCTGACCCTGTGCCTCATGGGAACAGTCCAGCCCGAACTGCCAAGCCATGTCTTCCCTGGACCGGAAACAAGCATCCTAGGACCGGTTTCTGGCATTCCAGCCGTCATCAGCCAGGCTTGCTTGAATCCAGTGGCAAAGTGAGCAAGGGACCCACGTCTGGGCATACCCCCGCCAACTTAGGGCGAACAAAGCTATACAAAAGGGGATGATGGACGGAACGCTTGAGCCAATCAAACACTCACCCCCAGTCAACTGATCTGGGTTTAATCCATCATCATTCTTTAGCTCACTCCACCACCCCAGTTCAGACACGGCCATATGCAAATCAGTCTGACCCTGTGCCTCATGGGAACAGTCCAGCCCGAACTGCCAAGCCATGTCTTCCCTGGACCGGAAACAAGCATCCTAGGACCGGTTTCTGGCATTCCAGCCGTCATCAGCCAGGCTTGCTTGAATCCAGTGGCAAAGTGAGCAAGGGACCCACGTCTGGGCATACCCCCGCCAACTTAGGTCGAACAAAGCGATACAAAAGGGGATGATGGACGGAACGCTTGAGCCAATCAAACACTCACCCCCAGTCAACTGATCTGGGTTTAATCCATCATCATTCTTTAGCTCACTCCACCACCCCAGTTCAGACACGGCCATATGCAAATCAGTCTGACCCTGTGCCTCATGGGAACAGTCCAGCCCGAACTGCCAAGCCATGTCTTCCCTGGACCGGAAACAAGCATCCTAGGACCGGTTTCTGGCATTCCAGCCGTCATCAGCCAGGCTTGCTTGAATCCAGTGGCAAAGTGAGCAAGGGACCCACGTCTGGGCATACCCCCGCCAACTTAGGGCGAACAAAGCGATACAAAAGGGGATGATGGACGGAATGCTTGAGCCAATCAAACACTCACCCCCAGTCAACTGATCTGGGTTTAATCCATCATCATTCTTTAGCTCACTCCACCACCCCAGTTCAGACACGGCCATATGCAAATCAGTCTGACCCTGTGCCTCATGGGAACAGTCCAGCCCGAACTGCCAAGCCATGTCTTCCCTGGATCGGAAACAAGCATCCTAGGACCGGTTTCTGGCATTCCAGCCGTCATCAGCCAGGCTTGCTTGAATCCAATGGCAAAGTGAGGAAACTAAGCATGCACGATTAGCTGAGTGAAACTGTTATCTATTGTTTCCACGATTCTGAGAAGTGTTCCGATTCTAAAGGGAAACAAAGTTGTCATGTTTATGCGGTTGCTAGAAACTACTCCCTTCTTGTTTACAAGGAGTTTCTAGTGGCCTCTGAGTTAGCTGGCACAAAAGTAATTAAGTTTAATATACTCGATAGGGACATACTGACCTCAGTCCTATGTCAAACCTATAGGGTATATTATTCCAATGCGCAGAGCCTATTAGGGAAATAGGAACTACACTACACCTGCAGAGAGGGCCAAGTCTAATAGTTTGCATAATTAGTGTGATTATCATTTTGTTTACCATAAAGTTTCCCATCACATGGTACTCACCTATTTTTATGAACCAGTTTGGTGTTGATATTTTCCTGCCCTATATGAGCTGTTCTCTTACTCCTTGTGCCCGCTTTTGTTAAAGCAAACATTTTGCATTTGTATTTATGAAGACATGAAAAGTCATAAATTTTCGATATGAAACCTGCATCTGAATATATTTATCGAATAAAGTACTCTATACCATACATTATAAGGATACTGCAAGCCACCGCAGAGTTCTGTGACCATATAGAGGAATGACGCGAAGGCATTTTGCATTCATGAAGACATGAAAAGTCATCAATTTTCGATATGAAACCTGCTTCTGAATATATTTATCAAATAAAATACTCTATACCATTCATTATAAGGATACTGCAAGTCACCTCAGAGTTATATGACCATATAGAGGAATGAAGCTGAAGGCTGAGTTCCATTAAAAGTTCATCCAACTACAACATGACTTGCAATATCCTTGTAATGTACGTCAGGGGGTACTTTATTCCTAATAACACATAGTCAACTGTAGCCCTTACACACACCATCAGATTTAAAAAAACACTGTACCTTAGAATGTGTAGAAACAGAGTGCCAGAGTCGGAGGCAAGATGGCGTGTGATTGAGCTGCTCGAAATCCGCGCCCCTCCCTGAATGGATCGATGTGATGGTCAGCGGCTGGCTGGACTGATTAGCCGGAGGTTGGACGGAGCGAGCGAGGTCGTGGACGCCCTTCTCTTGCTGCTGCTGATAGTTTTGCGACTAACAGAGACGTGCTTATATAGTGAGAGGACGGAACGGATTCGACGGACGCAGAAAAAAAGAAAAAGTTATCGGAACTATGGCAGCAAGGAGCGGCAAGGGAATCAAGGCTCGCGCTGGCAGCTCTACGGGGAGTGGCCCCACACCGCTGGCGCCTGCAAGCCTGAACGAGGCGAGCAGGAGCACTGGCACTGGCGAGAGCAAGCAACGGGTCGCCACGGGTAGAGGAGGAAAAAAAGACCCTGGAACTAAGAAGGTGTTGGGGAGACCGGGTCGGCAGATGGAGGATGACCCGGCGCAGCCCACTCTCACCGCGATTTTCGGCAACCTGCCTGCTACAGAGGCTGCAAGTAAGAGGCAAATATCTTCTCAAACCCACACAACACTCGGCGGTGAAGAAAGTGTGCATTGCGGGGAGGCAGACACTGAGGGATTGATGAATACAAAAATTGATGTACCCTCAGGAAGTTTGCCCCCTAGCCCTGATGAGCTTGCAGGCGATAAGGTAGAGAGAATAGAAGAAAGAGATGATCACCGCGATGTCTTAACAATAACGGATGAAAGGGGAGCCAAGACAGCAACCCCGAGGAGTGAAACATTGTTACAAAAATGCACAAACGAACAGGGGAAAGACGAAAGCCTGGTAAAGAGTGATACGGTGAGAGTGGGGCAGAAGAATAGAGAAGAACTCTCCCCCGATGGGATAGGAGAGAAGTTTTTTTCCCTAACCGATGAATCTGATCCCTCAGAAAAAGATGACTTGTCTACGACTAGTAGCGAAGGGGGCCTGGAAACAGATGACTCCTCGTCAGGAGATCAGCTGCAAGCAACCCAGAGGAAGAAGAGTACAGGTGGTAGCAAAAGGAAAGAGAGTCAGAGATGGCAAGTGGAGAGACAACTGAAATGGAACTACTCGGACACTCGACCTCTCCAGGTGGAAGAGATGAGGGAAGGGTCAAATGAGATGGTGGAACCGGGGGCCCAAATTAAAGAACCATCATTATCAATGATATTATGCTCCATTCAGCAAATGCAGGAGGAAGTAAGAGCGGATGGTTGTAGGGCCAGAATTGCTAATAAAAAGGTACAAGCCAGGATTCGGAAAATAAATAAGAAATGCGGGGACTTTGCAGAAAGGCTGACAATGCTGGAAACACGGACTGAGACCCTTGAAGTGGAAGTCAAGGCGCTGAAGGAACAGAATGTTGCGAGGAGGGGAGCGCTACCGGATGTCATGCTCAAGCTTGAGGAGCAGGAAAATAGACAGCGGAGAAATAACCTGCACTTTTTGGGGGTACCGGAGGGGGTGGAAGGTAGCAACCCGAGACTGTATATTGTGAACTTACTGAAAAATACCTTCCCGGAGCAAGTGCAATTGGATTGGAACAACGAGATCCAAAGAGCCCATCGGGTACCCCTAATGATGAGGAAGCAGCCCCAAGATCGACCAAGGGCCTTTTTTAGTGTTTTTTGGTAATTTCCTGCTGCGTCAACTTGTGTATGACCAAGCCCGACCGAAGTCTCCAAAGTCGCACGATGGGGTCTCCTTTTTTGTTAAGTCGGACTTTGCCCATGCGACGGTGGAACGACGCTGGAGATTAAGAGAATTGATAACACCTTTCCAAAAATCAGGGGCAGAGGTGTTTCTACAGAATCCGGCTACATTGAAAGTGAAACATAAAGGATTCTCTCGTGTGTTTGTGTCAGAGATTTTGGCGCAGGGGTATTTAAATGAGATAACAAAGCTGGAAAAAGGTGGGGGGAGCCCGAAGATATGAGGCCAGTAGTTCTTTGCGGCTATGATAGAAAGGAGAAACGAAATATCGCTGTTCATGTTTTTGGTTCCATGGGGGGACGGTGGGGCAGTTCATCAGACACACATCATTCAGGCCTTGCCTGATTGCCTAGGTGTTGGTGGGGGGAGGGAGGGCTGCCTGGGAAAGGGAGGGAGAAGGGGGGGTTGGGGGAGGGAGGGGGGAGGAAGGTGGAGGAGTTAAGAGTGATGGGGAATGGGCACATCGATCAGGGAAGTCACATGCAGACATATTAAGGGTAAAAAAGGAAATAAACAAGTCCTTACTGTGGGGTCCTGATATAAATTTTAGAGATGAGTAGGCTGAGTATTGGATCGATAAACATATGTGGCCTGAATGATATTAAGAAGAGACAAATGGTTTCCCAAGGGCTTAGATTGTTACAAGTAGACATAATTTATCTTCAAGAGACCCACGTGGAGGGGAACCAGAAGGATCTTTTGAAACACCTAGGGTACAGTGTAATAGGAGCAACATCGCAGGGGGCATGTACTCGGGGGGTAGCAATTCTGGCCCGTAATAAAGCTATTCTTTTTTTCTGCAGTAAAGGTCGATACAGCAGGGCGGTGGGTTATTGCTAGCTGCAGTGCCCCTGGTTCTTTTAAATTTTCGCTATGCTCCCTTTATGGGAGTAATATCGACGATCCGGCCTTACTAGGGTGGATATCAAACGAATTAGCGCACTGGGAATTGCCGATTGTGGTGTGTGGAGATTTTAATATTAATCTTCTTAGTGGTTGGAAGCTGGGGGAACCATATACTGGCAAAAAAAACAAATTCTACCAGGCTCTATGTAATATGTATCAGGAGCACGGTCTGTGTGATGTCTGGGGGGAACTAAGACCCCAAGAACATGGGTACACATACTACTCTGCACCCCACCAGAAACATGTGAGATTAGATTACTTTTTGTTTCACACACGATTAGACAGAGAAGCTCAATTGAAAAAGCCCCTAGATATCTCTCAGACCACAGTCCATTAGTACTGGAGATACAGGGAATGGGGGACCGGGCGAAGCCCTGCTCGTCATGGACGTCCGAAAGAGCACTATTGGTGGATGAGTTATACGTGGAGCACATGAGGAAATGGATTTCAGAGTTTCTGGAATTGAATCTTGGATCAGCATCCCTGGACATAGTATGGGACACATTAAAAGCAGGGATACGAGGGGAAACAATGCAATTTGCAATAAGGAAAAACAAAACTGAGAAACTGGAATTTCAGAAACTGCAAAGTGGGTTGGCCCAAGCTGAGTGCAACTTAATTAAGGCTATACAGCAGAAGGGAGACATAGAAACCGCCTGCTTAGGGGTAGCAAGAAGTAAAACCCTGATAGGAGAGAAACTGTTAAAAAAAAGTAGTGGACAAGGTAGTAGTGCACCGAGAGAAGATGTATGAATGCAGCGAAAGGGTGGGACACTTCCTTGCGGTAAGAACAAGGCAGGAAGCTACCCGAAATGAAATTAGGGCAATCAGGGACCCCGCGGCGAGATTGAGAACTGAATCAGGGGAAATCCGAACGGCTTTTTGTAATTTTTATCGAACTCTCTATACAGAAGATCAGGAGGGGGGAGTGCAGAGGGAAGAACGGATAGAACTATATCTGAGCCAACCAGCTGAAGGTCTCTTGACAGGAGAAGAAAGGGATCAGCTAGATCAACCACTTGAATGGGAGGAAATAGTAAATGCTCTTGCCAGTCTACCAAAGGGTAAAGCGACGGGACCAGATCTGATCCCCACTGAATTTTATAAGGTCTTCCAAGAACAGTTGAGGGACATTATGAAGGTTCTTTTTTTACAAATCATAGAGGGGCGGATCCACCAGCCTCTTGGGCGATGGCAAAGATCGTAATTTTTCCCCAAAAAAATAAACCTGTGGATGAGTTAGGGTCTTATCGACCAATCACCCTTATTAATGGGGATGTAAAAATATATTCTAAAACTTTGGCCTCTCGCTTGGCATTAGTGATCCAGAAGATCGTGCCCCAGAGCCAGCACGGCTTTGTCCCCGGTAGAAGCACCATTGAGCACGTCAGGAAAATCCTTACACTTTTTGACGTGAAACAGGTAGCAGAAGACCCTATGGCTGCAATATTTGTAGACGCTGAGAAGGCTTTTGATAGGATCTCCTGGCAATTCCTGTGGGCCACTATGTCAAGGAAAGGGATTGGTGAACGGTATATATGTGCAGTGAAAACCTTATATAAAGAGCCGGAGGCCAGAGTGTAAGTTAACGGGGGACTGACCGAGGCATTCAAAATAACAAGAGGCACGAGGCAGGGGTGCCCATGCTCCCTGTTATTGTTCACCATTTACATAGATCCCTTTCTGAAACATCTAGAGCATTCACCGAATATCCCTCCAATATTTGATATAGGGCCCATAGAAAAGGTTTTAGCATATGCCGACGATGTCGCATTAGTCACTACACAATCTGACATGGCTGTGAGCGTAATTGAAAATGAGGCCCAAATCTTCGGCTTAGTGTCCGGTTATGCTCTGAACAGGGACAAAACCCAAATAGTGGTCAACGAATTCGCCCCCAATACGGATAAAAGAGTTGTAACAAAGACGACATATTTGGGAGTGGTGATAGATGCTGAGATAGACGAGATAGTCAAGGAAAATCTGGAACCATGCGCTTCTGAAATGAAAAAAGCACTTAAGAGAATGGACAACCTACACCTTACATTGATTGGAAGAGTAAATATAATCAAGATGATCTGTTTTCCTAAGGTTTTATATTTTTTAAGAGCAATTCCCCTGATTTTTAAGAATTTTTGGTTTTAAAAAAAGTTTGAAAGCATTTTTGCACAGTTCATATGGGCCTATTCAAGACCTAGAAGAGCAATAAAAATTGTATTCCTACGTAAGGAGCGTGGTGGTCTGGCCTTACCCAACCTTAGAACATACTGGTGGTCAGCCTCCATTAAATATTATATACCCTTGTAGAATGCAATTCCCGGGGTGGAAACTATAAGTGGCAGTTATCCATATGCACAAGTAAACTGTCACAATGTAAGAGGGTGCGTATGGCGCCAGCTTAATTATGGGTACTACAAATGAGTGCGTTTTAATACGCTCTTGGCGGCCTTCAGGGTATGGTCGTCGGTATGACGTCTGGTAGGGCTAGCGAACATAAACTATTATACGCCACTTGTACAGAATGCAGAGTTACCAGATATCTTTAACGACCACTACTTTCAGAAGTGGACAAGCGCCGGTATAACGCAGGTCGGATGTCTCTTCACACCAGGCGGCTTAAAGTCATTTGAAGAAGTAAAAGAGGAATTCGATCTATCTAACAGGGACTTTTTTAAATATCTACAAGTGAGGGATTTTTTGTTAAAAAAGGGAGAAGGTATGCAGAAATTTGAAAAGTGTGAATTAGTGGAGAGACTAAGACGACCCGAGGTACCGAAGATTGGACAAATATATGCATCATTAAATAAGTATATGAAAGATGATCTGGGAAAATGTTCAACAAAGTGGCAAGAGATGTTGGGAATAACAGATGGGGATTTTCATGAAGTATTTTTTAACTCCTTAAGGATTTTAATGCCCGCTAATCTCCAGGCATAATTTTGTAAAACATGTTTTGAATTGTATGATATGCCATACCGGATTGCCAAATGTGGAGAGGGGAAAGGTACATTCTGTCCAAGGTGTGCACTATATAAAGCGGACTTGATATACATGTTCGCCACCTGTAGCGAACTTATCCCGCTCATAAGAGAAATAGAGATTTTTTTGCAGGGAAAGCTACTGGTTCAGGTGAAGATTACCCCACAGGTAATAATGCTTGGAATAAATAACCTGGGATTAGAAGAAAGTGGGGCCTTGATCCATATATCTATGGCAATTTACAGAATTGTCATAGCGTCGGCATGGCTAGATGCCAATCCACCAACCTTTCATCAGTGGTTAGCCCACATATTGAAAACTTACAGCCTTGAGAAAGCCATATACGATCAAAGGGGTTTTAAGGCTAAAAAGAAAGGAGGGAAGATCTGGAAACATCTCTCTACTTGGAGGGATCAAGTGGAAGAACAGGGTTTTTTAGAATGAACTATGGAAAAGGTACTAAGCCTGTAGAGATCTCACATATGCACTTTATTGAAATATTACACTAATATGGCTGCTAGAACCTATTGTAATGATGCACTTGCACTTTGGGAGTTGTTACCAACTGAATCTAGAATAGTGGGCGATTCGGATAAGTGAAATATGGCTGAGATTGCTAAAAGCCCACAGAGATTCCAGATATGCACTTTGTTGAAATGTTGCACTTTAATAACGTGGCGGCTACAAACCAATGCAATGCTGCATTTGCACTTTAGTAGATGGTATGCTCAAGAATATGGGGTGAAGTGGAGGGCTAAATTTGGGCTAGATAAG
This sequence comes from Calotriton arnoldi, assembly GCA_963921515.1. Taxonomy (NCBI): domain Eukaryota; kingdom Metazoa; phylum Chordata; class Amphibia; order Caudata; family Salamandridae; genus Calotriton; species Calotriton arnoldi. The sequence continues at coordinate 318,752 of CAWUFW010002625.1, forward strand.
CAAACGCTTTGAAAGCTTCTCTATGTATGCACTTTCTCAGAATCTGGCACTTTCCACTTTATTAATTAAGCTGCTAGTTATACTAGGATTGATGCTAGCTCTTGTATGCACTTTAGGTAGATAACCCTATCAAATATTGTGTATAAATATAAAGTTTAATGTATGCACTTGCACTTTATATCAGGAAGAGAGTTGTACAGGGAGCTTTGCCGATGAACATTCATGCATAGGCACCTTGGTGAAGTTAGATCATGTATGCATTCTAAGAATCTCCTTGTGGCAATGTGATCAATTATGGCTGGTTTAAATATGTATGACATTATGTACAAGAATAAGGTGCTGTGATATGTTAAGTTTGAAAATGCTGCTATACAAATGTAATAAGGATAAGAGAACTAGGGGGGAAAAGGAAAGGAAAGGGACTTTGTCTGGTAAAATATAGGATTGGTTAAATGAATGACTCTGGATAAATGACTTGTTAAAAGTATAGTTTGGAAAAACCCATCAGGTAATTGTCTGCTGGATTGGGGATGGGTGGGGGGTGGTTCAGGCAGGGGGGAAATTGGTTAAAAAATATGTGTGAGATTTCTAGAAGGAATTGGAATTAGAATTGTTTTGTATTTTCTCTGTTTTCTCACTCAATAAAAAGACTTTAAAAAAAAAAAATGTGTAGACACATGCAGAGAGATTTTTATATTTACCTAAAGCTTGGAAAACATAAACATGTCATAAATATCTCCTGTCAGTGATCATCCGCTAAAATGTTTTATGTTTTTTAAAGTGCAGCTTTATTTATGCTACTTGTTCTTCCTTTCCCCTCCTATGCTGTCTCTGGTAACAGGCATTGTGTCATCAGAACTAAACTTTATGGCTACCAGACCGCATTAGAGACTTGGGGGCATATTAGCAAGAACATGCGATAAATATCGCAAACCTTGCTTAGCGCGCCTTTTTTTATCGCCGGCTATCGCTGGATATTACCGCGGAAATAACATGCTATTAGCAAGGTTTATCTCCATTGCGATAAAATATCCAGCGATAGCGGCGAAACCCAGCTTTAACGCGAGAAATCCAGCGATAAAATCCTATCGCTAATTCTGGGGACTTAACCTTACAATCCACCTCCCATTGACTTTCATTGCTAAGTCATGTTTTTATCAGTTCTTAAAAACAAGCGATAATCGGGGTTAGCGCGCGTTTTTATCGCTTCGCGGGTATTGCTAATAGGCGATAGGTATGTAAGCGACTGTTTACCGTCGCTTTTAGTTGGGAACGCCTACCTTGCATGTCATTAGCGATAAATATCGCTGACATGCAAGGCGATGTAATTCCTGTCCTCTAACGCCTGAAAGCTGTCGCTAACGCCTGTTAGCGACAGCTTGCTAATAGGGCGTTAAAAATATCGCTGCTTTAGCGGCAAAAAGTGCCGCTAAAGCGGCGATAAAGCCCTTGATAATATGCCCCTTGATTTTATACATGAATTACATTATTATATTATTATAGCACGAAAAATATGAGGATGAGTGAAGAAACGGTTTAAATACAAGAAATCTAAAACTCGAAAGAGGTATTTCTGTTTGTTTAACATAGTCTTTATTCCCAGATGATCACCAGGCATTTTAGCCTTTGTGACTCATAGGATACAAAATAGGAATAATTTTTTTCTTCGTTTTATTAACATGTTTGTCTTTTTCTTTTTTGAAGGAGCCTCAAAAGGTAAGCGATTTAATTGCATACGAAAAATATGTATTTTTATTGGAATGCGAGGAATTCGTGATAAATTTCAATTATTTATTATTTTCAGATCAAAAGGAGCAACACTTGAAAATTTTGAGGATTTTGTTAGGAAGCAGCGTGCGGATACCAATCTGGGATTTGAAGACGATTATGAAGTAAGTATGTGAGGGAATAAATATACCAATACAAATATTAAACTGGAAATAGGAGAGGCCGTGATACAGCATCTCAAGAATAGCCACGTTTATAAAGATAAATGGATATGCTAAAGGGCATTGTTCCGTCCATTCAAGCTAGGGTGCGTTAGTTGCAGAGTTTGAAGATAGACACGTCATAGAAGTGAAATCGAGCATATTGCAAGATGCATCAGTACTCGATCCCAACAGAGCTGCACAATAATTGTTTTAACTCCACCCAAAGGGATCAAATAGATGGGTCACAGTCCAGGGCCCTTCTCAGGGATAATATTTCTGTTGTTGAAGAAGGGAGAATCTACTACTCGACCACAGACTGCCGTCCTCAGTTGGTGGTCTAATGGAAGCTCATTTTCTGTAGGAGGTATACATTGCCAGGTCCCTCAACCAAACCCACAGGGAACAGTGCAGCATGGTTAATCAGGAACTTGCGCATTGTGCCTTCAATGCTCCAGTCTACACAGTGCATGTTGTGCTCATTGGAGCTGGGTACCAGCATTAAGTCCATTGTGTTTGCTACTAATTTTGACAAAACTGAATTACCTATTCTGAGGCTCCTCAAAACAACAGTTCAGCTGTACAGATGTATCAGCTTTGGCCCACAGCAATATTCAGGAATCATCAATGGCAATGAGAATGAAACCAACATGTAGTTCTCCTAGTAGTGTAAGTGGTTAGTGATATCAACTGTGATGGCTCTAGAAGAGGCAATATTGGACCACAGGATCATTCTTTTCTGATGCAAACGAGACAGGTTTTGGACACATCTTGAACGGATCACTTACTGTGCTATAAGGGAGGCTATATGACAAAATGTCAACGGCAACAATATTGTGACACAAGAATATTGTGTCAAAAATATTGTTAACAGAAATATTGTTTACATATTTTACATGAGAACTAACAAACATATTGTGGCACAGAATATAATCAAAAATAGGTTACTATATCAAACAATCAATGCATAAAACAATTCAGGTGAGTTATTTAAAATATTATACAGCGAAATATTAATATAATTAAAAATAAATAATTGTAATCATTCATCATTCACTCAGGCGCGGCCGGCACAGGTAACAACAGTGGGGCGGGGCGGGTGGGGGGTAAGTGGACAGATGACGGGATAGGGAAAGGAAAAAAAATAAAAATAAACCCACTTACCTTGCAATCGCCGTATCGCCGAGTCGGATAAGTGGCGAGTGTAAGGAAAGTGGTTTTATTTATTTTTTTATTTTACTTTCCCTATCCCGTCGTCTCTCCACTTCCCCCCCACCTGCCCCACCGCTGTTACCTGTGCCGGCCGCACATTCATTCATTATTAATAAAAGATAGAAAGATAGATGGATGGATGGATGGACGGACAGACGGATGGACGGACAGACAGACAGACAGATAGACAGACAGATCCACAACCAAGCAGGGGTGGGTCTTGATGTGAACAGAGCCAGTCAGTAAAGAAAATTCCAACCAAGAAATTAAGCTCACTCAGGAACTGCATTTGAAACTGAAGTTTATTGAAAACAGTAACACACTTGTTTGGAATATATGCCCACCATGGCTCCATTGCATTTATTTGAAAGAGGATGTTAACCTTGTGAGACACTACCCACAAGCACAAGACTAGTTTTGTAATCCCCTTAAGGGTGTAAGTAAAGTTGCACTGCAATTAATAACATTGGAACGCTTTCACGCATCCTCACCTATTTTGCACACCATGCATGCAATGCTTCTTTTGCCATCAGTAGCACTTTATTATTTCTAAATTAAGCGTGATATCAAGTATTATAGATAGCAGCACGTGCTATTTATTTTACAATGTGACCGTTGTTTTAAATGCTGAAATTGTGCATGTGCATCAATATATTCACGAATCGTTTGATGTGCCAGTAGAAGGAAAAACCACAGACAAATTATGCAGAATTATGTAGGATATGAGAAGTTCCATAGTCTAGTTACACTTGTTGTTGTGATTACGTCATGCGCCAATGTCTGTAAATGTGTTTGAAAATGGCGTCATTGTCCTTGTATCACAAGGGTATTGGTGAATATATATATATATATATATATATATATATATATATATCAAACAACAACAGGGTGCCCCTGTGAGGATGCCCACTTGAAAAATACTCTCCCTGGATGGGGGACCTGAGCACAAAACAGCCTCCTTCTTGCACTCTCATATGGTGGCTTAACGCGTTTCAAACTGTTCGTTCTTGATCACAAGCCTTGACAAACTGGAAACGACAAACTGAATGTATGGCACCTGCTCTTTATTTGAACAACCCGCCCAGTGGGAGTGTCCTTCTGCCCCAGTGGGCGTATGCCAAATAGCATTCTGGTATTCGCAGTCCATACACAAAGTGTTACCTCAGTGGGTGTTTATCGTTTACATCGATCATGTCAATAAAATCCCAAGTGGGTAGGTGCAAAGAGACGAGTGCTGGAAAGTGCACCTTTAGAAAGTCCACAAACTGGAGCTTTTTCATCCCGTTCAGCGTCTCACATTCCCAGGCGCTGCAGGTCCGCATTAATCGCGGCGGTTCATCCTCGCGGCTGGGCCAGCCGCAAAAACATCAAACAACAACAGGGTGCCCCTGTGAGGATGCCCACTTGAAAAATACTCTCCCTGGATGGGGGACCTGAGCACAAAACAGCCTCCTTCTTGCACTCTCATATGGTGGCTTAACGCGTTTCAAACTGTTCGTTCTTGATCACAAGCCTTGACAAACTGGAAACGACAAACTGAATGTATGGCACCTGCTCTTTATTTGAACAACCCGCCCAGTGGGAGTGTCCTTCTGCCCCAGTGGGCGTATGCCAAATAGCATTCTGGTATTCGCAGTCCATACACAAAGTGTTACCTCAGTGGGTGTTTATCGTTTACATCGATCATGTCAATAAAATCCCAAGTGGGTAGGTGCAAAGAGACGAGTGCTGGAAAGTGCACCTTTAGAAAGTCCACAAACTGGAGCTTTTTCATCCCGTTCAGCGTCTCACATTCCCAGGCGCTGCAGGTCCGCATTGATCGCGGCGGTTCATCCTCGCGGCTGGGCCAGCCGCAAAAACATCAAACAACAACAGGGTGCCCCTGTGAGGATGCCCACTTGAAAAATACTCTCCCTGGATGGGGGACCTGAGCACAAAACAGCCTCCTTCTTGCACTCTCATATGGTGGCTTAACGCGTTTCAAACTGTTCGTTCTTGATCACAAGCCTTGACAAACTGGAAACGACAAACTGAATGTATGGCACCTGCTCTTTATTTGAACAACCCGCCCAGTGGGAGTGTCCTTCTGCCCCAGTGGGCGTATGCCAAATAGCATTCTGGTATTCGCAGTCCATACACAAAGTGTTACCTCAGTGGGTGTTTATCGTTTACATCGATCATGTCAATAAAATCCCAAGTGGGTAGGTGCAAAGAGACGAGTGCTGGAAAGTGCACCTTTAGAAAGTCCACAAACTGGAGCTTTTTCATCCCGTTCAGCGTCTCACATTCCCAGGCGCTGCAGGTCCGCATTAATCGCGGCGGTTCATCCTCGCGGCTGGGCCAGCCGCAAAAACATCAAACAACAACAGGGTGCCCCTGTGAGGATGCCCACTTGAAAAATACTCTCCCTGGATGGGGGACCTGAGCACAAAACAGCCTCCTTCTTGCACTCTCATATGGTGGCTTAACGCGTTTCAAACTGTTCGTTCTTGATCACAAGCCTTGACAAACTGGAAACGACAAACTGAATGTATGGCACCTGCTCTTTATTTGAACAACCCGCCCAGTGGGAGTGTCCTTCTGCCCCAGTGGGCGTATGCCATATAGCATTCTGGTATTCGCAGTCCATACACAAAGTGTTACCTCAGTGGGTGTTTATCGTTTACATCGATCATGTCAATAAAATCCCAAGTGGGTAGGTGCAAAGAGACGAGTGCTGGAAAGTGCACCTTTAGAAAGTCCACAAACTGGAGCTTTTTCATCCCGTTCAGCGTCTCACATTCCCAGGCGCTGCAGGTCCGCATTAATCGCGGCGGTTCATCCTCGCGGCTGGGCCAGCCGCAAAAACATCAAACAACAACAACCGATTAATGCGGACCTGCAGCGCCTGGGAATGTGAGACGCTGAACGGGATGAAAAAGCTCCAGTTTGTGGACTTTCTAAAGGTGCACTTTCCAGCACTCGTCTCTTTGCACCTACCCACTTGGGATTTTATTGACATGATCGATGTAAACGATAAACACCCACTGAGGTAACACTTTGTGTATGGACTGCGAATACCAGAATGCTATTTGGCATACGCCCACTGGGGCAGAAGGACACTCCCACTGGGCGGGTTGTTCAAATAAAGAGCAGGTGCCATACATTCAGTTTGTCGTTTCCAGTTTGTCAAGGCTTGTGATCAAGAACGAACAGTTTGAAACGCGTTAAGCCACCATATGAGAGTGCAAGAAGGAGGCTGTTTTGTGCTCAGGTCCCATCCAGGGAGAGTATTTTTCAAGTGGGCATCCTCACAGGGGCACCCTGTTGTTGTTTGATGTTTTTGCGGCTGGCCCAGCCGCGAGGATGAACCGCCACGATTAATGCGGACCTGCAGCGCCTGGGAATGTGAGACGCTGAACGGGATGAAAAAGCTCCAGTTTGTGGACTTTCTAAAGGTGCACTTTCCAGCACTCGTCTCTTTGCACCTACCCACTTGGGATTTTATTGACATGATCGATGTAAACGATAAACACCCACTGAGGTAACACTTTGTGTATGGACTGCGAATACCAGAATGCTATTTGGCATACGCCCACTGGGGCAGAAGGACACTCCCACTGGGCGGGTTGTTCAAATAAAGAGCAGGTGCCATACATTCAGTTTGTCGTTTCCAGTTTGTCAAGGCTTGTGATCAAGAACGAACAGTTTGAAACGCGTTAAGCCACCATATGAGAGTGCAAGAAGGAGGCTGTTTTGTGCTCAGGTCCCCCATCCAGGGAGAGTATTTTTCAAGTGGGCATCCTCACAGGGGCACCCTGTTGTTGTTTGATGTTTTTGCGGCTGGCCCAGCCGCGAGGATGAACCGCCGCGACACATGCGGACCTGCAGCGCCTGGGAATGTGAGACGCTGAACGGGATGAAAAGCTCCAGTTTGTGGACTTTCTAAAGGTGCACTTTCCAGCACTCGTCTCTTTGCACCTACCCACTTGGGATTTTATTGACATGATCGATGTAAACGATAAACACCCACTGAGGTAACACTTTGTGTATGGACTGCGAATACCAGAATGCTATTTGGCATACGCCCACTGGGGCAGAAGGACACTCCCACTGGGCGGGTTGTTCAAATAAAGAGCAGGTGCCATACATTCAGTTTGTCGTTTCCAGTTTGTCAAGGCTTGTGATCAAGAACGAACAGTTTGAAACGCGTTAAGCCACCATATGAGAGTGCAAGAAGGAGGCTGTTTTGTGCTCAGGTCCCCATCCAGGAGAGTATTTTTCAAGTGGGCATCCTCACAGGGGCACCCTGTTGTTGTTTGATATATATATATATATATATATATATATATATATATACACACACATATACATATATACACTCACACACATATTATATATACACATATATGTATATATGTCGTTTTAAGATTTGTTTAAACTGATTGGATCTTTTGTTGTAAGTTGTAATCAGTCTTGGCTTGTTATAATCACTCTTATTTTTAGTGGTGGCCTTGGTTCTAAATAGGACATCCTCTTGTTTCATTCCCTGTTTTTATTTACTGGCCTGTGACAGTATTCTGTGTGAGTAACCTCGTTCTTTAAACCTGTGTTTCATGGATTCGTGTTCCTTATTAAAGATGTCATCCCTACTACGATTGCGACGTGCTCTGAGGAACTCCTCATAAGGTATGCTATGAACGAGTGTAGCCGGATGATGACTTTGCGCATGCAATATGCTGTTGCCAGCTGTATCCTTTCTAAAAAGGGATGTATGTAGTTTGTTATTTTCAATGAGTACAGCTACATCCAAAAATTCACAATAAGTTCTGCTCATACTGTGAGTGAAACTCAAGTTTAAGTCATTAATCTCCAATGTATTGATAAATTCCTTTGCTGTATTCTCATCCCCATCCCAAATTAGGAATAAATCATCATTATATCTTATCCAAATTGGGATGTGCTTCGTGTATTTCTCCCCCAATGATCCCTATGACAACATTGAGGCATTCAATTCAGTGATGACACATGAAATGTTAAATATGCGGGACACCTCTGGCAATAGGAGGTGAGACAATTTAACCAATGAACAAAGGAGAGCTTTGGAACAATTAACCGGTGATTCCTCTATAATCATTAAACCCTCAGACAAGGGGGGCCATATTGTTCTAATGGACATGAAGGATTATAGAACAGAAGCTCTAAGACAGTTAAGCGATGTCACATGCTGTGAGGAAATCAGTTGGGAAACCTATAGGCTGTCCATACACAGATATCATGACATGTTGAAAGATTGGTGGGTCACAGGATTATTAGATTATGATGAATATCTATTTCTCAAAACAGACCATCCACGAACACCATGCTTGTATCTGTTGCCTAAAATTCATAAGCATCCCACTAGACCACCAGGGAGACCCATTGTATCATCTAATGGTGGTCTTCTGGAGAATACCTCGATTTTTCTCTAATATTTTTTGGCCCCCTTTGTAATCAATTTGCGATCATACTGCCGGGATAGTACTGACTTCTTATGGAGAATTCACGATGTGAAATGGGAGAACACATATTTCATGATATCGCTGGATGTATGTTCTTTGTATACATGCATTGAGCAAAGAAAGGGGGTCGACGCATGTATGTACTTCCTCCAAGGCAGGCCAATATCCATGTTAGAAAACACTAATATGTTGCAGACTATGATGTTCTACTGTCTAGAACAGAATATTTTCCTGTTTGAAAATGTACTATACATACAGAAGTCAGGTACAGCTATGGGTACCTGCTTCGCCCCCAGCCTAGCAAATCTTTTTCTGGGCTGGTGGGAGGAGCAGGTGGTCTGGGTGGAAGAAAATGAGAAATATACGAAGCACATCCCGATTTGGATAAGATATATTGATGATCTATTCCTAATTTGGGATGGGGATGAGAATACAGCAAAGGAATTTACCAATACATTGGAGATTAATGACTTAAACTTGAGTTTCACTCACAGTATGAGCAGAACTTATTGTGAATTTTTGGATGTAGCGGTACTCATTGAAAATAACAAACTACATACATCCCTTTTTAGAAAGGATACAGCTGGCAACAGCATATTGCATGCGCAAAGTCACTATCCGGCTCCACTCATTCATAGCATACCCTATGGGGAGTTCCTCAGAGCACGTCGCAATTGTAGTAGGGATGACATCTTTAATAAGGAACATGATGCCATGAAACACAGGTTTAAATAACGAGGTTACTCGCACGGAATACTGTCACAGGCCAGTAACAAAATACAGGGAATGAAACAAGAGGATGTTCTATTTAGAACCAAGGCCACCACTAAAAATAAGAGTGATGATAATAAGCCAAGACTGATTACAACTTACAACAAAAGATCCAATCAGTTTAAACAAATCTTAAAAAGACATTGGAGCCTGTTAGTAACTGATCCCATAATTTGGAATATGATAGGCAATGCGCCACTCATAACATATAGGAGACCTCAATCTTTGAGGGACTGCTTAGTACGTAGCTTTCAGGAGCCCACTTCAAGCACTAGGTGGCTAGGTACCCAAAGGGGAGGTTTCTGTCCATGCAATTCATGTAAAGCATGTACAAATAGTCAGAGTTGCAGAAGTTACACTACGTGGAATGTAAGAACTAAACAGAATCGCAAATACATGACTTGTACCACCAATTTTGTTATATATGTTCTGGACTGCCCATGTGGCTTAAGATATGTTGGAAATACCAAACTCCCTTTAAAGATGCAAATTCTCCAACATTTACGAGCTATCACCAATAACGATCTGAATTATCCGGTAGCTCGTCATTTTCAAACCACGCATAATAGTAACAATAACCAATTGAAATTCTTTGGAATAGACTGCATTGTAAAACATACTAGAGGTGGTGACAGAGAAAAAAAGTTACGAATATCTGAGTCCAGATGCATAATTGACTTGAATACCAAGATACCTTATGGGATGAATAGCAGTGAGGAACTGACAACACACATTGGCTGATAGAATAGTCTATCTCTCCCATCATGTCCCTTAACATACGGCATTTATTTCTGTTTATTTTTTCACTCATATATATTTCTTCACCTCATTGGCACTTTTTAGCATAGGTGAACACCCATTATTGATACATGGGTACTTGCCCTCTATTGAGTGTTAGGTTGATGCCATTGGGAATTGTGACCATTTTGAATCACAGTTAGGCATAGTGGTTCATTCATGAATATCTAATACTGGTTCTGCGTGGGGTTTTGAATAGGTAGGAAGAATGGCGCTCAAGCTGGTTCACGGCAGAGTGTGAGAAACAAAGAATAGTTACGGTGCTGCCAGGTCAGGGGAAAACCCAGATAACCCCTGAGAATGTGTGGGTGCGGACCCACACTGAAAATTGAAACCAAGTCCTGGGCAAACGTTCAGAGTAATGCTTAAGAGTGTCAATGCACAGTAATGGTACTTAATGTTAAAGGATTGCAGAGGTCGACACCAGTAGGTTCTTTTGTAGAATTATATTTATAAATGTCATGGAGTATGTCAAATAAGAGCACCAGCCGACGCGTGTTTCGTCACCTGGGTATTAACCCGTGACTCTTCAGGGCTGGGAAAGACATAAGAGGTGTAATATAATACAATATGACGGATACACGGTCATATAGGACATTTAGGAAAGACATATGTGAGGTGACAAAATAGGAAGCACCTCTCTGAGTGTGGAAACCCTATAAGAATCGTGAGAAAAGGGGGCATAAATTAGTGACTTCACAGCACACGGGATAGATACTTATCGTGGGAGAGTGAGCAAAAAACATCAATGAAAGACAATAACATAGGGTGCGCCTGGACGTATTTCATTGCATACCTAAAGACATTACGGCGTCAGTGTAGAAACGTGTAAGTGAGTGATAATATAGTGACATGAAATATTATATCATCGTCAAGACATTCGTACTCGTACATTGGTCAGAAGTAATTCAGAGGAAAAGTGGGGAAGAAATCTAAAGATCAAGGAGTATGGTGATAGCAAGATTTCAAGAAGGAAAAAAGGGGAAAGTATATTAACAGGAGAGCACGCAAAGGAGAAGAGATCGCAAATACTAGGAGAGTAACCTGGCACATGCGGGGTATTGCAAAAAACAAGGAATGCAGTGATCCTGAAGTACCTGACTGGAGAAAATGATAACGTGCGAAATCTGGGGAAAGGGAACAAAGCGGACAGCAAACAACAGTGAGTCCAGAGCTAAAAATAACACGCAAGTTCAGGTGAGGACGTAAGAAAAATGCAAAACACACACAGAGTGAACTCACCGCTGGACCGGTGATAATTCCAACCCGGTCGAAAACGGGTATTATACGATCAAAAGTAGTAAAAAGGAGCGACGGTGATGTGTTGGGGAGGACGGGTAGGTCTCTTCCCCGTACGTTCCGGAGTGTGACGATATTTGGGAGTTTATGTTTCTCAAATATACTGTGCGAGGCTCCCTATAGCTTCCTCCCCCCTAAACGTGCACAAGGGACGGTGCCCCCTAACACGAGTGCCCTGACCCCGCTACGCTCACTGGTGCTTGGAGACACCATGATTCGGACAGGCACCCTAACCACGCAACCTGCGCCTCACAAGGAAGCGCCACTCGGGGTTACGACACTTTACACCCCTCTGCCCGGTGTGTTGCATGGCGTCAGGGTCACCACAACACTGCCATATAGGCCCAGAGAGAGAGAGTCCATGTAGTTACTGTGGGAACTAAGTGACAGTCGTTTGTCAAAGACGCAATTTATCATTTTGTAAAAAAACATTATGAACACGGGAAATTGCCACATGACTGCATTCTTGCAATTTGTTGTTTATGTGGCAATGGTATTGGTAACCAAATGCACCATTTTAGAAAGAGGCAAGCGCGTTTATTTTGTGCCTAACGTCCTGTGAACAGGAACCGGGACTCTGCTGCGTGCCTCCCGTGGACGTGAACCGAGGTCCCACGTGTATATGCCAACTAGGGGCACGAACCGAGACTGCTCCAGAGTGCGACCCGTGGACGTGACCCGAGGCTCCTCGTGTGTGCCCCCCCAATATGAAGTGAGACTCCGAGTGTGTGTGCCACTCATGGGCGTGAACCCAGGCTCTGTGTGAGTGTGCACCGAAACTCTTATTGTATGCCAGCAGGGGACATGAACCGAGAATTCGCATGCGTGTGCACTCCTGGACGTAAAAGGTGACCGCGCGTGTGTGCTACTCGTAGTGGTGAACTGAGACCCCCCCTGCGTGTGTCGCTCGTACACGTGAACCGAGACTCAGGTTTGGGTCAGCGCTGGACGTGTGTGCCGCACCAAGAGACTGCGTGTGTCATCTGTAAATGCGTATTGTGGCTATGTGTGCCACCCATGGGCATGAACACACGTGTACCGCTCGTGGGCATGAACGCACCTGTGCGCCACCAGTAGAAGCGAACCAGTGAAGGTGCACGGGAAGCGAGAGGACAAGTGTGCACCGGAAGCCGCGGGTGATGTGCACCTCCCGTCGGTGTGGCCGGCGATGGACATGCACTGCCTCAGGTTCACGCTGTGGGTGGCTGGTCACAGTCAGGTTGGTTTAGGGGAGACGTGGGGGGCATGTACTGTCTGAGGTTCATGCCGGATGCTGCACGGGCAGCTAGAGGACAAGCGTGCACCGGAAGCCGCGGGTGACGTGCACCTCCCGTCGGTGTGGCCGGTGATGGAATCTGCTGACTTCAGCGCTGGGGCAGGGGGACGCGAGGTCGGCTTTGGCGAAGTCCATGAACTCACAGCAGTGACTTGGGAGGTCACATGACATCCACGGCGAAAGGGGTTTGGGGAGGGTCAGGGTGAGGAAGGGCACCGACTGAGATTTAGAAGGGTGTAGTGTGAGGTTCAAGTTGTACATGTGCTGTCTGAGGTTCAGGCCGGGTGGTGGTTGTGCACAGCCAGGCTCAGGCACGGGAAAGTGGACGTGCACAGTCAGGTTCAGGTGGTGGGCATGTACTGCCTAAAGCTCAGAGGGAGAGAGGTGGGTAGACGTGTATGTACTGTCTTTGCTACAGGCGGAGTGGGTCATGTGTAGAGTGTGGGGGCATGGACTGTCTGACATTCAGGCAGGGGTGGCTAAACGAACTGCCCGAGGATTAAGCGAGTGCACAGAAATATGTACAAGGTGAGGGCTCGATGGCCAGAGGTATGTTGTGAGAAATTAAGACGAAGGAAGGCACAACTCTATTGTAAGACGTTAACACAGTGGCAAGCTTGACACAATTTGGTAAGTTTGGAGTTCTTGTAAGGTTTAGGGTGGTGAGAGGCTCCACTTCACCTTGTTCGTTCCCACTCCATGAGTGGAATTATCTATACAAAGTCCGAAAGGCCGGACTTATCCTTGCAAAAATTAACACATCATTTTAGGTTTCTTTTTTAAAGTTGGGGTTGCTCTTTGACATGCTGGAACAGACGTTTAGAACTTTATAACAATGAACATTTTCAAAAGTGGCAAAAGGTACTTGAAAGTTAACAATTGGGATTGATTGATAAATGTTGCTAACAACTTTTCTATTTTAAGAGTTGGACTTATTCGTTAAAAAATATAAAACGCTTACAGTAAGTCTATAACTGTTTCACCAGTAAATCCATTTGCTTAGCACTGACTTGAATATGAGCAGGGAATATTTAATCTTTCATCCTGCTCAAGTCAATAAAGTGAGCCAGTAAAAAAGGCCCTGGAGGTCTGCACAATCTTCAGAGGTTTGTGTGTAACCTGAAAATGACAGGATTGAATCATGGTGTGGAGAACTTGCCATTCTCCAGAGGCTGATAAACTAGGATGGGTACCTTATATTTACAACTCTTTCAAATACGAGACTCAGCTGCAGGAAACACTGTATAACAACACAAATTATACTCAATATTATGAAAAAACCTTTCAAGAAATCACACTGAAATCTGAGGACTATTAACAGTTCATGGAAAAATTAGAATATCCGCAGTTTGACGACCTGCTGCCGTCCCAGGATTCGAGGCTTGCGCCCGGGGGACTGTGGGAATTCCGACATCCGACCAGGCTGAGGCATTTCACATCCTTAATTATAAGTAGTGCACAACTGCACATGAAAAAAATGTCTTCCATATGTGTAACTACATTTTTTTCGGGTTTTCTCCCGAAGGGACTATTTTTTCCTGTGGTGAACTCCCTAAAAGGCCACACATTTTGGGAGCTACCCTTCCTGTTCACACACTAGAACGAGAATTTCTCCTGCCCGTGACACAACTAAATTGCCAACTGTTTCTATGCCGCAATGTCTCAGAAAACAGTTTGTGAATGCCCACAAACAAGTAGGTTTGTAAATGTGCACGCTCTCATGGCACTGCTACCTTGTCCCCTCAAAACACTAGCAGCAGATTTACGCACACACAAAAATATTTGAGTGAGAACATTGTTTTATGATCGCAAAAGGCGACTTTTTAATGTAAAATTCACATGTACGCAAAACTTACAAAGGCAAATAACATTGTTAATTTGATCCTGATGTTGAAGTTCAATTTCCTCATCTTTCCTCCTTTCTGAGGCCGACAAACTGAATATGACTGAGTTTGGCAATACATGCACCAATTAACTGGTAGGGCGCTTCAGGGGGTTAACGCACTAGTCGCAGGTTTGCCTGTGTGAGCAAACACTCGAGCGAAAATATGGGCTGGGAGGAACCCACAGTTTATCCTTGTGAAGCCAATAAACTGGAATTGAGGGCGGTGACAATCATTCTATAAGCCACCTCCCGATTCAGTTTGTGGTGTGGCACCACACCCGTTTTCTAACCAGCCTCGCTTTTCTATCACCCTACTTGTCTGGTAAGACAGCTCAGTGTGTTCGGGCACCCGCAGTTACACGTAAGCCACGGGTTTGAATCTGGGGAGCTGTGATGCAGACTTTCTTCTTGCAAAGGTGAAACACTTGGGTTAAGTAAGTGGGTACAGAGAAGTGTGTGGTCACAGAACCGAATCTGTGAAGGGATGACTCAGTCGTTTAACCCTTCGAGGTCCTTTAAAACAATACAAGTTTGGGCGACGACAATAGTTACCTTTGGTGTCAACACAAGGAAACAGCCATTTTTTTTAAAGCACGCAGTATTAACGACACAGGTATTATTCTTCATAACACTTTGTGCTGCGTCCTATACAAACGCAATTACATTTGTTTTGCCAAGATTTCAAACATGACACCTTCTGGTCGCCCATACTTTTACTTTCGGGACCACCCCGAGTTGCGAGACAAACATCCGTCTGTGTGGGCTCGTGTAAACAGAGAGCGAGTGTCTGAGTGTGTGTGCCGCCAGTTTAGCTTGGAGCACACTTTTAACTTTCTCCATTACACCGCCCTTTACCTTAAAGATAACGTCGCCCAAAATATAATATTTGCTACTGAAATGGTTTGTTACTGAAAACTCTGCACTCTTGCTCCTGGCAGCCGGACACCCTTCACACAAACCCAGTATTACACATGGTCTGTTCACAGCAGACACGTGTTATTTCTACGAGCTCTCCATGCATGCTCTCTTACAACTTGCGCTCGCCGCACGTGCTCTTGGAGTGCAAGTTCCCCCAGCGATCCCCGACTCCTTCATCCTTGCGTCACCGACACAGAGACATGATGTACAGGCGACCTCAGCAGGAAGTCCCCCTATCCCTGTACTCTCCACGCCCACATTTCACTAAATTCACTCTCAGTTTAGCTCTTACAGCTTCCTGGCATCAGAGGGTTCCGCCTGGATTTGTTTCTTCTCTTTTCTTTTCCTTTCTCCCTCTTCATGACCCCTCATAGATGTCACTCGACCCATCTTTGCCTCGACACAGTCTGGGGTAGCACCTACTGCATGAAGAGGCTTATGGAGGAGCTTGAGATGGATACCTGGTGGGGTTGGGCATCAGAGTGTTACAACCAGAAAACAGCAAAATATAGCTCTAATCAGTGCTTTAAATGGGTAAAAAAAGTGCAGGCACTCATCAAATTGAGCTGTGACCTGGGGGCGCGGCAAGGAGGCGGGGCTAGGAGGCGGGACAATGGGCAAGGCTAATGACACCTTTAAAGGGCGCAACATTTTTTTGACAAATTGCTTCAATCTGTAATGTATTGTTGATACCCTTGCATGTATTAAAGATACTTTTAACATTCTCTTTCAAATTATCCTTTGAGGTATTTTGGTGCTTTCTGAAAGATGTATATTATTACCCAAGTCAATGTTACTCATTTTATCGACCTCAGAAGGATGAAAGGCTGAGTAAACCTCCTAGGATTTAAAGCTGAGACCAAGAGGTCAAACACACATTCTTTAAGTGGATGCATTAGGCCACTGAGTAACCACAACACTAACCCCCACCCTACTTCTTGAACATCTAGCAAGTACCAGCTAAACCTGGGGCAGGCCTGCTTTCATTGCTCTGCCTTGCTTCTAACAGTACTGCTCTAATAGCCACAGTTGCCCATTCGGGTGGTGGGAGCGGGTAGAGGAGAATCAGTGTAGCTACGAAGCACATCTAACCTAACTGGTTTGACCCTGACTATCTCTGCCTGCATCAGTGTCTTTCCTGAGTCCCGACACCAGAAGCACCACTGTGAAAAGAGTCTGCTGCCTGCATAGCTCTAACAGTGTGAGGGAGAGGGAGAGGCAAGGGCCTACGGCACATGACTGACCCACAAAAGAGTTTGCTGCAGGCTAAACATTCCACGTTTAGGGCCACCAGTATCACCGTCTTTAGTATGCTTTTTCTTTCTGGTTATGGACTAACAGAATGCTATACAGCACTGACCTTGACGTGCGGCCCCTGAACGACAGCAGCACTAGGCTGCAGTCTACTCGACTAAGAACTGACATCAAAAAGATGTTAAATAAACATGCAAGCATTTATTTAAAGGTTAAGTGACGTTAAAGAAAGAAAGTAACTAGGGTGTCCTGCACCTCTTAACTTTACCAACACTCATTTTTAAACACATCTTGCAGCAAGAGTGTAAACAATATATAAAGTCTCTTCCCAATCAAAAAAGGGTTATTTTATTAACATGCAGAACCGCTTATCCTTATTACATCAGATTATACCAGTGCGTTGATAAGCATTTTTTCATTTAAAGTGATAGTTTTCAAACGTGAATCTAAAAACATGAATTCTTCCCTCCACCCTGACAACAATGTCAATATTGAACTAAGAGTTAAGTCCGTTATGTCCATCCTCTTGAGTGGCCTGGGTTCCTATTATACATGAACACTATAATTTATCAATCAAACACAGGGGAGGATTTTGTAAAGCGCATATCCTGAAGTAATATTGCGAGGTCCTCCTATATGTGATAATGAAGTAACAGGAGGGAAAGTATAAACAATTGCGTAGGATCACACAATTTGGTAAAGTGGGGAAGCCAGAATTAATCCCAGATTTTCTGATTTCTGGTCAACTGCACAATGTGAAACCAGAAAACCTGGGATTAATCCTGGCTTCCCCACTTTACCAAATTGTGTGATCCTAGGCAAACAAAAATGTTTGCGAGTACCCATGGTATTCACTAATCTGCTTGTTAGCTACAAATCTAAACACCACTTCTGGTGTAAATTGGAGAGTTGTATAAAGGACAAAGACCATAAAAACGGCAAAATACTGAAGACTAACCGCCACCAAAACAGTGTATAGCACTCCAGGGGCCATCAAAAAGGAAAATTCCACCTCTGTGATTTTTGAAAGGCTTGCTAGCCCAGATACCAGTCGCTGCTGCCCAAACGTTTTAACTGTAGTAACTCCTGGCCTGAATAAACGCCACAGAACCGGACCAAATACAAAATATAATTGGGTAGGGGGAGGGGGGTTCGCCCCATACAAACCCCCCTGAAGATACACCCTTGGAGAGAGGAGCCGGGCCAGCAGCGAGGACCGGAGCGAAACACAGCAGCAGAGGCAGAAACAGCAGGAAAGGAATTTATTAGATTCCTTTCGTTTTGTTCCTGCCTCTGCTGGAACGCAGGATCGGATGAGTCCCTTGGAGAGATGTAATGCAGGGCACCGGGCTGAAGCGCTGCTGCCGCCCCTGCATTACACAAGCAGACTAATTTGTTTCAGGCACAGTAGTCTGTGTACCGGAGGAGTTGATGAAGAGGGTTCCTCGCTGGGTCTGACTGGCGATGGCAAATTCCTTCACGATAGTTCTTTTCTTCTGTGCTGCAAAGTGGTGATCCTTTGTCTCTGTTTTCTGTCCTCCTGCGCTGGGAAACCAAAAAGGGAAAACCAGCCTAAACTGCCCTTTTTAAAGGGCTTCCGTTCCTTCCCGCCGAACAGTTACCTGGCGGGTGACGTCAGACGTTGCTTGGCTGTGCCACGTCACTACCGGTGTGAAATGGCCATCATGTGAGCATGTGTCACAGTGTAAAAATGTGACGCATGCTCACTAGACCTGAAATGCCGACCTGCTTTAATGAGTACCGGTACTCTCCTTAGTAAGGAAAAAGTGCCGGTACTCTTGGAAGGAAAAAAAAGAAGTGCCGGTACTCAGTACCGGTGAGTACCGGCCCATTTAAAGCACTGGCTCTAATGCTACTTATGGTAGTGGCACTTGGGAAGTGCGCGTCTGTGCAGCGCTGGCAGTAATACAGTGGTGAGTCAGTGGAAAGATTGTAGTGTATTCGTAAAGAGCTCCCTCAAGGGCCCAATACCAGCTTCAGACACTGACATTTAACTGAGATGTTATTGATATTTATGGCAATTTCCCGTTGGATGTTCTTAGTAATATCATACTAATGTTATATCAGCGATGTTATTAGTGATGCCAAATGACCCGATTAGTTACTAGTACTTTTCATTACTCCTAGTCTTCCTAATCGCAGTCATGGCCTTTTGAGGAGTCCTGGATACAAGGCAGTCGTTCCCCTGAGCCTAAAACCTTTCTTCTATTTCAAGACCTTAGTTTTTACTTAGAAGAAATCATTCTTTGTCCTTTTCTATTTTTACTCTGATAGATGTTCCCCCATCCATAACACTGCCGTTCTCATTCCTAGCTTCCTGAAATATATGAAAAAACAACCAAATAACCATAGATCAATATAGGTCGGATGAGGAGGGACTGTGGGTCTGTGAGGAGGAACACTCAGACTAGGAATATTGAAGATTACTGGTAAGTATTTGGGTCATTAGCTCTATGTCTTCCTCCTGCCCATTTGGGGAGGTACCAAGTTATCCAGTGTTACAAATGATGCTATATATATACCTATCATAATTACCAAAAAGGACCGCAGAAAAGGAATGCTCACCTAAGACTCCAGCGCACACCCCAAGGGGTTTGGGGGTCAATCCCATTAATAGTTTAACAAACGAGAAAGTAGGCAGCACTCCAGAAAGCAAGTGATGACGTTTTTGTTGTCGTGCAATGTGCAGGAAAAAACAAACTGAACTAGACCAGAGGCAGAAGTGCTTTTTCTCTTTCCTGCACCCTTCACTTTCTTTAAATATAATAAAAACATCTGCCTTGCTTCCTGGAGTGCCACCTACTAGGAGCATCTTTAGTTTGCTACTAAGTTTGGTGCCCTTTGATGAACCTTCATGAAACCTTCCAAAAAAAAGTTCATCCACCTCAGCTCCTTCCTGGAAAGGTTCAGGGTGATTTGTCAAGTTTGGGGGCTGAGGAAAAGAGGGATGTGGGGGTTCCCAAAATGCTTTCCCCCATGCAGTTTCCAAAGGAAAAATTATGTAACAATACAGAAAAAACACAGCTGAGCAGAATTACACCAAATTTGGCAGAAAGCCATATCTTTACCCAGTAAGCATGCTTTTTTGTTATTTGGTGTAATTGTGCTCAACCGTTTTAGAGAAATTAGGGTTAAAAAATATAGGTTTCTGTTGCAACAGTCAAGAAAGAATTTTGATTGGCTGGTACCACAGGAGTCCTGTGGGACTGAGTGTTGTGGTTGGGGTCAACAACAAGAAGAAAAATGTTGCAGCTCCCAATACAGGACTCGTGGACTCTTTGGGGTTTGCTTTGCAGGGCTCAGCATAGTTCCCCGTGTGGTCTCATGCGACTCCTGTGAGAGTCCTGTGGGACAAAAAAATGTAAATAAAAAGAAAATGAGTGGTGGGCATCTGTGGCTAGATGGCCACTTTTGCGTGTTTTGACCGCCAACGTGGGGTTGGCCACAGGGCTTTCGGCCATGTGCAATTGGGGTTGGCTGCCCACGGCAAAGGATAGACATGGTAATAAAAATTTTCTTTAAATAAAACAAAACAGAAATTCACCAAAAAAAACAAAAGGTAAAGTGACATAATAGTTAAGTATGCTAATAATTTCTAACTTTAAGTTAAATAAACCTAGAAAGTCAATAAAAAAGCCAAAGAATAAAGTGACAGTATAGTTATTTGAAAATGTCAGTCATAACATCATGTTTTTGAATTATAAAAATCCACCAGTAGTATTTTACTGAAGTAACTATAACTTGCACCCTAACCACTCACTGCTTATGACTTCACAAATTACATCACTCATGACGTGTTCTATGACATCATGGATAACATCACTGATGACATCTGAAACGACATCATTGATGACGTCACTGTGCATGGTGAGAGGATAAGTTATATTTACTTTAGTAAACTATCACTGGTGAATTTGAATTTTTTGAGTTTAAAACGTGACATTATGACTACCATATTAACTTAACGTTAACGTCACTTTAACCTCTGCTTTTTCAGTGTAATTATATATATATTCACTGAAAAAACCATAGGTTTCAGGGACGTTATAGTTAGTTGGACATTTCACTCGTACAAAACCAGAGAAATTCGGCCGTTATAGTTAGTTGAGCTAACTATAACTCGGGCACCCGCAATGCACTACTGATGACGTCACATATTACATCACTCATGACATGGTCAGTGACATCACTGATGACATCTCAAATGACATCACTGATGACATCACTGATGGCATCATCCACGTGATAATCTGATGCACCTCCTCACACCCTAATATAACCTTTGATACACCCACTCTAAAATATAGACTACCATTCTCGAAACCATAGACAGACCAATACCAATTACTACATACCCACTCACTGATTCCCAGGTCTACACACACATCCACTCACTCACCCATACAGTCACTCATACATGCAGTCACTCATCAATACAGCCACTATCATATGCACTCATGCAGCAATACAGACACTCACACACCGCCACTCACCCATAGAGTTACTCACACAGCTAGTCAGTCATACAAAGAATCCATCACACTCCCATTTACTCACCTATACAGTTATACACACACCACCTCACTTATTCATACAGATACTAACACATATTTACTCTCTTATACAATCACTGACACAAGCACACACTCATCCACACAGCCACTCTCACAATCACTCACTCTCACATATAGTCATTTATATACTCCAACACTCACATATACTGCATTTCACATATGTAGTAACTCACACATGTACCACTGAGACATCCATTCACTCACCAACACAGCCATACACACACTCACCCACCCATACAGCCCCTCACAGATGCACTCTTGAACCCATACACCCAGTGAATCACCCACTCATACATCCAAGCAGGGAGTCACACACACCCCACCCACCCACACAGACACTCAGGCACCCATACAGATACTCAGACAACCAATCAATAACCCATATAGACACTCATGTAGCTACTCACCAACCCATGCAGCCGCTTACACACCAACAGACAGACTGATACAGACATTCACACAGTTTAGTCACTAACCCATGCATTCAGTAAGACACGTTTAATCACTCACTTATACAGTCAGTCACGCACCTTCTAATTCATCCATTAAGACAGTCATACACCCACTCATTCTTCAATACACCTTGGCCTATATATATATAAAACATATTTAAACTTTACAGAAACACACAGTCACTGGATGATGTCATCAGTGATGTCATCAGTGATGTTACTGACCATGTCATGAGTGATGTAATATGTGACGCCATCAGCAGTGCATTGCAGGTGCGCGAGTTATAGTTAGCTCAACTAACTATAACAGCCGAATTTCTCTGGTTGTGCACAAGTGAAATGTTCAAATAACTATAACGTCCCTGAAACCTGTGGTTTTTTCAGTGAATATATATATATATATATATATTTATATATATATATACCGCCGAAAACTCTCCGAACTTCCACAGCAGCGCTGGCAGCAACAGCAGCGGCGAACAGAGGGAAACAGACCCAAATAGCGATGGCAGGTAAAATTTATTTCCTCACTTAGTGACGCGTTTCGAGCACAGCCGTGCCCTTGTTCACACACCAAGAACCATTCCGCCATAACAATTTTTAAACTGCTGGGTGTGCACTTTCCCATGTCACATGACCATAGATATAGAAGAAACCTTCATGAATACTATTGACATATTTTCTCTTCTGTTTGCTGGCTAAAAAGATAACATTACAGCTTGTAATCTAAGGATTGCAGCCATTCTAGTTGAATGAAACTTAACAGATAAATGGAATTCATTTTTATCTTGAAAAATGCATGAATAAATCGGGTTTAAAAAAACCGACATATATTAAAACTTATCACTTGTGAGACATATAAATAAACCCATATCTCCAATGTATATAAGTATAAATGTGTTTGAAATATTCACCGACTAAACAAATGTATGAAATATATACATAACAATTGCTATTATATACGAATACATATTAAGTTAAGTACAGCATACTTGTCATTATAAATAATGTTACTATGATCAGTCACAACTCATATTAGTATATAATTAGAAAAACCCTTTAACATTCATTTAATTTCTCAATCGGATTATTTCAAATATCTCGCAATTATCCAAATCTATATCTATTCGGACCTTGCTATGTCAGCCTAAATGCTGAATGTGTCTGCCATACCTTTAAGATTCACGACGTGGCTTGCCTTTACTATTGCATGCATCTAATGCCTTGCTTAAGAATGTATCCTCTAAGGTTTGAATGTCCAAGAGTATATTTGCATTTGCCTACTTACAATCTATGGTCCACATATAAAGTGCTTCAAGTGACAGAAAGTGCAAAATGCAAAGTGCTAATACTAATAAAAAGACACAAAAATTCTAAATGCTTAACAAGCACCACCCTAAAAAATCCCATTGATGCTTAAATATCCAGAGTGAATTGCGGCTAAAAAATCCCCATTAAAAACCCCTAAAAAAGTGGATAAAAGTGTTTTTTAATATATTTAAAAAAGTGGTGTAATGCATACAAATGGGTTCTATTTAACAAGAATTTTTTTTTTATTCTCTCTTTCTCTTCTGTCTTCAACCCCTAATTAAAATGCAAAGCACACATTGATCTGAAACAGTGTTTGTAACGAACACAGAGGAGCAACCAGCTTATTATTTACAGAAAATTGTGCATATCTTCCGTTGTATTTAATCCATATGGAGCCTTGCTGTCTAACTCAAGGATGGTGCGAGTTTCAAGTTGTCTTAAAAGCTTTTCCCTATTGCCTCCTCTTCTAAGGGGTGGAATCGCATTTATCACAAAATATGTGAGGCAACTCAGCTCATTATCATGTGTGTTCTTGAAATGTCTCGCCACCGGATAGGACGTATCATTATTCACTATGGCCCTAAGATGCTGTAATATCCTGACATGCACCTGTAGCTTAGTGCTTCCCACATAACGCAAACCACAGGTGCACGCCAGGACATACACAGCATACTCCGTCCTGCAGCTGTAATTCCCTTTAATGACAATGTCAACATCTGAAAACGGGTTAGTGTACTTGGTGGTATTGATACCAAACTTACAGGCACGGCAGGAAGAACATTTAAAAAAACCTTGCCTTGGTTTTAACCATGTGCCTGAAGTATCCAATTCCGGACTGTTTTTAACCAGAATGCTCCTCATGGACTTAGCCTTTCTGTAAGTAATGGTTGGAAGATTGGGGAGCCGGGGTCCCAAGACCCCATCAGTTAGCACTATAGGCCAATTTTTTCTTATGATACATTTAATTTTTCTTTCTTGCCTACTGAATGTTGTAATGAGTCTGGGGTTGTTTTCCATCTCAACTATATCTCCTGCTTGTTTTTTGCTCTGTAGGTTAGTTTCTCTTGATCTGCCCTGTGATTTATTAAGAGCTTGCGTCAACACCTTATCATTGTAACCTCTTTCTTTCAACCTCTGCATAGTATTGAGTAAACATTTTTCAAATTCATCATTAGTACTGCAAATACGCTTTAGCCTGAGTATTTCCCCAAAGGGAATACTATCTATAAGATGTTTCGGGTGACTGCTGCTGGCGTGCAAAGTACTATTCCCAGCTGTGGCCTTTCTAAACAATGTAGTTGTTAGTTTCTTATTATCCACCAAGATACGTACATCTAAAAATTCTATTGTAGTGTTGCTGATCTGGGAGGTAAAATTTAAGTTCATAGAATTCTTGTTCAAAGTAGCGATAAACTCCTTGGCGCTGTCCTCATCTCCCTTCCAAATGATGAAAACATCATCAATATACCGTAGCCAGTATACTACATGATGATCATAAATATCTTGGTGGATTTTCCTTAGGACCTGTTCCTCCCACCAGCCAACATGCAAACATGCGTAGCTGGGGGAGAAACAGGATCCCATGGCCACGCCCCTCAATTGTCGCAGGGTATCTTTTCCAAATAAAAAGAAATTGTTGTGCAGACACCATGAAATCAAATTTAAAAGCATTTTGTTATGTTCATAAAACTCACAAGATCTAGTGTCGAGGAAATGTTTCACTGCATTTAGCCCAACCATGTGATCTATGCACGTATACAGTGACTCAATGTCCAAAGAAATTAATAAATAACCCTCCTCCCAAGTAATATTCTTGATCTTATTTAGAAAGTCTCCTGTGTCTTTCACGTAGCTTGGAAGTTTTTTTACAAAGTCTTGTAGAAAAAAGTCAACATATTGAGAAATATGGTCACTGGCACTGTTGATAGCCGATATATATATTTACATGTAAATGTATATGTAAATATATAAAAATAATTGCGTCTCTGACACACACACACACACACATATGTGTATATATATATATATATATATATATATATATATATATATATATATATATTCCAAATGAAGGTTGCCCGAAGGTAGAAAGTGCCACACACAACGTTAAGTTTGCCTCTTTATTGGATAGACAGCAGCATACACGGCCAGGTCTTCTTAGCACAATTTCTTTCTTTGCCATACGCGTTTCGGGGTCATCCCTTGTTCACTGGCTTGGGGGAAGCAGCTGTGCTAATTAGATTGCACTTGCGATTTTGAAAGAGTAAGACCCGCCCCAATGGGCGTTTACGCACTCTGCATCATGGTCTTTTGAGTTCAGGTAAGTTTAAAATCCTTAGTGGATGCCGCTGTACGTTCCCTTTGTCATTTATTTAAAAAAAAAAAAAAACCTTTCGGGTTGCTTGTCCGAACCAGGCTGGGCTGCTCCTTTCTTATGTCACACCAAACCGGCATGTTGTTCCCCTCGCACCCTGGAGTCACCCGTGCGGGACCTGCTGGCTCTGCAGTGGAGCACCTTCGCGGCCAGGGCCGGCCGCTACATAATCCAAATGAAGGTTGCCCGAAGGTAGAAAGTGCCACACACAATGTTAAGTTTGCCTCTTTATTGGATAGACAGCAGCATACGCGGCCAGGTCTTCTTAGCACAATTTCTTTCTTTGCCCTACGCGTTTCGGGGTCATCCCTTGTTCACTGGCTTGGGGGAAGCAGCTGTGCTAATTAGATTGCACTTGCGATTTTGAAAGAGTAAGTCCCGCCCCAATGGGTGTTTACGCACACTGCATCATGGTCTTTTGAGTTCAGGTAAGTTTCAAATCCTTAGTGGATGCCGCTGTACGTTCCCTTTGTCATTTATTTAAAAAAAAAAACATTTCGGGTTGCTTGTCCGAACCAGGCTGGGCTGCTGCTTACTTATGTCACACCAAACCGGCACGTTGTTCCCCTCGCACCCTGGAGTCACCGGTGCGGGACATGATGGCTCTGCAGTGGAGCACCTTCGCGGCCAGGGCCGGCTGCTACGTAATCCAAATGAAGGTTGCCCGAAGGTAGAAAGTGCCACACACAACGTTAAGTTTGCCTCTTTATTGGATAGACAGCAGCATACATGGGCAGGTCTTCTTAGCACAATTTCTTTCTTTGCCATACGCGTTTCGGGGTCATCCCTTGTTCACTGGCTTGGGGGAAGCAGCTGTGCTAATTAGATTGCACTTGCGATTTTGAAAGAGTAAGTCCCGCCCCAATGGGCGGTTACGCACACTGCATCATGGTCTTTTGAGTTCAGGTAAGTTTAAAATCCTTAGTGGATGCCGCTGTACGTTCCCTTTGTCATTTATTTAAAAAAAAAAAAAAAAAAACCTTTCGGGTTGCTTGTCCGAACCAGGCTGGGCTGCTGCTTACTTATGTCACACCAAACCGGCACGTTGTTCCCCTCGCACCCTGGAGTCACCGGTGTGGGACCTGCTGGCTCTGCAGTGGAGCACCTTCGCAGCCAGGGCCGGCAGCTTCATAATCCAAATGAAGGTTGCCCGAAGGTAGAAAGTGCCACACACAACGTTAAGTTTGCCTCTTTATTGGATAGACAGCAGCATACACGGCCTGGTCTTCTTAGCACAATTTCTTTCTTTGCCATACGCGTTTCGGGGTTGTTGGAAGTGGGGGTCCTTATCCCTCACCGCCGCCACCAAATGCTGGAGGCGGGAGTCCCTGTCCCACACCACTGTTTCCAGGTGTGAGATCCGGACCCCTCGTTTCAACGTTAGGCTAAGTAAGGACACCGTCTGAGATAGCCCTGCTCACCCCCTTAGTAGCTTGGCACGAGCAGCCAGGCATATATCCAAGGCACGAGTGTACAGTATGTGCAACCACACTCACAGCAGCCCAATGATGTCACCACAAATAGACTCCACAATAGTTTTTTATAAAACGAGTATAATCTTTATATAAGAAGATATACAATATGACCACACGATACAAAACCAACATATAATAATGGGTAGTATTCCTTCCGGTGGATTGGTAGGTTCTAATCCCAACCACCGCTTCTAACAAACAGTTAAGCTGACTTCTAACTGTTTTGAAAAGGTTAGGTAGGTCGTATTGCTAGAATCACACACGTTGCAAAAGAAACTAAATACTGCAATGCGTAACGATATACTCCTGAACTGTGCAATAGAGAAACAATGCCATACGTAGCGCCACAGTCATGTACTTTGCAATAGAAGGAATAATGCAATGCGTATCACCACCAGCATGCCCTGTGCAAGGAAGAAACAAAGCAATGCGTCACGCTACAATCATGTACTGTGCACTGAAGAAATAATGCGATGCGCCATGTTATAATCAGGTACTGTGCGATGAAGAAATAATGCAATGCGCCATGCTTACAATCATATACTCTGCAAGGGAAAATAACGCAGTGCGTAGCGCACCCAGCATGTAGTTTGTCAGGCACAAATAGAGTCAGGCGTCATGCGACAGTTCGATAGTTCGTTAGCAGCAATAATGCAAAGTGTAATACGACAGTCTAGGTGCTCCGTTAACAGTTGCCCCCGACATGGATCAATGATGACACAAAAGTACCGCTTCTCAATCCGGCCCCTGTACTGCCCCTCCTTGGGCCAGCACGGGCCTAGATCCGAGCCGAAGCAACAGGCTCATGCAGCTGCCAGGAGCGAGAGGCTGAGAGAGTGTCCCTCCGAGCCCGCACCCCACCCCAGGTGGTGATCCACGTTACCTGGGGGGGCGCGACCCCACTCTCCTCCCCTCCTTCAGCGACTTGGGCCTTGATCCAGAACTCCATCAATGGGCACGGCGAACTCGGGCCGGCGGCTCCGCTCCTCCGGGACTGCCGGTCCGGGCCGCTACAGTTGCACTCTGAGGGCCCAATGACCTGGCCCTCCTTCCGGCGGTCTCAGTGTACACCGAGACCCGCCCTCAGCACTTTGTGGAGACTTACTTCTATTTCGGTGCACACACTACCCAGGCACTCCTCACCAGCGCCTCCGGTTGCACCGCGACATGCACTCTGTGCGTCCGAGACTCGGCTCTTCTCTGGTGCACACGATGACCAGACGATCGTCACCACACCTCGGCTTGCACCTCGACACGCACCCTGCGCGTCCGAGTCTCACCTCTTCTCTCGGTGCACACAACGACCAGGCGCTCCTCACCAACGCCTTGGCTTGCACCACGACACGCACCCTGCGCGTCTGAGACTCACTTCTTCTCTCGGTGCACCCAACGACCAGGCGCTCCTCACCAACGCCTCGGCTTGCACCACGACACGCACCCTGAGCGTCTGAGACTCACTTCTTCTCTCGGTGCACACAACGACCAGGCGCTCCTCACCAACGCCTCGGCTTGCACCACGACACGCACCCTTCGCGTCCGTGTCTTACCTCATCTCCCGGTGCACACACCGACCAGGCGCTCCTCACCAACGCCTTGGCTTGCACCACGACACGCACCCTGCGCGTCCGAGACTCACTTCTTCTCTCGGTGCACACAACGACCAGGCACTCCTCAGTAACGCCTCAGCCTGCACCACGACACGTACCCTGCGTGTCCGAGTTTCACCTCATCTCCCGGTGCGCACAACGACCAGGCGCTCCTCACCAATGCCTCGGCTTGCACCACGACACGCACCCTGCGCGTCCGAGACTCAGTTCACTCCTGCGTGCCCACAATCACAAGGCACAACTTCTGAGGGTCTCAAGCTGCAAAAGCACGCGCACACCGCGTTGCTTGGGACTTCTCCGGAAACTTTTATGTTCCTGTGTTTCCAAACAGGGAGCCAGCTCACCTCGGGCCCTAGGGGTTCAGGACACAGCACAAAGCACAGTCCTGTTCAAGAAGGGGGGGACACCACCCACTGCAATGTCCCTTCAGTCTCTTCCTTAGTAAAAGCTACAAACTGCAGGCAAGCCCCAGATCACGAAGCAAGGGTCAGTCCTATCCAGCAGTCTCTTCAGCAACGTCTTCCTTGGCAGAGGTTCTTCTTGACCACGAAATAGGTCAAAGCCTTTGCAGACTCTACCTGTCCATTTCGCCATTCAAATTTACACCAAATTCTAGGGGTTTCAGTTCTCTTAGTTATACCCCTTCATGTCTTTGAAGTTCGTTGTGCTCAGGGGTCCCTGACCCCTGTCTAAATCAGTTCTGGGTGTCTCCGTCCCAGTGTCACCTTTCTCCCTTTGATACTGGGGGTCTGGACCCTTAATCACTCAGCAGGAGATGGGTCAATTGTTTTATAGCTGCAACCCAGGCCTCTTCACCTCCCGGGGTTTCTTCTTGCATACCCTCCAGATGCAGGTCAGCCAGGTGCCATCTCACCCCCTCCCATCTCAGATCCAGACAGTCAATCCACATTCAGCAGAGACACACAGAAATGCTTAAAGCACAAAACTCAGCCACTTTCTAAAAGAGTGGTTTCTGAACACACAGTGACAAAACCACTTTCATAGAAAGATGTGTTATGACACTGTGAGTTCATACATACTAAACTTCACCTCTCCATTATAAACTTATAGGAAACTAGGCTAACAAAACACCATACCCAGCATCCCCCATTCTGTCCTATGGGCAGAATGGCCTTTCACCAGTGAAAACGAAATGGAGTGTTTTTTCACTGTCAGGACATAACACACACTTCAGTATATGTCCTGCCTTTTACCTACACTGCACCCTGCCCAGGGGTTACCCGGGACCTACCACAGGGGTGCCCACAGTGTACGCAAAAGGGAAAGTAAGGCCTGACAAGTGGTTGCACCTGTCAGGACAACATGCTAACTTAGCAAACTGGGCGCAGGCCCTACACTGAGGGCCTGAGTTCCCTTCTCTGTGCGCCTTTGCATTACTAGCCCTTGCACACACAGTGCACATCACTAGGGACTTTTACTAGTAAGGCAAACATACCAATCATGGCCAACCAATTACCATTGTACTTTACATAGGGAACCCTTGTACTTTGACACTGATCAGCAGTGGCAAAGTACCCAAAGCATCTAAAACAAAGGGGATAGAGGCAAAAAGTCAGGGGTAATCACGCCCAGATAAGCCAGGTCTAATACGCGTCCCCTCCAGCCAAAAAGTGGGGGGAACTACCCACCCTCATGGGAGTTCTCATCACTAAGGTGGAAAAATCTGGACAGACCTTCAGCATTGGCGTGTTCTGTTCCCGGACGGTGCTCCACCGTGAAGTCCATCCCCTGTAGGGAGATGGACCACCTCAACAGTTTTGGGTTCTCACCCCTCATCTGCATCAACCATCTGAGGGGCCTGTGGTCGGTATGAACCAGGAAGTGAGTCCCAAACAAGTAGGGCCTCAACTTCTT
Organism: Calotriton arnoldi; assembly: GCA_963921515.1. Lineage (NCBI taxonomy): Eukaryota > Metazoa > Chordata > Amphibia > Caudata > Salamandridae > Calotriton > Calotriton arnoldi. The sequence continues at coordinate 349,262 of CAWUFW010002625.1, forward strand.
CAGTGCCCAGACCACAGCAAAAGCTTCCCGTTCAATTGCACTCCACCTCTGCTCCCTGGGAAGTAGCCTTCTGCTAATGAAAGCTACGGGTTGGTCCAAGCCCTCGTTGTTCAGTTGTGAGAGTACTGCTCCCACCCCATGCTCTGAAGCATCTGTCTGCACTATAAACTCTCTGGAGAAATCCGGCGCCCGTAACACGGGTGCTGTGCACAAGGCAGTCTTCAGGGCATCAAAGGCGGTCTGGCAGGTATCAGTCCAGACCCCCTTTTTGGGCTGTTTCTTGGACGTCAGTTCCGTCAAGGGGGCAACGAGGGTGCCATACCCCTTCACGAACCGTCTGTAATACCCAGTGAGTCCTAGAAAGGCCCTCACTCCTGTCTGGGTCTTGTGGGTTCCCAAGCCAGGATGGTATCAATTTTTGCCTGTATGGGCACCACCTAGCCGCTCCCCACCAGGTGTCCTAAGTACACCACGGAACCCTGCCCTATCTGGCACTTACTTGCCTTGATAGTTAGGCCCGCCCTCTGCAAGGTCTTCAATACTTCACAGAGATGTTGCAAATGTTCCTCCCAACTGGAGCTGAACACTGCAATGTCGTCCAGGTAAGCGGCGCTGAATTCCTCCAGCCCACTCAGCACCTGGTTAATCAGTCTCTGGAAGGTGGCAGGGGCGTTCTTCAACCCAAAGGGCATAACACTGAACTGGTAGTGCCCCTCTGGAGTTGAGAACGCTGACCTCTCCTTGGCCCCCTCGGTCAAGGCAATCTGCCAGTACCCCAATGTCAAATCAAATGTACTGAGGTACCAGGCAGCGCCCAGCGCCCAGCCGATCCACGAGCTCATCAGCTTTGGGGATGGGGTGCGCGTTAGTCTTAGTGACGGCATTGAGCCCACGGTAATCCACCCAGAACCGAAGTTTGGGAGTGGCACCCGCGCAGCAGCTTTTGGCACAAGGACCACTGGACTGGCCCAGGGGCTGCTGGATGGCTCAATCACCCCTAGCGCCAGCATCTTGGAAACCTCCTCCTTGATGCTGGCCCTGACCTTATCAGCTACCTTGTAAAATTTCTGTTTTACAGGCAGACTGTCTCCAGTGTCCACATCATGGACGCACCATTTGGTGACTCCTGGGGTCAGGGAAAACAGGGAGGCGAACTGACCCAGTACCTGGCGACAGTCCCTCCGCTGTTCCGGGGTCAGGGTAGGCGAGAGGTACACCCCATCCACTGACCCATCCTTCTCCTTGGCTGACAGGAGGTCAGGAAGGGGTTCACTCTCCTCTTCCGCCCCGTCATCTGTAGCCAAGAGCATGGTCACCTCAGACCTCTCAAAGTGTGGTTTGAGGCGGTTCACATGGAGAACCCTCAAAGGATTCCTAGGAGACTGTAAGTCCACCAGGTAGGTCACTTCGCTCCGGCGCTCCACCACCTCATAAGGCCCAGTCCACTTGTCCTGGAGCGCAAAAGGCTCCACTGGCGCCATCACCCACACTTTCTGCCCAGGTTGAAACTCGACCAGAGTGGCATTCTGGTTGTACCATCGTTTCATATCCTCCTGGCTGGCTTCCAGGTTCGCCTGAGCAAGCTGCCTGAAACGCCTAGTTTGGTTCCTGAAGGCCAGCATGTAACTGTATACATCCTGGGGGGGGTTTACTAGGAGCCTTCTCCCAGCCCTCCTTCACCAAACTCAAGGATCCTCTGACTGGGTGCCCATACAGGAGCTCAAAGGGACTGAACCCCAATGACTTCTGTGGCACCTCCCTATAGGCAAACAGCAAGCATGGCAAGAGGACGTCCCACTTACGCCTCATGGGTTTCTCCAGACCCATAATCATGCCCTTCAAGGTCCGGTTAAACCTCTCAACCAAACCATTACCCTGGGGGTGGTAAGGGGTGGTGAACTTGTAAGTTACCCCGCACTCCTTCCACAGAGATTTCATATACCGCGATATGAAATTAGTACCTCTGTCGGACACCGCCTCTCTGGGGAACCCCACATGGGAGAAAATCCCCATCAGTGCATGGCCCACCACGGGGGCCGTCACCGTCCAGAGAGGGATGGCTTCTGGGTACCGGGTGGCATGGCCCACCAAGACCAGGATGAACCTGTTGCCCATGGCTGTCTTGGGATCCAGAGGCCCCACAATGTCAATGCCCACCCTCTCAAAGGGTGTGCTGACCACAGGGAAAGGTAAGAGGGGAGCCTTTTGCTTCCTTCCACTCTTACCACTTGCCTGACAAGTCGGACAGGTCCTGCAATGAGTATCAGAACTCTTGCGCATCTGGGGCCAGTAGAAGTGGGTGACAAGCCGCTCAAAGGTCTTGTCCTGCCCCAAATGTCCGGCCAAAGGTACATCATGAGCCAACCCCAATAGGAAGGCTCTGAAGTGCTGGGGTACCACCAGCACCCGGGCTGACCCAGACTCAGCCACCTTTGGCTCAGTATACAGGAGATTGTTTTCCCAGTAAATCAAGTGTGATCCCGGCGGATCACCTGCTGCCTGGTTTGCTGCCTGCTGCCGCAAACCCACAAGAGAAGGGCACTTCTTCTGCTCCTCACAGAATTCCTCCCTGGAGGGCCCCCCTTCCTGCTGCCATTCGGTCAGCCCGGGTAGGTCCCCCAGTTCAGCCACTTGTTCCCCCGTAGGCTCCAGGGCATCCCCCTCAAAGGGTGCCTCCTCCTGGACCGTGGGAACTGTGGGGGCCGGTTTCCCACACCCCCTGCCTCTTCTCTTACTGGCAGGCACCTGGGCCAATGTTTCAGGCTCCAGGTTCCCTTGATTACCTTTACTGGCTACCATAGACCGAGTGGTCACACAAGCCCACTCAGGTAGACCCAACATCTCCAAATGCGCCTGGCGCTCCACCTCCTTCCAGGGGGAACTCTCCAGGTCATTCCCTAGCAGACAGTCTACAGGCATGGACGGACTTACAACAACCTTCAAAGAACCTGATACCCCTCCCCATTCAAAGGGAACCAGCGCCACCTTGCAGAGGCACACTGAATTGTCTGCTGACATTACAGGGTGAAGCACATCAGGAATTACTTGCTCTTCAGACACCCACTGACACCTGAAAGATGTCAAACTGGCTCCGGTGTCCCTCAGAGCCTCCACCCTCCGTCCATTGATGGTCACCCACTGCCTGTATTTTCTAGTGTTCTCAGGCAGAGGGATTTCCTGAACCATCTCTCGATCTCCTAAGGAGACCAGGGTCTTAATTGCTTGCTCCTCCCCATTCCAAGAACTCAATTCCTCCCCCAATGCTACACTCACTAAACCAGGTGTTGGAGCACCAGTGGGTGCAGATGACTTTTTGGGGCATTTAGGGGAAATATGACCCACTTCTTTACAGAAGTAACACGTAGGAGGACCTCTCGGCTCCTTCTTGCCCTTGGAGGCCCAGGCCCTCTTGGCCTTGGGAGACTGGGACCCTTTCTTGGGGGAACTACCTTGGGGCCCTTTAGGGACTCCTTGTGGTTACCCTTGTCCTCCCCCACCATCGGCGGGGGACCTTGCACACCCTTAGCAGGGGTACTCCCAATCCCATTGTGGACCCGGGTACTAGTCCAGCGGTCAGCCTCCTCAGCAAGCTTACTGGGATCAGTCAGCTTACTATCCTATAGATGCTGGCGCAGCTCTGGAACACACAGACTACTCAAGTGCTCCCAACTGATTAAATTGCATAAGCCCTTAAAATGATTGACCTTGCTGCCCAGCATCCAACCATCCAGTGCCCGGGTGTACTCATTCACATATTCTACCCAAGTACGGGATTCTAGTTTCTTGGAGGTCCTGAACTTCTGCCGGTATTGTTCAGGAGTGAGCCCATACCGGAGGCATAAAGCCTCCCTCATGTTGGCGTAGGTCAGGGTTTCCGCCCTCTCTAAGGGTGATAGAACCTCCCTCCCCGAAGCCTCAAAGTGTTTCCATAGGCCCGCCCCCCAATGCTTTTCAGGCACCTCATTCATCCTCAGTGCGATCTCATATGCCGTGAACCACGTATAAATGTCATCACCCCTCTGGTAATCTCGCACTAAATCCTTGGGAATGTACACCTTCCCTCCTGGCACTGGTGGTGCGCTGCCACCATTCGAACTGGACTCTGTTTGTTTACCCTTAATGTCCAGTTCCCTCATGCTTAACTCATGAGCGAAGAGAATCCATTTTTCTTCCAACGCGAGAGCGTTCCTGCTCTCCTCTGCTTGAGTTTTAAGTTTTAACACCTCCAACTCATGCAGTCTGACCCTTTGGTTTTCTTCCAACTCCTCTGGTGAAAAACGCCTCCCTGAATGGCTACAACCAGCCCCTGCGGCTGGTCTCTCCACTGGCAAATCCTGTGGACCAAATCCATTCCCTGGGTCATCCTCATCCACCTCAACATCACCCGTCTCCTGAGCCTCTTTAGCTTCCCACCAGGCCCTCAAGGCCATTTGCAGCTCCTCCTTCTTGGCGCTACCCTTCATGGGACATTCCAAAGCTCTGCAGAATTTCCTCAACTGATCAACCTTGTAGGAAAACAGTGCCTCAATGTTAAACTCTAATTCTGCAGCCTCAGCCTCATCGGCTATCTTGCTCTCTCCCTGAGACATGATGTGTGGTTTAAAGGTTACTCAACAATAGAACCAACAATTCCAAAAACACAATATGTGGTTGCGTCGTGGTCTGCAATCAATTTATGATGAACACCAATTACTGTGAGTGATTTTGCACATACACGTTTAATTTACATTAGGATCGAATCCCACCGCTCTGCCGCCAAATGTTGGAAGTGGGGGTCCTTATCCCTTACCGCCGCCACCAAATGCTGGAGGCGGGAGTCCCTGTCCCACACCGCTGTTGCCAGGTGCGAGATCCGGACCCCTCGTTTCAACGTTAGGCTAAGTAAGGACACCATCTGAGATAGCCCTGCTCACCTCCTTAGTAGCTTGGCACGAGCAGCCAGGCTTATCTCCAAGGCACGAGTGTACAGTATGTGCAACCACACTCACAGCAACCCAATGATGTCACCACAAATAGACTCCACACGAGTTTTTTATAAAACGAGTATAATCTTTATATAAGAAGATATACGATATGACCACACAATACAAAACCAACATATAATAATGGGTAGTATTCCTTCCGGTGGATTGGTAGGTTCTAATCCCAACCACTGCTTCTAACCAACAGTTAAGCTGACTTCTAACCGTATCCAAAAGGTTAGGTAGGTCGTATTGCTAAAATCACACACGTTGCAAAAGAAACGAAACACTGTAATGCGTAACGATATACTTCTGAACTGTGCAATAGAGAAACAATGCCATACGTAGCGTCACAGTCATGTACTTTGCAATAGAAGGAATAATGCAATGCGTATCACCACCAGCATGCCCTGTGCAAGGAAGAAACAAAGCAATGCGTCACGCTACAATCATGTACTGTGCACTGAAGAAATAATGCAATGCGCCACGTTATAATCAGGTACTGTGCGATGAAGAAATAATGCAATGCGCCACGCTTACAATCATGTACTCTGCAAGGGAAAATAACGCTGTGCGTAGCGCACCCAGCATGTAGTTCGTCAGGCACAAATAGAGTCAAGCGTCATGCAACAGTTCGATAGTTCGTTAGTAGCAATAATGCAAAGTGTAATACGACAGTCTAGGTGCTCCGTTAACAGTTGCCCTCGACATGGATCAATGATGACACAAAAGTACCGCTTCTCACTCCGGCCCCTGTACTGCCCCTCCTTGAGCCAGCACGGGCCTAGATCCGAGCCGAAGCAACAGGCTCACGCAGCTGCCAGGAGCGAGAGGCCAAGAGAGTGTCCCTCCAAGCCCGCACCCCACCCCAGGTGGTGATCCACGTTACCTGGGGGGGCGCGACCCCACTCTCCTCCCCTCCTTCAGCGACTTGGGCCTTGATCCAGAACTCCGTCAATGGGCACGGCGAGCTCGGGCCGGCGGCTGCCCTCCTCCGGGACTGCCGGTCCGGGCTGCTACTATTGCACTCCGAGGGCCCAATGACCTGGCCCTCCTTCCGGCGGTCTCAGTGGACACCAAGACCCGCCATCAGCACTTGTGGAGACTTGCTTCGATTTCGGTGCACACGCTACCCAGGCACTCCTCACCAGCACCTCCAGTTGCACCGCGACACGCACTCTGCGTGTCCGAGACTCGCCTCTTTTCTGGTGCACACGATGACCAGACGATCGTCACCACGCCTCGGCTTGCACGTCGACACGCACCCTGCGCGTCCGAGTCTCACCTCTTCTCTCGGTGCACACAACGACCAGGCGCTCCTCACCAATGCCTTGGCTTGCACCACGACACACACCCTGCGTGTCCGAGACTCACTTCTTCTCTCGGTGCACACAACGACCAGGCGCTCCTCACCAACGCCTCGGCTTGCACCACGTCACGCACCCTGCGCGTCCGAGACTCACTTCTTCTCTCGGTGCACACAATGACCAGGCGCTCCTCACCAACGCCTCAGCTTGCACGACGACACGCACCCTGCGCGTCCGAGACTCAGTTTACTCCTGCGTGCCCACGATCACAAGGCACAACTTCTGAGGGTCTCAAGCTGCAAAAACATGCGCACACCGCGTTGCTTGGGACTTCTCCGGAAACTTTTATGTTCCTGTGTTTCCAAACAGGGAGCCAGCTCACCTCGGGCCCTTGGGGTTCAGGACACAGCACAAAGCACAGTCCTGTTCAAGAAGGGGGGACACCACCCACTGCAATGTCCCTTCAGTCTCTTCCTTAGTAAAAGCTACAAACTGCAGGCAAGCCCCAGATCACGAAGCAAGGGTCAGTCCTATCCAGCAGTCTCTTCAGCAACATCTTCCTTGGCAGAGGTTCTTCTTGACCACGAAAGAGGTCAAAGCCTTTGCAGACTCTACCTGTCCATTTCGCCATTCAAAATTACACCAAATTCTAGGGGTTTCAGTTCTCTTAGTTATACCCCTTCATGTCTTTGAAGTTCGTTGTGCTCAGGGGTCCCTGACCCCTGCCTAAATCAGTTCTGGGTGTCTCCCTCCCAGTGTCACCTTTCTCCCTTTGATACTGGGGGTCTGGACCCTTAATCACTCAGCAGGAGATGGGTCAATTGTTTTATAGCTGCAACCCAGGCCTCTTCACCTCCCGGGGTTTCTCCTCGCATACTCTCCAGATGCAAGTCAGCCAGGTGCCATCTCACCCCCTCCCATCTCAGATCCAGACAGTCAATTCACATTCAGCAGAGACACACAGAAATGCTTAAAGCACAAAACTCAGCCACTTTCTAAAAGAGTGGTTTCTGAACACACAGTGACAAAACCACTTTCATAGAAAGATGTGTTATGACACTGTGAGTTCATACATACTAAACTTCACCTCTCCATCATAAACTTATAGGAAACTAGGCTAACAAAACACCATACCCAGCCTCCCCCATTCTGTCCTATGGGCAGAATGGCCTTTCACCAGTGAAAACGAAATGGAGTGTTTTTTCACTGTCAGGACATAACACACACCTCAGTATATGTCCTGCCTTTTACCTACACTGCACCCTGCCCAGGGGTTACCCGGGACCTACTACAGGGGTGCCCACAGTGTACGCAAAAGGGAAAGTAAGGCCTGACAAGTGGTTGCACTTGTCAGGACAACATGCTAACTTAGCAAACTGCGCGCAGGCCCTACACTGAAGGCCTGAGTTCCCTTCTCTGTGCGCCTTTGCATTACTAGCCCTTGCACACACAGTGCACATCACTAGGGACTTTTATTAGTAAGGCAAACATACCAATCATGGCCAACCAATTACCATTGTACTTTACATAGGGAACCCTTGTACTTTGACACTGATCATCAGTGGCAAAGTACCCAAAGCATCTAAAACAAAGGGGATAGAGGCAAAAAGTCAGGGGTAATCACGCCCAGATATGCCAGGTCTAACACGCGTCATCCCTTGTTCACTGGCTTGGGGGAAGCAGCTGTGGTAATTAGATTGCAGTTGCGATTTTGAAAGAGTAAGCCCCGCCCCAATGGGCATTTAAGCACACTGCATCATGGTCTTTTGAGTTCAGGTAAGTTTAAAATCCTTAGTGGATGCCGCTGTATGTTCCCTTTGTCATTTATTTAAAAACAAAAACCTTTCGGGTTGCTTGTCCGAACCAGGCTGGGCTGCTGCTTACTTATGTCACACCAAAACAGCACGTTGTTCCCCTCGCACCCTGGAGTCACCGGTGCGGGACCTGCTGGCTCTGCAGTGGAGCACCTTTGCGGCCAGGGCCGGCCGCTACATAATCCAAATGAAGGTTGCCCGAAGGTAGAAAGTGCCACACACAAAGTTAAGTTTGCCTCTTTATTGGATAGAGAACAGCATACACGGCCAGGTCTTTTTAGCACAATTTCTTTCTTTGCCATACGCATTTCGGGGTCATCCCTTGTTCACTGGCTTGGGGGAAGCAGCTGTGCTAATTAGATTGCACTTGCGATTTTGAAAGAGTAAGTTCCGCCCCAATGGGCGTTTACGCACACTGCATCATGGTCTTTGGAGTTCAGGTAAGTTTAAAATCCTTAGTGGATGCCGCTGTACGTTCCCTTTGTCATTTTTCTTTTTTTCAAAAAACCTTTCGGGATGCTTGTCCGAACCAGGCTGGGCTGCTGCTTACTTATGTCACACCAAACCGGCACGTTGTTCCCCTCGCACCCTGGAGTCACCGGTGCGGGACCTGCTGGCTCTGCAGTGGAGCACCTTCGCGGCCAGGGCTGGCCGCTATATAATCCAAATGAAGGTTGCCCGAAGGTAGAAAGTGCCACACACAACATTAAGTTTGCCTCTTTATTGGATAGACAGCAGCATATACGGCCACGTCTTCTTAGCACAATTTCTTTCTTTTCCATACGCGTTTCGGGGTCATCCCTCGTTCACTGGCTTGGGGGAAGCAGCTGTGCCCATTGGGGCGGGACTTACTCTTTCAAAATCGCAAGTGCAATCTAATTAGCACAGCTGCTTCCCCCAAGCCAGTGAACAAGGGATGACCCCGAAACGCGTATGGCAAAGGAAGAAATTGTGCTTAGAAGACCTGGCCGTGTATGGTGCTGTCTATCCAATAAAGAGGCAAACTTAACGTTGTGTGTGGCACTTTCTACCTTCGGGCAACCTTCATTTGGATTATGTAGCGGCCGGCCCTGGCCGCGAAGGTGCTCCACTGCAGAGCCAGCAGGTCCCGCACCGGTGACTCCAGGGTGCGAGGGGAACAACGTGCCGGTTTGGTGTGAAATAAGTAAGCAGCAGCCCAGCCTGGTTCGGACAAGCAACCCAAAAGGTTTTTTTTTTCAAATAAATGACAAAGGGAACGTACAGCGGCATCCACTAAGGATTTTAAACTTACCTGAACTCAAAAGACCATGATGCAGTGTGCGTAAACGCCCATTGGGGCGGGACTTACTCTTTCAAAATCGCAAGTGCAATCTAATTAGCACAGCTGCTTCCCCCAAGCCAGTGAACAAGGGATGACCCCGAAACACGCATGGCAAAGAAAGAAATTGTGCTAAGAAGACCTGGCTGTGTATGCTGCTGTCTATCCAATAAAGAGGCAAACTTAACGTTGTGTGTGGCACTTTCTACCTTTGGGCAACCTTAATTTGGATTATGTAGCGGCCGGCCCTGGCCGCGAAGGTGCTCCACTGCAGAGCCAGCAGGTCCCGCACCGGTGACTCCAGGGTGCGAGGGGAACAACGTGCTGGTTTGGTGTGACATAAGTAAGCAGCAGCCCAGCCTGGTTCGGACAAGAAACCCGAAAGGTTTTTTTTAAAATTTAAATAAATGACAAAGGGAACGTACAGCGGCATCCACTAAGGATTTTAAACTTACCTGAACTCAAAAGACCATGATGCAGTGTGCGTAAACGCCCATTGGGGCGGGACTTACTCTTTCAAAATCGCATGTGCAATCTAATTAGCACAGCTGCTTCCCCCAAGCCAGTGAACAAGGGATGACCTCGAAACGCGTATGGCAAAGAAAGAAATTGTGCTAAGAAGACCTGGCCGTGTATGCTGTTGTCTATCCAATAAAGAGGCAAACTTAACGTTGTGTGTGGCACTCTCTACCTTCGGGCAACCTTCATTTGAATATATATATATATATATATTACGTACTGCCAGTAGCCAGTAGGTAGTTATAGTTAGGACCAAAGTTTCCATCGGAAAACCGTTTTTTGTTTTGACAATAACTTTTGCTCTGCTTGACGAATCTCCACGAAATTCTCAAAACACTTCCCCTTTATGGTTCAGCTGGTGTATTGAAAGTTTCAGGGTGACCCATCAAGCGGGGGCTGAGAAAAAAGGGGGGTCCTAAAAACACATTTTTCCCATGTTATGTCTATGGGGAACACGACTGCAGCCCGAACCCCTGAACTGAATTACACCAAATTTGGCAGAAAGCTAGATGTTGGTCCAGAAAGCGTGCTTTTTAGGATTTCATGTAAACCAGTTCAGTAGTTTTACAGATATTTAAGTATAAAACTATAGATAGCTGGGAGCCCAAAATCCTCCTTAAATCCTACTGAAATTTGATTGGCTGCCAACACTTCATCCAGGAAGTATTTGCAGCCATCTTTGGACTCACATTGAAGCTGAGTCCAACAAAAACAGTAAAAATTAAAGAAAAGGGGACAGGGTAGGAATACCCTGTCCCCCCAGATATGGTGGGGTGGCTCCACAGGGACCCCACAAGGGGTTAAAAGCATTTTTTTTGTTTTACCACGAATTCACAGGTGGATCTGTGGCAAAATAAAAATAAAATGACGCACTGGCATATCTTTAATAAGAAGCTCCCGGGTGGGCCAAATCCCTGGGGCATGTTTTATAATAATGTGGGGGTGCCCATGCGGCAACCCCGTGCCCCGGAGACCGCCATCTCCCTGAGGCAAACAAGTAAAGTGATGCGGGGGCCCGCACAGCCCCCTGCAGCCCTGTGGACTGCCACCTACCTGGGGCTATTGATTAAAATTAGTGTGGGGGAGACAGTTATGGCCTCCCTCACAGCCCCAGGGACCACCAGCTCCGCAGGGTAATGAATAACAGAAATGCCCACTAGGCTCCCCCTACAGCCCCAGGGACCATGACCTCCCCGGAGCTCTAAGGCTCAAATAAGATAATGCAGGGGGTCCTTTGTGGACTCCCGGGGACCACCACCTCCCCAGGGCTAAATGAAACAAAATAGGGGGGCGCGTGTTCACATATATATATATTCACTTAAAAAAACAAAGGTTACATGGGGACGTTATAGTTAGGAAATAGAATTTTTAAAAACCTTAGAAATTTACTGAAAAAACCAAAGGTTACAGGGCAGTTATAGTTAGGCTCAGAGCTCACAAATACAAAACCATAGAAATTCAGCAGTTATAGTAACCTGAGCTAACTATAGCTTACGCCCGGAATGCGCTACTTATGACCTCAAACATTACATCACTCATGACATGGTTATCAATTAATTCAAATAGACAAAATAATCGAAATAGGAAATAATCATTTATCTAATTTACATGATTAATTGCCAATTACATTTTTAATAAACTTAAAAAATGAATTTGTAAAAAATATAGATAGATAGATAGATAAATGGATTCCCCTACAAACCCAACAACCAGCTATTAAAATGTAAATTAATAATTAAAGCATAAAAAAACTATGCATTAAAAATAAAAAGTAATTTCAACATTTAAAAGAACAGTCAGTTAAACACTTCTCATTGTTATTTCCAAAAAATATGTAATTAACTAGAAAATAAATATAAAACATAAAATGTATAATTTAAATAACGTCCCACCCTATTCTCCTACAAACCCAACAATCCTCTACTAAATCATAAATGATATATTAAATGTAAAAAAACACATTTAAAATTACACACTAAACAAAAAAATTGAAAGCAATTATGTCAATATTACTAAGCCCTAAAATTAATATAACAACAAATATATATTAAATTGGGTAAAAAAACAATGTTTAATGCAACCATATAAAAGTAAACTCTATTATATACAATGGCATTCCTAAAAACCATATCACATACATAAAAAATGATAATATCAACTTCTACATTCTGTTCCTTGATACTCTTGTGGAGATTTTTGACATGATTTTCCTGTCACACAGTATTTTTGATTCAATATTTTTGTCATTCACCAGGGGATTAGAGAAAAAAAAAAAACATACATTTGTCTCTCCTTTCTGCAACACAATCACACCCACATTTTCTGAAATTCCTTTGGAGATTGTGGCCTGCACAGTACACTCAGGAATCAAGAGCAAAATTAGAATTTTTCCAGAATTTTGAAAATAAACTTCTCATTGCTTTCTACTTTTTTGCAGAAGCTGCAGCCTGTTGGTGTTAATCAGACTAGACATGCAGCCGAACTACCTGAGAATAAACAGAAGAACAGATACAATAATGTCTTGCCATGTAAGTCACTTTATATCGAATATGTATTGTTCACTTTCACTCAGTGAACAACTTATGTGACTGCAAGAATGTATTTGTAGTGTATCAGGCAACCAAGAGATCTTATTTTATCTGGGACTTTGACTTTTAAGCCAAAATAAAAGCAATGAAATTTTGACCTACATGTGAAATTTGACATGTTAATTTAATTCCGGCCTGTTTTGCTATGCTATTTTGTCTCGATATGCAGCTCTGCTTATGAGCTCCCCTCTATTCACGTCCCTCTTATTTCTAAAGTACGCTAATATGAGGATAACTACAATGCAGTGCAAATGTATGGCTGTTGGAACCTACGCATTGTGTATTTTTTTCCGGCACCTCACCTCTCCTGTGAATGTTCTTATCTTTAATTTTTGACACTTCAAAGGTACCTTTTGTTTATAGTGATACCTTGACTTATGTATGTTGGATCTTTGTCGTTTTGGTCTTGTTATATTCAGATAAATATAGGCTATTTTTCTAAACTGGTGTGGTGTCCCTTTGTAGTGTTTTCACTGTGTTACTGTGTGTGTGTGTATGTACAAATGCTTTACGCATTGCCTCCGAGATAAGCCTAACTGCTCGTTCCAAGATACCAAGGGAGAGAGCAGGGGTTATCTTAGCTGTGTAATCCCCATACCCTGCCTAGAGTAAGGGTCCCTACTTGGGCAGGGTGCAAACTACTGCCAACTAGAGACAACATTTCTAACATTGGTGACAGCGGTGGGATAGGACTTGTGTTTGTACATTGCATACAGTGATTGGTGTACACTATTTCCATATTGCAGACCATTACTTACCAACATAATGTGTTTTTCTCTTTCTGTTTTTGCAACTCTTAAGTTTTGGCCACAATCATGTCTCAGTATGGGGAGCCATCAGCTGCAGATTTGGTGTTTGAGCAGAAGAGGTTGGAGTCCATACAATACCTCAGCTAATAAAGTTCTGCAGGAAGTTCAGGTGTTCTTTTTAAAGACTCACTGGAAAAGAGGAGCTGCAAAATGTGCTGAGGGTCTGGTTGGCAGCCAGGGAGGCTGGTAAGCGCACAGAAAATGGGAATGATGGTGTGGAGGAGGAGGAATAAAGTCTGCATCTGGGATGGCTGGAGGAGCAAGCATCGCCCATTGGGAGGGGGCCAGCCTGAATGGTGGAAGAACTCCCTCCAGATCTGGAGAGCTGACAGCAGTGCTTCATCTCCAGGTCTATCTCCAGAGGAGCAGGAGAACAGGCAGAAAGTCAGGAAGCTCAACTTGGAGATTGCAAAACGCAAATTAGATATGGGGAGAGAGAAACAGGAGCTAGAGAAAAGGGAAATGCTTTTTGCTCATGAACTAAAGTTGAGAGAGTTGGACTTGGAAGACAGGAGGGCTGAGTCTAGCACAGATGGTGGCAGTACTGAAGAAAAGGTCCACACACCCAGAGACTTGGTGTGAGAAGCTGGCTTGGTATATGGTGCACACTTATGTAAGTGGACACCCTGCATCAATCCAGATAACCCTTATGGTGATTTTAGTGGTCTTAGACAACCTTAGAAAGCTCTCTAAGTGGTAGCTCTGGAGAGCAGCCTTCAGGCTTAGTCCAGAAGGAGTGTAAAGCAGCTTGTTTCACCAAAGTATTATTTTAATGGTATAGATTAAGTGGAAAAAAAACACACAGTGTATTTATAAAATTATGTATTTATTATAAGACACTCACTAACACATACAGATATCTCCTACCCATAGATATACGCAATGCACATAATACTTTACAATAAAAACAGGTAAGTAGCACAAATACACAGTGGTCGCCAGGGGGAGACCAAACCATATACTAAAATAGTGGTATGCGAACCACGACTCAAGTCAAGACTATACCCAGAAGACGTAGAAGTGCCTGGGACCCAAGGAACCACCCGAGTAAGTAACCAGGAACCTCACGGAGACCGTGTGCAGAGTGGGAACACGACCGCGGGCGCAATACATGTCAATGGGTAGGTAGCGGTTGCAATTTTAAAGAGGAAGGACCCTTCAGAGTGGAGCCTGAAGAAACCCCGTGGAAGACAGAAAGTTGGAGAGTCACCCGACCGTGGATACCCTAGTAACCTGGTTACCTACACCAGGGAAGTTGGGTGCATAGGTGTGAAGTGGCGTTGAAAACCGCTGTCAAACTCAATGGAGGACTTCAGGAAGATGCCGCTGCTGGATAAGGTGAAAGTGCCCGGTGGGATCCAAAGGTGGATTCAAGATGAAGTACCTGTGATGCAGCAAGGACTCGTAAATGAGACTTGCTCGGAAGCAATCCTCTCGTTTTAACTCATTAACGAATTACTAACAACGTGTGTGTAATTAATAATTCGCATTTAGAAAAAGACACGCGGGAGAATGAAGCTTGCCTATGTATTTACTAACTACAATAACATGAACGAAGGACTAAAACGCACTTTAACAGGGAATCTTTACTGTGCATGCGTCTACTACATCTACGTAGTATGACGTACTAATGCTTGGAGGGAAAATCTTGCGCCTGCGCAATAGACGATAAAATGGCCGCTTGAAAGCTCACATGCATGCCACCTGCTTAGCTGAAATAGAAAGTAAGTTTTATACTAACGCAAATGCAGAAAGGGAAATAATAAATGGAGTGGGTTAGAGTAGAGGCTGGTGGTATACAGTGAAACCATTTATTTTTGAGAATAACATTTCTTCTTTTGACTTTATTATTAGTGCGCATTTGGGCCCTCTACACTTGTCTGAATTGAGCTGACTGACGTAACCCCACGCATGCGCACCCGAGAGAGAATACGGAAAGATGAGTAAGGACTTGTCACGCATCCAAGGCCAGTGAAGATGTGCCCTGGGAACATGAGGGAAAAGAGTTCATATGAAGGAGCTTTATTCATAACGTTGCAACATTTTGTATTAATAAAGTTTGGAGATGTATGGGAAAGGAAATGATTTAATAAAGTTTGAGGGGAGGGATTTGAAGACAATGGTTTAAAGAAATAAGTGAAATGTAAGCATGGTGTGACGATCATCCCCCCTTCGCCTGTCCAATCAGAGTTAGTATTTTGTAAAATTGAAACCTTAATGCGTGGTACATGGCTATGGAAAGGTATAATTGAGGTAGTTTTAGTTAGTTAGAGATGTCATGTCTTTTGGGAGCCAGCTTTACGGGAGCACAGAAGCAGAGCTCGGGATGCTGTTGGTGCTGTGGGTGGTGCTGATGCTGTGAGACGCTGATGAAGAAATCGAATGCAGAACCATCTATTTGACTTAATTGGGTTAGAAAGAAGATCGCGGAAGAACCACGAGGAGGAAGAGAGTGTCAGAGAGGGGTGCGACGTAGTCGTCGGTATCTAGAGAGGTAAAGTATCCTATCCTGATTTCCTGTCCTGAAGTCTTTGTCTCCTGATCTATCCCGGGGACCCTTACCAGCCCTTTGGCCAGGGGGCTGGTCTTCACACCATACTTGGTAAATATAAATATGTCGTATTGATAGATGTCCTTCTCTCTCTGTCCTCTTCTTTCTGAGCATAGTTATTGTGTGGATCTGAATTGCTAAATGTCTATTGAAACTTGATTGAATTGACACTCTTGCGAATGAGGGTGTTTGTACTGAAACGTCTGAGATGGTTCATACGCAATTAATTTAGATAAAGATTTGAAAACTTCCCGAGTGTGATTATTTCATTTAATCAAGAAATGTTTAATAAAGTTACGTTAATTATCACCATCAACTAGTTCCAACTAATGGTCCATTGACCAGAGGAAAGAACTAATTGATCAGTGAAAGGTTTAATTAGGGAAAGAAATAACTAGATCTTGAAATATGAAAAACATAAACTAAGGTCCCAGCGGTCTACTTGCTGTTTAGTGGAAATAGTTATATGGGCCCAAGTGAGTATATGGTAGTGGAATACATGTTGTTAGTACACCGCTGGATCAGTTTTCTGGTAGCAGAGTTATGGTTATTATTTTTATTTTTTTTGTCCTCATTAGCCTCAGATTGCCTTTCACGCACACCTCCGTAACCACCCTTTATCGTGCCGTGAGAGCAAGGTTCTGATACTCGCCTTACTTATCAGGAGACCTGTCAATTGCACTTCATAAAGCCCAACTTCCTGTCTTTCGACTCTCTCACCCAACTACCATTTCTTAGGTACCGACCTTCTATGAGAGATTTGAGAGATTTAGGATTGGCTTGTGCAATTTTCCAAGGCCTGCTTTTTAGGCATAATCATTGGACCGCCCTTCCTACCTCTCCAGCCATTCCACCATCGGGCGCCAAAAGGCATACCTTCTTCTATCCAAGGAGGTTGCGTCCAGATTTAGATTATATCTCAATGATGATTTCCACTCTATATAAGTAGGAGCAAGGGGGCTGGTCCACTTTTTACATAACTCTCTTCTCGCCAACAATATTGCATAAAATATTAATTTTTGTTCATCTCCAACTACCTCACTGTCCACCCCAAAAAATATTAGGAGAGGGCTTACCTGAATCTGTTTCTTCAGAATTTCAGCCAAAGCTTTACACACCTCTCCCCAAAATACCTGAATTTCTGGACACCCCATGAACATATGGATATCATTCGCCAACTTCAAACCGCATTTGGTACATGCCATCTCTCCTCTGTTCCCAACCTTTGACAGCTTATTTGGAGTCCAATAAACTCTATAGATAGAAAAAATGTGGTTTCTCTTTAAATAGGCTGGTTTAATCATTTTATAAAGTGTAGTAAAGGATACTTGCCATAATTTTTCCAGCGTTGCTCCTGGCAAGTCCATCTCCCATAACTTTTGAGGTTGGGCAAACTCCCCTCCAACTCTTCCATCATTCGCCAGTACCAATATGATGTTTCCTTCTTCCTGGGGTCGTCCAAAATCAGCATTTCCTCCAGTTCATTAGCTCCTCCTATCTTATTTTCTGATGCTTGGACCCAACTTTGGATTTGGAGATACTTAAATCTTGAAACACAATGTTTTGTTTTATTTTGAAAATTCTCCCATGCAATCATCCTTTTTCCTTCTAATAGATCCTCCCATCTTTCCACTCCAGCTTTCCTTAATGCCCCGGCAAGATTGTCCTTTGTCCATTCCGGTGATCCGGGCGAGTCCCAAATAGGAGCCAAGTTACTATAATACATCCATTTCAATCTCCTTCTAATCCTGGCGGCCGGCTAGAGGCGGGTCGCGGGAGCTCCTTCAGGTGTGTGTGCGGAATCGGGCGAAATCAGATACTAATCCTGCGAGCTACCGCACCACAGAGCGGAAATACATGCGGTATAATGGTTAAATAATTGAACACGGAGTCAAAGAAAATAAACGGGAATATTTGTTGAGAAAACGTAGGAAACGCTTACCGGAGCAAGGAGCCGGAGTTGGGAATTGGGAGCTAGGAGCAGCAGAGCGTCGATCACGGTGGAGAGACGGTGGACGCCCAAGACCTGCAGGAGGTGGGGCTCCGTGCCTGGAGAGCAGAGAGTTGAGCTAGGAAAGAGCCGGAGTGCAGAGAAGGAACGGGCTGATGGATTCGGGTAATGCTTCGAGACCGAGACCGAGAACCTGTTTTTGACCCCTTCCTTCCCTCCATTGTGACTGAGGGTGTATTTTTAGAGGTGAGGGTGAGAAGTAAAGGCAGTCACGGCAGGTGGAGGGGGAAGCGAACAGCGGTGGTTCAGAGCCGCGCTGGAAGTTAAAAGAGGGAGGAAGGCGGCAGCAAGAATCCCATTTCGAGGAGGAGGCGGAGGGGATAGCCCAAAGGTACATACTAAAGTAACTGAAGAGCGGGAAACAGAAACTTCAGAAAGCACGGGGAGAAATACAGAGGGAAAGCAAGCTCAAAAGCAGAATTTAAGACAAAGGGAGGAGGAGGTGGAAAAGAAGTCAAAAGGGGGGAAGGACGTCAAAAATAAAAAGTCTAGCTTAAAACAAAGAGTAGTGGTCTCCTATAATAGTGAGTTTAAGCAGCCAGGAAGGTATTCTTTAAGGAGCGCAAAGCTGGACAAAATATCGGTAGGAGGTGGAAGTGGAGGAGGTGAAGGAGGAGAGGAGAAAGAAATTTCACACATAGTAAGAATTCCAATAAAAAGAGAACAAACAGCTGACAAGCAAGAGAGGTTGACACAACTACGTATGAGTAAATCTCAGAAAGTAAAGGTGAAGGTTACTCCCTCACTCAGGACCTTTTTCAAAGTGCTACCCAGGAGTTTAACATTGCGGGAAGGGAGGACGGTAGGTAGCGAGATGGGAGAGGAGGGGGAGACAGTTAAGAATATGGAAGGTCAGTTAGATCATGAATTGGAGAAACCACAGGGAGAGTGGAGTGATGTGCACAGCCCTAATAGATTCATGATACTGCAAGAAAAGGATCAAGAAGAGAATAGTGATAACCCTACCACTCATCCAGTGTTAGAGCGAGAAGGAAGAACTAATGAAGGAGGAAACATAGAGGAACGTATCCCGGGCCAGACACTGAACATAAAAGGGAAAAAAGATTCAATTCAAGGCAGGAAGGAGCAAGAACCAAACATGGAGGGTGCAGGCCTGGGGGATTTGATAGCGACACTTACATCCGAGATCAGAAGCAGATTCGAGGTGTCCGAAGGAAATCAAAAAGAGATTAAAATAGCTTGTGAGGTGTTAGAAAAGAAATTGGATGATCTTACAGGAAGAACAACAGTGTTGGAAGAGACAGTAGAGGAGCTCAAGGGTAAGATACAGATAAATGAGGAAGAAATAAAGGGCTTGAGATCGAGAGAGCATGGGCGCCAGGAGTGGGAGGAAAGGATGGAGAACAATCTAAGGAGAAATAATTTACGAATCCTCAATGTCCCAGAAGGTGCAGAAGGAGATGACTTGAAGGCTTGGATAATTAAGTTGCTGAAAACAGGGCTTCACTTAGAGGAGACGGAACAAGAGTTGGGTAGGGGCATACAGAGAATACATAGGGATCCTTTCAGGCTCAATCCAAATAGAAGTAAGCCCAGGAAAAGTTTGGTAAACTTTCTTACTTACTCCTTGAAAGAAAAGGCGTTATCCCGAGCTCTGAAAATGAAAACAGTAAAGGTAGAGGGAATATCTTGTGAAATTAGGTCAGATATTTCCTACATTACTTCCAACAGACAGTGGGAGTTGGGAAAGAGAATGGACCAGTTGAAGGAGCTAGGAGCTAATGTGCAGATGAAATTCCCGGCTGTGCTAAAAGTTATGTTGAATAATAAAATGTATAATTTCAGAGTGGTGAGCGAGGTAGACGACTTTATAAGGCCTTGTAAATAGTTTTTAAATAAATTCTCCACAGATTTCTTTTTAGGTAGTTAGATAGGATTAGTAACAAATAGTGGTTGTAATGTAAAATTAGAGGTTAGAGGTAAGACAAAGATTGAAACACACCTGGGGGAAAAACCATAGGCTTAGGTTTAAGTTTAGGCCATTAGAAAGGGGGAAAGGTTCTTCATGGGGGGAGGGGGAAAGATAGGGGTCACGGGGTGGGGAGCATTAGGGAAAAAAGAAAAAATCCTCGGAAGCATCAGGTTTGCTAGTTAAGATGTTCTTTAGATTGGAAATATGGGAGAGAGACAAGGATGGAGTTTGAAAATTTTATCTTGGAACGTTAACGGGTTAAGGGTAAGGCCAAGAAGAGAGCGCATCCTCCAGTATATAAAAGACTGTAATACTCAGATTTGTGTGCTTCAGGAGACACACTTGTCAGAGAAAGAGTGCAAGGAAGTATTCAAGTCCCAAAAATGGGTGCAGCAAATGGTGTGCACTAAGCAAACTATAGTGACCAAAGGAGTGGTGATATTAGTAAAACAAGACCCAAACATTTCTATTATACAAAGCAATTCAGACACATGTGGTAGATGGGTCGTAGTCAAACTGAAAGTGAGGGGACATAGTTTTATGTTAGCAGGATATTACGGGCCGAATGTGGATGACATAGCACCATTGCAAGAGTTATTAGCAGAGCTATCTTGCTCCTCAGACCCAATTATTTGGGCGGGGGATTTCAACGTGGCATTGGATAGCACTCTAGATAGATCAGTAGGTAGTAGAGCAGGTGCAAATCAAAAAATGAAGGGGCAGATAAAATCTATGTTGAAGCAATTGGGATTATATGATGGTTGGAGATGGAAGATGGGAGATAAAAGAGAATATACGTATGCGAATAAGAAATATCATCACCAGTCAAGGATAGACTATATTTTGCTAGATTCAGGTCTGCGGGAACAAGTCAGGAGTATTGCACATATCGGGATGCACTTGTCGGATCACTCAGCAATTTTCCTGGAGATTTGCCTCAAGGAAGAAAGGTCCCCCCCAAGATGGACATTAGACCGCACCCTGTTGTTAGATAAAGAAATTGTGAGGAGATTAAAGGAAGATACAGTAGAATTTTTTGATTTTAATTGGGGCTTAGCGTCGGCAGGGGTGGTATGGGATTCTTATAAAGCGTACTTGAGGGGAAGTTAATAAATTACGTGGTTAGGAAGAGGAGAGTTCTTCGGGAAGAAATAGGAGAAGTGGAGAAAAGGATAAGAGTACTAGAAGGAGAATTGGTTAATAATAGTCAGAGGGAGGCCAGACAGCTTGAATTAACAGATTTGAAAATCAAACTTGCCGGTATCCTGACAAGAGGGTGAGGGAAAGGTGGGAGACAAGCAAGCTAACACAATTTGAATATGGGGAAAATTGTGGAAAATTGTTAGCGTGGCAGACAAGAAAGGATCAGTTGAGAAATTTAATACAAGAAATTAAATGTCAGAATACGGGTAAGGTTTTAACCAATAGAAAAGAGATTGAAGAGGCTTTTTATAATTATTTTGGTACTCTGTATGAAGAAGGATTGGTGTCATCTGAAGAGGAAAGAAATAGGTGGCTTAGAGAGGGAGAGATAGTGACATTGGAGGACGAAAAAACCGCTTTACTGAACACTCAAATTCAGGAGGGGGAGGTAGAACAGGCACTGAAGAAGGGCAAGCGGGGGAAGGCATCTGGTCCGGATAGCCTGCCCTTAGAAGTATACATTTCACTAAAGGAGGTGCTGATCCCAATCCTGACAAGACTATTTAATGAGCTATTCATGCAAGGGATATCCCAACCAGAATCCTGGTCAGAGGCTACAATCTCACTAATTTTAAAACCAGGCAAGAGTAAAAATAGTTGTGAATCTTATAGGCCGGTCTCACTTTTAAAATGCAATTACAAGATCTTTTCCAAAATCCTGGCAGACAGACTTAAAGGCCTAATGGGAGATTTGATACACATAGATCAAAAAGGCTTCATGCAAGGAAGGTCGCTACATGAGTTAACCTACTCTCTGATAGGGGCAATAGATCTGGCGGAAACATATAATGCACCTCTTGCGGTTATTGCTTTGGACGCCACCAAGGCATTTGATCGTGTAAATTGGGCTTTCTTGGCATCCGTTATGGAAACTGCTAAACTGGGTGATAGGTTCTGCAGAACAATTGCTGGGTTTTATAAGTCACCAAAGGCAAGAGTTTTAGTAAATGGAGCATTAACATCAGCTTTTAATATAAAGAGAGGGACAAGACAAGGATGTCCGTTGTCTCCATTATTGTTTAATTTATATATGGAACCATTAGTAAAAAAATTGAGGGCAGAGCCGCAGATAATTCCTTTCCAATGCAACGATTGGGTTAAAAAGCTGGCATTATATGCTGATGACTTGTTGATATATATGGTGGATCTTGAGAATACAATGAAGTATGTAGTAAAAATTGCAGAAGATTTTGGGAAAGTATCAGGGTACGAAATAAACAGAGATAAATCAGAGATGATGGTGTGGAACCTAGATGGAGGGGTAGAAAAAAATCACAACTGAAATGAGATATTTGGGAGTGAGAGTGACTCAAGATATCAACAAACTAGCAGAAACTAATTTTAACAGGGTGAAAAAGAAATCTGTGATCTAATGTCAAGTTGGATGCATTTACCACTGACTATCTTTGGTAGAGTGAATTTAGTGAAAATAATTTTATTACCAAAGTTGACTTTCCTTTTTAATGCCATACCTTTGCCATTTAAAGAAGCAGGGCTTATGAAGTTGCAGGGTAAGATTGGGTCCTTCATCTGGGCAGCAAAAGGTCCCCGAATATCGTGGAAAAAGCTGCGGAGGAGGAAAGAGAAAGGAGGCCTGACCCTGCCAGATTTGCAACTATATGCATGGGCGTTTCAACTTAAGAATAACAGGATGCTCCTGGATAGGCCATCGGATTCAGAAATTGGTAAGCTGTTTACGGGACTGCTAAAAGAGATAGCAGAAGGGGCCTCGGGATTTATGATAAAATATGCAGATCCTAGATACTTCAAAAAAGTTAGGCTGAAAATTCTTAGAGGAGTTATGGTTATTATTGACTAGTTTGGTAATAAGTATAGATTATTGATTTTTGACTTATATTTAACAAAAAGAGTTAGCGTCTTTGTTTTATGTCGTCTGGAAAATTCCCGGGGAATGAATAGCGGGTGCTGATAGAAACCACACTGCAGTGAGGTTACTCGTCTGTTGGAATAACACTGAGGAGCTAGGTAGGGCTAGCAGTGTTAAAGTAGGGACTATTTTTTCTGTGTAAAAGTAAGAGTGATTGATAGCAAAGAGTTCGCTAGTGAAACTTTAGGCGTTATATCACCTAGAAAGGGT
This sequence comes from Calotriton arnoldi, assembly GCA_963921515.1. Lineage (NCBI taxonomy): Eukaryota > Metazoa > Chordata > Amphibia > Caudata > Salamandridae > Calotriton > Calotriton arnoldi. The sequence goes on from CAWUFW010002625.1 coordinate 372,356, forward strand.
AACCCTGAAGAAGTAGCAGGTTCTTCCGAGCTAGATTGACAGCAAAAGGAGTTCGCTGGTGAAACTTTGGTCTCAAATTTCCCAAAACGGGTGACACTGGAGGAGTAGCAGGTTCTCTGGAGCTTATATGAAGAGTAAGCGGAAGGTTTTACTCGCAGTGGAAGGAAATAAACTATCCTTTGATTTAGCGGAACAGACAGAGTAGCGAATGTTTTTATGTCGTTAATAACAAAGAATTTTAAAGAAATATCGAGAAATAAGTTTTTCGTATTACCTTGTGAAGGGAGTGTCAGTTGCCGGAGTGGTACTGACGTCACAGTGTGCCGCGCTGGGGTTGGTAGAAGCAGCGGGCGTGTGACAGGAGCAGCCTTGTAAAGGAGGGGTCAGTAGTAAGGAGCAGAACTGATGTCAGGGAAAGGCCGCGCTGGCATTGGTCAGATCTCGGGCGTGAGCCTGATTTGATTGGATAGCTAGTTAGAAGCTGCGCTAGGATTGGTGGAGAGAAGAATTGTATGCGGGATTTTGATTTGACTGTTAGTGCAAGACGTACAGGTAGAAGATTTCAAGGGTTTGAAGAATATAATTTCCTACATCGATCCTCAAGGATGTATGGAGAGAAAAGAAAGATGTCATTTTTTTAAGAAAATTAAGAATTTCTTTGTAAAGGATAAGCCTGTGTTGACTAGAGAGGGAATTCCTATTCCGCCACTGAAGACACCAGCATCTTTTATGATGATGGAAAGAGGATATCATACTTGCGTGTGGTTGGAAAACTGGATAGAATATACAAAGGATGATGGTGTGCTAACATTTCCTAAGGATGGTACGTTTAATGGAAGGATTCTTCAGAATTTGAGATTGAAAATTAATGATTTGGAACTTAGACCTAGGTTAACTCAATATGAGGCTTTGGAAGAATGGGAGACTGAGTCATATGAACGAGAGAAATGCAGAGGTGGAAGGTATAGAGGATTCTTTCCCAGACACTTGCATGAGTCACGCGAAGGGCAGATGAAACAATGGAGGAGTGCTATGGTATCAGGAGGGTTATATCCAGTGTTAATGGCTGAGGAACAGTCTGGAGGAAAGTGTAAGGAGAAAACGAAACATATGAACTCAACAGGATATGGTGAATCAGATGACGAGTTGTTAGAGGATATTTTAATTAAAAATCCACCACCGTATCAAGAAGCAGCTAGTAAGGTTACCCCAAGTGCACCAGCAATGGGAATACCATTAACCCCACAGATTTTACATGAAACGTCATATAACAGAGTGTTGCAGGATAATGAAAGAGAAGCCCTGAATAAAACTAGGGAAGAACTAGTTCAAAGGATAAGTCAGTTAAATTTGAATACTGAAGCTTTGACAGTACCAGTGACCATTGGTCCGGTAATCCCATTGTATGGAGATAATAAGATTTGCCAGAAAACACAATCTGTGACAATTCCACTAAATAGTCCTAGAAAAGAAATACTAATTGCAGATGATCAGGTAAGCGAAAGTGAGTCAATTATTTCACTAATGGATCTTCCTATTGTAGAACCTTTGACGGAGACTCCAAAGAGGGTCACGCCCATGAATTTGAGAGAAAGAAGACCTTTGGTTCATGCTGGAACTGGAGGCGCAACAGTAGTCACCTCTGAAGAAATAGAAAGGTGGGCACAGGAAAGGGATAATCAGAACCCAACACCAAGGATTTTAGACATTAGCAGATTGAAAGTGGAATTGGAAGAGATGATGACAGGATGTGTGGGTACAGAAAGATTGAACGCTTATAATGATGAGGAATTATTATTTTTATGCAAGAGTATAACAAGGAGAGCAAGAGTATTTCATGAGAGATTGACTGAAGTTGCTTCAGAGATTGGAATAGACATAGGGAAGTCAAAGTTGCTGCAGAAACCATTTCAAGTTTACTTTACTGACAAGGATTTAGAAAACGTAAATGCTTCTGGAAAGAGACTACAGATAAAAGAATTAATGAACATTTTGCGAAAATGGGGAGACATTGATAAATGGAGAATTAGATGGATAAGAAAGAAAGAAGAAGTACAAGCGAGAGAAGCAGCAGCTGCATTTCCAGTAAGAGAAACAAGCAAGGTGGAAAAATTGTGTCCAATGAGAGAGGTTCCTGGAGGTGGATATGTTCATGTTCCTTGGAGTAGACAAGACATTTTGTCATTTACAAATGATTTTCCAAAGCTGAGAGAAAAACCAGTTGAGTGGTACAAACAGGTAGAGAGATTTGTGAAGGTTTCAAAGGTTTTATTGAAAGACTTGGATGGTCTATTTGATATAGTAGTACCTGCTCATTTATGGACAGAATATAAAATTACAATTGACTGGCCTAATGAGGAGTATGCTAGAGATGCAAAGACAGGAGCACCCTCGGAGGAAGTGATGAAAAGTATCACCAAGTGATTACGTATTTGAAAGGGAAAATTCCTCCTAAAGAAACAGATTGGGTAAAAATAGATAGAACAACTCAAGAACCAAATGAATCTGTACATGCGTATTATGAAAGGTTGTTACAGGTGTTTAAGCAGTATAGTGGTTTTGAGAATATCGGTGACAAGGATATGGGACATTTTGTGTATCGGTTTGTATATGGTTTGAAACCAGAAATCAGTCAGATGATACAGCAGCACATGTTGTGTTGGCAAAGCAAGACAGTGGATGAGATTTTAAAGTACGCGAAATATTGCGGAGATGACATTGAGGCCAGGCGTAGGAAGCTAAAAGATAAAATGATGTGGGCACAAGTTAAATTGGCAGAACAGCAAGAAGAGAAAAAAATTGACCAAAATAATAATCAAGTGAAAGAACAGAGTCATAATAATCAAGGAGCGAATGATATAGAGGACGAATGGACAGAGAAGAAGCGAAAAAGAAATTTCCTTGTCATGCGTGCGGAAAGCTTCGGACATTGGAAGAACGAGTGTAAGAGTACTCAGAATAATAAGAGTAATAATGGGCCAAATCAAAAATCTGAAAGAGACACGTTAGTGACAGATTCCTTACCTTAGAATATCCCCAGGCGTCAGGCTGGATCCGGAAAGTTTTTGCGTAGCAGTACCCTTGCGCGTCGGTAGGCGGCGTCGTGCGGCTCCGCGTCCGTCTTCGGCGTCGTGATCACCGGGATGACGTCGCGGGCAGTACTTAGACGCCGCCCCTGTGCGCAGACGTCAGTTCTTCTTTTTTCCGCGCCAGTAAGCGCAGATCCGGGAAGAGCAGCGCCCTAGTCAATTTTTGACAACATTTTTGGTGATTTTTTCACTGTTTCTTTTCGAGTCATCTCGACTCCTAGGTGTCGGTAGGGATGCCAGGCTTCAAGCCATGCGACGTCTGTGGTCGAATGATGTCGATCACAGACCCGCACTTAGAGTGTCTCTACTGTCTCGGCCGAGACCACGACACGAAGTCGTGCCCTGACTGCCGGGCCTTACACCCGAAGGCTTTGCGAGAGCGGTCTCAAAGCTCCTCGAGGTCCGGCAGTCGGCTCCGCGCCGCACCAAGCCCCGGTCCCGTGAGAGGTCGAGGGGCCGGTCGCGGAGCCCCCGCCCGGTCGTCGGAGTCCAAGTCTTCACACTCCTCGGGTAAGTCGAAGCACAAAAAGTCTAAGAAGCATCATCGCTCTAAGACTTCGCCTCGCCGGTCTCGCGACTCGGCTGAGGCCCCTGTCGGCCCCGGACGTGCCTGTGGAGCCGCCCCCGCATTACCCGTCCTTTCCGGGTTCGGGGGCGACTCCGGCCCAAATACAGGAATTCCTGTCGGCCATGGCCCGCCTCTTCGGGCCTCAAGGTCCCTCCGGTGCGCCTTGTGGCCCCGCGGGCCCTGATGGGGTTGCTCCGGCGTCGCCGACGACTCCGGTCCCGGCGTCGCCCATTCCGCCAGCCTTGATCCCGGCCTCGGCTCCGGCCCCGGCCTCGATCCCGGCTCCGGTGGTACCGCAACCCCGATCGACGCCGGTTGACCTAACCACGCCTCCGCCGGCGCCCGATGTCCCCGGTGCCATTCCTGACGCCGCCCGGGGCTCCGGGCAGCGTCGTTCCCCGGTTCTCTCCGGTTCCGGACATGGAGCAGGACCGACGTTGCTCGACGCCGGCCCCGGCGCCGATGAGACCTTGGGTCCCAGATGTCCCTCCTCCTCCATATTTTGAGCCAGAGGAGGACCAGGAGAGCTGGGAGGGGTCGGGAAGACCCTCTCACACAGCAGTGTGAGTATGATCAGGACTGGGCAGAGGAACTTGGGGATGCCAGTGGTCTGGACACTTCTCCTGACTCTGGCATGCTGTCTCCTCCTTCCGTGGCTACGGAGGAGGGAGCAAATTTCGCAACGGTGTTGCGTAGAGCAGCTGGAGCCTTGCACCTCCAATTGCCTACTGTGGCTGTCAGGACTAACCTCCTGACGGAAGTGCTTCAGCCGGCAGCTACCTCCTTGGAGCCATTGCTGCCATTTAGTGATGCACTGTCTGACGTTCTTTTGGGCACCTGGTCCAAGCCCACCACAGGGGCTCCTGTGGATAGGAACGTGGCCCGACGCCATCGCCCTGCTCCGGGCGACCCCTTGTTTCTCTCTCAACATCCCACCCCCGAGAGCTTGGTTGTCCAAGCCTCTGCCTCCCAAACCGCCTTCCCTACTGCCCCTCCGGATAGGGAATCCAAACGCCTGGACCAATTTGGGAAGAAGGCCTTTTCTTCCTCCAGTGCTGGCTTGCAGTCCGTCAACACCGCTTGCCTTTTGGGCCGATATTCCCACTCTCTGTGGGATTCGGTGGCGGCCGTTTGCCCCAGTGTTCTGAGGAGGTCCAGACACTGCTTACCCGCACCATTGCGGAAGGTAGGGATGCGGCAAAGTACACCATACGTTGTGGCCTTGATACCGCCGACTCGCTGGGCAGATCGCTTGCAACGACGGTGGCGCTGCGTCGCCAGGCCTGGCTGAGAACAACTGGTTTCTCGGGTGATGTCCAGAATACACTCATGGACATGCCCTTTGATGGAGTCGGTCTTTTTGGTTCCAAAGCAGACCATGGCTGGAGCGTTTTAAGGACTCACGGGCTACTGCCAAGTCCCTGGGCCTTTCTGTTGTGCGCCCTCCGCTAACCTCTGCTTTTCGCCACTTTCGTGGCCACGGAAGGGGCGCCCAGTCACATCCGCTGCCCAGCCACCGGCCCGCGCAGCAAGCGTCTTCGCGTGGCCGAGGACGTGGCTCCCGCCATGGCGGGTTGGCAACCAGCGTGCGGGTCAGGCCACCAACTCCGCGTCCTCCAAGCCCTCCTAGTCCTTCCTTTCAGGTGCACAGCACGCCAGTAGGGGGCAGGGTCCGCCATCACCTTCACCACTGGCGTGCCATCACCTCGGACAGGTGGGTCTTGGACATTGTCCGAAGGGGCTACTCCCTCCCCTTCGAGACCACCCCCAGCCATGCCACCTCCATTCCACCGCATGTCAGGGGATCACTTGGTGCTTCTGCAGAAGGAAGTCACGGCCCTCTTGGCCAAGAGGGCCATCGAGCATGTTCCGACCCCAGAAGTAGGACGTGGTTGCTACTCCCACTACTTTCTGGTGCCCAAAAGGACAAGGAGGACATGCGTCCTATCTTAGACCTCCGGAACGTCAATCGCTTCCTCCGGAAGGAGAAGTTCAAGATGCTCACCCTAGCTCAGGTCTTGACTGCCCTCGACCCTGGAGACTGGTTGGTAGTGTTGGACTTGCAGGACGCTTATTTTCACATCCCCGTCCTGCCGGCCCACCGGCGTTACCTGCAGTTCACGGTAGGCCTCGAGCATTTTCAGTTCACCGTGCTCCCCTTTGGCCTTACAAGTGCCCCTCGGGTGTTCACGAAAGTGATGGCGGTGGTCGCAGCTCATCTGCGCCGGGCAGGGGTTCCAGTCTTCCCCTACCTCGACGACTGGCTGCTGAAGGCGGGCTCGTCCCAGGCAGTCGTCTCCCACCTCCAGACTACGGCCGAACTCCTGCACTCGCTGGGGTTCTCCATCAATGTGCCGAAGTCGCATCTGATTCCTTCTCCATAGCTCCTTTTCATCGGAGCAGTTCTGGACACGACGCAGTTTCGGGCCTATCCTCCCGAACGGCGAGTCCGGGATATTCAGGCTATGATTCCGATCTTTCAGCCTTTATCCTGGGTTTCGGTACGGATGACCCTGAGGCTGCTGGGCCTCATGGCCTCCTGCATCCTGCTGGTCGATCATGCCAGATGGCATATGCGGGCTCTGCAGTGGGACCTGAAGTTCCAGTGGGTGCAGCACCAGGGCAACCTGTCCGATCACGTCCAGATCTCGGAGGGGACTGCAAAACAGTTGCAGTGGTGGCTCTCGAACCGGCAATGGGTCATGGGCAGATCCCTCTCCCTTCCCCAGCCAGAGCACACAGTTGTGACGTACGCGTCCCTTCTGGGATGGGGCGGTCACATGGGAGAGGCGGAGATCAGAGGCCTCTGGTCTCCATATCAACATTCTGGAGCTCCGGGCGATCCGACTTGCACTGAAGGCATTCCTTCCCTCTGTCAAAGGGAAGGTAGTGCAGGTGTTCACAGACAACACCACCGCCATGTGGTACTGCAACAAACAAGGCGGGGTGGGGTCGTGGACCCTCTGTCAGGAGGCTCTGCGCCTCTGGACATGGATGGAACATCAGGGCATGTTCCTGATGGTTCAACACCTGGCAGGTTCCCTGAACGCCAGGGCGGACGAACTCAGCCGCAGGTGCATGATGGATCACGAATGGCGTCTTCACTCGGAAGTGGCGCAAGGACTCTTTCTGCAGTGGGGAGAGCCTTGGTTAGATCTATTCGCCACCGAAGAGAACGCGCAATGTCATCAGTTCTGCGCGTTGGAATTTCCAAGGCAGCACTCGCTCGGCGGCGCTTTTCGTCGCGAGTGGAGTTGCGGTCTGTTGTACGCCTTTCCGCCTATACCACTTCTACCCAGAGTGTTGAAGAAGATTCGGCGCGACCGGGCCCAAGTCATCCTTGTGGCTCCGGACTGGGCTCGAAGAGTTTGGTATCCTGAGCTACTCAGTATGAGCGTCGATCCCCCGATCCGTCTGCCTCTTCGGGAGGATCTTCTGTCGCAGCAGCAGGGCACGGTCCTCCACCCGAACCTGTCCAGCCTCCACCTGCTTGCGTGGAGATTGAGCGGCGGCAGTTGATTCCTTTCGACTTGCCTCCCGAAGTTTGTGATGTAATTCTGGCAGCCAGGCGTCCCTCCACTAAGGTGGTATACGCCTGCAGGTGGAACAAGTTTGTGGCATGGTGCACAGCAAAGGCTGTGAATCCCCTCTCTGCCCCTCTTTCTGAGGTTCTTCTGTTCCTTCTTTCCCTGGCCCAACAGGGTTCTGCCCTGGGTACCATCAAGGGCTATCTTTGTGCCATCTCGGCCTTCCTCAGGCTTCCTGATCAGCCCTCCCTTTTCAAGTCCCCTGTTGTTAACAGGTTCCTAAAAGGCATTACACACCTCTTCCCTCCTGTTCCGTTTGTGATGCCTCAGTGGGACTTGAACTTGGTTCTTACTTTCTTAATGTGCGCTCCCTTTGAGCCTTTGCATAATTGTCCTCTTCGTCTTCTTACTCTGAAGACAGCCTTTCTGGTGGCCATCACCTCCGCTCGGCGGGTGAGTGAGCTCCAGGCTCTTTCATGCAAACCCCCCTTTCTGTCTGTTCATCCAGACAAGGTTGTTCTTAGGACGCGTCCGTCCTTCTTGCCAAAGGTGGTTACTGCCTTCCACATTGGGTAGACCATCACTTTGCCCACCTTCTTTCCGCCTCCGCATCCTTCAAGAGAGGAAGAGAGGCTCCACCGTCTGGACCCAAAACGTGCACTTTCCTTTTACATCAACCACACACAACAGTTCCGGGTGGATGACCAGCTCTTTGTTGGCTACGTGGGCATCAAAAAAGGTCGGGCGGTGCACAAGAGAACCATCTCCCGCTGGGTAACCTTGTGTATCAAAGCCTGCTATTCTTTGGCTAAGAAGGAGCCTCCTGTTGGGCTGCGTGCCCATTCCACCAGGGCAACGGCTGCTACCACGGCTTTAGGCCGTGGTGTTCCGCTGCAGGATATCTGTCAGGCAGCTACGTCGGCCTCGCTGCACACATTTACAAAGCATTACTGCCTTGACAGTCAGGTCCGGAGGGACGGCTTCTTTGGCCGTTCTGTCCTCCGGGACTTCCTTGTCTGATCTTTGTTCGCAGACCCACCACCGGGGTTGGTATTGCTGGGATATCTATTCTAAGGTAAGGAATCTGTCACTAACGTGTCTCTTTCAGATGCACAAGTTACTAACTTGTGTAACGATATATCTGTAAGAGACAGTAGTTAGTGACAGATTCCCTACCGCCCACCCATCCTCCCGTTCTGCGAACTGATTTCTAGGGTTAAGGACATCCCTTTCAGGGCCCTAGTATTTTTCAGACACCTATGTCAGCTTCTTGCATGGCTCTGCGTTCCTGGCGCGGAAAGTCGTGTACAGAACTGACGTCAGCGTGCAGGGCGGCGTCTCAAGTACTGCCCGCGACGTCATCCCGGCGATCACGACGCCGACGAGCGGACGCGGAGCCGCACGGCGCCGCCTACCGGACGCGCAAGGGTACTGCTACGCAAAAACTTTCCGGATCCAGCCTGACGCCTGGGGATATTCTAAGGTAAGGAATCTGTCACTAACTACTGTCTCTTACAGATATATCGTTACACAAGTTAGTAACTTGTGCTTTAATCCCACAGATGCAGAATGAAGTACTTATGAATCAGCAGCAGCAGGTAGTTACACCACAATATCAGGTGCCACCAGCTCCTATACCAAATTTTGTGAACCATCAAAGTTTCAGTGCAAACACCGGATTTCAAGGAGAAAGTGGTAAGAATAATAGAACAATTACACAATATTTTTTACAGAACGATGAAGAACATTCAGATGTCACACAATGATGGTGCCTGAGGGGGGAGGAAGAGGAGTGCGTGCTTGGCGCATCCTTGCCGGTAGATCAGTCAGGTCCATTTGTTGATGGGAGAGTAGAAGGGAAAGACATTACTTTCCTATTGGATACTGGTGCTACCAGGTCTACTGTGAGAACAGCAGACATCCCAAACCTACCCCTCTCGGGAGAATCAATCCAAGTTGTAGGCGTGTCTAACCAACAGATTAGAACCCCAATCACAAAACCAATGGAGGTGCACATTGGAAACTTCAAAGAAATGCATCGGTTCGTAGTTTGCAATTCCAGTCCAGTAAATCTGTTGGGAAGAGATCTTTTGTCCAAGATGAATTGCACAATCTATTGTACACTGGATGGTGTCGCTTTCCAAACCCCTGATGAAGACGTGGTATACAAGATGATGCTGGCCAAACAGGGAACAGAAGTAGATGAAATGTTTTCACTAATAACTGAGAATGAATTACCAGAAGAGTTGAGAACCACAGTTAATCCAGAAGTGTGGGATTTTACAGGAAAAGACATTGGGCTAATGACAATTATAGACCCAGTTAAAGTGACAGTGAAAGAAGGTGCAGTGTATCCAAACACCCGACAGTACAAGATGAGTCCAGAAGTAAAAGCAGGAATTATTCCAGAAATTGAACGAATGGTTAAACAAGGTATTCTAAAAGAAGTGATGGGTAGTCCCTGTAATTCGCCAATAATGGTACTGAAAAAGTACAGAATAGTGCAGGATTTACGGAAAATAAATAAAATTGTAGTGCCATGTTGCCCAATAGTGCCAAATCCAGCAGTGATCCTTTATCAGATACCCTGGAATGCAGGTTGGTTTACAGTGATTGATTTATGCCAAGTGTTCTTTTCTATTCCCTTGCACCCAGACAGTCAGTATCTTTTACGTTTAAGTTTGAGGATCATATTTACGCATGGTGTCGAGTTCCTCAAGGGTACACAGAGAGTCCCTCAATTTTTAATCAGATTTTGAAAAAGTGGCTAGAGTCATTGATTATGCCTGGAAAATCTGTTTGGGTCCAGTACATTGATGACCTACTGGTGGCATCAAAAACACGAGAAGACTGTGTCACAGACCCAATTGCATTGCTGAACCATTTGGCTGAAGGAGGACACAAGGTGTCTCCAGAAAAATTACAATTCTGCCAACGAGAAGTTAGATATTTAGGGCATAAAATAGAAAGAGGAGTTAGAAAAGTGACACCGGAAAGAATAAAAATAATCAAAGAAATGCAATTGCCACAGATTCAAAGAGAAATGAGAATGTTTCTAGGAGTGGTTGGATACCTCTAGGCAATGGATTAATGTTTTTTCGATGTTAGCAAAACCATTAATACAGATGATCCGGAAAAGAGCAAAAGATCCGATTGATTGGAATGATGACTGCATAGAGGCATTTGTGAAACTAAGAAACTGTTTGTGTGAGGCTCCTGCTTTGGGCATGCCTGATTATTCAAAAGACTTTGCTTTGTTCTGTTGTGAGAGAGAAAATTGTGCACTTTCAGTTTTAACACAGAGACATGGATTGAGTCGACGTCCAGTGGCATATTTTTCAGCTACATTGGACCCAGTGGCTTCAGCATTGCCTGGCTGCTTAAAAGCAGTAGCTGCTACTTGTATGAGTCTGGAGCAAAGTGAGTCGATAGTGATGGGACATCCGGTAAAAGTTTTTGTCCCACATTCAGTTGAGATTCTTTTGACAAGAACAAGAACACAGCATCTCACCCCTAGTCAATTGACTAAGTATGAAAGAGTGATTTTGAGAGCTGAGAACGTGACTGTGATAAGGTGTACAATCATGAACCCAGCTACCCTACTGCCAGACCCTTGCGATGAGGAAGTGAGAGATGAGAGTGATCATGATTGTTTGGACGTGACTGAGTTATGCACGAAGCCCCGACCGGACATAAAAGAGACACCTTTGAAAGAGGCTGACCATGAGTTATTTGTAGACGGTTCCTGCCTCAGAACACAAGAAGGAGGACTAAGTGCTGCATATGCTGTTTGTAAAATATCGGGGGCAATTGAAGCATCCTGTTTACCTGGGGTCAAGTCTGCACAAGTAGCTGAATTGGTTGCCTTAACAATGGCATGTAAAAAGGGGAAAAATTGGAGAGTAACCATATTCACGGACAGTCAATATGGGTTCAGGGTTGTGCATGACTTCGGCCAGCTCTGGATGCAGAGGGGATTTCTGACTTCTTCAGGATCCCCTATAAGAAACAGCCAAAATGTGAAGGATTTGTTGGAAGCATTACAATTGCCAAAAGAGATAGCAGTTGTAAAATGTGCTGCACATCAGTCAGGAAATGACTATGTGACTGCTGGCAATAATTATGCTGACCAAGTGGCCAAGTACTGTGCCAAAAATACAGTGGCCATAAACCAAAAAATTGAAACGGGTGAAACCAGATGCCAACTTATGTTTTTCTCAGTACCAGAAACATGGGATGAGATTAGACAATTGCAGGAAGAAGTTGAGGAAAAGGAAAAGGAAATTTGGATAAAAGCAGCCTGTACAAAGAGACCACATGATGAGGTATGGGTGTATTTAGATGGAAGACCAGTCATGCCAGATTGTTTGCTTTCCAAAATGGCAAGAGTGTATCATGGAGCAACACACATAGGGAGAGACTCAATGATTAGGCTATTCAGACAGAGTTGGTACAATCCAAAATTCAGGGTAATCGCAGAAAGCCTTTGCCAAAGATGCTTAACCTGTCAGCAGCAAAATCCAGGTAGAAAGACAGTGGTAAGCTGGGGAAAGATTGGAAAGGCAGAAGGACCCTTCACTAGATTACAGTTAGATTTTATTGAATTGCCCCCATGCAATGGACTGAAATATATACTTGTCATAGTATGCCTTTTCTCAAGATGGGTGGAAGCCTATCCCACTCGAAGAAATGACAGTCTTACAGTTGCAAAATTGTTATTGAGGGAGTTAGTTCCGCGATTTGGTTTTCCAGTCACTTTGGAATCAGATAGAGGCCCTCATTTTAATAATGAAATAATTCGATTAATCTGTGCTGCATTTAACATTGAAAAAAACTGCACTGTGCTTATCGTCCAGAGGCTTCTGGAATTGTTGAGCAAATGAATGGCACAATCAAGTCAAGACTGGGGAAGGTGCGTGCATCCACAAAGCTGAAATGGCCAGATGCATTACCTCTTGTATTGATGAGTCTCAGAAGTATTCCAGACAGAAAAACAGGAAGGAGCCCACATGAGATTCTCATGGGAAGAGCCATGAGACAGGCATTTATTCCTGGGAATAAACTAATGAGTATAACTGATGATCTGGTATTGGACTATTGCAAAGGATTGGCTGAAATGATGCGTTCTGTCTCTCACCAGGTTGGAGAAGACGCAGTTGAAAGACAGCCAGACCAAGCGCATGATTTGAATCCTGGAGACTGGGTGCTAGTGAAGAAACACGCCAGAAAGTTGTGCCTAGCACCAAGGTGGGACAAACCACGGCAAGTCATACTAGTCACTACCACAGCAGTGAAGTGTGCAGGTTTGCCCAATTGGATTCATGCCAGCCATACCAGAAGAGTCCCGAGCCCATCAGAACAACAAGAGCAACCACTGACTGAACAGGCTGAAGCGTCAGGAGTTGTAAACTGTGACATTGAAGAATCTAGAGTAATAGATTCTGAAAGACAACCATATGACGAACAGCCAAGTACAAGTCAGGAAGACTGGATACCAGTCATTGAAATAATTGATGAAGTCATTGAAACCAGAAGAAGAACAGAACTGAAAAGACAGGAAAGTAGTCAGGAAAAGACAGGGGAAGAAGAACACACTCAGGTGGAAAATAAAAAAGACTTAAACGAACCTGAGGAGGGTAAAATAGAAGAACACGTTCAGGCGGAAGAAGAAAAGTTTGTATTAAGACCTGAACAGGATCAGATAGAGTTAGAAGAACAGGTTCAGGCAGAAGAAGAAAGGTTTGAAGTAAAACCTGAACAGGGTCAGATAGAATCAGAAGAACAAACTCAGGAAGAAGAACAAAATACGGTAAGACCTGAGCAGGTGGAAGTAAAAGAAGGTACAAGCTGTTAGACTTGGCTTTTTCAGCGGGTTTACCCCCAGACTTTTTGCTTTTTGGCCTCCTGTTTTTGACCCTGTGTGTGTTGGTTTTAGGACTCTGGGCACTTTACCACTGCTAATCAGTGCTAAAGTGCATATGCTCTCTGTGTAAATTGTGTTATGGATGGGTGTTTCCATGATTGGATATTTGATTTACCTGTTAGCCCCTAGTAAAGTGCACTGCGTATGCCAGGGCTGGTGAATCAAATGCTACTCGGGGGCCTGCAGCACTGGTTGTGCCACCCCCGTGAGTAGCCCTGAAAACGGTAACTCAGACCTGCCATTGCAGAAGTCTGCGCGCAGTTTGTAACTGCCATGTCGACTTGGCCAGTGCACACACTGGCCGGTCCCTAACCTTCCCTTTTCTTACATGTCAGACACCCCTCAGGTAGGCCCAAGGTACCCCTGTGGGCAGGGTGCAGTGTATGTGAAAGGTGGGACATGCCCTGGTGTGTGTGGCATGTCCTGATAGTGAATTACAGCCAATTTCGTTTTTCACTATTGCAAGGCTACCAGTTCCCCATAGGATAGAATGGGAGGTTTGTTTATAACATCTTATAAACATAACTGGCCCAGGGAATTCGGTAAGAAAATAGAATTTAGTATGCCTGAACTCAGAATCTAAAGATGCATCTTTTAGTGAAGGTGATTTTTACATTCTGTGTTTGAAAATACCACTTTTAGAAAGTAGGTGTTTTCTTGCTCAGTCATCCCGTGTGTCTCTGCTGGAATGTGGATTGCCTGTCTGGGTTTTGGATGACAGAAGGCTGGGGGAGCAGGAGGGGTGCCAGATGGTCTAGGTAGGTCAGGAAAGGGCTGAAGAGACCTGGGTTACGATAGGGGAGGAGATTTCCTTGAACCTCAAAGGGCCTGCTCTGCCTCTGACAAATGCCGTCTCCACCTCCTGCCAGGAATTCACACCAGAGAAGGCAGAACTGGTCCTGACCGGGCACAGGCCCTCTCTGCCTAAGAGATCAAAGGATTTTTGGACATAAATGCTGGGTCCCAGACCCCTGAACTTTAGAACTCATCTGGACAAGAAGACTGCCAAGAAGAAGAGCAGGAGAAGCTGCAAAAGGAACAACTGCTTTGCTGGGTGCTTTGCTGGGCTGACCTGCAGTGGCTGCTTTTGTCTTGGGCAGTGAAAGGCCTGGACTGGACTTTCTGCAACCTAAATTTGTGATCCTCTCCAAGGGCTTGAGGTAGAGCTTGCCCCCTGTTCACGAAGTCTCAGGAACAGCAAAGACTTCAAGTTTTTAGACCCGCAGCACTGGGGGCTGTGTGTTTTGTGCTGCAACCCGAAGAACACCAACTCGACGACGTCTACGACGCCACTGCCTACTCCGTGTGCTGAAGGCAACGCAGAGGGCAATGCCGCACCGCAACCCTGGTCTCACCGACGACGCCTGTTGGCGCTGCCACCGAGCCGCTGCTTGCACCGCGACCTGTGGGCACCGCACTCCGCACCGCCTCGCTTCACGCCAAAGCTTTGGCACCGCAGAGGGCACCGCCGCAATGCCGCACCGTGACCCTGGTCTCACCGACGACGCCTGTTGATGCCGCCACCGAGCCGCTGCTCGCACCGTGACCTGTGGGCACCGCACTCCGCACCGCCTGGCTTCACGAGGATGCCTTGGCCTGCCTGATGCTGCCACTTCCCGCCGAGATCGACCGCGCTGCTTGCACCGTGGTTCGGGGGCACCGCTCGTAAGTTACACGATGCACCGCCCTCATCCCACACCGCAGCCTTGGCCTACCGACGCCGGCGCCATCGACTCCAGTTCGTCAGCCGACGGCAGCGCTTCAGCAACGACGACGCCGCTGCTTGCACCGTGATCTGCCAGCACCGTGACGAGCACCGCCTTCATCTCGCACCGCGACCCTGGTCTCACCGACGACGCCATCTGATGCCGCCACCGAGCCGCTGCTCGCACCGCGACCTGAGGGCACCGCACGCCGCACTGCTGCACTTCGCACCGCAGCACCCGATGCCTGCCGACGCCAGTGCTCCTGACTCCATCAGAGAGGAGATCGACCTGCAACGCGTGTGACTTCGAGGGCCCCATCGCCCTGCATCTCTGAAAGGTACTGTTTGCGGGTCTTCCCGACACCGTAGCTGGCCTGCAACCCCGCGGTCAGCCAGAACTGTTTTGGATTTGTGTGTTCACGACGCCGTGGTAGCCCGGACGGCGCTATCCACACAAGGAACTCTTTTTAATCAGCGTATTTTTGAATTGTGAACTTTTAAGTATAGTATTGTGGTTCTTTATCGTTTTTGGTCTTGTTTTAATTATATAAAAATATTGGATATTTTTCTAAACTGGTGTGGTGTCCTTTTGTAGTGCGTACACTGTATTACTGTTGGTTATGTGCAAATGCTTTACACACTGCCTCTAAGATAAGCCTGACTGCTCGTGCCAAGCTACCAAGGGGGTGAGCAGGGGTTATTTTAGGAGTGTAACTCCCTTATCCTGACTAGGGTGGTGGTTTTGCCTGGCTTTGGCCCACGCCCAAGCCTACCAAAAATCCCATTTCTAACACAAGCACAGAAAACAGAGAAACAGAACAGATTGTGCCTAGAATAAATGAAATAAAAAGAATTTTACAAAGAGATAAGGAAGGTGAAAACGCAGTGCAAATCAAAAGAATCAGAAAGGGAGACAATTGGCCAACTGGAGTAAAGAAACTAAAATATCACTTGAGAAAATCTGAAAATAAACCAGAACAAGTAAACGAAGTCACAAGTTAAACACAATCTAAACAAACTTTGGCAAAGATAACTCGAAGAAGTCCAAGATTGAGAAACTTAAACAGGAGATACAAGGCTCCTGAATGGACTTACATCATACTTGAGGAATTTGAATCCCTAGATCTGACTGATGAAACAGAAGAAATTCATATTGTTCAGATTGATGAAAGCAAATTGAGGCCTCCTTAAGAACGAAAAAGGAAAGCCAAATTGACAAAGAAAAGATAAGAGAAAAGAAATTTTCTAAGGAATAAAATGGCAGAAATTGAAGTTACCGGGAAACCAAAATGTGGATTAAAAAGAAAGTGTTTTAGATTTTGTTTTTGTAGTATTTTGTTAGCAGCATTAGGGTGGTTATTCCTAACAGTAGGAGTACCTTTGTTAATGAAAACAAGTGACAAAAATAGTACAGATACTAATGTTAAGGTGGATAGAATAAAATAAACTGAAATAGAAATAGGGGTAGAAGATGAAGCAAACTATCATAATGAATCAGACTATAATACGTCCTCTAATGTGTTTATTAAATTGTTATTTCAATATGTTAGCACTATGGAGATTAATAATTGCTACGTGTGTATGAAGTTACCCTCATCAGTATCAGAAGTGATGACGTATCACCATATACCTTTAAGATATGGTGTGTCATGTAGTATTTTGTCAAGTTTATTTTATGCTACAGGGAGACTTAAATATTTTTATTCAGACATAGATGTAGTATTTTCTGAATTACCTATTAGAAAGAATATGAATCCAGTAGCCAGTAGTAAAAATGCACAGTTTATGGGTGAATTTTTCCTAACAATGAGTTCAATAGATTTAGTACAAGCACAAAAAGATAATCTAATATGTACATTAAGAAAAGAAGAAAAAGATTTTTGGGATTTAGTAGAAGAAAGGAGACAGGATTTAATAAAGAAGGCAACTGAACAGAAAACCCATGGCAAAGCTCATGCTGCGATGTCCCTGGATTTTGTGAAGAGGGGAAAATTCTGCCTCTATAGATTAAAGACAGATTATAACAATAATTACATTGGTTCCAGTGAATGTGAACACAACTTCCTAATTTTAGGAGGGTAGGGACTAAAAGGGGGAACTGATCCTGTATTTCCAGGAGTGTATTATGTTTGTGGGAACAATGCCTATTATAGGTTACCTGCAAGATGGTACGGGAGCTGTTATTTTGGAATAGTTTTTCCAAAGATCTATCATGTAGATAAAATCAGTGGAACCAATGAAAATTCTAATGGATTAACACGTAGAAGAAGAGCTAGTTTTTCTGAAATTGTAGGAGACATTTTTAGTGCATTGATATCCTCAGTTGGAGTCATTCTGAATTCACAGAAAATTTGTAAGTTATCAACCATAGTTGATCGTCTTTCTACAGACACTGCAGGAGGATTCTTAATGATTAACACGGAAATGGTTGCAATCAGGTCTATGGTTTTACAGAACCGTCTTGCTCTTGATATATTGTTAGCAAAAGAAGGTGGAGTCTGTGGCATGTTGAAAATTCAACACTGTTGCACTTATATTCCGGACAAGAGCAGAGAAATTAAAGGATATATTGAAAACATTACAAGAATGCATAAAGACTTGACCCAACTGGAGGTTGACAGTGTGTGGGGAAGACTAACAAAAAGTATAACATCAGTAGGGAAATGGTTTGTTGGTTTTGGGAAGGGTTTTCTAGGTCAAATAATAATACCATTAGTTATGATGATAACAGTAGTGATGATAATAATGATTACATATAAGTGTTGTAGAAGAGTTAGGAAAGAGAAAGTAAATTTTGAAAGAAAAGGAAAAGGACAGAAACGAAAGAGAAAATATGATGAAATACAGCTGGAAGAAATGAAAGGCAGATTATATAAGAAAATGAGAGATTTAGAAGGAAACAAGTTGATTGATGAAAAATTGAGAGGAGAAATAGAGAAAACTGAGAAATGTTAAAGTTGGTATCTGGGATGGGATGGGTAATTTTGTGACTGCTGGCAATAATTATGCTGACCAAGTGGCCAAGTACTGTGCCAAAAATACAGTGGCCATAAACCGAAAAATTGAAACGGGTGAAACCAGATGCCAACTTATGTTTTTCTCAGTACCAGAAACATGGGATGAGATTAGACAATTGCAGGAAGAAGTTGAGGAAAAGGAAAAGGAAATTTGGATAAAAGCAGCCTGTACAAAGAGACCACATGATGAGGTATGGGTGTATTTAGATGGAAGACCAGTCATGCCAGATTGTTTGCTTTCCAAAATGGCAAGAGTGTATCATGGAGCAACACACATAGGGAGAGACTCAATGATTAGGCTATTCAGACAGAGTTGGTACAATCCAAAATTCAGGGTAATCGCAGAAAGCCTTTGCCAAAGATGCTTAACCTGTCAGCAGCAAAATCCAGGTAGAAAGACAGTGGTAAGCTGGGGAAAGATTGGAAAGGCAGAAGGACCCTTCACTAGATTACAGTTAGATTTTATTGAATTGCCCCCATGCAATGGACTGAAATATATACTTGTCATAGTATACCTTTTCTCAAGATGGGTGGAAGCCTATCCCACTCGAAGAAATGACAGTCTTACAGTTGCAAAATTGTTATTGAGGGAGTTAGTTCCGCGATTTGGTTTTCCAGTCACTTTGGAATCAGATAGAGGCCCTCATTTTAATAATGAAATAATTCGATTAATCTGTGCTGCATTTAACATTGAAAAAAAACTGCACTGTGCTTATCGTCCAGAGGCTTCTGGAATTGTTGAGCAAATGAATGGCACAATCAAGTCAAGACTGGGGAAGGTGCGTGCATCCACAAAGCTGAAATGGCCAGATGCATTACCTCTTGTATTGATGAGTCTCAGAAGTATTCCAGACAGAAAAACAGGAAGGAGCCCACATGAGATTCTCATGGGAAGAGCCATGAGACAGGCATTTATTCCTGGGAATAAACTAATGAGTATAACTGATGATCTGGTATTGGACTATTGCAAAGGATTGGCTGAAATGATGCGTTCTGTCTCTCACCAGGTTGGAGAAGACGCAGTTGAAAGACAGCCAGACCAAGCGCATGATTTGAATCCTGGAGACTGGGTGCTAGTGAAGAAACACGCCAGAAAGTTGTGCCTAGCACCAAGGTGGGACAAACCACGGCAAGTCATACTAGTCACTACCACAGCAGTGAAGTGTGCAGGTTTGCCCAATTGGATTCATGCCAGCCATACCAGAAGAGTCCCGAGCCCATCAGAACAACAAGAGCAACCACTGACTGAACAGGCTGAAGCGTCAGGAGTTGTAAACTGTGACATTGAAGAATCTAGAGTAATAGATTCTGAAAGACAACCATATGACGAACAGCCAAGTACAAGTCAGGAAGACTGGATACCAGTCATTGAAATAATTGATGAAGTCATTGAAACCAGAAGAAGAACAGAACTGAAAAGACAGGAAAGTAGTCAGGAAAAGACAGGGGAAGAAGAACACACTCAGGTGGAAAATAAAAAAGACTTAAACGAACCTGAGGAGGGTAAAATAGAAGAACACGTTCAGGCGGAAGAAGAAAAGTTTGTATTAAGACCTGAACAGGATCAGATAGAGTTAGAAGAACAGGTTCAGGCAGAAGAAGAAAGGTTTGAAGTAAAACCTGAACAGATAGAATCAGAAGAACAAACTCAGGAAGAAGAACAAAATACGGTAAGACCTGAGCAGGTGGAAGTAAAAGAAGGTACAAGCTGTTAGACTTGGCTTTTTCAGCGGGTTTACCCCCAGACTTTTTGCTTTTTGGCCTCCTGTTTTTGACCCTGTGTGTGTTGGTTTTAGGACTCTGGGCACTTTACCACTGCTAATCAGTGCTAAAGTGCATATGCTCTCTGTGTAAATTGTGTTATGGATGGGTGTTTCCATGATTGGATATTTGATTTACCTGTTAGCCCCTAGTAAAGTGCACTGCGTATGCCAGGGCTGGTGAATCAAATGCTACTCGGGGGCCTGCAGCACTGGTTGTGCCACCCCCGTGAGTAGCCCTGAAAACGGTAACTCAGACCTGCCATTGCAGAAGTCTGCGCGCAGTTTGTAACTGCCATGTCGACTTGGCCAGTGCACACACTGGCCGGTCCCTAACCTTCCCTTTTCTTACATGTCAGACACCCCTCAGGTAGGCCCAAGGTACCACTGTGGGCAGGGTGCAGTGTATGTGAAAGGTGGGACATGCCCTGGTGTGTGTGGCATGTCCTGATAGTGAATTACAGCCAATTTCGTTTTTCACTATTGCAAGGCTACCAGTTCCCCATAGGATAGAATGGGAGGTTTGTTTATAACATCTTATAAACATAACTGGCCCAGGGAATTCGGTAAGAAAATAGAATTTAGTATGCCTGAACTCAGAATCTAAAGATGCATCTTTTAGTGAAGGTGATTTTTACATTCTGTGTTTGAAAATACCACTTTTAGAAAGTAGGTGTTTTCTTGCTCAGTCATCCCGTGTGTCTCTGCTGGAATGTGGATTGCCTGTCTGGGTTTTGGATGACAGAAGGCTGGGGGAGCAGGAGGGGTGCCAGATGGTCTAGGTAGGTCAGGAAAGGGCTGAAGAGACCTGGGTTACGATAGGGGGAGGAGATTTCCTTGAACCTCAAAGGGCCTGCTCTGCCTCTGACAAATGCCGTCTCCACCTCCTGCCAGGAATTCACACCAGAGAAGGCAGAACTGGTCCTGACCGGGCACAGGCCCTCTCTGCCTAAGAGATCAAAGGATTTTTGGACATAAATGCTGGGTCCCAGACCCCTGAACTTTAGAACTCATCTGGACAAGAAGACTGCCAAGAAGAAGAGCAGGAGAAGCTGCAAAAAGGAACAACTGCTTTGCTGGGTGCTTTGCTGGGCTGACCTGCAGTGGCTGCTTTTGTCTTGGGCAGTGAAAGGCCTGGACTGGACTTTCTGCAACCTAAATTTGTGATCCTCTCCAAGGGCTTGAGGTAGAGCTTGCCCCCTGTTCACGAAGTCTCAGGAACAGCAAAGACTTCAAGTTTTTAGACCCGCAGCACTGGGGGCTGTGTGTTTTGTGCTGCAACCCGAAGAACACCAACTCGACGACGTCTACGACGCCACTGCCTACTCCGTGTGCTGAAGGCAACGCAGAGGGCAATGCCGCACCGCAACCCTGGTCTCACCGACGACGCCTGTTGGCGCTGCCACCGAGCCGCTGCTTGCACCGCGACCTGTGGGCACCGCACTCCGCACCGCCTGGCTTCACGAGGATGCCTTGGCCTGCCTGATGCTGCCACTTCCCGCCGAGATCGACCGCGCTGCTTGCACCGTGGTTCGGGGGCACCGCTCGTAAGTTACACGATGCACCGCCCTCATCCCACACCGCAGCCTTGGCCTACCGACGCCGGCGCCATCGACTCCAGTTCGTCAGCCGACGGCAGCGCTTCAGCAACGACGACGCCGCTGCTTGCACCGTGATCTGCCAGCACCGTGACGAGCACCGCCTTCATCTCGCACCGCGACCCTGGTCTCACCGACGACGCCATCTGATGCCGCCACCGAGCCGCTGCTCGCACCGCGACCTGAGGGCACCGCACGCCGCACTGCTGCACTTCGCACCGCAGCACCCGATGCCTGCCGACGCCAGTGCTCCTGACTCCATCAGAGAGGAGATCGACCTGCAACGCGTGTGACTTCGAGGGCCCCATCGCCCTGCATCTCTGAAAGGTACTGTTTGCGGGTCTTCCCGACACCGTAGCTGGCCTGCAACCCCGCGGTCAGCCAGAACTGTTTTGGATTTGTGTGTTCACGACGCCGTGGTAGCCCGGACGGCGCTATCCACACAAGGAACTCTTTTTAATCAGCGTATTTTTGAATTGTGAACTTTTAAGTATAGTATTGTGGTTCTTTATCGTTTTTGGTCTTGTTTTAATTATATAAAAATATTGGATATTTTTCTAAACTGGTGTGGTGTCCTTTTGTAGTGCGTACACTGTATTACTGTTGGTTATGTGCAAATGCTTTACACACTGCCTCTAAGATAAGCCTGACTGCTCGTGCCAAGCTACCAAGGGGGTGAGCAGGGGTTATTTTAGGAGTGTAACTCCCTTATCCTGACTAGGGTGGTGGTTTTGCCTGGCTTTGGCCCACGCCCAAGCCTACCAAAAATCCCATTTCTAACACAAGCACAGAAAACAGAGAAACAGAACAGATTGTGCCTAGAATAAATGAAATAAAAAGAATTTTACAAAGAGATAAGGAAGGTGAAAACGCAGTGCAAATCAAAAGAATCAGAAAGGGAGACAATTGGCCAACTGGAGTAAAGAAACTAAAATATCACTTGAGAAAATCTGAAAATAAACCAGAACAAGTAAACGAAGTCACAAGTTAAACACAATCTAAACAAACTTTGGCAAAGATAACTCGAAGAAGTCCAAGATTGAGAAACTTAAACAGGAGATACAAGGCTCCTGAATGGACTTACATCATACTTGAGGAATTTGAATCCCTAGATCTGACTGATGAAACAGAAGAAATTCATATTGTTCAGATTGATGAAAGCAAATTGAGGCCTCCTTAAGAACGAAAAAGGAAAGCCAAATTGACAAAGAAAAGATAAGAGAAAAGAAATTTTCTAAGGAATAAAATGGCAGAAATTGAAGTTACCGGGAAACCAAAATGTGGATTAAAAAGAAAGTGTTTTAGATTTTGTTTTTGTAGTATTTTGTTAGCAGCATTAGGGTGGTTATTCCTAACAGTAGGAGTACCTTTGTTAATGAAAACAAGTGACAAAAATAGTACAGATACTAATGTTAAGGTGGATAGAATAAAATAAACTGAAATAGAAATAGGGGTAGAAGATGAAGCAAACTATCATAATGAATCAGACTATAATACGTCCTCTAATGTGTTTATTAAATTGTTATTTCAATATGTTAGCACTATGGAGATTAATAATTGCTACGTGTGTATGAAGTTACCCTCATCAGTATCAGAAGTGATGACGTATCACCATATACCTTTAACATATGGTGTGTCATGTAGTATTTTGTCAAGTTTATTTTATGCTACAGGGAGACTTAAATATTTTTATTCAGACATAGATGTAGTATTTTCTGAATTACCTATTAGAAAGAATATGAATCCAGTAGCCAGTAGTAAAAATGCACAGTTTATGGGTGAATTTTTCCTAACAATGAGTTCAATAGATTTAGTACAAGCACAAAAAGATAATCTAATATGTACATTAAGAAAAGAAGAAAAAGATTTTTTGGATTTAGTAGAAGAAAGGAGACAGGATTTAATAAAGAAGGCAACTGAACAGAAAACCCATGGCAAAGCTCATGCTGCGATGTCCCTGGATTTTGTGAAGAGGGGAAAATTCTGCCTCTATAGATTAAAGACAGATTATAACAATAATTACATTGGTTCCAGTGAATGTGAACACAACTTCCTAATTTTAGGAGGGTAGGGACTAAAAGGGGGAACTGATCCTGTATTTCCAGGAGTGTATTATGTTTGTGGGAACAATGCCTATTATAGGTTACCTGCAAGATGGTACGGGAGCTGTTATTTTGGAATAGTTTTTCCAAAGATCTATCATGTAGATAAAATCAGTGGAACCAATGAAAATTCTAATGGATTAACACGTAGAAGAAGAGCTAGTTTTTCTGAAATTGTAGGAGACATTTTTAGTGCATTGATATCCTCAGTTGGAGTCATTCTGAATTCACAGAAAATTTGTAAGTTATCAACCATAGTTGATCGTCTTTCTACAGACACTGCAGGAGGATTCTTAATGATTAACACGGAAATGGTTGCAATCAGG
The DNA here is from genome assembly GCA_963921515.1 of Calotriton arnoldi. Lineage (NCBI taxonomy): Eukaryota > Metazoa > Chordata > Amphibia > Caudata > Salamandridae > Calotriton > Calotriton arnoldi. The sequence goes on from CAWUFW010002625.1 coordinate 395,971, forward strand.
TCTATGGTTTTACAGAACCGTATTGCTCTTGATATATTGTTAGCAAAAGAAGGTGGAGTCTGTGGCATGTTGAAAATTCAACACTGTTGCACTTATATTCCGGACAAGAGCAGAGAAATTAAAGGATATATTGAAAACATTACAAGAATGCATAAAGACTTGACCCAACTGGAGGTTGACAGTGTGTGGGGAAGACTAACAAAAAGTATAACATCAGTAGGGAAATGGTTTGTTGGTTTTGGGAAGGCGGTTTTCTAGGTCAAATAATAATACCATTAGTTATGATGATAACAGTAGTGATGATAATAATGATTACATATAAGTGTTGTAGAAGAGTTAGGAAAGAGAAAGTAAATTTTGAAAGAAAAGGAAAAGGACAGAAACGAAAGAGAAAATATGATGAAATACAGCTGGAAGAAATGAAAGGCAGATTATATAAGAAAATGAGAGATTTAGAAGGAAACAAGTTGATTGATGAAAAATTGAGAGGAGAAATAGAGAAAACTGAGAAATGTTAAAGTTGGTATCTGGAATGGGATGGGTAATTTTGTGATGGCTTAAGATGCCATCAGAGAGGGGATTGATGGAGCAAGGACTCGTAAATGAGACTTGCTCGGAAGCAATCCTCTCGTTTTAACTCATTAACGAATAACTAACAACGTGTTTGTAATTAATAATTCGCATTTAGAAAAAGACACGCGGGAGAATGAAGCTTGCCTATGTATTTACTTACTACAATAACATGAACGAAGGACTAAAACGCACTTTAACAGGGAATCTTTACTGCGCATGCGCCTACTACATCTACGTAGTATGACGTACTAATGCTTGGAGGGAAAATCTTGCGCTGCGCAATAGACGATAAAATGGTCGCTTGAAAGCTCACATGCATGCCACCTGCTTAGCTGAAATAGAAAGTAAGTTTTATACTAACGCAAATGCAGAAAGGGAAATAATAAATGGAGTGGGTTAGAGTAGAGGTTGGTGGTATACAGTGAAACCATTTATTTTTGAGAATAACATTTCTTCTTTTGACTTTATTATTAGTGCGCATTTGGGCCCTCTACACTTGTCTGAATTGAGCTGACTGACGTAATCCCACGCATGCGCACCCGAGAGAGAATACGGAAAGATGAGTAAGGACTTGTCACGCGTCCAAGGCCAGCGAAGATGTGCCCTGGGAACATGAGGGTGAAGAGTTCCTATGAAGGAGCTTTATTCATAACGTTGCAACATTTTGTATTAATAAAGTTTGGAGATGTATGGGAAAGGAAATTATTTAATAAAGTTTGAGGGGAGGGATTTGAAGACAATGGTTTAAAGAAATAAGTGAAATGTAAGCATGGTGTGACGATCATCCCCCTTCACCTGCCCAATCAGAGTTAGTATTTTGTAAAATTGAAACATTAATGGGTGGTACATGGCTATGGAAAGGTATAATTGAGGTAGTTTTAGTTAGTTAGAGATGTTATGTCTTTTGGGAGCCAGCTTTACGGGAGCACAGAAGCAGAGCTCGGGATGCTGTTGGTGCTGTGGGTGGTGCTGATGCTGTGAGACGCTGATGAAGAAATCGAATGCAGAACCATCTATTTGACTTAATTGGGTTAGAAAGAAGATCGCGGAAGAACCACGAGGAGGAAGAGAGTGTCAGAGAGGGGTGCGACGTAGTCGTCGGTATCTAAAGAGGTGAAGTATCCTGTCCTGATTTCCTGTCCTGAAGTCTTTGTCTCCTGATCTATCCCGGGAGACCCTTACCAGCCCTTTGGCCAGGGGGTTGGTCTTCACACCATACTTGGTCAATATAAATATGTCGTATTGATAGATGTCCTTCTCTCTCTGTCCTCTTCTTTCTGAGCATAGTTATTGTGTGGATCTGAATTGCTAAATGTCTATTGAAACTTGATTGAATTGACACTCTTGCGAATGAGGGTGTTTGTACTGAAACGTTTGAGATGGTTCATACGCAATTAATTTAGATAAAGGTTTGAAAACTTCCCGAGTCTGTGATTATTTCATTTAATCAAGAAATGTTTAATAAAGTTACGTTAATTATCACCATCAACTAGTTCCAACTAATGGTCCATTGACCAGAGGAAAGAACTAATTGATCAGTGAACGGTTTAGTTAGGGAAAGAAATAACTAGATCTTGAAATATGAAAAACATAAACTAAGGTCCCAGCGGTCTACTTGCTGTTTAGTGGAAATAGTTATATGGGTCCAAGTGAGTATATGGTAGTGGAATATCTGTTGTTGGTATACCGCTGGATCACCTGCAAGCAGAGGGGACAGAGTCTATGCCACTCAGGAGTGACCAGGAGGCATGGAAGACGAATGTCCACCGATGTCGGGTCTTGCAGAAAAGCTGACGGTGATCTTGGAGCTGAAGCTGTGCGGACCAGGCAATGCTGTGGAAGACCAGGAGCCGTTCATGAGCTGTCTCACATCGGATGTCGGGAGTTGAGGGGTCAGTGTCCGGCGGGAGCACCAACAAGCCTTGGCAACTGCAACCAACAGTAAAAGCGAAAAAGGTGCAGTGTCAGGACCAGCAAGGTCCAGGTGACTCACCACAATCAGGGGAGTCAGAACAGGCCCGGAGCAATCAGGCGAGTCTTCTGAAATCAAAGAAGACCCTCACGAGGACCCACAGGCCGGAGGCACTGGAGTTGCAAGAGAATCTTGAGCAGCTCACCAAAGATGCAGGCACACGGTGCAAGCAATGTGAAGAGGACTAAGATAATGGTCACAGGAGATGAATGAATGAATGAAGGAACATTTATAAAGCGCATGGTTACCCAGGGGCATCCCAGCGCTAAGACGTCCAGTAAGCTACAAGGAAAGTAAGCTACGAGGAGTTTAATGAAAAAGAAAAGATTTCAAAAGTTTTCTGAACTTGAGGTGTTCAGGTTCGGAGCGTATGTGGAGGGGAATGCTATTCCAGAGTCTAGATGCGTTATATGTAAACAATCGGCCTCCACTACGTACACGTTTAATCTTCGGTACACAAATTAATCCTTTTTTCCCCGATCTAAGGACTCTGTTGGGTACATAAGGTTTACTCCAGGGACGGATCAAGGGCGGGCCCTTTCCTGAAAATGACTTCTGGGTGATGCACAGGGCCTTAAATTGCACTCTTTCCTGGACGGATAACCAATGCAGGGTAGCAAGAGCAGGCCTTGCAGAGGAACGTTTGGGAATTTTCAGGAGCGTTCAGGCCGCACAGTTCTGTACTGTTTGTAGTCTTTTAATGGTAGCCTGGGGGGCTCCCAAGTAGAGGGCATTGGCGTAATCGAGCCGTGAGAGAACGAGAGCCTGCACCAGCAGTCGTCTTGCCGCAAACGGGAGCATGGGGAGTATCTTTCTAAACCTTCTTAGTAGGCCATAACAGCTCGCAGCCACTATGCGTGATTGCTCTCTAAAATCGAGATTGCAATCAATCCATACTCCTAGACTCTTTACTTGTTTTTTTGGGGCAGGAGGGGAGCCTAGGCATTTGGGCCACAGGTGATCCACCTTTAGGGGGGCAGACTTCCCCAAAAGCAGGAGTTCAGTCTTGGATCCGTTAAGTTTCAGAAAAGAATTACTCATCCAATTAAAAACTTTCTGAAGACAGGTGGATAAATCAGGGTCTGGTTGGTTGGCTTGCTTCAAGGAGACAATTAGTTGTGCTTGGGTTTGAGGCTACTTGGATCCTGAAGATCTTGGAGGAAGGAAGCTAAAAAGCCATTGCAACGGCAAGTCGATGCGGTGCACAGTGGTTTGGTTCTTGTGGCTCTGGCGAGGGATACTGGCCTCAAACTTGGTGAGAGGACAGGGCAGGACTCAAGGGATGTGATGAACCACCACATGTGTTGCTGAGCCTATCAGAGTCCGTGGGAGCCCAGGATCAGCAAACCGGTCAGCTTTGTTGCGGTTATTTCTTCAGGTGTCTTGGATGCCCACAGGCCTTGGAAGGTTCCTGTATGGAGCACAGGCACGGATGTTGCAGCAGGCGAGCAGGGTGACGAGACCAGGAGCAGCAGGAGTAGTCTTCCCAGTTGCAGTCTTGATACCCAGAGCGAAGTCCAGCGAAGTCCAGAGTGCCCAGACGGTCAAAGAATAAGTGGTATCTTGATATGAATCTTGCCCCATGACGAATCTAGGGACCCACCTACAGGTAAGCCCTTAAGTACCCTGAGGAAAGGGTTGGGACGCCTCAGGGTTCCGTCCCAGGGTAGAGGTCAGGCAGTGGAGAGGATACTCCCATGTCCTTTGTCCAGTTTCATACCAGAACGGGAGGCAACGGCTCCATCAGCTGTTTGAATGGGACTATGCAAGGAGGGCACCAAATGTGCCCCTCAAGCAGACTGAGTGGTGCTGGCAAGCGCTCCCACCCGGTCCCAATACACTAAACCCTGTCTGGGAGGTGGTCACACCTCCCTGTGACAGGATACCTATTGTTCTGCTTTCCCCTGCTCGAGCTTGGCTCAGCAGCAGGAGGGCAGAATCGTGTCTCTGGCCGGCAGCAGCCATGTTGTGCTGTCCGGGTCTGGAAGACTGGTACCCGGAGCACTGAGGGCCTCCCGGAGGAGCTTTACAGTGCATGGAATCATACCTCCCACACCGTATACGGTGTTGGAGGTATGATTCCAGCATGTACAGCCAGTTTATAGATGGTCATTGCATAATGACGCATGGTCACTCTATGTATCGTAATGGCTGATGCACTTACAACCCGGGAGAAGGGACTCTGAAGGTTGTAGGGGTGTCCTGTTCATGCTGGGACACCTTCACACTTAAAACTGAGCACCCTGCCTTCAGGATTGAAAGGCCTGCTTTAGGGGAGACTTATAGGTTTTAAGTGCAGTGACCTTAGATAGAGGAAACCCTATCATACGTGGTGCTAGCACCAGCTTACACAGGCTGCTATGGCAGGCCTGTAGTTACAGTTTGAGTGGTCTCCCATGGGTGGCATAATACATGCTTCATCCCAAGGGGGACCCCTGGTGTACCTATGCCCTGGGTACCTCAGTACCATATACTAGGGACTTATAAGGGTACACCAGAATCCAATCTGGGATGCACCTGAGTACTTACCATACCCAATTTAGAGGAGAAAGCACAGAGACTGGGGTCCTGATTACCAGGATCCCAGTCAGAATAGTCAGAAACAGCAAAGCACCATGCAAAAAGTGGGGGTAACCATAAAAGCAGATCCTACTTTCCTACACAACTCCCACTCCCCCCCACCCCAAATGTAAGGAGATGAGACTAACCTTGCCCAGTTGAGTCTTCATTTTCTAAGTGGAAATATCTGGAGAGTCCATCTGCATTGGCATGGTTACTTCCAGGTCTATGTTCCTCTGTATAGTCCATCCCCTGTAGGGAAATAGACCACCTCAAAAGTTTGTGGTTTTCACCCTTCATCCGTTTAAGCCATAAGAGGGGCTTGTGGTCTGTCTGAACAATGAAGTGAGTGCCAAACAGGTATGGCTCAGCTTCTTCAAGACCCAGACCACAGCAAAGTCTTCCCTCTCAATAGCTGACCAACGTTTCTCCCTGGGGGTCAACCTGCTGATAAAAGCTACTGGTTGATCCTGGCCCTCTGTATTTAGTTGTGATAACACAGCCCCTACCCCTATCTAAGATGCATCTGTCTGGACAATGAACGTTTTAGAGTAGTCAGGACTTTGCAGGATGGGACCAGTGCACATGGCCTGCTTCAGGTCATCAAATGCCTTTTGACAGCTTACTGTCCACTGAACTTTCTTGGGCATTTTCTTAGATGTAAGATCATTCAGGGGAGTCAAAATGGACCCATATGCCTTGGCAAATCTTCTGTAGAACCCAGTCAGGCCCAAGAAAGCTCTGACCTGAGTCTGGGTAGTGGGAGCAATCCAGTCCACAATGGTTTGGATTTTGCTCTCCAATGGTTGAACCTGGCCTCCACCTACCAGCCAGGTGGCCAAAGCACACAACCTTGCTCTGCCCTATCTGCCACTTGGTTGCCTTGATAGTGAGGCCTGCCTTTCGCAGGGCCTCCAGAACATTTCTGAGGTGGACCAGGTGATCCTCCCAGGTGGAGCTAAAGACAGCTATATCATCTAGATATGCTGTACTATAGGCTTCCAGACCTGTTAGGACTTTGTTCACCAACCTCTGAAATGTGGCAGGTGCATTCTTCAGACCAAAGGGCATCACAATAAATTGATAATGCTCACTAGGGGTTGAAAATACTGTTTTTGGTTTGTCATCATCAGCTAGTTTGATTTGCCAGTAGCCAGCAGTCAGGTCAAATGTAATCAGAACTTGGCTGAGGCCAAAGTATCTATAAGTTCATCTGCCCTTGGAATAGGATGGGCATCAGTCCTAGAGACTGCATTGAGGCCTCTGTAGTCCACACAAAACATCATCTCTCTTTTTCCACCCTTGCTGTGAGATTTGGCACAAGGGCTACTGGACTAGCCCAGGGGCTATTTGAAGGCTCAATTCCAGGATCTTTTGGACCTCTGTCCTAATGCAATCCCTGACAGGGTCAGGGTGTCTGTTGATTTTACTCTTTACAAGCAGGCTGTAACCTGTGTCCACTTCATGTGTACACCAGGTGGTCTGACTGGGTGTCAGGGAGAACATATGTCTGCACAGATTGAGGACTTGCCTACAATCAGCTTGCTGTTGTTCAGTGAAGCTGCCTGTCAAGACTACTCCATCCATTGACCCACCATCAGGGTTCTGAGAGAGGAGATCAGGGAGAGGGTCACTCTCTTCCTCCTGCCCCTCATCAGTTGCCATGAGCAAGCCCATGTCAGCACTGTCTACAAAAGGTTTCAGGCGGTTCACATGAAGTACCGTTCTAAGGAACCTCTCGTAGGCAAACAGAAGGCAGGGTAGCAAGACATCCCATTTTCACGTAAGCTTTTCTGGGAGTCCCATAATCATACCCTTTAGGGTCTTGTTGAACCTTTCACAACCATTGCACTGTGGATGGTAGGGTGTGGTAAACTTGTAGTTCACTCCACACTCTTTCCACATGGCAGTGATGTAACTAGATTTGAAGTTTGTACCTCAGTCTGTTAAGACCTCCTTAGGGAAGCCCACTCTGGAAATGATTCCCAGGAGGGCCCTGACCACCACAGTAGCTGTGGTAGTCCTAAGGGGAATAACTTTTGGGTACCTAGTGGCATGGTCCACCACCACTAGGACGTAACTGGGCCCAGATGAAGTTGGAGGGTTCAAGGGACCAACAATGCCAATCCCTACGCTCTCAAATGGGACCTCAACCATTGGAAGTGGAATTAAGGGGGCCTTTGTGGTGCCACCTGTCTTACCAATGGCTTGGCAGGTGGCACAGGACCGACAAAACTCCTTGGTGTCTTCAGACATATGGGGCCAGTGAAAGTGAGGGACAAGCCTGTCCCAAGTCTTGCTTTGCCCTAAGTGTCCCGCAAGCGGAATATCATGTGCTAGGGAGAGGAGGAAACCTCTGAACCTCTGGGGTATTACCAACCTCCTGGTGGCACCAGGCTTGCGGTCTCTACCCGCAGAGTCCAAAAGCGCATCTTCGCAATAGATCCTATGGGACCCACTGATATTCCCTGCTTCTTCAGCAGCAGCTTGCTGTCTGAGGGGTTTAAGAGAGGGGCAGGTCTGCTGCTCCAAACTCAAGTCTACCCTGGAAGGCCCCCCTGCCCCAAGAATTCTGCCTGGTCAGGCCCAAGTTCCTCTGGGACAGTACCTTCACAGGGACTGAGATCATCTCCCTCAGGAGGCTGATCTTCACTGGGAGTTTGTGAGTAGGATAAAGCCTTACCCTTCCTGCTCCTTCTCTTGAGAGGCACCTGGTCCATTTTTCCAGGGTCCAGTGCCTTGTCAGTGCTGAGCTGTTTGGCTAGAGCCCTGGGGACAGCAAACACACTGGCAGAGATGGCCATCATCTCTGCATGAGTCCTAAACTCTACTTCAGCCCAGGCTGAAGTTTCTAGATCATTGCCGAACAGACAATCTACAGGTAGGTCTGGAGATACCACAACCTTTTAGGTACAGTTACCCATCCCCAGCTGAGGTTCACAACTGCCAAGGAATGATCAGTCCTGACATTGCTAGCGTTGGTGACTTGGTACATTTGTCCAAGTATGATCAGATCAGGGGACACAAGTTTCTCTGTCACCATAGTGACACTGGCCCCTGTGTCCCTGTAAGCCATTGCTTCTTTTCCATTAATTAAAGGATGTTGTCTGTACTTGCCCAAGTTAGTGGGACTTACCAGTAAGGTGGCAAGGTCAATGCCACCATCACTGACTAGAACAACCTGAGCTGGAGGTCTGACCCCTCTCAGAACCCAAGGTTAACCCCACTAATCCCTTGGTTGCTGTACTATCACTGGTACTTGTGATAGGGGGAGCAGGTGCCTTAGGGGCAGTGGTAGTAGGAGTCTCCTTGGCCTTTGGACAATCAGCATCCCTTGTCCAATGGCTCTTTACCTTACAAATGTAGCACCAAGGTTTCTTTTTGCCTTTCTTGTAATTTTGGGACTCACCCCCAGATGCAGGTTTTTGGGGCCCTTGTGAAGACTATTTTTTATCTTTACCCTTGTCCCCACCCATATCGTGGGATTTAGAAGAATCTTACTTCTTCTGGTCACCTCCATTACCATAGTTTTTCTGCGTAACCCTGGTGCGGATACATTTCTCTGCCTTCTTTCCCAATTCTTGGGGAGAGGTCAGATCAGAGTCCACCAGGTACTGAAGCAAAAGTTGGTTCTGATAGTTATTAAGGATGTGCTCCCTCATGATCAAATTGTACAATCCCTCATAGTCCTGTACCTTGCTTCCATGAAGCCAGCCTTACAGAGCCTTAATAGCACTGTCTACAAAATCTACCCAGTTCTGGGTGTGTGCTTTCTGGGTGTCACTGAACTTAATCCTATACTGTTCAGTGGTTAAGTCAAACCCATCTATGAGAGCACTCTTCAGTCCTGAGTAATTGTCAGCATCCTCTTCTCTAAGAGTGAGGAGCTTCCTTTGTTAGCAAAGGAGAGCCACAGGATAGCTGTCCACTTCCCTTGAGGGACCGTCTGTACTTTACAGGCCCTCTCTAAAGCAGTGATCCATTTGTGGATGTCATCACCCTAATGGTAAGGAGGGACTATCCTGGTCAGGTTCTTAGTGTCAAAGGAGGGTTCCCTGTTCCTAGGGACACTGGGGCTGCCACTATGGGACTCTAGTCCCAAATATTTCCTAGCCTTCTGTGCTTCCAGGAACTCCTTGTCAAGGGCCAACTGATACTTCCTGAGTCTGAGTCTCAGTTTCTCCAGGCGGATCCTCTGGTTTTCCCTATCTATGGAGTCATCCCTCTTGTTAGAGGAGGATGTTCCTACAGACGTTTCAGAGGCAATGGCCTCTGCAGAGGAGGAACTAATCCTCTTTTGCTTACCCTGTACCCTCCCAGGTGGAATAAAGGGGGACCTACTTCTCGGGACACCGTCTGTGCTATCTGCACTGTCCTCTGGGGGATCCGAGCTCTCCAGGGGGGAGTCATTAGACTCCTCCTGGTTAGGGTCAGAATCTAGATCAAGGAGGGGTTCCCTCCTTACCCATCTTCTGTCCCCTGCCCACCCACTTGGTCCTGCTCCTCTGACCCACCAGCTTTCTGGAGGTCATCTTGCAGTAACACCTCTAAGAGGCGTTGAGTGATAGGGCTTTTCTCTGTCTTAAGTTTCCTAGATGAACACAGGGCTCTCAGTTCCTGGAACGTGAGGCCACTGTATCTAGAAGGCAGAGAGCCACTGGCTTCTCCTACTGAAGACATGCTAGGTGTAGTGTGGTGTTGCACCTACCTAACCTAGTGGGAACTAACTATCTGAGGTTGGAGAAAGGGTTGTGCTAGACCCTTAACTTCCCAACCCTAAGTTCAGTAGAACTTACTTATTCTAAGCTATATTATATGTGCCTAATATTAGTGATAGTTTTTCAATTAATCCACACCAAGATTATCTGGTAAACCAATGCAGGCTTCAATTCAAACCGCTGCACACCAATGTGAGAAGGTGGCTTGGTATATGGTGCAAACCTATGTAAGTGGGCACCATGCACCAATCCAGAAAACCCTTATGGTGATTTTAGTGGTCTTAGACAACCTTAGAAAGCCTCTAAGTAAAAGCTGTGGAGAGCAGCCTTCAGGCTTAGTCCAGAAGGAGTGTAAAGCAGGTTGTTTCACCAGAGCATAATCTTATTGATATAGATTAAGTGAAAATGAACCACAAAGTGTATTTATAAAATTATGTATTGATTATAAGACACTCAATCAAACATACAAATATCTCCTACCCGGAGATATACGCAATGCACGCAATACTTTGCAATAAAAACAGCTAAGTAGCACAAATACACAGTGGTCGCCGGGGGAGACCTAACCATATACTAAAATAGTGGTATGCGAACCACGACTCAATTCAAAATATACCCAGAAGACGTAGAAGTGCCTGGGAACCAAGGAACTATCTGCGGTAAGTAACCAGTAACCCCACGGAGGCCGTGTGCAGAGTGGGAACACAACCGCGGGCGCAATACAAGTCAATGGGTATGTCGAGGTTGCAATTTTAAAGAGGAAGGACCCTTCCCAGTGGACCCTGATGAAACCCCATGGAAGACAGAAGGTTGGAGAGCCACATCAGCCGTGGATACCCTAGTAATCAGGTTACCTACACCAGGAAAGCCGGGTGCATAGATGTGAAGTGGCGTCGGAAACCGACGACGAACTCAATGGAGGACTTCAGGAAGATGCCGCTGCTGGAGAAGGTGAAAGTGTCCGGTGGGATCCAAAGGTGGATTCAAAATGTTAAGTACCTGCAATCAGAGGGGACAGAGTCTATGTCACTCAGGAGTGACCAGGAGGCACAGAAAATGAATGCCCAACGATGTCGGGTAATGCAGGAGAGCTAACAGTGACCTTGGAGCTGCAGCTGTGCGGACCAGGCAATGCTGTGGAATACCAGGAGCCATTCACGAGCTGTCTCACATCAGATGTCGGGAGTTGAGGGGTCGGTGTCCGGCGGGAGAACCAACAAGCCTTGGCAACTGCAACCAATGGGAAAAGCAAAAAAGGTGCAGTGTCGGGACCAGCAAGGTCCAGGTGACTCACCACAAGCAGGGGAGTCAGAACAGGCCCCGAGCAATCAGGGGAGTCTGCTGAAATCAAAGAAGACCCTCATGAGGACCCACAGGCCAGAGGCACTGGAGTCGCAAGAGGACCTTGAGCAGCTCACCAAAGATGTAGGCGCACGGTGCAAGCGATGTGGTGAGGACAAAGATCTTGGTCACAGGAGATGCTTGAGTTTGGGGCTACTTGGAGCCGGAAGATCTTCGAGGAAGGAAGCCAACAAGCCTTTGCAACGGCAAGTCGATGCGGTGCACATTGGTTTGGTTCCTGCGGCTCTGACAAGGGATACTGGCCTCAAACTTGGTGAGAGGACAGGGCAAGCCTCGAGAGATGTGAAGAACCACCACGTGTTCCTGAGTCTTTCGGAGTCCGTGGGAGCACAGGATCAGCAAACCGGTCAGCTTTGTTGTGGTGCCTGCAGATGCAGTGAAGGGACTCCTTCACTTCAAGGGAGATTCCTTCTGATGTCTTGAATGCCCACAGGCCCTGGCAGGTTCCTGTATGGAGCAGAGGCACGGATGTTGCAGCAGACGAGCATGGTGACGAGACCAGGAGCAGCAGGAGTCTTCCCAGTTGCAGTCTTGATACCCAGAGCGAAGTCCAGCGAAGTCCAGAGTGCCCAGATGGTCAAAGAAGAAGTGGTGTCTTGATATGAATCTTGTCCCACGACAAATCTAGGGACCCACCTACAGCTAAGCCCTTAAGTACCCCAAGGAAAGGGTTGGGATGATTCAGGGTTCCCCCCCAGGGGAGGTGTCGTACAGTGGGGAGGATACTCCCATGTCCTTTGTCCAGTTTCGCACCAGAACTGGAACCAACAGCTCCCTGAGCTGGTTTGACCTGGACTATGCAAGGAGGGCACCAAATGTAACCCTCAAGCAGACTGAGTGGCGCTGGCAAGCGCTCCCACCCATTCCCAATACACTAAACCCCGTCTGGGAGGTGGTCACACCTCCCTGTGACAAGATACCTATTGTTCTGCCTTCCCCTGCTCTAGCTTGGCTCAGCAGCAGGAGGGAAGAATCGTGTCTCTGGTCCGCAGCAGCCAAGTTGTGCTGTCCGCGTCTGGAAGACTGGTACTGGGAGCACTGAGGGCCTCCCAGAGGAGCTTTACAGTGCATGGAATCATACCCCCACACTGTTTACTGTGTGGGGGTATGATTCCAACATGTTTGATACCAAACATGACAGGGTTTGTTAGAGTCAGTTTAGAGATGGTCATCGCTTAATGACGCACGGACACGCTATGTATAGTAATGGCTGATGCACTTACAACCCGGGAGAATGGACTCCGAAGGTTGTAGGGGTGTCCTGCTCATGCTGGAACACCCTCACACTTATAACCGAGCCCCCTGCCTTCAGGATTGAAAGGCCTGCTTTAGGGGTGATTTATAGGTTTTAAGTGCAGTGACCTTTAATATAGGAAAACCTATATCTGTCGTAAGTGGTGCTAGCACCAGCTTACACGGGCTGCTATGGCAGGCCTGTAGTTACAGTTTGAGTGGTCTCCCATGGGTGGCATAATACGTGCTTCAGCCCATGGCGGACCCCTGGTGTACCTATGCCTTGGGTACCGCAGTACCACATACTAGGGACTTATAAGGGTACACCAGTCAGGCATGCCAGAAACAGCATAGCACCAGGCAAACAGTGGGGGTAACCATAAAAGCAGATCCTACTTTCCTACACTTGGTTTCTAATTTCAAGATGGGGTGACATACACCAGTGGGCTCAGGCATATGAGGTAGCTCTGGGGGTGTGCTGGGTCCCTGAGGAGGATTGGGGAACTGGCACAGGGAGTCATATTCCTTTGTGGTGGGAGGGACACTACTGGCTCTAGAAGGGAATAACAGGGATAGGTGTACCCCAGTGGAAGAAGTCCTGGTTGGGGAGTATGGACTGGAGTCATCCCAGAGGAGGTTTGGTTGAGTTTGAGGGGCAGCTAGATACTTTCTCACCAGATAAGGGATGATGTGGGGTAATTTTTCAAGGCACTGAATGGTTGGGTGAAAGGTAGTATGGTGAACACGTGTGGGGCTGTACAATTTGATTGCTGGATTGCATATGTTTAGTCACGGTTTTCAGAGCTATGCCGACACCCGGTAGAGTATGAGTTCTCTTACCCCAGGGAGCTTGCAATGGAGGAAGACCTTTTGGTGGATGCCAGAGGGTCTGAAGAGGCATTTGGGAGTGATCCTGAAAGGAGAGGCTCAGGTTTTCCCCAACCGAGGAAGGTGGGGGAGGTCTGCAGTAGCCCAGATAGGTCCCAGTGTAGTGGAATGGGTATAGGGTCCCATGTCTCTTCTCAGGGTAGGATGAGAGGTGGGGGTGGTCATAGGCCCAGGTTGCCCAAAACCCAGTCCCAGAGCCTGGAAGGTTCCCAGAGAGAGCACCAGTAAGGGGTCCTAGTCTCTACTGGGAGGCCATCCACTGAGGGGGATCCAATAGTGTCAGGAGAGCTGGGGGCAGCTGTCACAAGCATCCCATCAGTTCTGGTGTCTGGCAGGACTACTCTGGAGAGGAGGGTGCAGAAGTCCAGATGAATAGGTGAGAGGGGGAGACAGTCCCCAGAGGGAGAACCAGTTGATCAGGGGTTGCCAGCTCTGAGGTCAAAACACCCAAGGAATGACCCTGGTGACGCTACTTTTGGCTTGGGAGGGCTTGATGCTCTGTCAGATGGACAGGGGTTGGGAGACCTGCAGCAGGCAGACTATCACACAACACATGAGGAATGTGTTTCCCTTGGGGGGGTGGTTGTACTCCCCCGGAGGTCCGGGCTTCCCAGACCAATGCTCAGCCTAAGGGTACAGACCCCGGGTTGGGGGACTAGTTGCAGGTTAGCAACCCTGAATTGGTGGGAGAATTGTGCAGAATGGCTGCCACAAGTGCCCTGACAGTTCTGGAGTCTGGGGGTACTGCTCCCAAAAGGAGGATACAGAGCCCGGGAAGGAGGGGAGGCGGCGGAAGTACTTGCCCTTGACTCCTGTCCAGCCTAAGGGTACAGACCCTGGGCTTGAATACCCGTCTTAGGATACCACCCCTGAACTGGTGGGAGGGAAAGTGGAACAAGGGTGCCAGCCACCTGGGGCTACTGCCCCCTCTCTGAGAAACGACAGAGGTTAGAGAGCCCTTGACGGCCTGAGGCCTGACTTTTGTCCCTGACAGATGTCAGAGGCCACTGTGGATTGCTGGCCATTGTGGTACTGTCTGCCTCCTGGGGGGCATCAGTGAGCAAAGTAAATTTAGGTGCAGCACAAATGGGATCCACAAGTGAGAAGATGGATTCCCCCATGGGTTAGCTTAGTGGGCCCTGAGAGTATTGACAGAGGGATTCAACTGGGTTCAGAGAGGCGCAGAACTGGAATGTGCTGCTGCTGTTGTGGGCCAGGGTCCATATTCTATCACCCTAAGCAGAGAAGTTCATCAAGGTACTGATTAGTCTATCCTGGCTCTAGGCTGTTGAACCTGGCCCTTTTTGCAAGGTTATCCCCAAACCTTTTGCCTCCATCCTGTATTTTTTCTGACTTGTTTTTGTTGACTTTAGGACTCTGGGCACTTTACCACTGCTAATCAGTGCTAAAGTGCATATGCTCTGTGTCTAAATTGTATTGGTGATTGGTTTAGCCATAATTGGCATATTTGATTTACTAGTAAGTCCCTAGTAAAGTGCACTGTGTGTGCCCAGGACCTGTAAATCAAATGCTACTAGTGGGCCTGTAGCACTGATTGTGCCACCCACATGAGTAGCCCTGTAAACATGTCTCAGACCTGCCACTGCAGTGTCTGTGTCTACAGTTTTAAACTGCCATGTCGACCTGGCAAGTGCACCCACTGGCCAGGCCCAAACCTTCCCGTGTACTACATGTAAGGCACCGCTAAGGTAGGCCCAAGGTAGCCCCATGGGCAGAGTGCAATTTATTTAAAAGCTAGGACATGTACTTTTGTGTTTTACATGCCCTGGTAGTGAAATACTGCTAATTTAGTTTTTCATAACAGCAAAGCCTATCTCTCCCGTAGGTTATCATTGGAGGTGCCTTGTAACATCTTACAAGTGTATCTTCCAATTGGGAATAGATAGAGATGTGAAGCTTGGGGTCTCTGAACTCACATTTTAAAAATACATCTTTTGGTGAAGGTGGTTTCAAAATTGTATGTTTGAAAATGACACTTTTAGAAAGTGGGCAATTTCTTGCTTAACTATTCTGTGCCTCTGCCTCTCTGTAGAATACACGTCTGGTTTGGCTGACAGTTGGGCTCTTGTGCATCCACTCTATACAGTCACACAAAGGGAGCTGAGGTGTGCTTGCAAACCTGATGGTCCATCAACGGGCTGATGGGAGTTCCTGAACTAGAGTGGTGGGAGGAGTTGTCACTGACACCTGAGTAGGGACGAACCTGTCCTCACACAAAGCTGTCTCACGCAGCATGTCAGAAAAATTGGAGCAGCGTGAGTCTGAGCACTGTGCCACTGACATCCGTGGTGCCCCGCTCTGACTCCGACGCAGCACCAGCTTCGCAGTTGGAAAATCGATGCAGCACCTGTCTCGGTGTTGTGGAATCGACATAGTGCCTGTTTCACCGCTGCCGCATTGATGCAGCACGTCTGAATTTTTGATGAATGATCCATGGGCACCAATCTCTTTATTGACACTGCATTGCAGTAAGGAACAGAGGCCGCATGTCCGTAATTCTATGCATCACCTGCCCTGCAGTAATAAATCAACGCATCACCTCCCCTGCCTGTAAGGAACTGACTCATCCCCTCCTCTGCCCAGCAGCAAGGAACCAACGTCTCACCTCCCCTATCAGTAAGGAACTGACGCATCACCTCCCCTGCCAATAAGGAACTGATGCATTGTGTGTTTTTTCCGGCACCTCACCTCCCCTGCGCCTGTTCTCGTCTTTGAATTTTGACGCATCTAAGGTACTTTGTGCTAAAACAACTGCATCCATTGAGTTCAATTGACTAAACTTGCTTAAAGTGATATCTTGACTTGTGTATGTTGGATCTTTGTTTTGGTCTTGTTTTATTCAGATAAATATTGGCTACTTTTCTAAACTGGTGTGGTGTCCTTTTGTAGTATTTTCACTGTGTTACTGTGTGTGTATGTACAAATGCTTTACACATTGCCTCTGAGATAAGCTGACTGCTCATGCAAAGCTACCAAGGGGTGAGCAGGGGTTATCTTACCTATGTAATCCCCTTACCCTGACTAGAGTGAGGGTTCCTACTTGGACCGGGTGCAAACCACTGCCAATTAGAGACCCCATTTCTGACAATGTCAATCTTCAAATATTACATCTGGCTTCTTTTTAATAATTCACTTTGGCTCTTGTTACAAGTCCACCTGCTGTTCAAGCGTTCATTTTGCACTTGGAATTACCCATAACAAGGGGTTGGAAATTCTAAGACGTGGCATTACTTTCGAAGCCTGTAAAATTGAGGATTGGTGCTTCTCCACCAATACCCGCATGGTTTTCACCAAAATGATTTTTGACACACATTCAACCAAGTTTTTCCTGGTGAAATGTCTGCGGTGAAAGGATATTTGAGAGTGCCACATTCCTGCAAATCTCATAATCCTTGTTCAGCTTTTTACTCAGTTTACTAGCCGACATAAGAGTGGTAAACTGTCGGAGGCAGGCCTTTTTCAACTGGTATGTTTATAGTGCACTGTTATGCTCATGAGTAAAGCTGCTAATGTTGGAATTGAATGGTGTGGAAATGTGAAACAAAATGGTCTGCACTTTTCTGTGCCCCAAACCAACAACACATCATCTCATATTTCACTACAGTACTGCATGTCACTACTATTAAATGCCTATTCAGCTAACCTCCCAACATATTTTAAATAGTCAATAATAGGCACTGACTGCCGACCGGACGATAATAACAGGACTGTGTCCCCAGAGATACAACCATCAGGCACTTATCATGGTAGCCTTTAAAATTTAAATACTTGTGCGTCGACAGCAGGAATTTGAAATATCTCAGATCAAGGGCTCTTCATTGCCTCTGTGTCCCTGCGTCTTCTTCACATCACCATTTGCCCTGAAGAAGTTCATTTTATGTATGAACGAAACGCGTTGGCTGGAATTTGCACATTTTTTTGTCAAACATATTTTTATTAGTTATGTTTTTTTTGTTTGGTACAAATTACATCATTTACCAAAAACTATCAAAACACCCCTCGCAGGGGGTCCTCAGGTGCCATGAGGCTGTAAGCAGCAAATAACACTTACCATTCTATACCCATCCCATCCCAATATTACTAGATTGCTAATAAAACGATACAGTTCCTTATATTGACTGGGTGTGGGCAGGAACCATAAGTGATAGGCAGAGTGTCCGAATGTGTCCCATCTTTCTTTTGCGATGGGAGGAGCATTGACACCTACTGCCGAAGGCATCCAAACAATTCTTAGTTGTGTTTCAACATTCCCCAACCAGGGGTGAAACGAAAAGCCAACACAAACCAAGAAAAAAGAAAAATAGAAACCCCTCCATCCCTCCCCCTCCCCGACATTGGTGGCGACAAGGTACAACCCTCTAGTCTGACTATGGCCAGATAGGGCAGATCATAGTTGAAACAGATGCAGAGCTCTAATAGACGACGGGCAAACAGCAAACGGTAGGCCTCGGGAAAGGAAGGCCACCAAAGGACCCCATTTGAATTCAAAATTTTTAAAGTTATCTCGAAAGATTTCAGACATGCGTTCCAGGCTGAGAAGTTTCCACAATCTAGAGTGCCACAGGGATATCGCTGGCGCTTCCCTCTTTTTCCAGGCGGCCGCTAGGGTAACTTTCGCTGCGCCTATACAAAGCCACAAGATCGTTTTATCTGCTCGTGTCTGATGTTCTAGTGCGGGATCGCGAAGACCTAAAAGAACCCCCTCTATAGTGGTTGGAATCGGGTACCCCAGGATCTCCTTAATGTGCGCAAGTATTTCCTCCCAGTAGGGCCGAATAGTCGGGCAGTCCCACCAGATATGTTTAAAATCTCCCAATAACCCACACCCTCTCCAGCATCTATCAGAAGTGTTGGGAAAGATTTGCTTAAGTCTAGAGGGGTGGAGGTACCAGTCCATCATGGTTTTTAGGTGGGCTTCCCGGAGGTCAGAGGAGTGATTAAACCGTGTAATGTCTGTCCACAGTTGTTCCCATTCAATATCTGAGATAGGACGTTGTATAAGGTCGTTCCACATGGACATGTAGCGTGGTCGTGGAGAAACTGTAGTGGTGATAAGAAATTTGTATATAAAGGAAATCACTCCCTTCATAGTCGTGGCCTTAGTAAGGAAGGATTCGAATTTAGTGAGGGGTCGGGTAGCTGCGTCGCGTATGTGCGGCGCGAGGGCCCAATGCATCAGTTGGTTATAGTGATATCGTTCTCTGTTTCCCAAGTTATAGTCCCGCTGGCAATTGTCGAAGGTGAGCGGGTCATAGTTATGGAAAAGGTGAGTTAAAGCAAGACAGCCCCCTCTCTCCAGGCAGTGAAAGGCCCCTCTTGGGTACCCGGTGGGAATGCTGGATTAAAGTGTAGTGGTGTAAACGGGGAGGGGAAAGAGGTCCATCTATCGTCTCCCGCCAGTGTATCCCATATTTTCAGAGTGGTGCGCGTGGGCGTCGCTATGTAGGTGTTAGGGGGTCTATCTCTCTTAGGGCGCCAGATCAAGTCCCAGATGGTTCTCCCAGACACACTACGGTCCATATGCAGCCAGTGTTTGTCGGATTCCCCTTCGACCACTCGACCAAGACTCTTAGCTGCGCAGCCTTGTAGTACAACTGGATGTCAGGGAGGCCTACTCCCCCTCCGAACGAAGGCGACGTAGCATGGAAAAGGAGAAGCGGGCCCGCCCCCTGCCATATAAACCGCAAGATCATAGTCTTGACTCGTCGGAAGAAGTCCCTGTCGAGCTCTATAGGTAGGGCCTGGAATAAATAGAGAAGCTTAGGGAGGAGTGACATTTTTACTGCGTGTATCCGGCCCAGCCAGGATAAGAAGAGGGGCCTCCACTTTGTGAGTTCCACTTGGATGCGGTTGAGGATAGGCGGAAAGTTGGCCTCATATAACCGCTCGACCCTCGGCGTCAACTGAACCCCTAGATACTGTATGGAAGAGGATGCCCATGCAAGAGGGGTAAGGGGTCGGAGCCTGTGGACCTCAGGTGGTGGCAAAGTGAGGTTAAGGATATAGGATTTGCTAAAATTTATTTTAAGACCTGCAACTAATTCATAGCGCTCCAATTCCTTCTGCAGGGCTGGAAGAGAGATGTCCGGTTCGGAGAGTGACAGGAGAACGTCGTCTGCGAACAGGGAGACTTTATGAGATTCCCCGAATTTGCACATTTTGATATTGAAAATAAAGGATTGATAAACCACTATACAAAATGAACATTTGGATTTATTGAAGAAATCTCTTTGGTAGTGCACCGCTCCACTATTTTCACAATAATAGATTATTACACTAACCCATAAAGTCTTGACTTTATAGGGAACATGAAAATGGCCATTAAAAGCCTAGTCGAACAAAAGTCATAGCAAGATAAAATACCAAGGGCTTGATCACCAGGCTAGACACAAACATGAAAATATCCATTCTTGAACAGGAAAATCAAGTCAGACGTCTAGCAATCAGGCTTGTAGTTGGGGATCATCTTGCCAAAATGAATGGGAGACCACGTCCTGCATTTACTCACATATTTGTGTCACCACTCCAACTCAATAAAGTGATCACTGACAACCACTTACACTAGAACTGGAGAACCCCACATTGACACAGACTAATAGTAAAACTAAAGTGTACTAAAAATATGTTTGACACACTAATAAACACAGACACACAATTTGATTTACAGTGGTGAATAAATAGTTCACGTAGGCCCTGATTACGAATCAGGCAGAGTCAAGAGAAATTCTGATCCACCTGATCATGACTGACCTGGTGTTTCTGTATCCGGTTTTCCTAGGTGGGGAAACACTGGACTGAATTTTACTAGCTTGTCATTCTGGCCAGTAAATTTGCATGAGGCTTTGGCTGGATCCACTCCTAAACCCTGTCCCCGTGGCCCTGGCAAACATTTTCATTGGCAAGGGGAGAGCATGCTATGCTCCACCCTGTGCTCCTCTTGCCATAACTATTCTTCCATTACCACCCCACCCTGCAGAAAAGCCACTGCTTCCATTTTCCACCTGCTCTGAACAGGTTGTTAATTTGAGGGGGGCACTACTCGGAAAAGATAAAATCATGCTGAATTTCACAAAGTAACTTTTTGTTGGCAGAGTTATTCCACATTTAAAGGGGTCTAACACATAATAGGCGAAGTTCTATACAGAGATAACGGCCTGTAACAGTAATTACAGCCACTGGGAGTGTCTGCATGGAATTCCAACTAACTCCTGATAAGGACCATAGTTGTATGACTTAAAATTTATTCTTCATTGAAGGAAATAGCATACACAAAGCAAAAACAATATGGCAGAGGAAAGCACAACTGAATGTGGCACACATGTCAAGGGAAGCTCTAGTCTATCAGTGTGCGGAGTGTACTTGCACTTAAACAGCTGGAAATTCCATAAAACTACAATTACAAGAACAAATAATGCATCGAGTATCCTTGTTAGAGGAATGAAACATTTAAAAGTGTGTTGTTTCAGTCAGAATCTCAGTAAAAAAATATATGCTGGCTGCAGTGACTTTACATTTATATAGCATGGTTCAATAATAAAAATCTTTATCTCTCAATAAATGAGTTTACTAATTTAAAATTAAAGTTACCTTTGCCTTGATACAGAAGATAATAGCAGGAGTCCAAACTCCCTCCTGTATGAGGAAGAGGAAAGAGCCCAGCATGAATATCCGGAAGTAGATCCAGTAGAAGTTCCAACTGTAAGCAGCAAAATCAGCAAACAGTAGTATCAAAGGGTGAAGAATGCAACGAAAAATAAGGGAACAAATGGATTTCAATGCATCCATCACTGAAAAAAGCTCCTAATGCATGATTCAAACCAGAACAGACATCACAAAAAAGACTATTCATTTATGGATTTTGAATGCCAAATAGATTCTCTGGACAAACCACCATCTTGAAAACGAAAGTTCATAAAGTGTATATATAGTCCTTTCCTGAAACTCATGGTATTGGTTTGGCACATAAAGAAAAAGCCCAAGATTGACATCATTTGTCCAGTGATGAGTCCTGCAGTACTGCCACCACTCTTCTCCTTGCCCAGCACTCCTCGCTGCTTGGCAAACACACCTCTAAGTGACAGTGAGAGCCAAAATGGCAGTGCATTTTACGTATCAAGGACGCTTAACCTTGCTGTGAGTGTGGCTTCCAGCACCATTCTGCCTGTCACCATATGTCCTTTGAACGTCACAACCCTCAGAGGATCGACAGCAAACGGAGTGTCTGTTTTCTGCTTTCGTTTCTGCGTGACCAGGATCTAGTCACCTTCATCGAAAACTGTTTCCTGAGCTTGTCGATGCTGATCGGCATATGTTTTCATTTAGCATTTTCGAGAAGGGTCTGTGACACGAATCTTATCAGCATTCATGGATCGGTCGCCTGCCCACTATGGCAGTTTGGATCCAAAAGCTCTCCCAAATACAAGGTGGCATGACTTTCACCACTTGTGGAGTGAAGAATTGAATGATTAGCATGGAGCGCTTGACACAGGGCCTGGTTTCACTCGATTCCCTCGAGTCTGACTAGAAACTCCTTGAATTCCTTGCTGCTGAACGGCAGATCATTGTCAGATTTGAGAATGGCAGAGATACCCCACCCTGCAAAGATGTCATCCAGCCGCTTATTGACCTTGTCATGGGTTATTGATGATAGCTCCTCTACTAAAGGAAAACATGAATACTCAATGACTACCATGAGATGATGTTCATTTCCTATTGGCCAAATAAATCAGCTGCAACTCTTTCTCAAGCACGTGAAGGAAGGTCAGACATTGTCAATGGATGCTGTATTAGTTTGGGGGAAAGGCAGTTGCAAAGATGGCACTCTTTTAGTTTCCTCTCAATTCGCTCAACTGGGCGCAGGAACCACACTCAGTCTTTTAGGACTCTTTTTGTGGCTCCAATGCCACTATCTCCTTCATGGGCTAGTTCAGTGACTTGCTGTCTTAGACTTTCAGGTATGATGATTCTCAAGCTTCTCAATACAACACCTTCCCTGGTAAAGGACAGTTCATCCTGTACATTTTGAACTTCAACATTGTCAGCAAAAGGTTGAGTACTCTTCTTCCACCACTGAGTTGAAATAATGTCCTTGAGGATAAGCATGTTTTTGTCAGCATTAGTAGCAGCAATAATCTGTTCAACGGATAAGGCTGCTGGCATGCTGGACCTCACAATGAGGTTGATGTACTCCTCCGCTATTTTGGATGTCGAACTGTGACGATGTAGCAGTACTTGGGAAAAGTAATCAGCAGAGTTATGATCATAATTGGCTTGTGTGCAATTGCATAATTGTACTCTTGCAGTCTCAACCCCTAACTTTCAATGCGAGGGGGCATCTTGGCTTTTGAGTTTCCAAAAACAGTGAGCAACGCTTGGTGGTCTGTAACAATAGTGAAATGTTTTCCATATAGAAACACACTACAGCCAGACTCTCCTCCGGCTGAGAGTAGGCTTTTTTTGTATCAGACAGGCTTCGACTGGCATAGGCCACTATGTCTCTCTGAGCATTCGGATGACGATTATGTTGAGCAAGGATTGCCCCCAGCCCCACTGGTCTCACATTTACTGTGATGTCACTATGTAACTTGGGTTAAAAATAGGCAATCTCAGTTGAATTTTCCATCGCATGTTTTATTCTTTTGAAGCTTTGAAAACATTCAGCAGACCACTGGAAAGGGACATTTTGTTTTGTTAAGTCGCTCAATGCGGCACTCACAGTGGCAAAGTAATGAATGTCCCTTGAGCATTAACTGACCATTTCTAAGAAGGATCGCAGCATGATGAAATCTTGTGGGGGGCAAGTAGCTGACAGTGCTTGCACTTTACCTGGGCCAAGAGTCATTGCCCCATCAGAGAATATGTGCTCAAAGAACTTAAGTTTGGTCTTGTGAAACTCACACTTTGCTGCATTGATAGTGCATCCGCAAGTAGCTGGCACTCTTGTGTAAGAGCCTTGTCATGCTCATGTTTATGGTGTCCCAAATGCCAGTATGTCATCACTGTAGTTAAAAGCATGTGTAACAGGTTAAATTAGTCATCCTGAAATATTTTTGCAGCCAATGACACTCCAAAACTCAACCTTTTGTATCTGAACAAACCAACACGAGTTGAAAATGTAGTAATGTACCTACAGTTCTCTTCCAGCTCAAGTTGATGGTATCCTTTGTTCAGGTCAAGACAGGCAAAGACTTTGGCTCCTTTCAGCTGCATGATCATGTCCGGTATGTGTGGACCAGGATGTCTTTCTCTGTCAATTGTTTTGGTGGGTTAGCGCATATCAACACAGATGCAATGTCTTTTATTTGGCACCACTACTATGGTCGAGACCCAGGGCTTAGGACCGGTGGAGCGCTAAATGATGTCATGCTTCAACATCATTTCCAGTTCTTTCTTAACTTCTTCTTGAAAGTGAAAAATTACTCTGCGGTGCAGCTGGGCAACGGGGCAAATATCCTTGTTAATATGAAGTTGCATCTTCCTTTTCTTAAGCCTTCCCAGGCTATGAAACAACTACAGGAACTGACTCACAATTTCAGATTGAGTATGGAGGTTATAGTTGAGGGATATCAGTCCCATGTCTGCAGCAGTAGCAAAACTGAGTAGGCATGCACTGGATGAAGTTCCTTGAAGAACATGAATTGGCACTTGCACTGACTTTGTTTTATGTTGCATGGTTGCTATGAAAAACTCTTGACTCTGCAAGGGTTTGGCGGCATCCCACGTGTATACCCTTGTGTTTGACGGGTTGTGGAATGGCACAGGAGACAGGCTGTTAAACTTTTTGACTGGCATTATGTTAATTGACGCTCCACTGTCTATGATAAAAATGGTTACGGGCAACCATTGACCTTTATTGCAATCTTAGGGCAGTGTCCAAATTAATTCTGTTGTTTCGTTTGTTGGTTTGTCCTTGTCTTTTGTTCTTCTCTGCAATCAGCTAAACCTACATGTACATGTTGTTCTTTGGTCGATATCATTGCACATCCATCTTCACTGGCGCTTGATAATGACGTAGAAAAACCTTTGTAGGAAGAACTTGATGACAATCAACTTTGTCTGGTTTCCACTTGTTGTAACTGATGTTGCTTTTTGGCCTTGTGGGCATGACTAGAATGCTTCTGGAATCTTCTGGCTTCCATTTTCTCTTCTCTCTGTGACGTAGTTGGTTTCTCTTTTGCCTTGCAACTTGTTATGAAGTGGTTTTCTTGCCTGCAACCTTTATATGTCTGTCGTATGGCTGGACATTTACCTTCATGGGGAACT
The DNA here is from genome assembly GCA_963921515.1 of Calotriton arnoldi. Taxonomy (NCBI): domain Eukaryota; kingdom Metazoa; phylum Chordata; class Amphibia; order Caudata; family Salamandridae; genus Calotriton; species Calotriton arnoldi. The sequence continues at coordinate 420,559 of CAWUFW010002625.1, forward strand.
GAAAACCCACATCTGAAACACACCTTGTTCTACTTTGGAGGTGTCGACTTGCTGCATCTACCTTGTACATGACCTTGCTTTTCATGACCAACGCTGATTCGCTTTTCGCTCTTCCAGCTTCCATATCAGCAGTTTCTCGATCTGCTCTTTCATCAGCCCTTGCAGCCATTAATACTTTCTCCAAACTGAGTGTCTCTCTCAACATGCGTCTTCTGAATGAGTCTGAAAGACAGCCATCAGTGACTCTGAGGCATATGTCTTTTCATCATCAAACTCATTAACTTGCAGTGTTTGATAAGCACGTCAAGTCTCTCAACAAACTCATCCATCGTCTCACCATCTTGCTGTCTTGCTTGATTGAAAATGTACCTTTCATAGTCGACATTCAGCATTGGATTGAGCTTGGTTCCTAATCCTTCTTTGATCTGACGGTACGATATTGCATCAGCTTGTGATATTTTCTTTATCACTTCTTTTACTCCATCACCAGCAAAGTTTTTTAAGTACTTAATGATTTTCTGAACATCTGTTTCTTCCAGCACATCTATGAATTCATCGAACGTCTCGATCCGTGCAGTCCATCTGGTGCCAATATTCAGCTTTTTGCCAGTGTTGAATGTCTGTGGTGATTTCAGGAATGTGACTGCCGTATATCTTGCGCTCCCTTCTGCAGCCATTGAAAACTTTCACTATTCCGATGGCTTTCGTTAGCCTGGATGCCACCTGCTGCTTTGCATGCATCGGCCCCTCAACCAGGCCTGGGTGGTCACAACCGATTTCAGGTCGTGTGGGACTTCCCATGCTCATGCAGGTAAGTATGTTTGTACTTTCGTACCTGGTTTTTACTGCCTCTAGTGTTGGTTTTGCTAGGATGATGGCTCTTAGTTGTAACACAGCTCAGTATCTCTTCTTTCAGCCTTACCAGGGGTTTCTGGCGGGCTTTCCGACAGTGCTCTTCCAGAAGGCCTTCACCTTCTTCGAGTGCTGTGTCTGGGCTGGAGCAGGGCTTCAACTCCAAGTACTCCAACTTCGAACTGCTTCTCATCGATTTGGGTGCACGTGGCATGCACGAGCAGTTTGCTGTACCATTGCAAACTCTCAGAGAGAGCAGTCTTGTTTCTTCAGGGCACGTTTCCCCTACTCTTCGTTAGATGTAGCGACCTCCCCACCCTGGGAGCATGCAAATGAATGCGCCAAATACAGAGCACTGTATTCCTCAGCATTTGATCACACACTGCACCCCCATTACGTCATATTCGTTAATAACTACACCTTAACACCTCCCAGCAAGTTACATAATTCCGCTCTTGAGTCTGCCCAGAACCACAAGGGTCCTAGCACACATAGTCTAATGACACTACACACTCCAAATCATCACAGAAGGGTGCCAAACTTAAAGTTCTGTTACCTACGCTGAGGTACACAGTTAGAAATCTGGTGTCCAGTTGGCAGAGGTATGCACCCTGTCCAAGTAGGGACCACAATCCTAGTCAGGGTAAGTCACAATACAATCCCAAATTATCCTGTGCTCACCCACTGGTAGCTTGGCACAGAGCAGGCAGGCTTACCTAGAAGGCAATGTGTAAAGTGTTTGTGCAATAACTCACACAACAACACAGTACAATACACACTACAATACACCACAAAATAATCCACAATGGTTTAGAAGACTAGAGAATATTTATCTAAGACCAAAATGATCAAAATCCATCAAGTAGAAGTTGAGATATTGAACATTGAAGAAATAAATGCATTAGAGTGTTTAGAAGCAGGTAGGGCTAAAAAGGTTACTTAAGGTCACGAGGGACCTGTGCAAATCCAAAGTTCAGGCCAGCGCGATGGAGCACAGGCCAGCTACAAGGACCCACTTGGGCCCACTAAACACAGTACCTTGGATCCTGGGTCACAGTCTGTGAGCAAGGCTTTACATCGTCTGGCGTCGGTTCTGAGATGCTGTGCGGCGAGGTTTTGCGAGGCTTCACGTCGTCCGGCATCGGTCCAGAGAGCTGTCAGCAGTGCGGTGAGGCTCTGCAGGGTGTTGCGCTGCGTTGCATCAGATTTGGCAGAGACTCAGATGCAGAACCCACTTCTGAGGCCCAGAACTTGGAGGGGGCACCTCAGGCAAGGGTAGGACTCACAGAAGGCAGAGTCTGGCAGCGCCAGCAGAACTGCAGGAAGTCTATTGTGTCCCTGAGACTTCAAAAACAGGAGGCAAGTGAACAAGCACTTGGAGATCCCTTTGGAGGGAAGGCAGAGTTCAGCTCTCCTTCAGCAGCATCAGAGAGCAGCAGGTAGCAGGGCAACAAGCAGGTAGCAGTTCTTCCAGAAAGCAGTCCAGTTGAGTCCTTTGAGCCACACTGCCATACTTAGGGGTGATGTATATGTAATAAAAAAGGGAGTTCAGGGCTTGGCAAGTAGTTTTACCTGCCAAGTCACAGTGAAAGAGAACTGCACGCGCAGGCCATGCCATGGCAGGCCTGAGACATGGTTAGGAGGGTACTTACATGGGCGACACCATCAGTGCTGCGGGAGTAGCATTTAATTTACAGGCCCTAGGCACCAGTAGTGCACGTTACTATGGACTTAAAAGCAAATTAAATATGCCAGTTGGGTACGATCCAATGTTACCATGTTTTAGGGGAGAGCACAAGCACTTTAGCACTGATTAGCAGTGCTAAAGTGCGCAGAGTCCTAGAGCCTGCAAAAATGGGTGCAGAAAAATGGAGGGAGTCAGGCAAAAAATTGGGGGAAGACCATCCTAAGACTGTCAGGTCTAACATACACGAACACAGAATAAACAATGTGAAAGAAAAGCACAACTCCAATGTATTGACAGCGGTTCCCTGGCCAATAGAGTACATCCCATCATTTCAGTTTACACCATAAACCTTGAGGGAAATGTCATGTATTTTTAAGTAACACATGAATTTTACATATCTATTCACCTGTTTCGCTGGATGTCTCTAGGTACTCTTGCAGTGCTAAAATATATATTTTAATGCAGATGTGTTAACACTGGCCGGAGCTGAATATGACCCTTTTGGAATGGGGCCTGTACTAAAGATTTTCTTCTTTGAAATTTTACTTAATGTCATGCTGTGTTTTTATTTTTAGGACAGTCTCAATTAAGTGTTTTCATTTTATAACTGGTTTTATCCATAGATTTCTCATTATTGAAGCATATTTTAATGAATCTTTTTTGGTATGTTACAGATGACGTTTCCCGTGTAAAGCTTTCATGTGTGAATCCAACAGATGACTATATTAATGCAAGCTATGTGCCTGTAAGTAATTACACATAACAAAAAAAAGCATAAGTTTTGCCCTCAAGCTTTCACTCTTCACTTTTTATTTATCTGAGTCACTTGTTTATATATATCCTATCCACTGACTCACGATCATTAATATCTTCCGATTTGCATACCAGTTGCAGTCAGCGTTTTCAGCATTTCTGTTAGTACAATGTGGATAATGCAATAGTTTATCAATGAATCAGTATGCTCGCATTTGTGACTGTAACCAATTCGTAACCATTACCGGAAAAGGCCTCTCGAATCCCCCCTCCCTCACCATTGTAAAATACTTATGGTAAATAGTAGCTTGTATGAAAGAGGTTTATTAGTTAGGAAGGATATAAATCTTTCTCAAGTAACAAGTCCAAATTCTTGGCAGGTCAAACCACAGGTTCAATAAATAAACTGGTCCGAAGTCCTTCGAGCTATGGCACTAAGCAGAAAGGCTTAACTTATGGAAAATGTATTTTAGCAGTACCAAAACAATTAAAAAGTAAAAACACAACATAATAAAACAATAACCAATTTCCAAAAATCAAGAAAAACGCAATAAGAAAATGACACAAAATTATTAAAATCCAATCAAGGCAACGGGAGTTATGATTTTTTTAACATTTTTAAGTTAAAAAGTGCCAAGAAACAGCATAGCATCTATGGGTGCGGTTGACAGAGAGCTAGACACAAGTTCAGGCCAACCGTGATGCACTGAAGGACATTTAGACTAAGGGCCTAATTTAGATCTCGGTGGACAGGTTACTCTGTCACAACGGCGACTGATATCCCGTCCACCGAAATATAAATCCCATAATATCCTATGGGATTTATATTTCCGCGGATGGGATATCCTTCACCGCTGTGATGGAGTAACCCGTCTGCTGAGATCGAAATCAGGCCCTTAGTCTTTTTTACTGAAATGCTTGTGTGGAGCAAGGTTGAAAACTAAAGGGCAGATTTACAAGGCCCTTGCGCCACTTTTGCGTCACTTTCCCCATGTTAAAAGTGACGCAAAAGTGGCGCAAGGGGCTTGTAAATCCGCCCCTAAGTCCTCTCAAAGCCGGTTAAGTCCTCTCAAAGCCGGTTACTCGCTAGACAAGGTCTTGCTGAAGCTGTTAGTTTTGGCAGGAAAAGTTCCAAGTGGAAAAAAAAAAAATTATGACCGCTGAAGTCCTCTTGTCGGCCAGATACTTTTTTTTTTTTTTTTTTTTAAATGTGTTTATTGATTTTCAGAGATAAAGTACGACAATGAGATAATCCGGCAATTGTACATACACAGATACACAAACCTATGAATTGACATGGTCCAGGCACAAGCATTGAATGGCACATAGTGGAACTAGCAGTTTATATAATACTGTCGCGCTACATTGGTGCGTGAGTCAAGAGTTTTGGGAGACTTGCATTACAATACAGTATCATTCAGTATACACTTGAGTGTTTGCAATATCCTACATTATTTAATATCAACAATCAATTAGCAGAACATAAACACTGTGCAGCGTGATGAATACAATGACATGGAAAAGGCTTTTTAATGATCTCAAGTGCATAGTATGATCCCTATGGAGCACCGTGGGTTGATATTCCTGTAACTGCTCTATTTCCGTATTTGTGGCCAGGGGCATCTAGGGGATGCATCAATAAATAATTTTTTAAAGGGTCCCAAATGTCTTTGGGTCGTGACGTCGGTGGAAGCAGTTCACCATAGTTATTTAGCTGTTCTTGACAGTACATCAAATCATTAAGCCAGTCCTTGAATTTGGGTGCCCTCCCTCTGCCCCATCTGCAAGCGATGCGTCGCTTAGCCATTAATAGAGCTGTTGTAAGGTAACGACGGTATGGTTTGTCTATTAATTCAGTGTAGCCCAGTAAGGCCATGAGAGGTGTGGGTGCCAAGGTAGTTGTTGTCATTACCGCTAGAGCCCCGAAAACCTGACCCCAGTAATCATGTATACCTGGACATTCCCACGATAGGTGGAGGAAGTCAGCCCCACCCATGCCGCATCTGTCACATCTGTCTGATTCTTTCAGTTTGTATTTGTACATTTTGACCGGCGTATAGTACAAGCGATGTAGAAATTTGAAGTGCGTAATGCAGAGTTTACTACTCACTGAAATTTGCTCTGTTTGCATACAACAATATGTCCACTGTTTATCCGTGAGTTTGTGACCTAACTCTGCTTCCCAGTGTACGCGATGCGGTGACTTCCTGTTGAGTATGTATTGTGTGGTAGAGTATGGAGACCATATGCCCTGGAGAGGTAGCCTGTAGTAGAAGGTGCAGGGGAGCCAGTATCGGGGGCTCCAGCGGGAAAGCTGGAGTAATATGTCGCATACCCTGTCGTAGTCGAACATATAGAAATACATCCAGTGGAGAGGAGGGAGCCTCAAGGAATAGTTGCCCTTGTGAGAGGAAAGTCCCGTCACGGTACAGGTCTCCCCAAGTTGAGATGTTTGTCCGTTCCATGACCTTACGAAATACTGCCTCTTGGAGTAGTTGCATTTGGGGTTGATAGAGCAACGGAAGTAGTGAGGAATAAAGCATTGGGGCTTTTAACAGGTTCATAATGCGCCACCAGGCAGCGACCGTACACGCGATCGACGTGGAATCTTTTTCTCTGGGTTGAGGAGTAGTGCAGATCATGCCTGCGAGGGGGACAGGGTCCGCCAGCCACTGTTCCACTGCGACTTGCGGCATATACGTGGGCGGGTAGAACCAGTAATAAGCATAATGCGCTTGGGCACATATATAGTATAGTTCAAAGTTAGGTACATCAAATCCTCCCAGAGAATACGGTCTGGTGAGTATATTCCATTGTAATCGCGGTTGCTTTCCTCCCCATATTAATCTGATCATCTCTGAATGCATTGCTTTAAAAAAGTGCCCCCCCGGGTGATACGGGATATTTAGGAATAAGTACAGTAGTTGTGGGAGAACCACCATTTTGATTAGTGAAGCACGCCCCGCCATGGAGAGTGGCAATGAGATCCATTGTGTGACGCAACTAGAGATATGATCTAGGGCCCTGCCATAATTGAGGCGTAGTAGCTCCTCCCGGTCCCTGGAGATGCGTATGCCCAGATATCTCATGTCAGTGTGGCACCATTCTAGTGGATAATCCAGTGGGAATTGCGTGGCCGCAGATGTGAGGGGGAATATTTGTGATTTCCCCCAATTAATTTGAATCCCGGATAGTTTCCCAAAGATAATGAATTCTCCCAACAGGGCGTTTATGTTGTGCTGCGGGTCCCTAACGTAAAGAGTAATATCATCCGCGAAGAGGGAAATAAGTATCTGGCGCATCTTGCAATGCAGCGCTTTGTCCTGGTGATGTTGTCGCAGCCGAGCTGCCAAGGGCTCAACCGCCAGGGCAAAAAGTAGGGGGGAAAGTGGGCATCCTTGCCTAGTGCCCCTGGTGATGGGGAAGGCTGGAGCCATCTGCCCATTGATCAGGACTCTAGCTGTTGGAAGCCTGTATAACAGATTTATCCAGGTGAGAAACAGTGGAGGGAAGCCCATTCGTTGTAACACCCCTAGGAGATAGTCCCATTCGAGGGAGTCAAACGCCTTAGTGGCGTCTAAAAAGAACGCCGCTAGCGCTAGGTCGGGATCTACATTATGCAATATGGAAAAAAGGTACGTAAGTTATGCATGGTTGCACGACCTGGAATAAAACCAGCCTGATCTGGAAGAACAAGTTTTTCCATTAATAAATTTAATCTATTGGCTAGAGTCTTGGCTAGTATTTTAGCATCAGTGTTGATGAGAGATAATGGCCTATAAGAATCACATTGATTTGCTGGCTTCCCGGGCTTCAGGAGGGAGGTAATAAGTGCCTCTCTCATTCAGGAGGGGAGTATTCCAGTCTCTAGGGAATCCTCAAACACTTCTTTAAGAATGGGAGCCAACTGGTCAATGTACGCTTTGTAGAAGTCGATAGGGAGTCCGTCTAGGCTGGGGGCTTTACCGGACTTCATGTGCATGATTGCTTCCCGTATCTCATCCAGCTCAAAGGGAGCACACAGGAACTCTCTTTGTGAGTCCCCTAGCCATCCCAACGCCACATCCTCCAGATAGGTAGTTAAATTGAGAGAGTCACGTCTACCGGAAGTGTACAACGCAGAGTAGTGAGCGGTAAATGTGTCTAGAATATCAGCAGTGTCTCTGTGTACCTCTCCATCAGGACCCACAATTTCAAGGACATAATTAGCGAAGCGGGGCTTCCGAATTGTCTCTGCTAGAGCCCTGCCAGGGCATTCGCCCTCTCCGTATCTGCGGGCCACCTAGTATTTCCCTCTAAATTTAATCTCACGGTCAGCAGTTGTTGTGTAGTCTGAAAGCTTTTCACGGAATTCGCGTTGAGTCTTCCCATCTGCGCCTATAGATAGCAGATTCTCCAGACTCTTGAGTTCCGTTTCCAATTTCGTCAATGTTCCCTGGATGTCTCGCAGGACTCCAGAACTTTTCGAGATGCAAAACACGCGGATCGTGACCTTAAAGGCCTCCCACACTGTTTCAACATGTTCTACGGATCCCATGTTCCTTTGGAAGAAGTCAGCGATTTCCTGTCCCAGTTCACTGTGAAATGCTTCATCAAGTAATGTGAGGGGCGATAATCTCCAGGCAGTGCGTGGGACCCCATATCCCGGAGGGGCGAGCGTCAGCCTTACCGGTGAATGATCTGAACATGTCCTCGCTAAATGTGTAACAGCATTGATTAACGGGCCTAGGCCACGTGATATTAGACAGCAATCCAATCGGGCCCAAGATGCATGCAAGGCTGTGTAGTGTGTACCTTCGGTGATTTGTGGATGCACATGGCGCCATGTATCTAACAATCCATTAGCAGTCACTATATCTCGTAGCACTTTGTGTGATCTAGTGTAGTGGTGCGGTGCAGGGTTAGATCTGTCCATGGCAGGGTTGAGAGTGGTGTTGAAATCTCCTCCCCAGATAATGTGAGTGGAGCCTATCTCCACAATTTTCCCCCAGAGCATAGAGAAGAATTCTGGGGTATCTATATTGGGGCCATAGCAACATACCAAGGTGACCGAGTCCGTTCCCAGCTTGCCCCATGTAATGCAGTAGCGCCCGTATTGATCCTGCGTCGAACCAGCTATAACGAATGGAATGTGTTTTTTAATAAGTATGGCTGTGCCTCTAGAGTAGGAGGAATAGGATGAAAATATTCTATGGTCCGCCCATTTATGTGCGAAAGTGCTATCATGCCTGGGATTTAAGTGCGTCTCTTGGAGCATTGCGATGTGGACTTGGTGTCTGTCGAGGTATGCTAGAATCTGCCGTAGTTTCCGTGGGTCGTTTAATCCCCTGACGTTCCATGTGAGGATATGCAAACTCTGCCTAGGTGCTGGACTCGTCATGCAGCAAGGTGGTACATAATGTATAGAGCAGTGTGTGCACTGTGCATGTGAAGTGAGTAATAGCACTGTGATGCCTCTGCCTTTTGTATTCTCCTGTTAATGCCGTGTGATATTTCAAGAACAGTCCCTTGCCCGCCCCCACCCACTGTAGCATCCCAAGCATGCCAGAAAGAACATTCCCTCCCACCACCCAAATCCCCAACAAAACAGAAATAAGCTGCATTCTGGTCTGCAGTAAAGAAACAGGGGGAGCGCCCTCAGGGGGAACTCCTAGGCTCAAGCACGGTGATACCCCGCCCTCTGAGTTGCGAGTTGTTAAAGTGTCCAAACTCTTCGAGGGTGGGGGTGCTCGGTACCAAATATCATACAGCACTAGGAAGTCACTTATCTGGTGTGCAGCTGCAGACATCTCCATCCATCAGTTCTGCGCCACGATGTACATTTGTCGTGGCAGGAGTATAAGTTTCCAGCAGTTCTGAAGTAAGTCGGTGCTCCACATAGAGTTCCAGTTATATTCCAGCCGGGGAGGGCGGTCTTGACGATGATTAGTGTGTGAAGCGAGAGCCGCTGTGACATTTAATATGCTTCAGGAAGTCTTCAACTTGTTGTGGATTAGTAAAGAAGTATTGTTTGCCCTGACGGGTTACCCGAAGATGGGCAGGATACATGAGAGCGTAATCGATTTGTGCCTGACGGAGTTTTTGTTTGCCTGGTAGAAACTTGCGCCGTTCCTCTTGAACAGTGGCAGTGAAATCAGGGTATAGGGTGAATGCGTTACCTTCGAATGTGAGTCGCCGCTTCTCTCGTGCTGTTTTGAGAGCCACGTCGTGGTAATTTAACAGCCTTGTGATGATAGGGCGTGGTGTGCTGCCCGGAGGAGGCCTGGGGCCAAGAGAACGGTGCGCTCTTTCAACAATGAATTGAGAGGAGAAACATTCTGCTCCAATTGTTTCCCGTAGTAGTCTCTCAATAAACTCTTCCATCCGGCCGGTGTTGGTGCTCTCTGGAATTCCTATGACTCGGATGTTGTTCCTCCTACTGCGCGCTTCGAGGTCTTCATTTTTAGCAGCGATCAATTTGAGGAGTTTATCCATTTGCGTCACCTGTGTCTGAATGTGTGACGTGGTATCTTCCGCATCCGAGATGCGGCATTCTGTTTCCTTGATGCGTTCGTCGTGGCCATCTAACTTGTGAACAATGGCGTCCATCCGAGTGCTCATGGCATCCATTTTCTCTGCGATCGAAGTTAGGCTCTGACGCATCTCAAGGAGGAGGGTTTTCATGTCGTCGTCCTGTGGTGGTGCGATCCCTGCGCCTGCTCTTCGTTTGTCTGCTCAGGGTCGTCCTGTGGCATACGGCCCCCTTTTTTAGCTTCGAAGGTGAGCTGGGTTTGTTTGGCATCTGCCTTCCCCATTTTGTGGTTGCATAGCTGCTGCGATAGTGGCAGTTGTAGGGGGTCAGTGACGATTAGCTTCGTTGCGTCGTGGCCAAGTAATGAAAATGTCCTCTGAACTAGCTCTGGGCAACTTGGATAAGCAAGGGTTTGGTCACTGAGGGCAGACTTAGGTGAGACCGCCCCCAATTTGTGCAGCGGCGTAAGTGAGATATAGACGTCGCTTTCGATTTGTTGGTGATGGTTGCTGATGCAGGGCTTATAGACTCGTTTAAGCCCACATCCTGACCTGCCAATCCGGGGGGAAGCGAGATACGTGTCGACGGGGAGACGGCTCAGTGACACCTGTGCAGGGGGGGGCTGGGGCAGCCATTCAGTGCGTGGGAGCCTTGTTCTCAGCAGTTTGTGCTGTAACGATGTCTTGGTCACTAGGGAAGAAAGGAGCGTATAGCGCAGCTGCTGTGACTTTAGTAAGAGTTGACCTGTGACAGGTTAGTTCGAGCGTACTATCAATTCGCTGTTGCGATCGTGGCAGCGCAATGGGCCCTCCGAGGTGTAGAGTGCAGGTTTAATCACTGCACAGGGGGCGAAATATCCATCAATCTGGAGGCAGGATGTACGCGCTGCTGGGCCAGACAGTCATGCAAACACTTGGCGGACAGGGCGCAGCGCGCCCGGCTGGGGTCCAGCAGTGCCCTCAGACCGTAGAGACGAGGAAGAAGGGCAGGAAGGCATGAGCGGGCGCGCACATCGGTGTGGCTCGTGAAGTCTCCCGCGACGTTTTCAGTGGTACCACAGGAACGATTTAAGGGGGTGGCGGCCCGGGCTCTGCGTGTATGTCCCCAATGCTCACGCAGTATACTTCGGCCTATATGCTGTGAGAGTCCACGGTCAATGGCGCTGCAGGTGGGTGCGGGCCCGCGCCGGGGCAAGGTGTAAGATCTGATCTGCACCTCTCACCTTTTGTATGCGAGTCAGGCAGGCGTATCTCAGCAGCGTAAGGAGGGTGGAGGCAAGATACTTGGTGTGCGCCAGAGCCCCCCGTGGTAACATAGATTTTGTGGCAGATAATAGGTATAGTGAAGCGGGAGCAGTCACAGCTAGAGGGTTCACGCCGCCATGTTGGTCATGCCTGTGTCGGGAAGCAGCGGCAGTGCTACTTGGCGTTCTTGAGCAATTGTGGTGGTGAGAGGCGACGTGTCGCAGTCGGAGCAGCGGAGGGCCAAGGCTCAAGGAGCAGGGTTCTCGGAGGGTGATTAGCATAAGTGGCAGAAGGCGAAGCCGGTCACTCACCCTCTGACGGTGGGAAAAGGCTCCGATGTGCAGGAGTACGGCCTGTACGCCACGTGGGCGCCATGGCGCTCGCGTACCAGGCGCCACCCGGGAAGGCTCCAGGGATGACGGGCCGCTGTATCGCCCAAACCAGCAAGAGCGCCGATGTCACAGAAAGGGTAGCCAAAACAGCTTTGCGCTCACACCACACAAGCTCTAGCTCATCCGGAACTGCTGGGCATACCATTTGGTATCCTAGGACCTCCTAGGCAGGATATTTGGGCAGATGAGTGGACCGAGCTGCAGGAGCCTCACACTTGTGCGGCCATCTTGCTCGTGCGCCACCTAGCGCCCCCTTCTTATCGGCCAGATACTTGTGTTACCTTTGCCCAGTTAAGGTTTCTACATTCAATTTGTTTAAAGATATAGCCAGGGAAGGGTACACCAAAGCTGGGTACCTTGGCTGGTAGGGTCTGCTGAAGTCTTCATTTGCAGCAGCAAAAAGGTTAGAGTCGGAACCTAATTATCTTACTCACCAAAGTAATGCGTTGGTGGGATTGCCTTGGTGGTTAGTCATGTTTCTTCAGAGGTAGAACAATATTTAAGCCACAGTTTCTTTCTTCTTTTTTGAAGCAGCTCTTCTTGGTAACTCCCAAGACTACAAGTACCTTGGGGACAGTACTTAGAGATCAGGACTTATTCTAGTAGAGGCCACCAACACAGTTCAGTCAGAGGCCACTTGTCAACAGGTCAATTCCAGGAAAGGCCTCTTGGAGCTTGTTGTGTTTCTGTAGCCACACAGAAGGTCAACCATCTGACCCTTGGAGTTCACTTGTCAGTTCTAGATAGAAGTGGAAGCAGGTTCAGCACTTCAGGCCTCCACACAGGTAGCATACAGCAACTATCTTTCTCTTCTGTTCATTCACAGGTCCAGATGTGCTTTCAGGAGGTAAGGGTGAGGTACTACATTGCACTTCTTAGTAGGTGGGGATTACTTCTGGATACTCCCTAACCAATGGGCAAAAAGTTCACAAGGGCAAGCCCTCACCTTTTTCAGCACATCCTGTTTACCTTACTGCAAACTATCCCACCGTAAATTATTCTCAGAGACGATCAAGATGGCGGAACCTTTCTCTCCCAGGCAATAACTAGTGGTCCACCCATGGGAGTGTCCCTGGTAATGACCAGCCCCTTCCTACCTATCTACAACAAACTGATTCTGGAACCAGCTCCCCTCCCCCTATAAATGAAGTCAGGGTGGCCACTAGGACAGAGTGGTTGGAGTATAGCCTGGGATCAGTACCCCCTACTTCCCAGTTCTCACTTATCATTTAACTATGAATGTAATATGCCTCATCCTGATTCCTTTTAAGTTAATAAAGTTTCTGGACTCTCCCAAATGGTCATTCTTGAAATAAGCTGAGTCACTTACCGCACACCCAGGCCATCTTGCCAAAAGGCCCAAGTCATTGTTCTTGCTTTCTGAGCAATTTCTCATCTACTCAGGGGGTGATGCCATGGCAAGCATGGCATACCTTTCCAACCAAAACAGTGGTTTAATGAACTCTGTAACTTTTTCTAAGTAAAAGTTACAAAAATTGCATTTTAATTGTACTTTAGCTTTCTTTCATAGAAAAAGCCACAGTACCTATGCAGTGAAAATAGCTCCTGAGGATCCTCACTAGGAAAATGTCAAACGTTAATTTTTTGCATGTTCCACTTTAAAACACTACAAACCCTACCTTGTCACCTGCAAGGCCTGCTAAGTAGTAACTTATTTAGGGACATATTATCAAGAACGGCGTTAAAATTATCGCCGGTTTAGCGGCAGAAAACTGCCGCTAAAGCGGCGATAATGGGCTTGATAATATGCCCTGGAGAATTCCAATAGAAGCCCATGTTCACACCAGAACATGGACTTCTATTGGAATTCTCAAGGGCATATTATCAAGCCCATTATCGCCGCTTTAGCGGCAGTTTTCTGCCGCTAAACCGGCGATAATGTTTAACGCCGTTCTTGATAATATGCCCCTAAGTCTTTAAAGGAAGGCTTTTCTCCTGTCAAAATTATTTTGACAGGTCTGTCTGCAGGTTTTTAAGCTACAGCAGTCATGGTAGACACGTAGGCCTCAAACCATGTTTTCCTCGTCAGGCTAGTGGTTGGCATAGCACATGCTGCAATCCATAGGTGCTATTTAACTTCCATGTCAAAGGTGTAATTCTTGAACAAAATACTATGACCTTACTAGAAATTTAAATATTCCACTTAGGGTCAGAACACTTACACTGGGAACTGGACAGCAGTGTTTCAATGTGCAGGGAACAAAACCCAGCAGAATCAGTACACACATGGGGGGTAACCGCTAAAAAGAGGCACTTTCTCACACCACCCATAAAAAATTATTATAAATGTTTTTTAAAGATTTTATTGAGTTTTGCTTATTACATATTCATATTCATTAATATGCATTAGATGTTCACTTGCAAAATACACTTTACCATGTTTATGAAAAGATGTGGTAGTGCTAGGATTTGTCTTCCTTTTCCATACATGGTTATCAAGATAGGCAATATTATTGCCATCTTTCATACTCTCGTTTTCAGAAAAACAGTTCAGAGGATAACAACTGAAAATGGGTGCAAAAAGAGAAGATGAGGGGGAGGAGCCACGCGCCGGTCCAAGATGGCCGCGTAAGACCTCGGCTCCGTAGTGCCCGTCCCCCAACCCAAAGATCCTGTTAATTATCCTGGCACTGAAGCGTGCCACTCGACGGCGGAGCAATAGAGACGCTCCCGGCGGCAGCTCCGGTCCCTCTGTGACACCGGAGACCGGAGATATCATCGCCGCGCATTGCGGCCTCCGCGGAGCCTGGAGCCGGGGACTCGGGTTTGGGCTGTGGCCGGGACGCGGCTGCACGGCGCTGGGGTTGCCGACCGGAGGTCGCCGTTCTCGCCCCATCCCCTGGGGCGCGTTGGACGGCGGTAGCGGCGGAAGATTAGAGGCGGAGGAGGCGGGCGGGGACGTGCTGGTGAGGCCCCCCGTATATGAAATAAAAGAGACAGGCACCGCGACGCCGACACAGGCTGCGGGGCGGCAATACGGCCACCGTGAGGATATCCTGCCGGGGTTGCGGGGGTGAGGAGGGGCTGCTGCGTGCGTGCCCTTTCCCCCCCCCCTCCTTCCTCCTGCGGGCAATTGAGATGGAGGGCAGGCTCAGGTGACCAAGAGGACGGCCACTCGGGCTGTATGCCGTAGAAAGCCCTGTCGCGAGATTGGAGCCCCGGGGGGGGAAGACTGATGGTGGCCCACCGGCGGCTACTTCTGGACCCAGAGTGCCTGCAGAGCTGCTTGGGGAGCTGTGAGGAGGAAAATCGTTGACAGGGGGAATACTGGCCTCGGAGCACGGTGGGTACCAGATCCGCAGCGCATAGATCGCTTTTCGAGACTGAGATAGCTGCACTGCGGGGGGACTTGACCGGCCCCCGTTTTTGACCTGTCCTGGTGGACACTGGCGGAGCAGTAAAGACACTGAGAGCCTGCCACGGAAGAATCGGCCGAGAACAGTATAACGCATTCCGCGAGGGAGACGGCGTTGGCGTGCCACGATCACAGCTCGTCAGATGGCGACTAAGCCGGAGGTGGACAGGCACCAGCCGAGATCATCTAAGGGGGTGAGACAAGTCCAGACCAACAAATTGGACCGATACACGATGCCCAGGGGTTCCCCTACAGACTTACGACACACTCTGCTGGCAGGGGGCGACTCCTCTGGTCCTACACTTGAACCGACGCTGCTTGATGTGATGGCAGCAATAGATGGGGTCAAATCATCACTGGGACAGAAAATGGAGTCGCTCGACAATAAGTTAGACACGGTCACTATAGAGGTCAATCTTATTCGAGCAGACCTTACGAAAGTCAATGAAAAGGTCAAATCACTAGATATAAAGACTGCCAGTCTGACCGACGATGTGGCGTTGCTCCAACAGGAAGTGCGGGAACTTAAAACATCTCAAGACCTGACCATGCGTAAGCTGGATGAGTACGAAGGAAGAGCCCGGCGAAATAACGTACGAATTCTGGGGGTGCCCGAAAAATCTGAAGGTCCAGCTCCAGACCTGTTTGTTGAAGACCTTATCCTCATGCATCTCAAGCCCAAGGGACTGAGTAACTTCTTCACAGTTGAGCGGGCGCATAGAGTCCCGGGAGGGCGCCCCAAGCCTGGTGCGCCCCCACGTCCGATGATTGCCAGGGTGTTGAATTTCAGGGACAGGGACGCAATCCTGCAGGCGGCCCGTTTGGGACCCCCTCTGAGGTACGAGAATGCTACCCTCTCTTTCTTCCCAGACTTCACGCAAATAGTGCAGAAACAACGCCGGAGCTTTCTCGGAGTAAAGGAAAAACTAAGGAACAAGGGATTGAAATATGCCATGATGTTTCTGGCGCGGCTGAGAGTGGAGGTCGGGGGGAGAGCCTGGTTCTTCGATAACCCGGAGGCGGCTTCGGACTGGATCGACAACCGTCCCCCCGGTGTGTCGGGAGAGCGGGACCGGGGCGGAGGAGACACACTGAAGGCGCAGGAATGAGTGCGGAGATACAACACTTGGGACTAATGTACATTGTCAGGTATTGGGGTTTCGACCCATAGATTGGAGGCCGCACAACCCCAGGGACAACTAAGACTTGAATGGAGGGAGTTGGCTTCAGTGGAGATCATTTTGTATTGGGTTGGGGGGGGGGGCCACCGGCCTTCCTCCTCTTTACTACCTTTAGTTAAATAGTAGATTTAGTGTGTGGGGCGACAGGCACTCTGCCAGTTGGGGATGGGCAAATGCCACGAGCAGGGGTGCAGGGAGGGGGGGAGGAGGGGGGGGATATGTTGCGAACACTGTTTTTAAAGTCATTTGGCTTGTAAGAATGTTTGTAGGCTTAATTGTTTCGACAACATCGAGTGAACATGCAATGCAGGTGACATTTCTACACCAGTTTTATGGCGAACGTTAGACGGAGATCGGGGATTAGCGTGATGAGTTGGAATGTCAACGGACTGGGGGACAAAATAAAGAGGGGGATGGTAACTCAGTTTATCAGACGACACGCCCCGGATGTGGTACTTCTGCAAGAAACACATTTAATTGGGAATAAGTGCATGGCCCTACATAAAGGAGGTTATAAACTTGTGGCGCACGCGGGATTTACCACGGGGTCAAGGGGGGTTGGTATATTGGTTAAAAACTCATTCCCCCTTCTAGTACAGGCCACATGGTCCGACAAGCGGGGTAGATATGTCGGGATATCGGGACAATGGGAGGGGAAAACAGCCACGTTTGTTTCAATCTATGTGCCACCTGGCTTGCAGTCCGACACATTTCAGGACTTAGGTTCAATTTATTTGACGCTACCCTTAGGCCACATGGTGCTGGGAGGAGACTTTAATGCGGTAATAGACGGGGAAATAGACAGATTTCCGGCTCGCACACTCAGACCCGCAAAAGGTGGCTACCCGATTATTTGGACACAATGGGGCTGGTGGATGGCTGGCGGATATGCAACCCAGGCAAGGCGCAGTATACACACGTGTCATGTGCACACCAAAGTTTGTCGAGAATAGACTATGTACTTGTCCCAGCCGCACAGGCTCATGCCCTCCGGGAGGTTCGCCATCTGGGTAGAGGCATCTCAGATCACTCCCCTGTATGGCTTAGCATGGAATTTGATCAGATGAATGCAGGTAGGATAGCCCCTATCAACCCTTGGCATTTGAGAGACCCCGCCACAAAGAAGAGCATAATCACGGCTACTGGCAGGTACTTCCTGGAGAACCAGGGTACGGTGGACTCAGCGCAGACGCTGTGGGAGGCATATAAAACTGTTATTCGGGGGGAGACTGTCTCTTTGATTGCGGGGAAGAAGAGGGAAAGGCAGACAGAACTAGAAAAAGCAGAAGAGGAAGTGTTAAAATTAGAAGAGGAAATGGCTCGGGCGGTGACCCCTGAGGGTCTTCACCATTTGAAGTTACGGCAAGACGAGTTCAATAGTATTGCCAGAGATAGAGCCAAGACGCAGAACAGAGAGGTTCAGAGCAGAATATATGAACACGGAGATAAAGCGGGAAAACTGATCGCTTGGCTGGATAGAAGGGAATGGGCGTCGAGGCTGGTACCTGAAATACGAGGGGAGGATTCCAGCACCATCACGGACCCGCAGGCTATAGCAGATGCGTTTGCACAACACTATCGCGCGGTGTATAGTACGGCGGGTAAATTTACAGAAGCGGACAACAGGGAGATGATTAGAGATATCCAGCTGCCAGTCCTAGCAGAAGACAACAGAGCCTATCTGGAATCCCCACTCACGGACGATGAGGTGGCGCAGGCTATCAGGGCAGGGCATTCCGGGAAGGCCTCGGGGCCCAATGGCATTCCAGTCGAGCTTTATAAACTGAGGTCCGATAGACTCGCCCCATATATCCGGTCCATGTTCGAGGACAGCAGAGAAAAGGGGCAACTCCCATATGACCAACGTGTGGCCAACATTGTGGTCATATACAAGGAAGGCAAGCCTAGAACAAGCTGCGCGTCCTATAGGCCCATTTCATTGCTAAACGTAGAACCCAAAGTCCTTGCGAAGTTACTGGCAACCCGACTGACAAAAGTTATCGCCACCCTGATCCATCCGGATCAATCGGGATTTATGCCGCACCGCAACACCGCCCTCAACTTGAGACGGTTACACGGAGTACTGGGTAGAACTCCCACAATTATGGAACCGGCGGCAATTGTGTCACTAGATGCCACCATGGCATTTGACATGGTTGAATGGCCTTATCTATTTGCAGTACTGGACAAACTGGGTTTCGGTCCGGAATTCACAGGTTGGATACGCCTTCTGTACTCCGATCCGATGGCCAGAGTGGTGTTAAATAATCGCAAGTCCCCCGATTTCTGTCTGAGCAGGGGCACTAGACAGGGTTGTCCCCTGTCCCCGCTCCTTTTTGGCTGGCCCTGGAGCCGTTCGCGGCTTGGGTCAGACAGGACCGTTCTATACGTGGACTGCGATGGTCGTCAGAATGGGAAGATAAAATCTCTCTGTACGCCGACGACGTCTTACTCTATCTCACCAACCCAAGAGGGTCGCTAATCCGGTTTTTGGATGTGTTGGCAATTTTTGGCAGATACTCAGGCTTTGCGATAAATTGGTCCAAATCGGTGTTATATGTCCTGAGAGGTGACCCGCCGGTCATTCCAGGCAATTGCCCGATACAAATAGCCCTCGAAGGTTTTAGGTATCTTGGCATTTACATAACATTAGACTCGAAACTTCGCTATACCAACAATCTGAGCCCTCTCCTGTTGCGACTTAGGAATGACGTGATGCGCTGGAAGGCCCTTCCGCTCTCCATGTTGGGTAGGGCAGTACTTTTTAAAATGATGGCTCTGCCTCGGTTCTTGTACGTGCTCCAAAACACGATGGATCCGGTCCCTGCGTCTTATTTCAGGGAAATTGAGTCTCTCCAGAGACAGCTCCTTTGGGATGGTAAACCCCGTATGGCGTTCTCCAAGCTTACTCTTAATTGGTACGACGGAGGAATAGGGCTGCCAGATCTACGGAAATACTACTGGGCATCCCAACTGGCGGCAGTCAATCACGGGATTTACGGACAGCTAAATGATCCCGGGTATGCTATGGATAGGTGGCAGCTCCCCGGGGGAGAATACACCAGAGCGCTATATGCTAGGCCCCGCAGATTCCAGCTCACAGGACCCACGGCGCATGCCGTCCAGGTATGGCATGCGGCCAACAGGCACCTCAAATGGGAAGGCAAATTTACACTAGCCACCCCACTTTGGAATTCGGAGAAATTGGGAAGCCTCTGGAAGTCCAAGGGATTTGACAAGTGGGACCTAATCGGGATCGCCCAACTGTGGGGGGCTAGCCAGCCACCCCGGACTGAGAAGTGGGCAGAAGATTTAGATTGGTGTATGTTTAGGGAGAAGTCGGTATACATTGCCAGGGGATGTCCCGGGAAGTGGAGCAGGGTATGGGATGCTTGGAATCACTATAGGGGGGACATCTGTGATCCACCGGACCGCTTGGGAGGAACTGAAACACACGCATCCCCTTGATCTACCAACTGTATAACTGTGTATTATTTTGAATTGTATGGAATGTCGTTGAGGAAAGATGGAAATACCTGCTTGTATTACTTGATGTGCATTTGGTCGAGTTGTTTAATAAAAAGAAATATATAAAAAAAAAAAAGAGAAGATGAAGTGTAGAGAACATCAAGTGTGGTTATTGCAGTCTGTGCTGCCTTACACTTCAACCGTCATATTACCTGGTGATGACAGGCATGGGGGTGAGCATATCTGCCAGGTGTATAGCTTTATGTACTACCAAATGCTATGGTATGGCTTCTCATTATTTACCGTTGTGTTACTGTTGAGTACTCTCTTTATCCAGGGTTATGGATATCTAGAGTGTGGTAAGACTTTATTCTATAATCCAGCAATGGGTTTTTGAAAATCTCTTTTTCCTAAGAGGTTCTAATAGCCTCAGGTCTGAAATAAATTCCAGTAATGAATATAAAAAGAAAGAGTGGAAGGGAAACAAGAGTGCTAAACTTTGATTGCCAAATCACTGGATAAACTCTACTTTTGAAGGTAGGACATTTCCACCTCCTAACAGGTAAAGTTGAAGAAAAATCAACATCAGTTTCAGAGAGAACTGATTATAATGTAAAGGAGCCATTCCCCCGAGTCACCACAGAATTGAGAAAAAGGGATGCTTCTATAATTCTGGCCAGTAAAAGCAAAACTACAAAACTCTGCACCTACTACCTCTTGATCTTCCTCTGCACAGTGTGAAACTAGAGAGAAAAAGAAAGATGAAGAGAAGGCCTCCAGACAATACAATAATATATCATCCTTGCCTACAAATTGGTGCCTTTGGCGTAACAGTCATGCAGCACAACATTACCCTTGGTCATGAAGAGATATAGCCATACAAGACAGAACCCCCCTTGTGAACTTTTTGCCCATTGGTTAGGGAGTATCCAGGAGTAATCCCCACCCACTAACAAGTGCAATGTGATCCCCTTCTGATAGTTTGAAAGAATCCTGCTGTTACCAGTACTGCTGAGAGGAATTAAAGTCCTACAGAGATAGTTTGCATCTACGTTTTAACCCACCAAATATGGACCACACAATGGAAGAAAAGCTGAATCAATATTTCTGCTCAGCAAGGTCTATTTGCATTTCTCAAAAGTTCTGTACTTCCCACATGTTGACCAGAAAATGCTTAAAGTGCCCATCAAGTATCCCTCTATGTCATCCAATTAAATAAATGCAACATTCCCTTCTGGTCTAGAAACATGGAAACGGGTGAAAATGGAGTGTATGGTTGGCCCAGAACGTCTTTCTAGTGTCCACCATTAGTTCCTTTGGACGGGGAAATTGAAATCAGGATTTATTGTAGAAATATTTACTCCCAGAGATAACCAAGTGCTGAATGTGTCAGATGACAGATTAAACAACTGCCAACATACAATTTTTTAGCAGTTGATTTAACTCACGAAATAGATGATTCCAGAATTTTGAACCTCCCACTGTTAAAGTTCTGCCTCCCACACAATGTTGATGAAACCTTCGTCAGGCAGCCGGATTACCCACTGCAGATTTCAGGTGTCAAATTGGTATATTATAAGTAATGGTATTGGTAAAGTGTATTTGCCCCTACGAATGGTGAAATTGGTACATGTAGACCAATCTCCTTGATTGGAAACTAGTCGTATTTGGAAACCAGTGAAGCAAATAAAGGATTGACAAGACATGATCAAACTTGGAAATACATGCAATAGCACAGGATGCATGGTTGTGCACCTTTTGGAACAGCCATATTGTTTTAGCTGGAGCTCTTGAGAAAAGAGAACCGCTGTAGTTGATTGTTGTTTACTGAGATTGGCAGACTTTAATCAACTAGTAACTACGTGATCTCTGTCTACATTAATTATAAAATCTGAATTTCCAGAGAGCTTAAGATTATGTGAAGGAAACTAGGGCCTGTGTAACTTTTCAAATGAAGACTAGCTCCTCTGATTAGTGCACTAATATGAGAAAGTCGATTATTAGTTGGGGTGGATGGTGGTCCACTACAAGGAATAATGTCACTATTCTTTTTAGGGTTCAGTAAAGTTTTTAGTTTATTTAAACCTGAGTTCATCCCCAAGTAGCTATTGCACACAGCAGATAGTCTTAATTTAAGAATATATATGTAAAGTATTTAAAGGAACCAAAACAGCGAAAAAGTCAAAACCACAACACAACAAAAATAAATTAAAATAAGTGTAAAAAATAGAGAATATTTTAATGAACAAAATCCCACCAAAATGACAAAAATCCAATAAGGGGAACTGGAGATGTGAATTTTAAAATGTTTAAATAAAAATAGTTCCAAAAAGCACAAAGTGCATGACTGGTTGTGCTAGACTGGAACAACGGTAAGATGTGACGCTGGCTGCGATGGATTGCATCAGGTTGTTCATGGTAGAAGAGTTACCTTCATACTTATAACTTTTCTGAGAAGGTAGGGTCCTCTGCGCGGAAAGGGAGCAGGCTGGATCCAAAGCGGGGCTTATAGATGATAGGTTGGCAAAGGATGAGGTCTTGGTGAAGTCGTCGACGAAGGCAGAAAAAGTTCAGAATGGGAAAAGTCTGGAATCTGCACCGAGGAAGGCATTGACATTGATCAGATGCTGCTTGGTGTCGGGCCTGATGAAGATTTCTACCTTTGTACTTAAACTTCTATCTGAAAGTTAGATTTTCTCTGCGAGGCAAGGCTGCAGGCTGTAACCGAAGAGGATTTGACATTGTTGATGCCGCTTGGCATTGGGCCTGCTGAAACATAATTGTGGCTGCGGAGAAAGTGAAAGCTATGCCGAAGTCTGTTGATGCACCCTTGGCGGATCGGCTTGGTAGGCCAATCTTAGTATTCTGTAGGCTCTCCAGGCAAAAAGTCTTGGAAACGTTGCTAGCCAAGCATTCTAGGACCTCAGGAAAAGGACTGTAGGGACAGGACTCACTCTAACAGAAGCTGCCAGCAGGGTCAAGGCCAGGTCAATTTGAACTGGTCAACTGTTTTTTTCCATGAAAGTGGGCTTCATGCAGCTTTTGTGTCCCTGTAGCTTAACGGGATGTCAGTCAACTGACCCTTATAGTTTGTTTGTCAGTGCTGGGAACAAGTGAGAGCAAGTCCAGGCTTTAGGGTTCTCCTAACAGGTCTCAACAACAGGTGCTTCTGTCTTCCACTAGTCCATTAGTGCTCTGGAGAAGGTGGCAAGGAGTGCTGCATTTATGCTGGGCATTAGCCTGTGAGCGGGAGGGACTCCTGGCCACTCCCTGACCAATACGGAAAAGGTTTCCCAGCGTAATTCTATATACCTTTTCAGCATTTTCTGTGTGCTTTACCGCAGACAATCCCACAGTGCTCCTCTCTATCTACATCTAACATTGTAGACCTAGAGGTGTGGCCAGGGAAATGAGCAAATCCTCCCCCGTGGTCACTCAGAACTAGTACTGGTGGCAGCTCCTCTCACTGTAAGGACATGTTTAACATTACATCTTTACAAGTCCTACTTTTAAATACCATGCACTCTGTCTAATGGGCACTTAAGTCACACTTAGGGGTGACTTATTAATACTTAAAAGGGAGGTTTAGGCCTGTCAAAAGGGGCTATTTTGACAGGTCGAATTTGCAGTTTAAACCTGAAAAGCCAGGCTACTGGTGGTAGGCCTTCAGTCATGTTTTGCATTGTCACTTTAGTGGTGGCACAATATGTGCTGCAGACCACTTGCGACATTTAATTTACAGACCCTGAGTACACTCTGTAACACATATTACTGATTTACAGATAAGTTCAATATGCCAATTAGGAATACAGCCAATTTTGACATGTTTTAGGAATCAGATACAAGCCCTGAGGCCTGAGTCCCAGTGCACAGAGTAAAAAAATCAGCAGCATTAGTCTAAAAAAAATGAGGGTGATTATGCATGTAAAGGCATTTTCCTACAATTACGCACTGCTATATCAACTGTACCTTAGACTTCTTTTGTATCAGAGTCGAAAAAAATTAATATCTTGAGGTTCTGGTGAAAATTTCCGGACAGAGAAATTTATGAAATCCATTCTTTTGGTATCCATCAGATGTCATGTTTCCAGCATCACTAGAAACCCATGACTCTGGTGAAGATTGCAAACTATTTGGCAATATTAAAGAACTTGATGATGAAAGGGAGAGCTCATCAACACAACTGTCCATGCAGGAATGGGCCATGATGACACTGCAGTGTAGGATATCAGACAAGTGAGAGATAACACATAGAGACTTGAAGAGCCAAGTTAAGACCAAAAGGAAGTAGAGCAAACTAAAAGTGCTCCACTGTGAAGTACAGGAAGCTCTGGTGAGACTGAAGAATCAGCAGGTCAAATTATATCTGTTTTTAATTCAAATGTAGTCAAGAAGTCTTCCAGGTCGGTCAAGGGAAAGATCTTCAGGAAGCTTTCTATCTTGAAGCGCTCTCATGACACAGTCTTATTTGCCCTTGTAAGACCTATGAAGGGGCAAGCATAATTTTCTGCCTCTAGAAAAGGGAAAGGCTTTCCCGTTGAGTAACATTACTCCTAACGATTTTCCTTAGCCATTGGTCAATCACAAACTCTGAAAGAGGTGGCAGGAAGAGGAACTCAATGGCACACTCTTTTCTCATAACACCCTGTACCTATTAATTTTTTCAGACTCCAGAAAAGAGAAGGCCCTGTAACCAGTCCTGGAGACTCCCCACAATACTCTGCACTGTTTTTGCTTTTGGTGGAGGTAGTTTACAGTTTAGCCAATTTGCAAGGACTGCAACCCGCCTGGAAATGGAATGGATGTGGAAACTAGAGAATGTGCTTTTGGTCAACAAATGCCTTTTTAACCCCTAAACTACTGATGCTTTTTCACCCCAGTGCTGGGTCCTTTTTGGCTCTTTGGGGGAGTTTACGCTTAGGCCTCCATAACTTTTTTCCCACATAAGGTATGCATGCCAAATTTGCATCTTGTTTTTCCAAAATCCTGGGGGTTCTAAAGGTACCCAGGGTTTGTGGATTCCTTGAAGGTGACAGAGAAAATAGCCAAAATATAGCTACATTTTGAGTTTTTTTTGTAAAAATCAGAAAAAATTGTCTATTTTCGTTCCTAAAAATGTTACACAACAAAACGTTTTCTGTGCTAATATCAACATCTTTCCAGCTTTCAGGAACATGTGGACCTGAATCAAAATAACTATTTTTTAAACCTGTTTTGGCACTTTTTTAAAGAGGTAGGCCATTTTTCCCATTTTTGTGCTTTCAACCTACTTCCAGTTTGTGGTGGAAACTGGTGTGAAACCCATGGGTGATCCAGGAAAGCTATAGTAATTCTGAATTCAGATAGGGGTCATTTTTGAAGATCTCTCAAAGGTTTCCCAAAGAATGTGAAAATGAGTAGAAAAAACAGCCATTTCTGACACTGTTTTAATCTGCAACTTCTTGTCAAGATGCCCGATTTACAAAAGCAATATACAATTATGTCCGCTAGATCCTTCTAGTTGTGGGGAAATATAGGGTTTGTAGCTAGTCGAAGAACCTGAGGTACACAGAGCCAACAAATGAGCTGCACCTTATAAAGGTTTTTCATTGTGTACCAAGCATAGAACAATTCATATGGTAAAATATATAGAGTGAAAAATAGATATCAAGGAAACCTATGTTCTTCTGAAATGAACACCAGATATGCAGCTTAGGATCAATGGTTATATGTACATCTCTGGATTTGTGGGTACCCATTCTACCATGTGATTCGGAGGGCATATTTCAAAAGGTCTTCTTTCTTACACACTGGATAACATGTGTAAGACACAAATGCAGAGAAATCCAATTGGTAATAACAAATGTTCTACTAATCTGTGTCCCCACATATCTCCCATAAGAAAGGGTACCACGTGTGAGTAGGTCTACTGCCTTTGACATTAAAGGGCCCAAAAGGCAACATGTACACATCACATTTTTCCACTGAAAACTGACCTTCTTGTTGCAATGTGGGTAGCTGTGGATTTTGGGCCCTTGCTGAGCCGGCACCTAAGAAAAGCTAGCAAACCTGTAAAGTTTTTAAAACCAGACAACCCAGGGAATTCAGGGTGGGGGTGACGAGTGGCTCTTATCAGGTGTTCTTACCCCTAAGCCCTAGCAGCCTCAAACATTGACTAAAAGCACACATTTTCCTCACATTTCTATGAGGTAAACGTCTGAAATCTGCGGGGAACAAGACATTCTGGGTGGGATTAAATGATTGGCTATCACCAGGTTTTCTTACCCAGAAGCCCAAACAAACCTTAAACTTTGACTAAAGACACGCATGTGCCTCACATTTCTGTGAGGAACACTTCTGGAATCTGCAGGGAGCCACCCATTTTCTACCACACAGCATTCCCCCAAGACTCCCAATAATAATGGTACCTCACTTGTGTGGGTAGGCCCAGGGCCCGCAACAGCAAAGGGTCCAAAATGCAGCATGAAGCATGGAATAAAATATACTGAGTGAAAATATTTATCAAGGAAACCTATGCATTTCTGAAATACACACCAAATATACAGCTTAGGACCAGTGGTTATTTGTACATCCCTGAATTTGTGGGTACCCATACTAGCATGTGATTCAGAGGGCATTTTTCAAAATGTCTTCTTTCTTACACAGTGGCATACATTTGGAAGGCACAAATGCAGAGAAATCCAATTGGTAATAACAAATGTTCTACTATTCTGTGTTTCCACATGTTTCCTGATACAAATGGTACCTTACTCATATGGGCAGACATACTTACTGCCTGTGACAGGAAAGGGCCCAAAATGGACCCCTTTTTGTAATCTAGGTAGGTATGAATTTTAGGCTGTAGCTCAGACAGCAAGTAGGTAAACCTAGGAAACCTGCTAATTTTTGAAAAATAGTCAGCCAAGGGAGTCTAGGGATGGATGACTTGAATGGCTCTGACCAGGTAATTTTACCTGGAACAGAACAGATTAAACCAAGGTCAATGGGAGTTCCCTTGCGAGGGCTCCCATTGACCTTGGTTTGATCCGTTTCTTTCATAGGCACTAGGCCCAGTCACACAAGTGGGGCACCAAATTATCGGCATAAGTGAGGTAATGCCGAGTGGTAGGACTTTTGTGGATTCCTGTGGATTTCAGAAGCTTTCATCACAGAAATGTAAGGAAAATGCTTGATTTGAGGTTTGCAGGGCATTATGGTTAAGAAATCCTCATGGAAACCATGCAGGGCACACCACCGGGGATTCCTATGGGTGTGTACTTTAAAAAAATGTCTGTGGTTAGTAGGTTTCCATGGGTGGCGACCCAGCACTTCCCTAAATACTGCAGCTACACCTATTGCTGATCTCTATAAGCAGCGCTTTAGGGTCTTCTGTGTTGTGGTCTCTTGGCTCACCCACAAAAGTGGGGTACCACTCATCAGGAGACATGTGTAAACTCAGCGTAATAGGAACTTTGCAGCTCCCCACAGATTCCAGAATTTTCCATCACAGAAATGTGAGGAAAATTTGTTTTTTTTTGCCAAAGTTTTAGGTTTGCAAGGGCTTCTGGGTACATTTACCTAGTGAAAGCCACACAAGTTACACACCCTTGGACTTCCCTGGTTGTCTAGTTTTAAAAATGTTTGAGTTTCGTAGTTTTCTCTGGGTGGCAGCACAGACATGCCCTAAAATGCAAAGCTATCCACATTGTGAAAACAGTGTGGTTGTCAGTTGAAAATGTGTCCATGTTACATTTGTTGCTCTTTCCAACCATGGGCACTAGGTCCCCCACAAAAATAGGGTTCCATTTTTATGTGGTGACATGTGGGAACGCTGGGTGGTTGTGTGATTTCTGGATCATAACAGATTTCAGAAATATCCATTACAAAATGTAAATAAAGGAGTAATCTTAGCCGTTTAAGCAAACTTTCATGTTTTGAAGGGCATTGTGGGAAAGTGAGTGGGACCAATGCACGGTATACCACCCTGAACACCTACGGGTGTTCAGTTCTCCAAAACATTAAGAGTTGTTACTCAGTTTTCTAAGTGAAAACACCACTTGGACAGGTTGGTATTGGCACCTCCAGACGTGCTAGCTTCAAAGAACTAATACTAATCATAGTATTAGAATATTGAAACCAAGCCTACTGAAGATGAGCCACAAAGTCTTGGCAAGACACCAACCGCTTTATGGGCCATTCACACACCAATCATGCACCACACACAAGACTTTCAGACCTTAAGCCACAGGATCAATCAACATATCAGTGCACTCATATAAACATACCGCAGCTGTACAAGGGCCCATCACATCCATACGCCAAAGGACAGAATCTCCAGTCAAACCACCTCTCACCAACCAACACACCACAAACAAACCTCAATAAATATATGGATAGACATATTGATGATTGATGCCTCAACATCCTTCACAATTGAAAAAAAAAGTTTGACTACGCTTTTACTATGGCAAGTATCTGCCTTGTCAACATTCTTTTTTTATTTTGAATCATACATGCAAAAGACTGAACATCTTGCAGTGTATAAGCAAATCCAAAAAGCTTCTCAGGGAAGTGAAAAAGTGATTATCAGTGAGCCATGACAACAAAAGTGACACAGAAAGATCAATATATTTACAGAATGTGCAAATATACACAGATCGCCTAACTCCTTGGATTGTTTAGTTAAGCAATTGAACCCCAAGGTTTTACAGCATTGGAGTTTGTATCCATCAATGAATGTCAAGGGTGCGAGTAAACTAAGTCAACTGGAACTGGAGCTGGAAGTTGCACCCATGGGAGACCCTAGATTCATAGATGACAGGCAATCTGGGAGGTGGTTCTTATGTGTTTTGGGACTTCAGGTTCTCCACAGCTTGCTAGCATTTTTCTGGTGATGAGATCATCAAGTGCATTACACACTAACCACCTGTTGCCTATTTTTACTGGCCTGTTAGTATGTGCCTATTAGTCTCCATTGTGGTCCAGTTCGTCGAACATCAGCACCATAGTCCTATCATAGGAGGTACAGACCCCGTTAATAGTGAAGGGACAGGTCCCTCTACATGTATGGTCATCTGTGAATGCCAGGACGACTTTACGTTGGTGAGGTCATGCAATGTCATGTAGGATATTAGGTTCCCCTTTGATCCTTCTTGATTACAGTTACTTTTTCTGACACACACACACAGATATATATACATATATATATGAGAAAACAAAATCCTGAATTACCGCTTCTTGGTAATAAAGACATATATATATATATATATATATATATTCGAAAAACCAAAGGATTCCCCGCACTTCCGCACAGCACAGTGTGGCGAACAGAGAAACACGAACCACACGCAATCTGGCACTGTTGTTTATTTAGTCCTCAGATCTGACGCGTTTCGGACAACACTTGTCCTTGGTCACAGATCACAAAGTCTGGTTCGCCATCTTTTTTAAATATGCAGTGAAACTCCCCCACGTAGTATATAGACTTAAAACAAACACTTATTTTGTCATTCAGCGTACTGATAAGTCTGTTTTTCAATTATTTGCACATTACAAACCCAATTTCATACGGTCAATAATAACAACAAAACTAAAACGGTGTCATTGTAAGAGATGTTCCAAATTACATAATAGTACCTGTTGTCCAATCAAAATTAAATTTAAATTTTAAATTTGTTAAAATTTTAGATTAAGATTAAGGCAGCGATATCTGGAGTTTTAATGAGTATTATTACTAAAAAAAAACACTAGATGTTGCATTTGCATGCCTTCTGCTGATTCTCCAGTGAATTAATTCAACACGTTCCTGCATAACTCGTAAAAGCATATGTTTTGAAAAAACAGAGAGACTCAATAAAAACCAAGCAATCCCACATGATCGTGTTACTAGTTAAAGTCCCTCAAAAAACTGCAAAAATTGCATATCCAAGTATAGGGATTCCTATATATTTGCTTGGACAGCCATCTAGTCACGCAATAATTTAGTTTCTAAAAAATATGTGCAAATATTGCAAGGAACATTGTCAACCTTAGAAAGATGTGCAAAATACTGCCACTTTGGAGAGCTTCAGTTCATCTTACTGCTTGAATGCAAAGACTTATTTGTGCAAAATGTCGCAAAAAACAATGTAAACATCAATAAGAATATACGCTGCTGCCAACATCGAAGAACCTTAGTTAATCTTCCTGCTTAAATGCGTTGGCATACATATTGACCCGTTTTTTCTCAAACATTAAAAAACAATGTGCAAAATTACGCAAATACAAGTAAAGTGCTATATATTGAAAGTGCTACCTTCCGGTCAATATGACCCAATAAAGTGCAAGTTCTAAAACCAATGATTAAATACCCTCATGGAAATTGTTAACCTAAAAATTAATTAAATGCTAAAATCAGAGCCTAGATGGAAATGGGAGGCCTACCGACACGAGAACTTATCTACAATTCTGCACATAACTGATCTTCATATAGGGGGAAGAACCATTCAATATCAGTCTTAACTGTCATCATTATTGTAATTTTATAGAAAATGGTGTAAATCCTCTGTGTTGTTAAGACCATTAGGAAATTTACTATCCAACTCCAGTATCATTTTTGATTCCATTTGCCTTAGAAACTTTTCCCTGTCCCCTCCTCTCCGTAACATTGGAATGGCCGCCACTACATAGTACCTCAAACAGTTAAGATCATTATTATGTTCTTGCTTGAAGTGGCAAGCCACAGGATAGGAGGCATCGTTGTTCACAATCGCTCGCAAGTGTTGCAGAATCCTGACATGCACCTGTAGCTTGGTGCTGCCAACATATCTCAAGCCACAGGTGCATGTCAGGATGTACACTGCATACTCTGTTCTGCAATTAAAACTCCCCTGAATGGTGATTTTGTCAGGGCTAAAAGGGGTGTGGTAGTGCGTAGTGTTTTCCCCAAATTTACAGGCTCTACACGAAGAGCATTTGGAGAACCCCTGTCTGGGTTGTAACCACATTGCAGCCCCTGCTAGTTCTGGACTGCTCTTAACAACTTGACTTCTCATAGATGGACCTTTTCTATAAGTGATGGTAGGCTGCAGAGGGAGCCTAGAAGTTAAAACCCCATCTGTAAGTAGTATAGGCCAACTGCGTTTTATTATTGACCTTATCTTTCTCTCCTGTTTATTGTATGTGGTTACAAATCTCGGAACATCTTTTTCATCTACATTAGATGTTCCTTCGTTTGTACTGGCACTGAATAGGGATTCTCTCGGCCTGTCTTTCACTTTTTGACAGCCTCCTTTAACGTGGCCTCGTTGTATCCTCTCTTTCTGAATCTAGAGAGCCTGTTCCATGCAGATGTTTAAATCTGCCTCTGTGCTACAGATTCTTTTGAGGCGCAATAGCTCACCAAAAGGGATATTTTTGATAAGATGTTTAGGATGCGCACTGCTGGCATGGAGTGTAGAATTACCAGCAGTGACTTTTCTATGGAGGGTAGTTGCTATTTTGTCATCCTTGATGTAAACTTTCACATCCAAAAAATCGATGCTTTTCTTACTAATCTGTGATGTGAATTTTAGGTTTGCAGTATTGATGTTAATTTGAAGAATGAAATCGATGGCACTTTTTTCATCCCCTCTCCATACTATAAAAACATCATCAATATATCTTACCCACTGTACAACATGGTTAAAATATTCAGTCCTGTGTGTGCCTTTGAGGACCTGCTCCTCCCACCAGCCTACATGCAAACAAGCATAGCTGGGGGAGAAGCAGGCTCCCATCGCCACACCCCTCTTTTGCAAGTATACATCATTGCCAAATAAGAAATAATTGTTATGCAGGCACCAGAAAACTAACTTTAAAAGCATCTTATTATGATTGTAACAGTCCAACGGCCTTGTATTCAAAAAATATTCTATTGCTTCCAATCCGGTGGTATGCTCAATACTTGTGTAAAGAGATTCGATGTCCAGAGTTATGAACAACAAATCATCTGCCCATTGAACGCCGTTAATTTTCTTAAGGAAATGCCCTGTATCTCTTATGTACGTTGGGAGTTGTTTGACAAAGTCCTGCAGGAAGAAATCAACATATTGTGTTACTTGCTCCCCCATGCTATGGATAGCCGATATTATAGGTCTTCCTGGGATAGGTGAGGGATTTTCGTGAACTTTTGGTATGAAGTAAAGTCTGGGTAACACAGGGTGTTCAACATGCAGGAAACTATATTCTTCTGTAGAAATCACCCCCTCACGTTTCATATATATATATATATATATATATATATATATATATATATATATATATATACAACCACACATGTGTGCCCTAAAAAGTGTGTGTATATATATATAAATACACACATATATATAGTTAACCAGTAAATGTACCATAAATATTGCATGTACATCATGGCAGATTTATACTATATATATATACATATATATTCACTGAAAAAACCATAGGTTTTAGGGACAGTTATAGTTAGTTGGACATTTCACTCGTACAAAACCATAGAAATTCCCCCGTTATAGTTAGTTCAGCTAACTATAACTTGCGCCCCCGCAATGCACTGCTGATGACGTCACATATTACATCACTCATGACATGGTCAGTGACATCACTGATGACATCACTGATGACATCTCAAATGACATCACTGATGACATCATCCAGTGACTGTGTGTTTCTGTAAAGTTTAAATATGTTTAATATATATAGGGAACGACGTATTGAAGAATGAGTGGGTGTATAAGTGTCTGAATGGATGATTTAGTAGGTGCGTGACTGACTCTATAAGTGAGTGATTAAACGTATCTTACTGAATGCATGGGTTAGTGACTAAACTGTGTGAATGTCTGTATCCGTCTGTCTGTTGGTGTGTAAGCGGCTGCATGGGTTTGTGAATAGCTACATGAGTGTCTACATGGGTTATTGATTGGTTGTCTGAGTATCTGTATGGGTGCCTGAGTGTTTGTGTGGGTGGGGTGTGTGTGACTCTGTGCATAGATGTGTGAGTGGGTGATTCACTGGGTGCATGGTTTCAAGAGTGCATCTGTGATGGACTGTATGGGTGGGTGAGTGTGTGTATGGGTGTGTTAGTGAGTGAATGTATATTTCAGTGGTACATGTGTGAGTAACTACATATGTGAAAGGCAGTATATATGTGTGTTGGAGTATATAAATGGCTATAAGTGAGAGTGTGTGATTGTGAGAGTGGCTGTATGGATGAGTGTGTACTTGTATCAGTGATTGTATAAGAGCGTAAGAATGTGCTAGTATTTGTATGAGTAAGTTAGCTGGTGTGTGTATAACTGTATAGGTGAGTAAATGGCAGTGTGATTAATTATTTGCATGACTGACTAGGTGTGATGAGTGGCGGTGTGTGAGTGTCTATGTAGGTGTATGAGTGCATATGATAGTCCTGTACTGAGTGACCGTAAGTATGAGTGACTGTACGGGTGAGTGAGTGGATGTGTGTGTAGACCTAAGAATCAGTGAGTGGGTATGTAGTTATTGGTGTTGGAGTGTCTATGGTTTTGAGAATGGCAGTCTGTAATTTAGAGTGGGTGTATCAAAGGTTATATTAGGGTGTGAGAAGATGCATCAAATTATCACATGGATGATGTCATCAGTGATGTCATTTGAGATGTCATCAGTGATGTCACTGACCATGTCATGAGTGATGTAATATGTGACGTCATCAGCAGTGCATTGCGGGGCGCAAGTTATAGTTAGCTGAACTAACTATAACGGGGGAATTTCTATGGTTTTGTACGAGTGAAATGTCCAACTAACTATAACTGTCCCTAAAACCTATGGTTTTTTCAGTGAATTTCTAAGGTTTTTAAATGCTAATTTCTAACTATAACGTGCATGAAACCTATGGTTTTTTCAGTGAATTTCAAAGGTTTTTTAAATGCTAATTTCAAACTATAACGTGTCTGAAACATATGGTTTTTTCAGTGAATTTCAAAGGTTTTTTAAATGCTAATTTCTAACTATAATGTGCCTGAAACCTATGGTTTTTTAAGTGAATTTCAAAGGTTTTTTAAATGCTAGTTTCTAACTATGCCTACAGAGGTAGGACATGTGAAGAAAGAAGAAAAAATGCACAGAAAGAAGCAAAAGAAATGCAGAAAGAAGCAACAGAAGTCCACAAAGACGAAGAAAAGAGCAGGAAGAAGCAAGACATGTGCAGAAAGAAGCAACAGAGGAGCAGAAAGAGGCCTTGTTGCAAAATCATCCTGTGCCCACAACTTTTTCAGATGGGTACTGGTGGTAACTGACTCGGACTAACCAGGCCTAGAGCCAGTGCTATGCTAAAAGACACTTAGAATACAGTGAGAACACCTACATACACTAGGGAACACTATGCATTGGGGTACCCCTGTCATTAGCATGACCTCCTCTGTAAGGCCCTAGTACATAATAGGGCAGGGGATTAAAACTTCCTCTTAAACGCGCCCGGAGCGCGTTGGGCACAGTGGTGAAGGGAGGGGGGCCTGAGGTGACATGTGTGCAAACAAGCCCTGTGGCCGTTTTAAGTTGGGAGATTAAGTCCCTTGAATCCTGAGGGTCCCTGGGGTCCAACTAGCCCACTAGGTACCTCCAGTAAGCGCCACACAGCTGCATTGCACAGAGGTGTAAAAAGGGGCGTGGCCTGGACCACCTCTCTGCAACACAGCCCTGTGGCGCGCACTAGAGGTACCTGGTGGGCTAGTTGGCCCCCAGGGTCCCTCAGGATTCAAGGGGAATTAATTCCCCAACTTAAAACGCGCCACAGGGCGTGTTTGCACACATGTCACCTGAGGCCCCGCCCTCCCTTCACCACTGTGCAAACGCGCCCTGTGGCGCATTTTAGAGTTGGGGTGTTAGGTCACCTTGAATCCTGAGGGTCCCTGGGGCCCAACTAGCCCACCAGGTACTTCCAGTAAGCGGCACAGGCCTGCGTTGCAGAGAGGTGGTCCGAGGCCACGCCCCTTTACACCTCTCTGCAACGCAGCTCTGTGGCGCTTACTGGAGGTACCTGGTGGGCTAGTTGGACCCAGGGACCCTCAGATCCAGGGACTTAATCCCCCAACTTAAAACATGCCACAGGGCGTGTTTGAACACATGTCACCTCAGGCCCCGCTCCCTCCCTTCACCACTGTGCAAACGCGACTGTGGCGCGTTTTAAGTTGGGGGATAAAGTCCCCTTGAATCCTGAGGGTCCCTGGGGTCCAACTAGCCCACCAGGTACCTCCAGTAAGCGCCACAGAGCTGCGTTGCAGAGAGGTGTAAAAAGGGGCGTGGCCTGCACCACCTCTCTGCATAGCAAACAGCAGTGTCCCGGGGGTGGGCACCCCGGGACACTGCAGGAGCCGGCCCTGGGGGTGGTGGTCCCCAGGGCCATCACGAGGCTCCAGGAGGGGGCCGCGCGGCCCCCTCCCTTCACTTGCACAGCCCGGGAGGTGGTGGTCCCGGGGCTCGGGGTCCGTTATGGACCCCCAAATTTAAATATTAGTGCCCCGGGAGGTGGCGGTCCCGGGGCATGTGGGGGGCTCAAGCCCCCCACACCGGTATATATTTTTTTTTAAAAAGAAGCCCCGGGGGTGGCGGTCCCCGGGGCTGCGGGGTGGGCAGTGTGCACCCCCCGATTATCATTGATCAAAGCCCCGGGGGGTGGCGGTCCCCGGGGCTTGGGGGGGCCTTAGAGGCCCCCCAAACTCTAAAAAAACAAGCCCCGGGGGGTGGCGGTCCCCGGGGCTGCGGGGGGGCCGTGTTCCCACCGCAAATATTGTTGCAAAGCCCCAGGGGTGGCGGTCCCCGGGGCAGTGTGGGGGGATTGGGGCCCCCCCCACACATTTTTTTACTGCCTCCGGGACCTGGCCCACCCGGGGGCTTCAATTAAACGAAGCGCGGGAGTCCGTGCTTCGTTTTTTTTTTAGTTTCGCAGCCGGATCCGCGGATCCGGCACGCATTTTGCCAATTTTTTTTTTTTTTTTTAAATGCTGTTTTGGGTCCTGGGGGTCCTTGTGGGACCCCCTGAGCAGGCCTAAGGGGTCAGGGTGTTTCTACCCTGCCCCCTTTTCTTGTTTTGCGCATTAGTTTTTCTCTTTTCTTGTGACTCGGTTCTACCGAGCCACAAGATGGCTGCCAACACTTCCTGGTTTGGAGTGTTGACAGCCAATTAGCATCGTGATCGGGAGGGTGCGCGAATCCACCGCGGCCATAGATATCGAAACTTTTATTTTTTGAATTTCTCAGGAACTACTGAACGGATTTACACCATTTAAAAAAGGGCGCTTTCTGAACAAAGCACTACCTTTTGCCAAATTTGGTGTAATTCCGTTCAGCAGTTTTGGCTGTAACCGTGTCTAAAGTTTCCTATGGGAAATTGATTTTTTGACCTCTATTTTTGATTTTCTCCGCAACTACTGAAGCGGATTTACTACATTTAAAAAAGGTCTCTTTCTGAAACAAGGGCTACCTTTTGCCAAATTTGGTGTAATTCCGTTCAGCAGTTCGAGCTGTAGCCGTGTCTAAAGTTTCCTATGGGAATTAACATGGAGAAAACACGTTTTGGGACCCCCCTTTTTTCTCGGCCCCCGCTTGCTGAATCACCTTGAAACTTTCAAGACAGGAGCTGACTGGAGCGGGCTACGAGTTTTGAAAATTTCGCGAAGATTTGTCAACCGGCGCCAAAGCTATTGAGAAAACAAAAAACGAGTTTCCTATGGAAACTAGGTCCTAACTATAACTATCTACTGGCGACCGCCAGTAGATAATATATATATACATATTTTTACTGCAAGTATTCTTCAAGATTGCTTCCTCAAAATCAGCGAAACCCCTCCTTCGTTTACGGGCCGTGCGGCAGGAAGCAGTGATTCTGAGCCTTTCGGAATCCTCTACTCTCCGGGCAGGAGTAGCCGTGGTTGCCCCGGGACGGCGGAAGTGCACCTAGCGAGCAGGGGAGCAGTGTGGTGGAGTTGTGGTCGGAGGTCGGCTGACCGGAGGACCAGTGCTTTGCCGGCAACGCCTCTTTGTTGTAGGAGCCCCGCTGATTGTTCCGTGAAGGAGTGTGCAGGAATTGGACGCCGATATTTAATCGGCGTATGCAGTCCAAGAAATATCTTTACGCCCATTACTTTCCACCATGTCCGCAGACACGTTGAGGAGTCGGGAGGAGGCAGCTAGCGGCATGTTTGAGGATTCCCCATCCGGGGAACGTGCACAAAGTTCTATATCCAGCAGTCTGCCGGATTCACAGCCTAAGATTAAAGAGCTCTTCAAAAACCTGGAGAAGGCAAGTAAAGCGGAGCAGGCGAAGTGGTGGGAGCACCGTTCTCTCACCAGGTACTTGGAGGTGGGCAGGATACCGCGGGGTCTGCGAATAATGCTCGCACCGAGTTATGAGAACCCTGCATGCTATCCGAATGGGCTGAATGTAACCTTGAGTCCTCTCGGCGTTTGGTGGAAATTCTTGTTAAATACGCCGAGAGTGACCGGGTGGCATTACAAAGTAAAATCGACGCCCTTAATGCCGAAATAGAAAAGATTCCAAGCACTCCTAACATTGCCAAGTATCGGGATGAAATGACAGCGCGCTTGCACCGTGAGGAAGAGATAATAAAGAAAAAGAAAGCCTATAAATTCCAACGAGACCGGTTGGACTATGAACATGGGCAAATATTTACTTTTGCGAAAAAGTACGACAATGTTAAAGCAAGCAAGAAGTTAATACCAAGTCCCTCGGCTTCATTGCAAACAGCCAACAATGACGTACCACTGGCCTCATCACTTTCAGACTTGAGCTCCAATATTGACAGTGAGTCAGACAATGATCAGCAACGAGCACAGCGCTTGGGGTTTCGAAAATTCACACTGGCACAGGAATTAGATTGTATGCGCCAGGATCGGAGGCAGACTCTACATTCTGGTGCTCGAAATGCAAACACCAACAAAGCATCAACAGGAAGCGGGGCGCAAGGCGGCGACGCAACAGGCAACACAAACGTGAGTACAAAGCCACCCAACAGAAAACTCCGAAAACAATGGAAGCGCAAATAGATTCAAGCATTAACACTTGTGATTCCCAAACAGTTATCAACCTTACTAAAATACCATTGAGTGAAAAGGAAACTAACATTCTAGCATTAGGGGTATCGTTCAGTGCCAAAAGTAATTTTGACTATGCTGGTACCAGAATAGACATGTACAAATACGTGCGTAAGTTGAAGCTTCGCAAGTTTCATTTATTAAACAAATCAGCACGTTCAGTACCACCCACAGCACCCAATTTGAGCCCGCCTTTACTTACAGCTGGTGATGCAGAGTTATTGCAGGATTTGTTACAAATGCAGGGTGAGAACAGCACTGACACTTTATCTACTAACTCGGGCACGGGGCACAGAGTGATCACTGCCCCCACCAATTTCAAACCCAAATCAACATTTTGCCCCTTAATGTTGAAAGACAACATAGATGTGTTTCATGAGAAAGTTTCTCAAGATTTGAGGTTGCTGCACCAAAAACAAGTCAATATTAATAAGAGACATCATTATCGTGACTTTGCTTATCACCAACTAATTAAGAAACTTCAAAACAATGTGAATGTCATTATTCGACAGTCAGATAAAGGCGGTAACGTCGTGTTGTGGCCAAGGGAAATGTACATGGAGGAGGCACTTGGTCAACTCAACGACAGGGATTATTATAAAAGATCCACAATGACAGAGGTTAAAGTAGCCTGGAATTTGTTTTATACCAGTCTGCTGGCGTGGAGGAGCACTGGTCTATTAACTATGGACGAGTTTAAATTCTTAAAGAATGACCACCCGGTGATGCCCATTGTTTACTTTATACCTAAAATTCATAAGAACAATGTGAAGCCACCTGGACGCCCTATAATTTCGGCTTGCAACAGCATCATGGAAAACGCCAGCAAGTATGTTGACTTCTTTTTACAGGACCACGTTAAGAACCTTCCTTCTTTTATTCTTGACACTGGTGATCTTTTACAGAAACTAGAGGGAATGACATGGCAATCTGATTACTTATTGATATCACTCGATGTATCTTCCCTGTACACTAGTATCCATCACAGGGATGGATTAAAAGCTATCGAATACTATTTAAACACGAGACCTATTTGTTTTCTCGAACATAACAGGATGTTGTTGTCTATGATCAATTTGTGCCTTGAAAATAATTTCTTTCTGTTTTCCAACCACGTATTCCAGTAGGTGAGAGGTGTGGCTATGGGGGCCTGTTTCTCCCCCAGTTATGCCTGTCTGCATATGGGGCACTGGGAGGAACAGGTTCTCATGCCCACCTACCCTGAAATCATGTCTGAAAATGTTGTTAACTGGTTCAGGTACATTGATGACCTGTTGATAATCTGGAAAGGATCTGAATGTGAGGCTTCACAGTTCATTGAGAAACTTAACAAAAACAATTTGAATCTTAGCTTTACTGGTCAGATAAGCAACAGGTCAATATGCTTTTTAGATGTGGAAATTTTTATCCAACAGAATAAACTTCACACTAGAATGTATAGGAAACCCACCGCTGGCAATGCCATATTACATGCCTCTAGCCATCACCCTGCACATTTAATCAGTAGCATTCCCTATGGGGGAATGCTACGAATAAGAAGAATTTGCAGCACTGACCATGATTGTCTAGTAGCACAGAAAGATTGCAGGGACAGGTTCTTAAGGAGGGGCTATCGCCCAGAAGTGGTCGATAAAGCCATACGTAAAGCCAATGAACCTGGTAGACCACAGGTGTTAGCAGGTAAAATCAAGTTGGTCCAGAATGAGCAAACTGAGACCAGATTGATTCTAACCTACAATAACCAACATAGTACGATTCGCAAGATAATGAACAAAAATTGGGCACTGATTAAGAGTGATCCAATATTGGGGACCCAATTGTCACGATCTCCCAGTATAAAATATAGAAAGGCGAGATCAATGAGCAACTGCCTGGTGTCTAGTAGCCCCGAGGTTAGAACCAATAGTTCATGGCTGAACAGCAGTAAAGGTTTCATTAAGTGCTCTGTTTGTAAAGCCTGCAGAAATGGAGTTAGTAAGACTGAATACATGAATCCG
This sequence comes from Calotriton arnoldi, assembly GCA_963921515.1. Lineage (NCBI taxonomy): Eukaryota > Metazoa > Chordata > Amphibia > Caudata > Salamandridae > Calotriton > Calotriton arnoldi. Next base: position 460,077 of record CAWUFW010002625.1, read on the forward strand.
CTTACTAACAGACCCGTTCATATCCAGAAAAAACTTACATGCAATTCTGAATTTGCAGTATATGTGCTGGAGTGTCCCTGTGGCCTGCGCTATGTGGGAAGCACTAAGCTGCAGGTCCACAAGAGGATACTCCAGCACATACGTGCCATTAACAACGGTGATGCTGCATATCCTGTCGCTAGACACTTTGAAGAAGCACATGCTAAGAATTCTGCTGATTTAAAGTACTTTGTAATTGATATGGTCCCACCACTGAGAAGAGGTGGGGATCGTAAATCCATGTTACGCAGACTAGAAACAAGGTATATTATAGAAATGGACTGTAAAGCACCAAATGGACTGAACGCTAGTGAAGATTTTTCACTCATCTTTAATTAGTCAATGAGATCAAGACTGTATACTAATGCTGCTGCCTACCTACTCGAGAAAAAAGTTTTTAATATTTCAATTTAAGAATTCATTTTTATTGTATTCTCTGTTGTTTTACACTTTTTGCACATGGTGTTTGCACTTTAGATTGTGACATGATTTTGCGCATTTTGCACTGATTTAAACTTTTGACATGGATTTTTTGGCAATTGCCCACTTGGGCTCTAGTTTTTTTAAAACATCTCAACCTTATGGGTATATCCTAGGTGCTAACATAGACTTATATGAATTTTGAATAATGCTGCTATTTGTGAAAAAAAAGTTTTACATTGTTTTACTTTTTAGCTTCACTTTTTATTCATCAATATAAGTATGGTTTTACTAATTAGTGAGACTTTTTAGAGCTGGACAGTTTGATATTGAGTATATATTTATTTATTTATTTATTCAATGTGCTGCTATTCTCATGATATTATATCATGTATGCTCTATTTTCTGCACTTTAGAGATATATTAACATTTCCGGTGACCCTACAGTATTTTACTTGATATGGATGTGTTTCTATATGAAAGTATTTTTTCCATGTCTATGTCTCAGTATCACAGCTGATGCACAGGAAAACGTCACACACTTGCACTTTAAATGTTGAAACCGCTCCCTCAACTGTGTCATGTGATCAAGGCCCGAGGTGGGGCTGAAACGCGTCATGGCTGTAGAGGTGTTGGAGGAGCAATAAATAAATAACTTTTGCTATTATTTTGGGTCCGTGCTCCGTTTCTGTGGGACGAGAGATACGCCAGAGGGCGAACGGAGTTGCCAAGAATATATATATATATATATATATATATATATATATATATATATATATATATATATATATATATATATGCAAAAAAAGAAGCAGAGAACTCTGGGTAGTTCTCAAGTTTAGGTGGAAAGCAGCTCCAATATAAAGCACTCTCAACACCAGCAACACTCTAAATTTGCTCACCTCAAATGTCTGCTTTTCTATCAAAGTCTTTAAGCGCAGGATTAGCACAGTGCCAGCCACACCGAGATAGAGAGGAACAAAGTATTTTACCATTTCCACAGCAAAGTCTTTAAGCATAGGATTAGCACAGTGCTATCCTTGCCAAGCTGTAAAATGGCCAAAGCCTTTTACCACTCCAGGCACAGTATTACAGCTTTGGAATGGTAAAATACCATCCAAGCCAACCTGAAATGAATAAAAACAGCCCCTGACACGTGTTTCGCTCTCATTAGAGCTCTTCAGAGAGGTATAGCTTTGTCCAGACACAAGGGAGCACCCAGTATAAGTCAAAACAAAACCCTTTCAGGCATAGAGTGACGCATAAATTATGCAAAAAAAGAAGCAGAGAACTCTGAGTAGTTCTCAAGTTTAGGTGGAAAGCAGCTCCAATATCAAGCACTCTCAACACCAGCGACACTCTAAATTTGCCCACCTATATATATATATTTTTCCAAGGAGTTCTCTTCCCGAATAACCAAAGCAGCAGCACAGATTCTCGGCCTCCAAGAGGTATTTTGCAAATTTCTATTTTATTTTGTGAACATCACATATTTCCATGACACAAAGCAAGACAATAAAACAACTGACGCATTTTGGCTAACGCCTTCAACTGGGTCTTACAAACATTGCAGTGCATAGCATTTTAATACCAGTCCTTTTTTCCTTTCAGTGACCCTTAAACACTAGAGCGACAATTATACATATTCCACAATGGCAAATTCCAACCTCCATGGTTTTATGAACATCCATTTGAGTTCAAATAACTCCATAACCTATTTGTTCCTAAAATTCTCTATCCCCACATGATTATAATGCCACTTCATATTATACATTAATTACCGGGCTCGAATTTCATGATCCATTTCTTTGTATTAAGCACAATAAATTCAATATGTTTTTTATTCACATTACACCAATGTTCTGATGAGGTCTGTATTCCTAGATCATAATTTGAAAACTTGCCATAAAAAACTTTTCTTGTTCCAATTGTATCATATAAGGCTGTGTGAGGCCGCAACGCGTCGGCAAGACAGACTGGCTCTGTGCAAAGAATAAAATCGATTGAAAAGACTCCTGAGTGCGACGTACCTCTTTGTTGTGAATATGTATATATAGATATATATATATATTCCAATTGCCATTTTCACACACTGCCCCGGACGCTTGCTGTGGTGACCTGCTGTGGTTCGGCGTGTGATACTGAAGAAATCCATTCATCATTTGGTGCCATGTCACGCTCCCAAATAATCCACAAGTCTCCTCTGCCGTATAGTAGAAGTATTGTTTTTATTCAGGAATATTTAACATGAATAAACATTTTCCCCACGCGCTTTGGAGATCGGCGTCTCCTTGATCACAGGTTTGGGTGAGACACAAGTTCAACCAATTAATATTCACCTCTGAGTAAAGAGTAATTCAAGTAGAGAGAGGACTGTGCCGGTCTGAGGAGATCATTCTTAAAGAGATGTTTCTATGGGCACCATATTTACACGGAGGGATTTCAAAGTTGTTTAAAGTTAAACACTTGGGGGCGTGGTCAAGATGGCGGCGAGGTAGGATGTGTCTCGCTACCTCTCCGCCGACCGCCGGACTTTAGCACTGGCTGTGGGCCATCAATAGGTCGGAATACCATGAGCGGGGGCCTCCGTTCATTGTGCATCGCTTGGGCACCCGGAGACGTTGGCAGCCGGGCGACGACGTCACGACCGGGACCTTCAGCCCGGCGCCTACAGAGAGCAGCTAGGCCCTGTGGCCTGCGCCGGCCGCGACTTCCACCGCGGCTCGGTCGCCGAGCCTGCCACCGAGGGAACACGTTGTCCTGCTGGGACCCCACCTGCTCACAGCCACCAATACGGGCGCTCCTGGCCCGGCAGTGATCCCACCAACGCCGAGATCAACCGATTGGCATGGAACGGGGATTCCGGCCCGCCATCTTGTTGGTGCTCCTGGTCTGCAGACACAGAGACGTGGAGGTGAGAGAGTGCCCAAGTGGCCCCCGGGGGCCTTGCATTTGCCCATAGACCTGCGGAGGCCCCGCAATACAGACTTTACCCCCCGAGCAACGCTGCAAGGATCGGGGGAGTGGTGCGCCGGGCTGGGCCTGCCCGCGTCCCAGAATAATAATGATAAGCGAGGCCCCGGATTCCCCCCGGGCCTCCACAGTGCTGATTACGACGCCGGCCTCGTGGCTGTGGCGGCCCTGTCACATCTAGGGGAGCCGGACTGTCTCTGGCATACTCTTGGGTCCCGGAGCAACATTTCTACACTGAGGGGGCACACCTCTGCGGACACACCCCTTGGAGGATCACGTCGGGTTGGGCTTACACCTACCCCTGCGGCGGTGCCCGCCTACGGACACTCACCGAGGCGCTGCCTCGCCATCCTTTCAAGCGGCGTCTTGGCCGCCTCTTCACAAGCCTTCAGGTGAGCCCAGGGAGGAAGAACGAAGTGGGGAACCCTACACCGTAGCGCACCACCGGAGCTCGGAGCTGCGGACGCGCGACCCGGCCTAATCAGGCATTGCCTGTCTGAAGCACGGTAGACCTTGCGTGGTTGCAGCGGGGCCTTACCCGTCCTAGCAGGGATTTTGACCCACTACCTGGTATGCGTGGGAACCAAAAATGGCCAGCATCTACCTGGAGGCGATACAGCCGGTGGTGCTCCCCCAAGGCCCTCGGAGTCTACGGCTCCCTAACATCGACATGTGGGACTCGGAGTCCACCGGATTGCAGCAGCATCGGGCCTGCGAGTGCCACGGCTACGCAAAGGCCGCTTACCTAGTGAATCCTCACAGAGCACCTTAACAAGGGTAGAACAGTGCTGTGGGCTTGACAATACCCCAGGAGGGGCGTACCGCAACTAAACCGGCGACGCTGCAGGGGTCAGAGTGCGGCCACCAATAGAGGTGGTTGCCGAGGGTGGGACCCGGCTCCCTGCGGAGGCGGCCCGGCTAGGCTCGGGTGCGGCTTGTGGGTGAGCTGTGTGGTCCTCCGCTCGACCCCTAACTGGTTTCCTACCCTGGGGTTATTGGCTCCCTAATTCTAAGGATACTGCATCGCCGGGGGGCGCCAGGACGTCAAGACTATCTCAGTGCGCACAGGAGACAGCAGCTGCGTTGGCAGGGCTGGAGCCATACCAATCTTTGCTTGGAGACCTTATATAGACTCTACTCAGCGCGATTGACTTAACACACGATTCTTGGAGAATTGACTACCTGGAAGTGGTGGGCCTGTCCTATCCGTCCCTACGTTCTATCAGATTCGGCTATGACCTCCACCAGGGGCAAGAAAGACAAGACACTGAAGGAACTTTTCTCGCGCACCCCGGGGACCTCCACTATGGACCCCCTAGCTCAAGGAGCCCCTGCTACGCCGCAGACTGAAGGCGCAAAGGAGGAGCCGGTAACACGCGCCTTTCTCGAATCTCTCTTCATGATGCTTCGCAAAGATTTGCAGACGGTGAAGCGAGACCTCACCTCCGAGATTAAAGACATCCGCAGGAACGTCGATAGCATTGGCGAATGAGTGGCCGAACTAGAGGATAAAGGGGATAACAGAGAATCAGAACTCTCATCCCTGCAGCAGGAGGTCATCCGCATTCATGACCAACAGGTTGATCTACAAACGCATCTCGAGGACCTTGAAAATCGCTCTCGGAGACATAACATCCGAATTCGAGGAATCCGCACCAACGAAGAAGCTAGCGACATATTTAGCTACGTGAGGGAACTTTTTAATCATGTTCTGGGTAACCCTCCCGAAACTGACATTAAGATTGACAGAGCCCACAGGGTGGGTCCTCCTAGGGCTGATAAAGCTTCGCTAGCTGACATCCTGGTTTGCGTTCAGGACTTCCGCACGAAGGAGGATATTCTCCGCAAGGCCAGAGCTATGCACCCAATCATCTTCCGGGACCAATCTCCAGTTCTGTATCAGGATCTTGCGGCAATCACCCTCCAGAAGCGACGGCTTTTTCGGCCTATCACCTCCTACCTACGCCAGCGTGACATCCCATACTCCTGGAGTCATCCATTTCGGCTTATTTTCCGCCTAGACGGTAAACAGTATCAACTCCGCTCCCTCCCGGAGGCCGGCCGGCTACTGGGGGTTGCCATCCCTGAGGAGGGGGAGGGGAGTCGCAATCCAGGCCCGACCACAGGAGACTCGCGGCAGGGATGGCGACTACAGTGGCGTCGACGACGCACCAAACGGCCGGACCCAGCAGAGATCACACAAGGACAACAAGCAGTGCTGGAGGCCATTCCGGAGGCCCTAGCGAAGACGCACGCCTCATGATTACAATACGGGCTGCCTGCTCACGTTTCCCCTTTTGGCGGTGGGTGGAGGGGGGGACACACTTGGCCACACTATGGACCCCTTGAAGAATCTCTACCGATCATCCTTGGATGAAGGACTGAACTTTGTTTATTCTCCTCTTTCTCTGTTATTTGTTGTGTTTGTTTTTTTAGGGTTTTATATTTTTGGGGTCCCCCATCCACTACCTTTTGACACACATTTGGCTAGAGGTACCTCTTTGGCCCCCCTTCACGCTCTCATGCTCGTGCATCTACCTGGCTGCAGCCAGGACCTAGTGGAGCCCCTCCCTCGCATAGACTGTTAGATGCATCCTACTACTCTTCGGGTTCTCACGCTTAACGTTAGGGGCCTTAACAATCCTATCAAACGCAGAGCTGTCTTGTCCCTTCTGGAGAACTCTGGAGCTGATATCTGCCTCCTACAGGAGACGCACTTACTCTCTAAGGACTGCCACCGCCTCAAATCTTGTAAGTTCCCCATTCAACTCTTTTCTTCTGGTCCTTCTAAAATGGCTGGGGTCGCAAAATATTAGTCTCACGGGCCTTTAAGTGGAAAGTAAAACACAAGGTGGCTGAAATTAGAGGCAGGCTCCTCTCTTACCAGTTTACGATCGGGGGACACACGCTAGTCGTAGGGTCTCTGTATGCCCCAAACGAGAGACAAGAGCGGTTCCTTAACGAAGCCCTGACTGAGGCCACAACCACTAGTGTACGTATGCTACTCCTGGGGGGAGACCTCAACCTTGTATTTGATAACACACTGGACAGATCGAGTCAGCGGTTCGGCCAGGTGGGAGCCCTCTCCCAGGCTGGTTTATCCCGATTATCGGAGCTTGGGCTGGTAGATCTTTGGAGGGCTCAACACTCCCAAAATAGAGAATACACATTCTATTCCAGCGCCCACAAGTCCTACGCTAGACTCGATCACTTCCTGGGCTCCTCGGAGCTGTGTAATATTACCTCTGCAGTCGACATTCTGGTGGCATCGCTCTCTGATCACGCTCCGGTGGTAGCCACCTTGACTCTTCCCCCTATGCAGCGCCCAGCGCGTCATTAGCGCCTTCGGGACACTCTCTTGCACCATGTAGAAGTGGTAGACCAGATCCAACGAGCTATAGATGACTATTTACTTCATAATGACAACTTAGACACCCTCCTGTCTACCAGATGGGAAGCACTCAAGGCGGTACTCAGGGGCGAGTTTATCGCCATCGCCACGGCAGATAATACAGATCGTTGGCGCAAAAGGGACAAGCTGACACAGAGGGTGAGGGAGCTGGAGCACATGCACCAGCGTACAGGTGCACCTCGCACCTGGCGCCAGCTTAAAGCCACTAGGGTGCAATTGGCGACCATAGATCAGGATAGAGCGGAATATGCGGCGCTGCGTCTCCGTCATGCCTTCAATGTGGGGGGGGGACAAATGCGGTCGCCTACTGGCCCACAAATTGCGTGAAACCAGATTACAACAGGGAGTGCGGGAACTCCGTGACGACTCGGGGGCGGTGACCTCAGACGATGCACGTATTGCAGCGACTTTTAGGGATTTTTACGCCCACCTCTACACTGCGCAACAGCTGGATGCCTCAGACGTGGACACTTACCTCTCGCAGGCACATCTTCCCACACTGACCCCTGAGCAGGCGGACTATTTGGACGGTGACATGTGGGTAGAGGAGGTCATTGCCGCCATAGCAAAACTCAAACTAGCTAAGGCCCCTGGCCCGAACGGCTACACTGCGGCCTTTTATAAACAGTTCTGCTCCACTTTGGCCCCCCTTCTTATGAGACTTTTTAACTCATTCGCATCTCCTGGGGCCATTCCCAGTTCTATGCTCGAGGCAGCTGTGGTGGTTATCCCCAAGCCAGGGAAAGATAAGACCGAGTGTGGGGCATATCGCCCCATCTCTCTCTTGAACATTGATCTGAAACTATACACGGGAATTCTGGCATCCAGACTTGCTCCTTATATGCCGGGCTTGGTCGACCCCGACCAAGCAGGCTTTATCCCCCAGAGGCAATCGAGTGACAACACTAAAAGGGTCTTACACCTTATAGAATAGGCCTCACTGATTCCCTGGGACTATGCGTTGCTGACCATTGACGCTGAAAAGGCCTTCGACCGGGTCCATTGGCCATACTTGGAATAGGTATTGACTAGACTGGGTTTAGGTGAAAGAATGAGGATGCTCATTCTGAATTGTTATCATACCCCCACAGCGACGGTACGTGTTAACGGCTACACCTCAGCCCCTTTTCCCATTAGTAGAGGCACGAGACAGGGGTGCCCATTGTCACCCCTGCCCTTTGCACTTTATATGGAACCTATGGCGCAGAGAATTCGGTCCCACCCACGCATTACAGGTATCCGATTCGGGGGAGACATGCACACTATCAGTCTCTATGCGGACGATGTCCTCGTGACGTTGGCGGACCCCGCGGTGGCTCTAGGAGTTTTCTTATCGGAGCTGGACTCCTTCGCGAAAGCTTCTGGTTTTAAAGTTAACATCGCAAAGTTGACTGCGCTTAATCTTTCTTTATCACCTCACGCGCTGGATAACCTTCAGCGTCAACATCAGATCCAGTGGTCTGAAGACACGGTTCCGTACTTAGGGATTCTGCTGGCCCCTACTTTGCAGTCTACGGCGGCGGCCAACTACACTAAGCTACAGTCCCAGGTCCGCGCAGACCTGCAGCAGTGGAAGCACTATCCCATTTCGTGGCTTGGGCGGATAGCAGCTATTAAAATGATGATTTTACCCAAGATTTTATATCTCTTCCAGACCCTTCCCCTGCGCCCCCCTACTGGCTGGATAAATCGTATACAGTCAGAGCTTTCCGCTTTCATTTGGCAAGGCCGCAAGCCAAGGTTGAAGCGGCTAGTTGGCGTTCTCCCACTTGGCAACGGTGGACTTGGCATCCCAGATATTCAACTCTATTATCGAGCTGTGCAGTTGAGGTACTTGGTCGAGTGGCAACGCGATGAATCAGAGAAGCACTGGTTGTTTCAAGACCGGGCGGTCGCGGGCACCCCTCTCAGGAAGATTCCCTTCCTTCGCAGGTCGCATCGGCCCCCTAATTTATATGCCTCCCAGATCACACTCACTATCTTGACCGCTTGGGACCAGTCTAATAAGAGACACGGATTGATGACTTTTCCCTCCCCTCTTACCCCGTTGTTCGATAATCCAGATTTTAGCCCTGGGCTGGGGGAGACTTCCTTCCCACTCTGGAGAGCTATGGAGTGCCGTGCTCTGGGCCACCTCTTTGACGTTCAGGGGGTGATTCCCTTTCCTCAACTTAAGGCCGGCTACGGCCTCCCCAAATCCGAGAGGTTACACTATCTTCAGCTCCGCCACTGGGCACTCCACACGGACATTAGGCCACAGGCACAGCAACACCTCACCCCATATCAGAAATGGTTAATTACACAAGCATCCGACAAGAAATTGATCTCGGACCTATGCAAGATGTTGATTGCACGCTATAAGCATACTTACCACGCGGGTCGGGCTAGATGGTAGAAAGATTTGGGAAGGGCGCTTACCAGTAAGAAATGGGAAGGGATGTGTTACAGGGCCAGGCACACCACTAGCAATATGGGCCTCACCGAAACATTGACCAAATTGGTCACCTACTGATATTATACTCCGGAGCGCATACACCGTGCTTTCCCTACCCAAAGCGCGGACTGTTGGAGGGGATGTGGGGCATCGGGCACGCTGGCACACCTTCTTTGGGATTGTCCACATTTACAGCAATACTGGTCTCAGATTATAGACGACATAAACGAACACTTAGACACGGAACTTCCCAGACTTTCTGAATATATTCTCTTGGGGGTGCCGAATCCCTTGATGTATCCCCTTAAATCCCGAAGGGGATGACAGATCGCACTGGCGTTGGGCTCGGCTGTACAGAAAGTCCTACTCCACTGGAGGACGTCGCGGATCCCTACCCACACTGGTTGGCTCCAACGTCTATGGCACATTATGGGGATGGAGAAGATATCACTTACTCTAGCGGGGAAGGGCTCGACATTTGGAGAGATCTGGTAACCACTCTTAGGCATACTGCAGCAGGAGTTTCGGGAACTCACATGCCCCAGGTACCTTTGCTTACTACTCTTTACTACACCTGACACCACTACCCCATAATCTACATTGAAGTTACCATAGCTCCTTGCTGGTTGAAACCTTTTACTCGCAGTGGACGGGGGGGGGAGGTTTGGGGGGGTGGGAGGGGGGTTTTGCTCATTCTTTATTATTTTATTGTTTCTGGGTGTTGAATTCTATGCCATACTGCAGGGCTCTGCGTAGCCCTTATCTTGCATTGTTGTGCTTTACGCTAGATGTTGTGGCAATATCTTTAATAAAAAGAGTTAAACCATAAAGTTAAACACTTAAAGATTCCTTCCCTCAGTTGTATGGTGGTTACATTTCACCACGATACTTGTTATTTAAACAAAGGTTGGGTGCCTCCAAAGAACCTGATGGTGGCACTAAGATGTTTGTCTGGTACAGAAATTCTTAAGTTTAAAAAAAAAATTATATTGGTGAATTTCTCACATTTGCAATAACACCAGGCCAAAATAGCAGTTCATGTACTTTTCTGTCACAGTCACAGTTTGTGGCCCTGTTATTTGGATTGGATACAAATAATAATTTCAAAAAGCGTAAGAATTTCTGTCCCAGACAAACATCTTAGTGCCACCATCATGTTCTTTACCAGATACCGAGCTAGAACTGGCTACTTGTTGCTTTTCCTTATAGGTGTCTACCCTTGTTTTTGTCCTGATGAAGACTCCAGAGGATTCATCCAATTAAGGGGTCAAAACATGGACTTCGGTTACCCCTATCCCTGACATTCATTGTTGGATACTAACTCCAATGCTTTAAAACTTTGGGTTTCAATTACTTAACTAAACAATTCAAGGGGTTGGGCAATCCGTGTATTTTGTACATTCTGTAAATATATTGATCTTTCGGTGTCACTTTTGTTGTCACGGCTCACTGATAATCACTTTTCACTGCGCCGTTACTTGAAGCACCTTTGGATTTGCTTAAACACTACGAGATGTTCAGTCTTTTGCATGTATGAAAGTATGATCCGAAACACAATTTGAAAATACCTGCAATGTGGTTGAATTAAATATTTTTCCTCTACACTAGAAATTGACTTAGATTACAGGTCAACAGCATGTCCATGTCCTTTTGAAAGAAAATTTGCTTTCAAATGTTTCTTCCTGGTAGAACACTTGTTTGCATGACTGTATTATCCTGATTCTAGGTATTAAAGGGTGCCCCTTCCTTTTGTGTCCTTTTAGTGCTGCAGATTCACAGCAAGGGTCAACACTTCTAGAGTGATTTGGTTAATTAAAAGAGAGTTTTGTACCCTTTATTTCCCCTCTGATATGTCTGATAGGGAAACCTTACACTTTAGTGAGGAGTATATTATCAATGGAAGTTGACACTGCTCCAGATACTACTCCTGCACTAGCACCCATATTCAATTTATCTCGCCACATTCTGACCCATGATGAAATCACGATTCTCAAGAGAGGACTACACTTTCTTCCCACCATTAGGCCAGATCCATTCCTCACTATATTGGAATTACAAAAGTTCTTTAGGAAACTTAGACTTAGGAATTTTTCCTTTCCATCACATCAAAGAAAGTGCTATTTACTGGTCTACAACCCCCATCAACCTTCAACCCTCCCCTAAGTTCTATCCCTACAGAATTACTTGCATTCGAAAATGTTGTGAGTAAAGAAGTCAACAAACAACTCAATACAAGTTAGTATGTGTGCTATAACACCACAGTAGATGAAAGCAAAGCACTTACAATCTTACATTCAATCAGAACATTGTAATCAAGCCAACTGACAAGGGTGGGGGCATATTCCTGCAAGACAGAGAGGCCTACAGAGCGGAGGTAACAGCTAGCAGAGAGAAACATTGAGCCCAACTAATAGGTGACCCCACCCCAGAGGTTAGGTCCCCAATTAAAAACATTATGGATGAGGGTCTGGAATAAGGGTACCTTTCAGAACATGAACATCGTTTTTTGAATGTGACCCATCCCAGGATTCTAGTTTTATATACCCTCCCGAAAGTTCATAAAAACATCACCAGTCCGCCTGGTCTCAGGATGTGGATCCTAATTGGAAACAATCTGTCAATTTACTGACATCTTTTTGAAGTCATTTGGACTTCATCAAACAGATAGAAGGGAAACCCTTTGACAGCTCTGCCCAGATTCTAGTGACTATGGATATCCAGGCACTATATACAAACATCCCCCAACTAGAGGACCTTAGGGTTATTCAAAAAACCTTAGACACCAGGGAACAAGCACACTGGATACCTACTACATTCCTGGTCCATCTGCCCAAAACAGCCCTGGAGATAAATTACTTTCAATTCCTTGGCACTTACTACCAGAGAAAAGGTGTTGCCACGGGAGCTGATTTTGCCCCCGATCTGGCAAACCTCTACATGGATGATTGTGAACGTACACACCTTTTCAGTAATACCAATTCCTTAAAATCAAACATCATTCAATGGTACCGATACATCGATGACGTATTCCTTATATGGGAGAGTACTGATGTAGAACTTGGTAACTTCTGTCTATGGATTAACTCTCTCTCCACTGACATAAAGTTCACGGAGGAACACAACAAGCCGCACATTTCCTTCCTGGACCTTACCATCATGGCAGAAAAGGGGTTCTCTATACTCCCCTGTATAGAAAACCCACAGAAATATATTCCCTCTTAATATATTCAAGTCACCATCCGAGAGGTCTGTGAGACAAACTCCCATTCAGGCAGTTTCTCAGGATTCTCAGGACCTGCTTCAAACAAGAGGATTTCTTTCGAGAATCGGATATACTAATTTTTCATATCACAAAAAGGTGCTACTCCACGGGGTTACTCCGGAGATCCAGAAAAAGAGCATGGTTCGCACACAGGGAGCATTTACTTACACACAGGGCACATGGGGAAACAGGAGATTGCCTGATTTTTTACAGTAATAACATACGCAAAATTCTTTTCAGAAACTGGCACCGGATAGGAGACACCATCGATCATAAGAACATACCCATTTGCTCATTCAAAAGAGGTCTGAATGTGAGAGATAAACTTGTCAGAGCAGCATTAACGGATACTGCAGGCCCTACCATTCATTCTCTGTAGGGTTAACCACCAGTCCTGGGGCCTTTTAAGTGTGGACAATGTACAGCATGCAAATGTGCAATGAAACCAGAATTTTTGTGCATGGGAATGTATCACATACCTTAAGATCTTTTTCTAATTGCTACTCCCAAAATATTGTGTATGCAATTTGGTGCACATGTCAGATTATTCATGTAAAACAGACCACCCAAAAGGTAAAATCACGTATCCTGCAGCACATGAGTCGGATCAACTGCAGGGGCACCTCTAGTGGAACATAACACAGCTTTGGGACACACAGCAAATCAAATCTGGTGGCAAGTAATTGAGGTCCTACAACCTGACCCTAGAGGAGGAGACCTCAATGCCAGACTACTGGAATTGAAATGTCATTGGATCTAGGGAGTGAGATCAATGGAGAATGGCCTCAACAGCCAAGATGGATGGTCTCAGCTTACAGTAAACACAAAAGAAGTAGATAGCCAATAGTTAATGTATAAGCAGTGAAAGAGCGGTTCGTACTGGAGCTCCAGAGATAGTGCGTTATGTGGAATCTAAAAGGAGGTCTAGAAGGCCATCCTTAATGGAAGAGGATGTCTCACACACAATATTGTGTCATGCTTCATCATAGGCATCCTCTCCCCACCCTGGTAAGATGGTAATACCAGGGCGGACTCGACCTTCGTGAAGACTTCTGGCGGTAGGAGGGAGTTCTTACATAAATCCTACAGAATAAAGCAGGATCCAGTTCAATTAAAAAGTGCCTTCAGGTTCCTCGGTTATCACCTTTATTAGTGAGGACCTGAGGTACGTTAAAATCAAAAGCAATCGATGGACCCTACAGAGAATGATGTCTCTGATCCATCTCTCAAAAGGCCAACATGTTTCTGCCCACGCAAAGAGCAATTTAGGTCTGGGGCATTCTTCAGGGCTGTCGGATCCCTACAACAAACATAAAAGGAGTGTCCCCTACGTCCTTCACTACTAGGGAAAGGGGGAAATCACCTAAGGTGTACCCAAGTGAGTCCTACCTGGGACAGTATCATGTGTAGCTCATCATGCGCCTGTCAGGGTGAGAAATAATAAGACAACAGTATTTTTGTGTCAGTTGCAAACAATACTGGGCTGGTTGCCAACCCAGTGAAACACACGACTCCAATCATTGGTCTCCTCCAACATAACAATGATCACCCAACACGTGTACAAACAAACATAATTAATACGTGTGAGTGGGTGGAACAATCGCAGAAATCATCAAAATCCCATTTGAGAAAGTCCCAGTGATAGCTTAGGTGGTAACCAATTTATACTGTCTCTACTCGGGGAATTCATTAGTTATCTGTTACAAACTAATAATCAGGTTCTAGGAGTACTAAATCCTGCATATTAATCAAACGGCACTATGTGCTAATAGTGGTACAAGATAAAACCCCCTTTCTCCTTACCCTCGATTAAAGGGGGTACCTCATGTTCGGTCACAGGGATGGGTGGTGGCCTTCGTAGTCACACACTGGAAGAAGGGTAGATCCAAAAAGATAAATCATAAAAGGGGAAGGGTAACATAAAGTGGATATAGGTAATTACCCTAATCAGCAGAATACGCTAACCGAGAGCCATCTCTGACCCTCCTATTCTCATTGTTGTTAGTAAAATGGTTCGGCAGATGTGGTTCTTATTGAATAAAAAATAGACCGGTCACAGAGAAGTGTTTATGTAAAGTACCTTCCAGTCTGCCTCAGCAAATCAGGGTATACCATTGTGATGTTAATATTTGGTATAGGAACAGGAACAAGATAAGTAATTTCGCTAAAGAAAAATAGTTGTGATAGCTTTTCAGATTTCACACGATTACATATTACCTCACTACATGATGGTGGCGTACATTGATCCTGCATGGAGTTAATCATAGTCCAGGAAAACTAATTCCCACACGAGGAGGAGTCGCCGGTATAAGTACGTAAACTGGTGTTCATGTAGTCATATCTCATACTTAAGCGTTGGCATGCAGATTATTGCTGATACATTTGCGACTCACATCTTAGTACAAATTTGATAATCATGCAGGGCTGGCGTGCGCAGTGCCCCCTTCACTTACTTATCAAGCCTAGTCCATTGGGCTCAAGGTATGTTCCCCAGGGACCTGCAATAACCCCCCACTCCTTACTTCATCAGAAGGACCACCACGTTGCTCCACCTAATGTGTCCGCTCCCCGCCGGTTGGTACGGTGTGAGCACGGGCAGGGAGCAGTATAAGTAGTCTCTCGTGTGGCGGTTATGCATGGCAGCGGCTGAATTACGTTCTACGATTGCCGTCGGCGCACGGGGGCGTGGCTACCCATCTGAGGGGGATGTAGATCCTGCCTCGTGTCCCGATCTTGTGGACCTGGGAATTGTAGTTCCTTTCTCATGGCGGTCCGGTTCGAGACCCTTTTTAGGATCGGAGGGGGGGGCCAGAGAAAAGAATGGACAGAGATTAGGTCTTTCAAAAAATTATATTTTAAAGAATTTAAAATATATATACCCCGTTGGACGGATAATATTATTATAGAGTGATCGTGGGGTAAAGCACATGAGTACAGGGATAAATTGACTATATAGCAACCACATTCCAGACTGTAGTGTAACTGTTAATGGCATGTGTTACTGGATTGTTCATGTGTGTTAATGGCTAGTCTGGTGAGAGAGCTCGGCAATGACAAAATATACCCAGTGACTCCTAGGTCTAATGTGTCACCAAATAAACTCATGTCTTGATAGTAGTGTCAAGGTGCAGCCTGTCAATAAGGAATAGATATTGATAAAGCTTGATCCACACTTGTTGGGTTGTGGTTAACACAAGGGGGAGAAAGAAAAAGGCTATGCATCCATAATGGAACAAGCAGGTTTAGTACTGCAGTCCCTAACGGAAAAGGCAAGTGTAGTACTGCAGTCCCTAATGGAAAGGCAAGTGTAGAGGTCCCGATCAGGGGCCAGTCCAGTGGCAAAAAATGTAGGGGGCAAATCTTGACAATGAGGGTAGCGGTCGTCTGTATCTCAGTGTTGCTCATTGTCATAAGGTGTGTGTCGCCCAGTCATAAGGAATGTTATCCTGCTAAGTGGGGACTCAGCTTGTCATAAGACTTCCTCACGGAATCTCATCAGTGAGTCCCAATTGATCTGTATGGAGCCTATGTACCCATCTCTGTTCCAAATAGAGGAGTGCCTTCGTCATGTCTGTATGCTCTTGCGATAGTCGCTCTATAACAGACCACTCGAGTTGGTCAGTGGTGTGGCCTTTGTCATTGTAATGTGACGTCAATCTTGTAGCATCCCTTCTGCATCTAATTGTGCTGCGATGTGCTATGATGCGGGTGCGGACCTTCCGCGTCATCATTCCAATGTATAGTAGCCCTCATGGGCACTTAATCACATAAATCACATTAGTGGAGTTACAGTTAGTGAGACTCCCTTGTCTCCATGGTGTTTGCATCCCCAGATCAAGTTCTTTTGTCCGTTTTGTTAGACCACAGACATGACAGAAACCTCAAGGTGAATGTCCTGTGGGAGGTGGCAGATTCCACATCGTAGTTTGTCTAGACGCCTCACCCTTGTTTTTTGGTCTCGCGTGTACCACCATATCTATTATATTCCTTGCCCTTCTAAAGGAATACATTGGTCGTTCTATGTCTAGACCTCCGGACTGCAGAATAATCCAATTCTTATTCAGCATGGCTGTGAATTGGTTAGACAGTGTACTGAAGGTAGAGACACAGATTAGTCAGTCGTATGTCTTTTTTTGGTTGTGTCTGGGGCAGTTTCTCACGGTTATTGTGCATTGCCCGCTTCTTTGCTTTCTTAATCAATTTCTTAAGATAGTTTTTAGATGTTAATTTTTCCGTCTGTTTTTCAGCGTGGATTTTATAATCACTTTTCTCCGTGCAGTTGCGTCTCAACCGTAGGAATTGGCCTACTGGCAAATTCTCTCGTAGGCTGTGGGTGCCAACTTTCAAATCTTAAAAGGCTATTGCGGTCCGTGTGTTTGTAAAACACCTCGCTCGTTAGGACGCCATCCTTTTCTCATATTGACAAATCTAGAAAGCCGAGCTGTTCTTCCGCAACAGTCAGAGTGAACCTCAGGTAGGGGTCCTGTGTATTCAGCCAAGACCCAAACTCATGTACCTCATCAATATTCCCTGTCCAGATCAGCTTACATCCATAACTCAATGATATCATTGACTTATTGAGAGCATGTGAATGTTTTGTAACTGATTTAAGATATTGTTAGAGTTTTGCATTGGGGACATTCCCCATCTCTGTTTTCACTCAATATGGTTTAAGAGTCAATGAGGTTCTCCTCCCCAGTTCCTCTCTTTTCACCAGCATTTTATATACTCTCTTGTTCCCTTTCAATTAACCACAAGCTGGAGCAGTACCCTGTCCCTTGCATGCTCATTTGCACTATCCAAACCGTGTCGTTCATTTTACACATGTCCTACAGTCCTCGCGCTCAAAACATGCTCAGTACGGTCTTCATTTCAGTGCCTTGGACGCATACACACTGCGGTCGTCACTATAGTGTTTTTTCAATGCGCTACCTAGAAGTGGGATCCCGTGATATTTCTACACTTGCGTTCTCATTCGGCATCGTAAGCCATGCCATTAGTGACCAGCACTTCCTGACTAGTTCTTCCCTTCTGACGCAGACAAGACATGCTGCTGCCACAGACTAGGTAAGGGACCCCGGGTTATGACAGGAGTAGCTGGCAGGTCCCTTGCACTCATGGGCGACCCTGGATTCTTGGATGACAGGCCATCTGGGAGGTTGTTCATATGTGTTTTGAGTGGGATTTGTTTTATGGAAACTTAGCCCTGATTTTTTCGGGTCTGGCAAGCACTGATTTTAGGCTTTCACCACTAGCTTAGTTAGATTAGGTACTGAGCTAGGACTGACTCCTTATTACTTTTCCTTGTAGGTATCTACCTTTTTTTTGTCCTGATGAAGACCTCAGAGGATTCATCCAACTAAGGGATCAAAACATCGATTTAGTTTACCCCCACCCCTGGCATTCATTGTTAGATAGAAACTGCAATGCTTTAAAACTTTGGGTTTCAATTGCTTAACTAAACAATCAAAGGGGTTAGGCGATCTGTGTATACTTTGTACATTCTTTAAATATATTGATCTTTCGGTGTCACTTTTGTTGTCAAGGCTCATGGATAATCACTTTTTCACTGAGCCGTCACTTGGAGCAACTTTTTTTGATTTGCTTATACACTACGAGATTTTCAGTCTTTTGCATGTAAGATTCAAAATACAAAATGACAATACCTGCAATGTGGTTGTATGAAATCTTTTTCCTTTAAACAGGTCAATGGAATATCCATGTACTTTTGAAAAGAAATTCTGTTTCAAATCTTTCCTCCCGCTAGAACACTTGTTTGTATGACTGTATTATCCTTGTTCTAGGGATTAAAGGGTGCCCCATCCTTTTTTGTCCTTTTTGTGCTGCAGAGTCGCAGTAAGGGCCATCACTTCTTGAGTGATCTGGTTATTGAAAAGGGATTATTTACCTGTTATTTACCCCTCTGATATGTCTGATAGGGAAACCTTACACTTTAGTGAGGAATATATTTTGAAACTACTGAAAGAGACTTCACTTTTGGGTTATTTTCCTTCCTTTTTTGTCAACATTCTGAGCATTACTAAACGAGTGCCTAGAAAACCTTTACTTGCGACTCCCATGGGAGCCACATGAGGCTCAGGAAGCTGTCTTTCATCTGCCTTTAGCTCACTCATTGTGCTAAATCCAACTTCTTCCAGTTTGTGGATGCAAGTTGGGGGGTGTCCAAGAATGTATTCAAGGCCCACATTCCCCAAACTGAGTGAGCATATCTACTTTTGAAACTAAGGTAAACATGCTGGGGAAGAGCACGTTCTAAACTATGGAGGACGTTAGTTTTTGGCACACAGGGTAGTCAGTGAGAACATGGAATATGTCCCATCCACCATTATGTGCTGTGCCATGACTGTAATGCATTGTCATAGGGTGAACTGAACATCTACTGTGTTCTGATGGAGGATGAACATTGCAAGCAGGACACAAATAAGGCCCATACGTGTAGCGTTGGGTGCAGAGTTCTCTGGATTGTTATGTGTATTTGTAAAGCACTCTATCAACCTAGTGGTTATCCTGATGCTGGCTCAGGAGCAGTCAGGGCAGATCCTTGGACTCACTCTGTTGAAGAGCCAAGTCTTCAGCTTTGTTTGGAATGCAACAATTTTAGAGGCACAGATATGTTAGGGCAGGTGAATCCAGCCTTTAGGATAAAGTTAGGAGAATTCACTACTGCCTGTTCTTGTGCTGCGTTAGCATGGAATGTGTGCGGGTAGGATTCCTGCGGATGAAAGGTGTCTGGAAAATTTCTGAAATCTGAGACAGTTTTGAAGTTTGCTGAGCGAGTGTTGTGTGAGGCTTTTAATGCGTATGTTAGGAGTTTGAAGATAGCTGTGGATGGGGAGCCAATGAAGCTCTTTGAGATGCAACATGGGGGCATTGTGGGAGGTTGGGAAGGAGGCTGGCTGCTGCATTCTCTATAGTTTGGATTTATCTGCTTAGTTGAGTGTGCGAGCAATTGAGTATCGGGCTGAGTGCACCGCCACTGGGTTTGAGACCTTTGGTGAAGATGAAGTGACAGCATGTCTACCTCTACTCAGGGGCAGCTCCTCCATGTGGGCGGAAGAGCGTCACCCCACTGCTTTATCGCACTGCGAGAAGCAGAAACATAAAATGGTATTATAAATACCATTTTATGTTTCTGCTTCTCGCAGTGCGAGAAAGCAGAAGGTTTTGGTTGGGGGTGGGCGGGCCTGCTCTAGGGCAGGGGAGGAGTGGCTTGCCCACTGTTGTGGGCGCTGACTGTTTGGTCGGCCCTCTGGGGCCGACCAAACCAGTCAAGGGCACTATGCATTTTCTCCTTGCAGGCTGCATGAAGCCTACATGGAGAAAAGGGCTTCCCCATAGACGCCTGTGTGGTCGGAATCCCAACCAATCACAATGCTGCCATTGCAGTGTTGTGATTGGCTTAGGGGAGGGGAGGGAGGCTGCCTGTGGCTGTTTCCTGTTGCGGAGATGATGACGCAGGACCAACGACGCGGGACCGGGCTGGTGAAGGTAAGTTAACTTTTATTTTATTTTAAATTAAATTAAACCTCTCCCCGTGTGACACCCACCCGCCCCCCCAGCCGCGAGTCATGCCGGCGGCGACTGCCTCTACTACCTTGTCTATCTGCCTTATACCTTTGAAACATCCCTGTGAAAGCACACCTAGCCTAAGCTTTTTCTACCTGTTTATGCCTCTCTGTTTTTCAAAGTCCTGACTACTACTGTATCCGTGCAATGTGAACCTTTACTAATGCCTTCCATTGCTAGGTAGCTGAAGGCTAAGAAACCTTGTCTTTCATGGGCCTTTAATACACTCATTGTACTAAATTAAACTCCTTCCAGTTAGTGGATGCAAGTTGGGGATGTCCAAGAATGCCTTCCGAGGCCCACATTCCTTGAACTGAATGAGCATATGTATCTTTGAAACTAAGGCAAACATGCTGCCTATGTTTCCTAAAGAACACTTCAAAAACTATAAAGACTTTAGGTTTTGCCAAACAGGGTACCCCTTGACAATGTGGCCTGTGCTCTGTTCACCGTTTTGTGCCGTTTAGTGACTGTAATGCGCTTGTCATACAGCAAACAGAACATCTACCACGTTTTGATCACAGATAAAGATGTCAAGCAGACCAAAAGCAAGTCCAGGACTTCCTCAAGTAGAGGAAAGAATTTGTAAGGTTGACTGCCTAGTGAAGTAGTGGCCCAGGTAAGGTATGTATCCATGCACAGCCATTGAAAGGTCTATATTAGGGCAACTCCACCTCAGTCAATTTCCCAATACTTTGTTTTTGTATGGTACAACAGAAAGCAATTTGGAAAACGTATGGCTGGCTGAGATGGACACTGGTGACAGTAACAAAGAGTCTCCTGCCTTTTTCCTTGCTTAAAGCAGACTCTGCAAGGATAACATAATCGAGACTTTCAACCTGCTGTGGGAATGCGGTCGGAAAAATGCTGATCCTGCAGCTTTGCCAAGTTCTCTACAGCACCTGAAGTAGAGACTGCTGCTTCTGTAGCAGTAAGACTTTCAATGATGGTCAACTGAAAGTCAAGTAAAGACATCGGTCTTCCTGTGGTGGTCTGACGATAATAAACACACGCATTGCATGTTGCCAAGTTTTACTGCTCAATTTGTATTGTTGAAGAACCCAGTTATTCTTATCCACTCCAACCATGTACTTGTTGTAATCAAGTATACAGGTGGGATTGTGAACTTCTGTCAGCTGATGCCAAACTGTGACAGGGGAAGTGCTCTCATCATGCATTATAGTCAGCACTTACACATCTCATTGCTCAGTATGTACTGTTGAACAGCAGCCGTCCAGTGTACAGGATCAAGGACACATCCATGGCTATATTTTATTTTATTTTTATTTGTTTAGAACGATTTTTATAGCATGAACTTGACCCTTGCGGGTATCAGAGCGCTTTACAGATTTACAGACTTACATAGAGCAGCACCGTGAAAGCAATGAAATCAATATTAATATATAGGTGGCAACCAGGGAAGGGAGGCAATGCTTTACAAGGTTCATGGAGTAGAGGGAAAACATTAATAAAAGCCAAAAATAATGTTAAGTTAAAACTATAGGAATAGGCAATGTCAATAAATGAGAGGGTAGAGTTCGGACTGAATAAGTTGAGAACCAAGAGGTCACCGGTGAAAGTAGTCAAGAGTGTGGTTGAGGGAAGAAGGAGTATAAATCAATTGATTCCTGGCAGACATATGTTCCATAACAGGCTGAATTTTGAACAACCTGACATGATCTGTATGGTCGGGGCCAATCCAACATAATTATCATTAAAATGCAGAATATGCTGCAATAGGAAAACGCGATGCTCATGTACTGTACAGTGTTCCGCTGCATTGCCGCTCCCACTTGTATTCTCTGTCTCGTGTTTTAGGTTGGTGGGAGGCGAGAATGGAGCTGATCACGAATAAAGAATAGTTTCTCTGAGAATACGAGTGCGAGCGGCAACGCACAGAACTTTGCTCATTTACTTGGGGACTTCTGATCTTATAGGAGGAATATCCTCAAGGAACCTACGACAAGTGACACCATATTCAACATGTTATTGCCCTAAAGAAGTGGCATATAGAGCCGCGAAACACGTGCTGGCTGAAAACTACACGCTGAACACAACTTTATCTGAAGTTCAGCCAACAATGCATGGAATAATGTTCTTGGAAAATCAGACTGTATGGAATATCGTTCTTGGGAAACCAGATTTGAAGTTAAGGATCTGACTATTACGAATGAAATGCTATTTTTGAAAATATTTTGTCATTGATATCTAATGCAAGAAGCTTGGAATAGTGAGTCATATAGTCCCTTATCTTTAATTAACTGTGATACGAAAATACTAGCCAAGCTACTGGTTAACCGACTCAGCCTACTGATGAGAGGCTAGTGCAGCCAGATCAGTCGGGCTTCATCCAGGGGAGAGCCACCTCACACAAACTGCATACCCTCTTTTCGATACTCTTGGATATCGACCAAGAGCTGGCTGCGGTAGCGGTCTTCTTGGATGCCACCAAGGCCTTCAACTCTCTGGAGTGGGAATACTTGCTGGCAGTGCTACATCGCATGGGATTCCCCCCGCGATTTGTGGCATGGGTGCAACTTCTATACCAACGACCATCAGCAAAACTCATGATAAATGGGGCACTCTCTCCCCCCTTCACTATCTCGCATGGCACCAGGCAGGGCTGCCCACTGTCGCCCCTACTCTTTGCTCTAGCGGTGGAACCGCTGGCGGCCATGCTCAGACAGCATCATCATGAACATGCATTCAGATACCCGACCAGGCACATATTGGTGTCGCTTTATGCTGATGACATCACGTTGTATGTCAGGGACCCCCAGGATAGCCTAAATACGATTCTTTGGGACTTCATAAGGTTCGGGGTACTCTCAGGAATAACAGTTAACTATGCTAACGCACACTACACAATATACTGGTTTCATCCACCACCCTTTATGCCCCACCTTGCGGTGGAACAGGGGTACATGGCGTCAACACCGGTAACCCGATTTCTCAGCGTTGACCCTGTGGGGACAGGAGGAAGGGATTTCACTGTTCATGCACAAATGCGACCTGGAAGGGTATAGCAAAGCGACTGCACGCACCCATGATCTATTCCCCATCCCTGCAGATAGCCCACCATCCTTCGCTCCCAGTGACTCATGAGGCGGCATGCCGTCGGACGCTTAACCACCTTACCATACACACATTGGGGAACATGTACACAGAGGGGAGATTTTGCCAAAGGGAGGAATTCTTTGAAGACATTTCCCCCACTCCCATGAAGCTATTGTATGTTTGATTACAGCAT
This sequence comes from Calotriton arnoldi, assembly GCA_963921515.1. Classification (NCBI taxonomy): domain Eukaryota; kingdom Metazoa; phylum Chordata; class Amphibia; order Caudata; family Salamandridae; genus Calotriton; species Calotriton arnoldi. The sequence continues at coordinate 483,454 of CAWUFW010002625.1, forward strand.
TATGTTAAAACAGCCACACCAGATTTCATGGGGGAGCCCCACACCCTACCCCACTTTACAATATGCTTCAGGCCACTAGCTCCTCACATGTAGTGTCAAGAATCTATCGTAGCACCCTCATAACTCAAACTGAGACACCGGGTGGTTCCAGGAGGGAGTGGGAGACAGACTTGGGCACACAACTTGAAGACACACAGTGGCTGTACTGCTGTCAGCAGACTGAAAAGATCACGGCCAGCAGCAAATTACGAATTATTCACTTCAAGTTCTTACATAGGACATACTACACCCCGGCGAGAATGCACCGGTACCGCTTAAGACCAGCAGATAACTGTGAAAGATGCTGGGTGGAGGGGGCGAACTTTATCCACCTAGCATGGGAACCCCCTCATAGCATTGTTGGGCTATACAGAGAACATAGAAACAACCATCAGGCGTTTTGTCTCGCTGCGGCTTTTACTGGCTAAAAGAAGAGTGGCATGTGGCTGGGGATGTGGGAGGGCTCCCAAGTTTAAAGAATGGCTGCAAGACCTAGTTTATTGCCAAGATCAGCTAGCCACATATTCAGAACTCTTACCTGAGACCTCCAGACCCAATGACATTTGGGGGCCCCTAAAAGCATATTTGATGCTTAATCCCCCGAGACCTGGTGGGGGGAAATGTACCTGAACAACACTAGCAAGTTAACACTGGCTAATCGCCCCCTAGGCATTGCCGTGATTTTGAGAAATGTTATAGATCCATGTGCCAATAAACCAACAGGGAACAGGATATACAAGTACAAATAGCAAATGTGAAAAGTTCGGGACGGACTACGAAATGCACTAGCACTTTGGAAGTGCATTGAATTGTTAAGATGAGACCATTGTGTAAATGTTGTCACTTACCTAAAAATGTTAATAAAAAGTTCTTTTTTTTTTTTAAAGTACCTTGGAATAAAATTTCAATGGAAAGGTATCTTTTTGGAGTCAAATTTTGTAATTAAGATTGTATAATTACCATACCTTCTGACAAAACTTGCTTCTCTCAACCTTGGTGAGACTGTTTTGGCGTAAAATCCCCAGGGGTGCGTTATAAAGCACTCACTTGCTTCTTCGTTGCTCCTGTGAAGATTGTTAATGTCAGTGTGCCTTGCGGTGCGCTGACAGCAAAGGTTAGTGGAAGCAGGGGTGGGGGATGAAGTGGAAGCAATTCCACTTTGCCCCCACCCTGGATTTTTTTCCTTAAAGCCCTAATCTGTGTCACCCAGTTACCGATAGACACACTGGAGAGGGATTGAGGGCGTCAGCCATTGATACACACGCTTCAAGTTCCAGGCAGATCTTTAGAAGCACATTCTTCCAAGCTATTTTGGTTTTCTAGTCCCTCAACCTGAAATGACACCTGACCACCACAGATTTCCCCCCTGCCATATTCAATACCCTAAGAACATAAAATGCAAGAAAATATAGACTTGGGGTTTTATGACTTTCAACAAAGTAGCAGAACCCAATCCCTCTTCAAAACTGCATTGAAATGCTTCTAGTTCCCCATGAGGGTAAAGAGACACATATGCCACATGCATCCAGGCTCAGAGTAAAAGAACAGTATATGACTTCTTGAATTTTACCTTCACTATATGATGTACTTGATTCCCTAGAGTGGATTCCTTAGATGTCACAAACTGAGGATCTGACATACTGACTGGTAGAAAATTCCCTACACGAAATCAGGGAGTACTGTCTTCAGCTTTGTGAGTGCATAGATCTGGGTTGTTTACCAGGGTTAGCACTATGGTCTTGCTCTTCTAATTCCTAGAATGCTACCTTGCTACATAACAGATTATCTGATCAACCAAGCAAGATGACGTCGGAACAGGAGTGCTCTCGATGAGCTCCTGAGGGTCGGGATCACTACCCAGTGAAAATCCCGGTATTACCCTGCCATCCAACCCGCAACATTATCCCCCTGCAATAACTCTCTCTTCGGGGTCCGGAGAGACATCACCGACGAGCCTACCAGCCAAGCGGATGAAAAAGAAGCGAGGAGGAGCGGCCGAAGCTCCCATAATGACGGCGGTCGGGGAAGCAGCGACTCCACATGACCGCTAAGAAGGAGACCTGAGAGCTGCCTCAGGGTCCGGTGTCAACCTGTAGTGAGGTTACAGCGTGCAGGCCGATGAGAGGAGGGCTACGCGACCGGACGACCTTTCCGGAGAGACTGTGCCGCAGCGGTGAAGCCTGCGCCCGCCATCTTTGCCCCGACGAACGATGGTGAGAGGGGTGGCGGGTGGTGACACCGGCGACCCCACTGAGAACCGGGGGTCCCAGGATGCAGCCTCCGCAAGCTTTGGGACAATCTTGAGGTGCTATAGACAGGCGCGGGGTGCCGGCCCCGGGCTGCCTGACCTCAAAATGGCGGCTGTCTCAGACAGGCGCGGTGTATCAGCCCCGGGCTGCCTGACATCAAAATGGCGGCTGTCACTGACCTTCACCAGGATCTCTAGGCAGCACTGAACGGAGGTCCTCCATAGAACAAACATACACTGGTGACCATAAAACAGCAGCAAATGCTGAGTCCTTGTCCCGGGGACCATCGCCCTAAAGTCATGCATGCTTGATTTAGAGTTATTCCATTGGAGGCCAAGGACCATCAGTACTAAGACAGGCAGTACTAAGATGGCTGCCGAGCTGGAGCTGGACAAAGAAGCTCCCATGGCCGGGATCATTAACATTTAAATATCCCGCCGATACCCTGCCATCCACCAACGTTTGTAACCAGCAACGCTACTAGAAAGGAACATAAATCGCTCTCTCACAAGCAATTCTTAGCTCTCCTTGGATGCAGCAGGAGTTCCCTTGATGACCAACTCGTCCCCCCAGGGACTATGAATCCATGCCTATGATTACTGCCTCAGCACGGGAAGCATTGCTATCGAGTGCATATCAACCCTACCGTAAGTCTGGGCTTTCCTGTAACTCCGGGATGGGTGCTACCAATTTGATCTATGACGATGACCCCCGGACTGAAACCTTGAGCATTGTACACACCATGGAGCCGGTTCAACAGAGTCCATGCCCGGTGGAACTTTGATGGAACTTTCGATGGACTTTTGACGATGCCCCCTGGGCGGATACCAAAACTGTTTGTACTTACCTCAGTGCACGAGCAACCCTGGCCGATGCCCGGTGGAGCTGTCATATGCACCTATAGAGGAGTCTGGCCCTGGTTTCACCCCCTCGGCCGTCACCTACCCAGCCGGTCATCTGACATTGTTTTCCTCGTTTCCCCATTGTGTTTCCTTCCCTCCCCCTCCTCCTCCCTCCTCCCTCCTCACTCCGAGATTCTTTGATTTAATTGATTTAACTATGTAACCTGTAACTCGCTGATCCTCTGAAACCTTGAACATTGTACACACCACGGAGCCGGATCAACAGGGCCCTCACCTGGTGGAACTTTGATGGAACTTTCGATGGACCTTTGACGATGCCCCCTGGGCAGATACCAATACTGTTTGTACTTACCTCAGTGCACAAGCAACCTTGGCCGATGCCCGGTGGAGCTGTCATATGCAGCTATAGAGGAGTCTGGCCCTGGTTTCACCCCCTCGGCCGTCACCTACCCAGCCGGTCATCTGACATTGTTTTCCTCGTTTCCCCGTTGTGTTTCCTTCCCTCCCCCTCCTCCTCCCTCCTCCCTCCGTGATTCTTTGATTTAATTGATGTAACTATGTAACCTGTAACTTGCTGATCCTCTTGTAAAGCGCTCTGATACCTCCGGGTCTAGCCAGCGCTATATAAAACTTTTCAAATAAATAAACAAATAAATAAAATCTGATGAAAAAGGAGTCTTAAGCAAGGAGACCACTTATGTTGGTCAATGAGCACTTGCCAGGAGCCCAAGAATTTCCATGATATAGGGCCTCAGCGCTGTAACTGTCCTGCCTATCTAACTAATCTTGTGACAATAGTGATGAAGAGAATGGGGTTGTGTGGAGAAGACAGCCTGTCTTTGGCACATTAACGCAAGCCCTTGTCAAGAGTGGAGGAAACTGCCACCTCATCGAGATCTCTCATCTGTTCTTGTGATACAGGAGGAGAGCAAGATAAGGTAAGCCACTGCCTCTTTAGAGTGCTCAAAGGAGTGCAAGTTTTCTGAATGGGATTCCAAGCACCTTCGTTTAGTTGGAATAGAGGTTGGTGAGCATCCTATGAGATGACCAGTTTAAGCAATTGTGTCAGTGTTCAGTGTACTGTGATCCTCTTGGTGGAATGTGACTGCTTGACAATTTGCTCGGGGTAGGATAGACTTGGAGTGTTAATCCTGTTCTCAATTGTGAAGCAAGGTGCCAGTAAATTCAGTTTTCTTTCTGTAGGGGGTGCTCCATGATTGACTCTCTTCTATGAAGGGAATGCAAAAATCCCCATCCTATTTTATTCCTCTCTCATCTTATTTGTCTGACATAAGATGCCCACTCACGGACAAAAGATCTCTTTTGGGGATCAAATTAGACATCCGCTTCTAGTATTCTCATGGCGTTCCATTATCTTCCATTCTTATCTTCAGACAAGGGCCAGAACCAGAAGCCATTCTCTAATACATTTCCATTCAGTCTCTTCCCATTCAGATGAAGGCTGTGCCTTTTGAAATTTTGACCCTCTTGTCTTGTGTTTCACTTTGATCAGCCTTGCTTTCCAAGGTCTGTTGTATGTGTGATACTGGGTGACAGAAGACTTGCCTCACAGCTATCCTAGTGTGGATGTCCAGGTTTTTATCTCAAATTATATCTGACCAAAACTGAATCTGTCCTCCTTACCACTACCAGCAAACAAAACCAGGTTCAGGGCCTGGTTAGACAAAGTTAACTAGTAAGATTTCACCCATGGCTCGCCAAAAGTACTATATCACATAGCATCTACTTTGTGCGCAACCTCAGTTTCAAAATTGATATTATACACAACAAAGATTGTCTGGAATCACATTGTAGTGCTATACACTGGAAAGATGGTCCCAACATAAGCCTTTTTCCATCTCTGCAGAGCCAGCACACTACTCATCAGAATCCAAGAGACTCCTCTGGCCCCTATTAAAGGCCTTCTTTTGTTTAAGAATATAGCACTGGCATTTAAAGATGTACATTGCCCTCATTGACCCTTCACATCCTTCTCACATCATCCTCATAATCAGCAGCATCATTCTAGAAGGTTGTCATATCTGACTGCTGAGGCTAAAACATCCGAAAAAAAATCACAAAACCTGAACCATCTCTCCTAAGCAGGTAGGAGATGTAAGAATGATGTAAGAATGAAAAAACAAGATACCTGCTCACACGAGTATGTAAAACATCATTCAAGAAGATATTTGTCACACACTTGTGATCAGGTGCGTCAGAAAGAAATTAAGATCTTGCTCTTCAAGCAACATCTCTTTAAAATATAATTCTGATTACTGTGGATCAACCTCTTTGATCTTTCTGTTCACTTAAGCCCTACCTTGGGAGCTCATAGACCATTTCTTTTCCCCACCAGTTCGGGCTGACTCCCTCCCTTTTGTTTTTTCGGTCATATGCCTCCCCGTACAAACTGGAGTGGCATGGAGAGCAAAAAAACTATTTATTTAGCCCCAGATCGCTGTACTGGGGTGAATGTATGATATTGTGCTGCATGCTGTCCATCAATTGGTCTTTTTGCATTTGTCACCCCGAGTGGGCCTGGTATGCCCAGACGTGGGTCCCGTGCTCTCCATGCCACTGGAGTCAAGCTATCATGGCTGATGAGGGGTGAAACCCCGAAACCGGTCCTAGGATGCTTGTTTGCAGTCCAGGGAGGACCTGGCCTGGCAGTTCAGGCTGGACTGTTCCTATTGGGCACAGGGTCAAGACTGATTTGCATATGGCTGGGTTCAAACTGGAATGGCATGGGGAGCAAAAAACCATGGATTTAGGCCCAGATCTCTGTACTGGGGTGAATGTATGACTTTGTTCTGCATTCTGTCCATCAATTGTTATTTTTGCATTTGTCACCCCGAGTGGGACGGGTAGGCCGAGACGTGAGTCCCGTGCTCTCCATGCCACTGGAGTCAAGCTATCCTGGCTGATCAGGGGTGAAACTCCGAAACCGGTCCTAGGATGCTTGTTTCCAGTCCAGGGAGGGCCTGGCAGTTCGGTCTGGACTGTTCCCATTGGGCGCAGGGTCAAGACTGATTTGCATACGGCTGGGTTCAAACTGGAATGGCATGGGGAGCAAAAAAACATGGATTTAGGCCCAGATCTCTGTACTGGGGTGAATGTATGACTTTGTTCTGCATTCTGTCCATCAATTGTTCTTTCTGCCTTTGTCACCCCGGAGTATACCCAGATGTGGGTCCTGTGCTCTCCATGCCACTGGAGTCAAGCTATCCTGGCTGAGGAGGGGGAAACCCCAAAACAGGTCCTAGGATGTTTGTTTCCGGTCCAGGGAGGACTTGGCCTGGCAGTTCGGGTTGGATTGTTCCCATTGGTCGCAGGGTCAAGACTGATTTGCATATGGCTGGGTTCAAACTGGAATGGCATGGGGAGCAAAAAAACAATGGATTTAGCCCAGATCTCTGTACTGGTGTGAATGTATGACATTGTTCTGCATTCTGTACATCAATTGTTCTTTTTGCATTTGTCACCCCGAGTGGGACAGGTATGCCCAGACGTGGGCCCCGTGCGCTCCATGCCACTGGAGTCAAGCTATCCTGGCTGATGAGGGGTGAAACCCTGAAACCGGTCCTAGGATGCTTGTTTCCAGTCCAGGGAGGATCTGGCCTGGCAGTTCGGGCTGGACTGTTCCCACTGGGCGCAGGGTCAAGACTGATTTGCATATGGCTGGGTTCAAACTGGAATGGCATGGGGAGCAAAAAACGATGGATTCAGGCGCAGATCTCTGTACTGGGGTGAATGTATGACATTGTTCTGCATTCTGTCCATCAATTGTTCTTTTTGCATTCCCCGTACTGAGGCAGCACAGAGTTGTTATGTACATTCATACTCTGAATATAAGGGTGCACCAGAAATTGTTTACCTTCAATGGCAGTACAATGAAGATATAAAGTAAGGTTCTCTTGCCTTCAGTGGGGACCTGTTGTCATCATAAATCATGCATCTTTGGATTATCAAAAATGAATCAAGAGGGTAATATTGATCGCACAGGTTTTTTGTACAAAGGTGCTATTTCAGTGATTGCATTATGTCCATACAGCTGTACATTATTCACAGATTTGCAACTTTGCAGAAAATGATAAATCTATCTCCCCTGCCTCAGAGTTGGAAAATTTTCATGCCAGGCTTTCAGATGTTCCTTTATTTAAAAATGCTGAGAATATTGGCGGAGGGACTACTGCACCAAATTTGGGCTTCTCATTTGAGTAGTAGAGCATCCGCCTTTCAAGTTTATTTCGTTAGGCACACTGATAGGCTAGTCCTCTTACCTTAGGTGCTCTCATTGTAGCATTACTATGTTGTCAACTCAGTCGCATGCTTTGATCTTTAGAATTTCAACATCATATACTGTATACTGTAATTAATTTTGTAGGTTACTCTGCTCGTTTGACTACTCGAAGGATAGGCTACTACTACTTAGAGCTTGATACCTTACTAAAGAATATAGTAACTTTGTACTTTGAGCAGTATTTGTGCTGATTCATACAGTCATTTAAAACCAAATCTCACTGCTTTTTTAATTTGTGGATTTGTTTTCAGGGCTACAACTCACAAAAGGAGTTTATTGCTGCACAAGGTCCACTCCCTCACACTGTTCCAGATTTCTGGCGCATGATTTGGGAAAAGGAAATATATGCAATTATCATGCTGACAAAGTGTGTTGAACTTGGGAAGGTACAGTACAGAATGTTATGCAGTGTTGACATCTTCATGTTGGACATATTTTGATTTTTTTATGAAACATAATTTTTTACTTCATTCAATTTATTTATGGTATTCAGTCACTGATGGACCTTTCTATACAAAAGTTTTTTTTAAAAAACCTTTCAGATCCATAGCAAATTGTTTTTGTAAATTGAAGTGTGAAAGGGGAAGTGAGAGAAATCGGGTTGTTGGTTGAGGGGGGTAAAACCCTACTCATGCAACAGCCACAATCCTTGCTAGGGTGAACAGTAAAAGTCACTATATTAACCTGTGCTTAACCCTCTGGTAGCTTGGCACAAATGCAGTCAGGTTTAACTTAGAGGCAATGTGTTAAGTATTTATGCAGCACTTCAACAATAATAAAGTGAAATCACACACAAGAAAAACCCCACATTGATTAAGAAATGTAGAGCAAATTTGAGTAAATTATTTGAGACCAAAACAGCAAAACTCCAATCAGTAAAACTGGAGATATGCGCTTTTAAAACTTTCGATAAAAGTTGCGCTAAAAGGTGCAACGTGCCAACTGAGGTTATCTGGTCGCTCTGGACCGGTACAAAGTCACACTATTTGTATACTTTAGTAGGTCTCTCTAAGTGGGACGGGTGTTCCCAGATATGGGTCTCATGCTCACTTTGTTACTGGAACCAAGCTATAGCCAGCTGATGAGCCCATAACAAGAGCAAAACAGGTCCTGGGTTGCTTGTGGTTCAGTTCAGAGAGGACCTGGCATGGCAGTTCAGGCTGGACTGTTCCCATTGAAGTAGAGTCAAGAATGATTGTCAAATAGCTGGATCCAAACTGAGGTGGCATGGTGTGAAAAATAATGATGGACTGAGATACGGCCCGAGAAATTATCAGCGGCTGTGATTAGTTCAAACATTCCATCCATCACTTTTTCTATACTTTAGTATGACACCTTATTTGGGATGTCTATGCTGAGACCTCAGTCCTGTGCACACTGTATCACTGAAACTAAGCTATACCCAGCTGATGAGCCTATAACAAGGGTGAAACTGGTCCTGGGTTGCTTGTGTTTTGGTTCAGGGAGGACCTGGCTTGGCAGTTCGGGCTGGACTGTTCCCACTGGAGCAGGGTCAAGAATGAGTTGCATATAGCTGGGTCCAAACTAAGGTGGCACGGTGTGTAAAATAATGATGGGCTGGGATGCAGCCTGAATAATTACCAGTGCCTGAGATTAATTCGAGCATTCTATCCATCACTTTCTTTATCTATAGCATGTCGCCCTCAGTAGGATGGCTAAGGCCAGACAAGGGTCCTGTGCACACTGTATCACTGAAACCAAGCTGTTCCCAGCTGATGAACACAAAACAAGGGTGTAACCAGTCCTGGGTTGCTTTTGTTCCAGTTCAGGAAGGAAATGGCTTGGCAGTTCAGGCTGGACTGTTCCCATTGCAGCATTTAGCTGAATCCAAACTGAGGTAGCATGGTGTACGAAATGATGATGGACTGGTATGTGGTCTGAATAACTACCAGTGGCTGAGATTAATTCAAGCATTCCATCTATCCCTTTTTGTAAACCCTTTAAGAGTGTCATATGCAGAATTGTGACTGTATGAAATTAGGTTATTAGTTGAGGGAGATGAAACCCTACTCAAGCAGCAACCACATTCCTTGTCAGGGTGAGGCACAATCAAATCACAAATTAACCTGCAATCAACCTTCTGGTAGCTTGGAACAGATCAGTAAGGCTTAACTTAGAGGCAATGTGTAAAGTATTTATGCAGCACTTCAGACATTAATAAGGTGAATACACAACTGAAGAAAAATCCCACATCAACTTAGAAATATAGAGTAAAATGTAATAAATAAAACAAAAACAAAATAATCCAAACAGTAGGACTGTAGATGTGTAGGTTTAAAGATTTCAGTACTTATAGTGCCAAAAAACACAAAGCGCCAACTGTGGTCCTGCATCATAGTTGAGGATCCCATCGTCGAGAGCTTGCGATGCGAACTTCGCCATTAAGGATGCATTATGCAGCTGAGGCAATGCATTGGTTCCGAGGATCTATGAGGCTGTGAAGCAAGAACCTGGTTGTCATCAAGGCTGTCGCCTACAAGAGATTTGCATTGTGAGCACCTGCGTCGGAAGAGCATTGCACAGAGAAGGTTTCGGTGGGGGTTGCGAGGCCAGTACTGAGTCCTTGCATTGGAAGAATCCTCACAGCAGAGTTGATGCGTTGGTTCTGCTCGGGCTTTTGCACTGCACAGCAGAGGAGATGCGTCAGTTCTGCTGGGTCCACAGATGGGCTGACAGGGCACTTTCAGGCCCACTTCCAAGTGTTCAGGACTAGGTTCGCTCCACTTGGCAGAGTAGGACTCACAGATGGCAGAGTGCAGATGCTGGGTTCAAGGTGGTTGGAGCCTTCTGTCCATGAGGTTCTAGTCAGGAGGCCAGTCAACTAGCCTTTGGAGTCACTCTGGGGTCCTGGGTTCAACAGATGCAGGTCCAGTCCTTCTCACCCAGACAAGACGGCAGCAGGCAGCGGGTCAGCACAGCAGGGCAGCAGTCTTTCAGAGCAGCAGACCAGTAGAGTGGCAGTCCTTCAGTGTACTGAAGAGCTGGTGTCTGGGGCCCAGTATTTATACATGCTCCTTTCTTTGAAGTGGGAGATATTTCTAGAGGTTTCCCTTTGAAGTCCACAGTCTTCCTGCCTTCCCTGTTTTGGCTCCAGACTAACTACAGGGGTATGCAGCCCTTTGTGTGGAGGCGGGACACACTCTATTCAAGTGGAAGTAGGGCTGTGCCCAGCTCCGTCCTCCCATCCTGCCAGTGATGGCCCATCCAGGGACACCTAAGCTCTCTTGTGTGTGTCGCTGTCTAGGAGGAATATACAAAGTCCAACTCTCAGCTACACCCAGTCATGTGACCCAGAAATAGGCTGCAGGCATTAAATGACTAAGGCAGGAAAATGCCAACTTTCTAAAAGTGGTATTTTCAAAATTGGATTTGTAATTTAAAATTATCATAAGAGAGGAGTTTTGATTACAATTCCAAGGGCACCAAATATGAACTGGTTAACCTCTCCTATTTGGAAATTATCACTTGCTGAAAGTAATAAGGTAACTCCAAAGTTATCCTAAGGGAAAGTTAGGCCTTGCAGTAGTGAAAAACGAATTTAAGAGTTTTTCACTACCAGGACATGTAAAACTAATAAGTACATTCTAACTTTTTAAATACTCTGCACACTGCCATCTGGGCTGCCCAGGGCCTACCCTATGGTTGACTTATATGTATTAAAAAGGAAGGTTTAGACCTGGCAAAAGGTTTATTTGACCAGGTCGAAATGGCAGTTTTAAAACTGTACACAAAGGCTGCAATGGCAGACCTGAGATGTGTTTAAAGGGCTATGTTATGTTATGTTATAGATTTTATAGAGAGCACAGCTGCCCCAGCAAAGGGGCGTCCCAGCACTAAAATGCAACTGTCATAGGCAGACCGGGTGACGCACACAGAGACCAATTATGCAGGAAAGCAATAGGTTTTTATGGCTTTACGGAATAGTGCGTGGTTTTGGATATTTCTGATACTCACAGGAAGGGAGTTCCAAAGCTTCGGACCGAGAACACGGAAGGAGCGCCCTCCTGCCCGTACTCTCTTAACCCGGGGAACAATCGCCAGGTGCTGGCCCTTGGAGCGCAGCTGGCGAGTAGGTATGTAGGGCGTAAGGAGATTAGCCAGAATATCGGGGGATTGGAGAGTCATAATTCTGTGGGCGATATAGAGAGTTTTAAACTGGATACATTTCTCCACCGTCAGCCAATGCAGTCTGCAGATAGAGTTGGTGGTGGAACAGGTTCTCGGCAAACCGAGAAGTGTCCGGACCGCAGCATTTTGTGCCCTTTGAAGGCGGAGTATCTCTGCTCTATTAGCCCCTAGGTAGAGCTAGCATAGTCCAGCCTGGATAGTATTGTGGCCTGGATGATCACCTGACGGATGGTGGGATCGAGGAATACCAACAATGGTTTAAGCCCACGTAGGAGCCCAAAGCAGACCCCGGCTACCGCTTTTGTTTGAGCCTGAAAAGTAAGAGCGGAGTCCACCCATACTCCCAGATTTTTGACTGTCTGCTTTGGGGCAGGCAGGAGACCCAGACTGGATGGCCACAAATGCTCGCTCCACCGATGAGTATCTTTACCCACCAACAAGATCTCGGATTTACTGGCACTAAGTTGGAGGCAGTTGGCGGTCATCCAGTCTGCGATAGCTGTTAGATCTTCCTTAAATTTGAGCACCTTCTACACAGAATCATCTGATAATGCTAACACCAACTGTGTGTCATCCCCATAGGATACCACAGTTAATCCTCTGCTCCTGGCTACTGCTGCTATGGGTTGAATGTAGATGTTAAATAGGGTAGGGCTCAGAGCCGAGCCCTGAGGAACCCCTTGGTGGACAGCATGCACCTGGGAGCAGAAGGGGGGGGGGGGCGGACACTTGGAAGGTTCTCTCCGATAGAAAGGAGGTGAACCAGCCCAGGGCAGTGCCGCCAATGCCGAAATCCTCCAAGCTCTGCAGCAGGATCTGGTGGGACACTGTGTCGAATGCAGCGCTTAGATCCAGTAGGATCAGAGCTGAGGTGCGTCTGACATCTAACGCGCCCCTTAGATGTTCTGTTACAGCCAGAAGGGCGGTTTCAGTGCTGTGACGTCGGCGGAAGCCATTCTAGGAAGGGTCCAGCAGATTGTTGTCTTCGATGAACATAGTAAGAATAGAAATGATGTAGGCTTCAGTGATCTTAGATACCAATGGGAAGAGAGAAATAGGGTGAAAATTCTCCAGTTTTGAGGCATCCAGCGTAGGTTTTTTGAGTAAAGGGACCACCTTGGCATGTTTCCAGGCCATGGGGACTACCGCAGAGAACATAGATAGATTGATAAGTTTACAGAAAGGAGAAAGAAGCTGAGGTAACATTTTCTGAATTGATCCAGTTTGAGAGGGTCTGCAGGGGATCCTGATTTAAGTTTATTGCAGATCGTGCACATCACTCCTTGAGAGAGCGCCGGGAAGACAGAGAGTGTAGGAGTATCGCTGGGCCGCGGAGAGGGGCCTGTTCTGATCTCAGTGTAGGGGAAAGTCCTGTAGATGTTCTCTATCTTCTTGATGAAGAAGGCAGCGAGGACCTCGCATTGCTGATTTGAGGAAAGAGGGGAAGCTTCGGGTTGCCCTGAAGATTTAAGATCTTTGAGCAGGGAGAAGATACATTTCGCAGGGTTACTGCTGTTTCTGATCTCATCAGCAAAGTAGGCAGGTCTTTCCTTCTGAATGGCCCTATGATAGTTCTTAATGGCTACACAGTATTGTATTTTCAAAACTGGATCATAGTCCCACCTCCACGCCCATTCCAGGCTTTTACAGGTTTTCCGGACTGAGGCCAGGTTGCCATTGTACCACAGGCTTGACTGGGTACTGCGACTCTGGGACCACCTGGCGGGAATGAGGGTGTCAAGGGAGTGTGTGAGCCAGTCAGATTGAGTGCTCTCAGCCCCATCAGGTTTGTCAGGAAGGCTGGGTGTGTGACTCAGGAGAAGGGCACGAAACTGCTCAGTATCAAGTTTATGCCAAGGGCGCTTTAAAACCGATTTACGAGCTGCGCCTTGGAGGGGCCCAACTCCCTGTAATTCCATAGATACCAGGTAGTGGTCAGACCAGCTCATAGGGACAGGTGTATTGACTGTAGGAGCGGTAGATTGGAGATAACAGGATCCAATAAATGTCCAGCTGTCCTGGGACGTGCTGGGTGAGTTGGAGGGCGGCAAGATCAGCTTAAAAAATTGCCAATCTCACAGTCTTGACTAGCATCTAAATGCAGGTTAAGATCTCCAATGATGCTGAAATCTGATGGCTAATAGTCCAGATGCTGCAGTAAGCGCATCCCTGAACTCTTTGGAAGGCCCTGGAGGGCGATAGATCACGAGCCCAGACAGTGTGAAATTGGCATTGAAAGAGATCCTGAAACATGCACACTCACAGCCCACCAGGGCCTCTTTAATCAGGGTGCAAGTATAGCCAGTTTTAAAAATAATTGCGATGCCACCACCCCAGGCCCCTCTATTGAGTGTCACAATATTATAACCCTGAGGCAGGGCCAGACCAGGCTCTGCCTCTGTATTGGCAGTGAGCCATGTCTCTGTGAGAAAGAGAATATCCGGTGTCTCATCATGGAGTAGGTCGAGTACTTCGGCAAAATGTTTCACCAAGGAACGGCAATTCAAGCTGAGGAGTTTGACAGTATGTGAAGGGAGAGGTAAGAGAGTTGCGGCTGCCAAAGAGTTGAATCCGCATCGTATGCAGCAGAAGGGACCCTCCAGCGAGACACAGAGTTGGTGAGCACATGGACTTACCCCGTTGCTAATGGTGAATAAGTCTACCCAAGAGTAGGCACGCTTAGCACAGACCAAACCAGCAGCATGTCTGGCGTCTGACGTCGTCCAGGCACGGACTGGCGCAGACGGGCTTGCCTTTGGCACCCCAGCAGCGCGTCCACGCCACATCAGGCATTAAATGGCCGGGGGGCACAACTGGCTCCTACCGGTCGAGCTCCTGATTGGATGAGGAAAGCCAATCAGTGCTCAGCCTGGCCGTCACAGCGCGGAAACAAAGTGAGCCCAACACAGTGTATTACCAACACAATCGGTAAAATAAGTAAAATGTTTAAGAGTATAAAAACAGCGGAGCAGCAACGAGCGTCAAGTAAGGTGCCCTAGAACAGTTTAACAAAGCTGCGCGTCCGCGCCACGGCAGGCATTAAATGGCCGGGGGGCACAACTGGCTCCTCCCGGTCGAGCTCCTGATTGGATGAGGAAAGACAATCAGCGTTCAGCCTGGCTGTGACAGCGCGGAAACAAAGTGAGCCGAACACAGTGTATTACCAAGACAATCGGTAAAAAAAGTAAAGTGTTTAAGAGTATAAAAACAGCAGAGCAGCAACGAGCGTCAAGTAAGATGCCCTAGAACAGTTTAACAAAGCTGCGCGTCCGCGCCATGGCAGGCATTAAATGGCCGGGGGGCACAACTGGCTCTTCCCGGTCGAGCTCCTGATTGGATGAAGAAAGCCAATCAGCGCTCAGCCTGGCCGTGACAGCGCGGAAACAAAGTGAACCCAACACAGTGTATTACCAACACAATCAGTAAAAAAATAAAATGTTTAAGAGTATAAAAACAGCGGAGCAGCAATGAGCATCAAGTAAGGTGCCCAAAAACAGTTACTACTGCTTAAGTGAGTGGCACAATCAGTGCAGCACGGCCACTAATAGCATTTAATATATAGGCCCTGGACTCAGATAGTGGTACTTTACTAGGGACTTACAAGTAAATTAAATATGCCAATTAGGCATAAGTCAATTTTAACATGTTTTGAGGAGAGAGCATGAGCACTTTAGCACTGGTTACCAGTGGGTAAAGTGTGCAGGGTCCTGAGGCCAGGAAAAACGAGGTCAGCAAAACAAGAGCATTGAAGGCAAAAGGTTAGGGGGAAAGCTATGCTAAGGATATCAGGTCTAACAATAACTTAATATCCGACTTTATCACTATATCACTAAAGAGTATTTTAAATGACAATTCCCTAGACACCAAACATGACATTTCTACCTGCTCCCAAACAAAATGTACTTCTTATTACATTTAATAAGGGAACCCAATGTTATCCTATGGTAGAGGTAGGCACCACAGTATTAAAAAAAATATTTGTGATTTTTTTAATACCAGGATATGTAAAACTAAAAAGTACATGTCCAACTTTTTAAATACAGCTCACCCTGCTCTAGGGGCTGTTTATGGCCACCGTATGGGTGGACTATATGTACTAAAAAGGGAGTTTTAGGCCTGGCAAGGGGTTTATTTTGCCAATTCAAATTAGCAGTTGAATACTGCACACAGGCTGCAATGGCAGGCCTGAGACATGACTTAAGTGGGTGGTGCATTAAGTGCTGCAGGCCCACTAGTAACATTTGATTCACCAGCCCTGGGTATATGGTAAATCCCTTTACTATGGGCCTGTTAGTCAATTATATATGTTAATCAGGTGTACGTTAATTTTACCATGTTTAAAGGAGAGAGCACAAGCCCTTTATCACTGATTAGCAGTGGTAAAGTGTACAGGGTCCTAAGGTCGACAAAATCGAATGCAGCAAACCAGGAGGGGCGAAGGCAAAACGTTTGGGGTGACTGTGCAGAAAGGGCCAAGTCCAAAAAGAAGCATAAGAGGGTAATCCCCATTGGTCCCTTCTAAATCATGTTGGTGTCCCTAGAAAGGTGTTATCAATCAGGGGTTTGTTAAAGCGCGACTACTCACCCGTAAGGGTCTCAAGGCGCTAGGGGTGGGGGGGGTGTGTGCAGGTTCCATTCCATCAAGGAGGAGGTCTGTCGAAGAGCCAGGTTTTGAGGTTTCTTGCGAAGATGGGGAGCGATGTTGTCTGTCTGAGGTGGAGCGGAAGGGCGTTCCATGCTTTGGCCGCGAGGAAGGAGAAGGAGCGGCCTCCCGATCTGGTCTTTCTGGTGCGGGGGACCACGGCGTAGGAGAGCTGGGCTGATCGTAGGGTCCTTTGGGGTGCGTGGAATTTGAGTCGGCTGTTCAGGTATGCTGGTCCGGTGCCGTGGAGGGCCTTGTGTGCGTGGGTGAGCATCTTGAAGGTGATTCTCGCCTCGACGGGGAGCCAGTGGAGTGTGCGCAGGTGCTGGGAGATGTGGCAGTGTTTTGGCAGGTTGAGGACCAGTCTTGCGGCGGCGTTCTGGATGTTCTGTAGCTTGCGGGTGAGGTTTTTGTTTATTCCGGCGTAGAGTGCGTTGCCGTAGTCGAGTCTGCTGGTGACCAGGGCGTGAGTGACGGTCTTTCGGTGTTCGAGGGGATCCATTTGAAGGTCTTACGAAGGAGGCGGAGGGTGTGGAAACAGGAAGACGAGACAGAGTTGATCTGGCGGTCCATTTTGAGCTCGGAGTCCAGGATGATTCCCAGGTTGCGTGCGTGGTCTGTGGGGGTTGGCGGGTTTCCGAGGGCGGGGGGCCACCAGGTGTCGCTCCAGGCGTCAGGGTTTGGGCCCATGATGAGTACTTCTGTTTTGTTGGTGTTTAGTTGTAGGCAGCTGTTTTTCATCCATTTGGCGACGGCTTCCATGCCTTCTCGAAAGTTGCGTCTGGCGGTGTTGGGCTCGTTGGATAGGGAGAGGATGTTAGTGAACGAAGTTGCAACCCAAGATGTTTCGAAGAGCTCTACATAGTATATATCTAACTGCATTTTCTCGCTAAATTATGTTATTGTATTGCACACAGTAGCAAATTAGCTTTAATGTATGCCTGGATATTATTACAGTCTGGAATTGACTACAAGCAGGGTCAAAATCGACTGCTATTATTCTTTGATCAAAATATGAAAGTTCTGTTTGTACTTCAGAACTCCCTGGACATTGATAATCTCAGTTAAACTTGAATTTGAAAACAAAAAAGTTGTTTCAAATGCAAATAGCACAAATTTAGACAGCTGGGCAAAAACAAATGGGCTCTTTGTGCATAGGTGATTAGTACATGGAGAGTGCATTCCCTAATGCAGGATAATTTATATTCCCAACGTTAGATCTGAAATACCTGGTATTATCCCAAAAAGGTAATACGTCCAAAAACGTTTGCTATGTATCTGATGAGTTTGAGATATGGAACCTCGGTATTCACACACAGCCACCTTCAGATACCACAATCGCATCTTTTCAGTTCATGTCATATTATCTTTTCTAGTGCAGGCTGCAGGAATAAGCTGCTGCAGAATTCACTTTCAAACTAAAAATCCATTGGGAAAGGGACAGCTCATGTGCTCAGAATTCCCACAAACCTTCAGCTTAGCTGCAAATGCTAATAACCTAACAACATCTCCAACATCAATGTTCAAACACATACCTCCTCCCTTAAACACTTTCCAGCCCCTGTTGGCTTTCCAGCCCCTTTCCCCTTCATTATTAATTGCCTTAATATATTTCCTAGTAATTGCTATTTTCAGGAGTCCAATTGTGGACTCTCATCTCCTCCCTTTCCTGCCTTTCTTCCTTTCCTGCCTGCACCTGGCTCATGCCTCCTCATCTCCACCTTCAATCGTGTATTTCTGTTGTATCATTGTCCATACACCTCTTCTCCTAACCTTCCCATCTCTCACCTGGCTTAATCTGAGCTATCTCTATCTGCCACCAGAAATACTCTTTCCAGAGGTGTTCCCCTTCATTCACGGACTTTGCAAAGTCTCTTCCCACACTTTGTTGTCTATCTCCCAATCAGTGTCATATCAACTTGTTTACTGGGTAAACAAAAGGAAGAAATATCTGTCTGAAAAAAGGAGAGGGCGACAGTAGGGTAAAGGAGAGGGATGCAGGAAAGATACAACATGAGTGGGAAAGACAAAGTGGGAGAAGGAGAGCATGCAAGGAAGTAGATGGAGACAGTTGGAGGCAGGTGATGGTGAAGGGATGAGAGAGACAAAAGAAAATGGGAGACGGAGATTGTAGAAGAGCGAAAGAGGGATGAGAGAAAGGGGGAGGGAATATGACATAGGAAACATGAAAAATTACAGAGAAAGGCAGAGAGGAGAGCTAGAGTAGAGGTGAAGGAGAGCAGGAGGGAAAGAGGAAGGAAGGAGATAAAAAGAGCGGAGAATTTGATGACATAAGAGGGAGACGATGGGTATATCAGAGAATCTGCCTCTAACTTGATTCTGGTACAATCCCTTACATAAGTGATCAAAGAGGGTGGTGCAAAGTGTAGGTTAGCGGCTGTGTCTATGTATTTTATCTGCAGTGAGTCAGCAGATTTTGGATTTATAGCAGATTTGCTTTTTTATATTATTCATACCTTTGAATCTAAAAGTGCAAATGTTCCAAGTGTTTTGGACACTAATTGGGGTGTAAGCTCAAACAACATAAAATGTTGTATAATCGTTTGACATGCTGTCGAGCCAACCACAACAGAGAAGTTATAAGTTTAATTTGTTTGTTCCAGGGATCTGAACTACACTAAATGTATTATTGTGTTAAGCAACTCTAGTGAATTCTTGATCTAAGTCATCATATTGTCATTCCTCTGCTCATGTTAGATAGAATTTGCACCATGTTGAAGTTATGATCCTCATTGGATAAAATGAATGGCTCAATATCATTGCATTATTAACTATTATCATATAATGTAAACAACTCAAACACATGCAAGACTGTGGCCTGAGATTTTCTTCCACCCCTCTCGCCAGCATAGACTAACATAGAAACAATGGGTCTGATTCACATTGGTAGGTTTGTCCACACTTGTATGTTTACAGCAGTAGTGGGTGCTACTGGACCGGGGTGATGGGACAGGGGGATGAAAAAGATTTTTTTAAAACCACTTACCTGGCCACGGCAGGCCGCCGCCTCACCTCCGTCATCCGTCCTCTTAATCTTCTTATCTTCATCCTGTCTGGAGTCCCTGCAGGGCAGCTGGAAGCACCCGGGCTCCCAGGCTCCCCATAGCCAATCACAACGCTGGAATGCAGCATTGTGATTGGTCTGAGTGCTGTGGTTCGGTGCCCAGACAGGCAGTGGGACCTGGGCATGTTCTGCAGCTAGGCTGTAATGCAGCCTGGGTGGAGACCATGCCAAGCGCGCATGATGGTCTGGCCGGCCCGAGACGGCTGGCCAAACCTTCATGCGCACTTACAGAGTGCCTACCACTCCTCCCCCGCAGTGCTCTGGCGTCACGGTGGCCAGCCTCGCCCGCACAAAACAAACTGAGCCACTGCAGTAGGAAAAATAAAATGATAATAACACTGCGTTATCATTTTATTTTTCCTTTTTGAACTGCTCAGAGAGCAGTGGGGCGGTGTTACTCCGCCTTAGCAGAGGAGCCGCCGCTGGTTTACTACAGAATATACCGCCATATATGTCAGCCAATAATTCACAAAAGGATACCTGGCAGGTATAAATGGACATACACAAGTTTGGTGAAAACGGCAATAGCAAGTACCACTCGCCTTGCAAATTAGTGAAGGCCCACAGGCATATACATGTACAAACTGACATCCTATCCCTATCCCACCCTGGAAAAGGTTAGGTTACTCCAGCCAAGGACAGGGTTGGATAGTAAAGTCATCTTAGTTTTGGAGAGGTGGCAGAGATGGGCATGGTAGGCATCAGCGTCACTAGAGGGGTGCGGGGGGTGCGGACCGCACCGGGTGACACCATCACATGGGGTGACACCGTGAGCCTCTGCTTTAAATCGCTACATAAATCAGGAGGAACCCGTTGGTTCCTCCTGATTTATGTACCGATTTAAAGCAGAGGCTCACGGTGTCACCCCATGTGATGGTGTCACCCGCCCCGGTCCGCACCCCCCGCAACCCCGGACTCGGGAGTTACCGCACTGGGTGACACCAACCCTAGTGACGCCACTGATGGTAAGAGAAATTAAGTTGTAGAAAATATGAGGATTTGGCCAGATTCATGTCAGAAGTGTGGGTGGAGACCGAAAACGTATAACAACATACATTTCCACATGAGGGGCCAATAAGACTCACTGTCGGTGAAATAGGCGAAAAGGTCGATTTACATTATTAATCTTCCAAACATGGTATGCTGATACTGCCTCTTTATGTGCCAGTCCCAGGACAGATACTGAAGTCCTTTGTTCGCAATGAGATGCATGATTGGTGCTCCTCTCCAAGTCACTGAACAGGTGCCCAACCTCATATAGTCATGGACAAGCATAGATAGGCCTTTGTGTACATGCTTAGATTCGTGTAATGCAAGAGAGTAAAAAAAAAATCAGGATACCAGATATGCATGCAGTCAGGCACTCAGGATAGAAGAACATGTCTGTATAACATGCAGGGGACGTTGCCTTCCTAAGAACTTGTGTGGCAAGATAATTTCACTAGCTATTCCCCACCCTAGCTAAAGACACAGTGCTTGATTCACAAAGAAAGTTTGAAGTTTACTTTTATGGGTGTACTCCTTAATTTGAAACCCATTCCTGACTTTATTTGATTTTATAAGCATTTTCAGGTGCACTTTAGAAACTCTTTGACATTCCCAAATGTCCGGGAGTACTGAAATGCGTAAATACTCTTCCACATTGAAAGTGAGGAAGTATACGTTATTGTACACATACTTTTGTGCAAGCATAAACGTAAAGTAATAGTGCCTAGTCTCAGCCAAAAAAAAAGTTTGACAACATGTGACCCATAAACTTCAATCCTATGCACACACTGTTAAATTACTAAAACATGACCATGTTCGGCCAAATTTATGTTAAATCATAATCATATATCACACATATATATTCGAATATTTTCTTGGTTCTTTTATTCAATTCGAACGCCCAGCCAACACGTGTTTCGTCGTGGGTGATTGCCCACTCGACTTCTTCAGGGCTGTAGGAAAGGTAAATTTAACTTTAGGTTCTCCCCACCGGTTTTACTTCCGTCCCGGTTGTATTTAAATTGTTTCCCTTATTTCAATATTCTTTACGCGTGTAGATAAATGCTTCAATCCGCATATAGTTTATCCCATAGCGAGTATGCTACAGTTCTGACCGTATCCGTGCGTACGTATTCAACGTCCAATTAGTGATTCTAGCCTGTATATATAGGCATACGATTATCTCATAGCGAGTACGCTAGAGTTTTGGTCGTCTCCGTGCGTTCCTGTTGATGAACCGGAAGTCCCCGACTGAGGGTTTAGGGTGTTAGTTTCCCTCGCCTTTGCACCGTACTAACATTTCGAGATAATAAAACAGCGCACACTCTGGAGGCGCCAATACCCCACTTAGAAAAACACCCCTGAGTTTTATCAACATGTGACCCATATTGAAAGATCAACATTAGCTTCCATTACAAGCCTGGTTCACATTCAAAATTGGATGCATTGCTTTTAAAGCAGATTAGTCGGACCTTCCTAGACACCTCTCAGATGTGCTGAACATTTCAGGTGGAACCAGGCAATCCCATAGCAAAACATCCTTTCTACTAGAACCTCTGGAATCCAAATCATCTTTAGCTCAAAGGAAGTCTTTTTCAGGTACCACTCCTACATTTTGGAACTTCTTCCCCAACAATTCCAGAATGGCACCCAACATCCTTTCCTTCAGGAAGCAACTTAAGACTTTTCTATTCAACAAGCCCTTCTTGTCAAATACTTAACAGACCTGTTCACTTTCCTTAACTTTCTCCACCTTCTCTCAGTAGAGACATGAATCTTCCCTCTTAAATGCTCCTCTCATTTCTAATATTTGCCGCCTTCCCGTTTTCCCCTCCTCATGTCCTGTTTTTTTTTTTATAACCAACTTTATTGGCATTTTATAAACAAAAACAAGACCGTTATTGGAATTATTTGGAGCACCGTGACATAAACGACATTTCATTGCATATCCTCTTATTATCTTATGAGTAATACATTTTAAGATTACATAAGAAAGAGTCTACCCTTAGCGCCATGAGCAATCAGTCCAATAAGCCCACCCATTTCCCCCATATTCGCTCATATTTCTTTGGGCACCCTCTTGCCTCATAAACCGCTTTTTCTTGGATCGCACACCAATACACTCCCCTGCGCCATTTCGAAATAGAAGGAGGCTTGGAGTCTTTCCAGGCCACTGCAATGTCTCTTTTAACAACCAGGAGGGCTGTACCTAGGAACGCCTTGTCGGCTCGGGAGCCGTCCATCCCTTCCATCACCCCGAGGAAAAGAGCCAGTGGAGCAAGGGGCACCTCCCATCCCAGTACTCCACTAAGGGGCATATTAACAACGAGGCGATAAGCAATTATCGCCGCTTTAGCGTCCGTTTTCGGACGGAAAGCGGCGATAATTCTATCGCCTAATCAGCAAGGTCACGCTATCGCGTGAATCCTTGCACTATCGCCCTTTCCCCCAACGCCCATCCTTGCATCTCTAATGAGATGCAAAGTGGGCGTTACTGAGCGTACTCCGGATGGGCTACGTTGCAAATATCGCCGATGTTCACATCGCGATATTTACAAGGCAGCCCACAGGATTATAGCAGACGTTAGATTTTGGCGAAAACGGCCGTTTTCGCCAAAATCTAACGTCTGCTATAATCCTGACTTACCTATGTTAGGCATAGGAGGTGGATTCTGCTGATACGACCACAGGGTCGTATCAGCAAGGTTATCGCCCTTTTGCAGGGAACATCGCTGGAAAACCAGCGATGTTCCCTGCAAAGGGCGATAACCTCGCTATCTCTGGAATTTTTATCGCCCTGGAGTAACGCGTTGTTAATAACGCGCTACCAGGGCGATAAATGCCAGAGATAGCCTGCGATAATATAATTATCGCTAAGCACGGCCAGCGATAATTATCGCTGGCCGTTGTTAATATGCCCCTAAGTTCTGTTGTGACTGCTGCCCAGTACTTAGCTATGACTGCGCAGGACCAAACCATATGAAAGAAGTCAGCTGGTCCCTCTCTACAGCGTGGACATTGTGGGGCTGGGAGGAGTCTAGCTTTGTGCAGTCGTGCCGGTGTAAGATATGTGCAGTGAAGATAGTGATCCAGCGCTAACAATAAAAATAATTCTCCTATTATGCTTTGGTCATCCAGGTGCAATTATTTCTTCAACACACACACTATATCCATATGACGGTGGGGCCCATAACACTGCATATACATTCACTTACTCATTTGTTCCCTGGATTTCCTCCGTCATGAACCTAGGAGAAAAACGATTTGCTGGAAGGAGACGGGATACCTCTTTTATAATGACATAATATTTCTCATTTGCTTTTAAGGTATTCCGCTCATTGGTCGATGGACCAACTAGTAGGAATCAGTTGATGGTGATTAAGACCAGCTCAATCACAATAAACTCTTTAACATTTCATTTTTATTCATTGAGCTAAAGAATCACTGAGTCATTTGTTTAAAGAATAATAAAGTTTATATAAAGTTTTGAATGCAGGAAATTAGTTTAAGCTTATTATTCAGATCATTACATTTATCATCAATATAAGAATAGTTTGAAATTGCAAGGCATTTTTATTAGACGGAAAAATGAGGTTATCATAATAAGAACTCTATAGATGAACTATCTATCTATCTGGGAAAAGCCTAATAATTCTAATAAACTCTATTAAGTAAAAAGTTCTCCTAAAGCAGCATCTTTATACTCAACTGGAAAAGGAAAATAACAGCAGCAGCATCAGCTCGTCAGCATCAGCAACCGCAACTTCTCCCATCTACAGCATCTAACTCACGCAGCATCTAACTTCTGCAGCATCTCCCGCAGCACTCGAACAGCATTCCAACCCCTCCCACCAAGAGTAGGTCTTCTTATACCCTAATTCTAGCTTACAGCATAAAATGTTTCTTCTTCATGGCGCGATTCTTTCTCATTGGTCAAAACTCCAGGCCCATATACATTTTAATCAAACTTCCTGGTCTTAACTAGTTCCGTGTGGAATGTCCATGCAAGCATCGTTTCCCACAGTTCATGCAATTGCTCATCCGTTTCGATCAGTCCAAATTGTATCTTTTTCTGTTACATTTTGTGTAATACAGTTCCGTCTATTGATTCAGTCGGGCTTCTCACGCTTCTTGCTGATCATCTTGGCACACAACAGCTCAGAAGGGTCACAACAGCCTTGACCATACTTTCATCTTAGCCTCTCAGCATCAGCGCGTGATCATCCCTTTTCCACAGCCTCTCGCCTCTATCACATGGTCCCCCGCTCATGCGTACTCTAGCAACTCGCGGCCATTTTATATTGCTGCTCAACAGGCCTAAGCGCACTATTTTCAAAGATAAACAAATATTGTTAAAACAAAGAAATATAACCCTTTCGTTTCCCTCCCGTCTTTCTATGTACCCCAATTAGGTATTACCTAGCAAAAAGCAACATATAAAGCTGTCCCTTACTTACCATCGCTTTATTTTGCACCCACACGTTTTATTTAAAGCACAGATCATGCGTTTATTATTGAATTAGTACGCAAATGTTATGTTATGTTAGACACGTAAACAATTATAAGTTGATTAATTTGCACACGGAATGGCGTGTTACCTTTAACCCTTAACATATAACATACATTGTTGGTTATTTACTTAAACGAACATGTTTATTAATTGTTTTACGAAAACATTAGGAGGTTAAAAAAATTTCAATTACCCTGCTCCATCAACTCCCCCCTTTGGTGATTTTTAATATCACCACAAAACCCAAGTTATACAATTTTCTCAGACAGCATATATCTTTTATCCGTTTGCTTTTGTTAGTTTACACAACTGTATCCCTTTCAATTTGTTTTTTCGTATTTCTTCTAACTCTATTTCACCCATTTCTCTCTCTCTTTCCTGGTTTATCATGTTTTCTTTTTCTATCTTATTCTGCCTTCTTCTTCTCTTTATACATGTTATTGCAAGCTTCAGTACTAATATTATTATTATTATCACGGTTGCTATTATTATAACTTTCCCTATTATTAATCCACTCATTTTAGTTAACCAATTTATTACAGAAGAAAACACTTTACCAAGTTTTCCCCAAGCACTTTCAACCTCCAGTGGAACAAGTTCTTTGTGCAAATTTGTAATATTTGTTATATACTTCTGTATATTTTCGCTTTTATCTGGAATGTAAGTGCAACAATGTTGGACTTTCAGCATTCCACAGACTCCGCCCTCTTTTGCCAAAAGAATGTCAATGGCAAGTCGATTTTGCTTCACCATAGCTCTCATGGCAACCATCTCGGTATTTACCATCAAGAACCCTCCAGCAGTATCTGTAGATAAACGATCTACCACTGTGGATAATTTCCGAATTTTAAATGCATTCAAAGATATTCCCACTGCTGGTATCAATGCACCAAAAATATCACCTACTATTTCTGAAAAACTTTCCTTTTTTCTACGTGTAAAGGTATTTATCATTTTGTGCGTTCCTTTTTCTTTTCTATCCATATGAAAAATCTTTGGAAAGACCAGGCCTAAGTAACATGACCCATACCAATGGTCCGGCAACCTATAATAAGCCCTATTTCCGCAAACATAATAAATCCCTGGAAATATTGGATCTTTTCCCCCTTTGAATCCCCATCCACCTAAAATTTGGTAATTGTCATGGCAATTACTGGAACCCACAAAATAATTGTCATATCTTGTCTTATTTCTTCTAATGCACAACCTTCCCTGTTGGGGCCAATCCAGAGTCATAGCTGCATTTGTCTTTTTCTTGTCATGATTGTCTTCTTCAAACGCCCAAAGAGGTGTTTTTGTCTCTTCTATCACTTTTCTTTGAAATTTCACTCTTCTCTCTTCAACCATCTCTAAAAATACCTTTTCTTCCTTCTTTAACTCACAGGTAAGGTTGTATCTAATTATATTATCTAATGTTAAAATCTTATTTTCTAAAAAATATTCACCAAACGTTTTCCCTCTTTTATTTTGTTAAGCTCGGGAACTACAGAAACTTTTGCAAAAATCTTATTTATGTCAGTGTAATAATATTCTAATCTACCTGTTTTATAAAATAAACTTGCTAAAACGCTACATGTTATTCCATACGTCAAAGGGAGGTGATGATAAGTCACACCCTCCGCTACAGATGCAGGCAACTGCATACAAACATAGCAATCTCTTACATCCATTGTTTCTACATACTCATATAATAATTTAGTAAAAACATTTTTTGAAAAATCTGTTATTGATTTATCCTTATGTAATTCTGCACTACTTTTTAGAATAACTGGCTCTTGAGTGTTAGCTCCCTTTTCTTTCTCAGTGTTATTAGACATTTCTACTACAGCTAAACTAATTGGAATAGTGATTGCTAGAACCACCCATACTGTCATTAATAATCCTGTACAAAAACAGCACATCTTGCACCATCTACTTAAAAACTCACATTTACATTTTCTATCTCTAGTATTCTCCATTTTGTTTTATAACCTTATTTATTTGTTTTCCAGAAAATTGTGTCACTACACCTCAGAAATGACTTATTTGCCACTCTGTACTCCAATGTTTTGTCTTTGCTTGGTACTTTCTTTTAATTCTTTCTCAGAATTCTTTCTTTGTCACATCCGGTAAATTCGTCAGATCCAGTGTTTTGTCAAATCCGGTAGAAACTATCTAAACTTCTTCAGGTTTGTTGCACTTCACTTTCTCCCATTAGGTTTCTTTGTTCTGGGTTTTCGTGAGTGTTCTTTTCTTCTTTGTGACTAGTCAAAGCACGATACAACCATTCAGGTGATCTATACTTCTGATTTACCTTCTTTATTCTTTTTGTTTTCTGCAAGTGTTTTCCACCTTGTTTTTCTTGCTCTCTTTGACTTGTTATTTCATTCACTTGTTCAGCACTTTTCCCATCCAACCTTATGATTCTGTATCTTAACTTTCTTACTTCGTTGGGCCAATTGTCTCCTTTTCTTGGCCTTTTTGCTTCACTCCCTTTTTCCTCTCTTTCTGTTCTCCAATTTCTTTTTCTTGTCTCTAGTTTTTGATTTCTTTCTTCTCCACTTTCTTCAGACTCTGTTTCAATTCTTTCGCTATTTCCTCTTATTTTGAAACTTATAATTTCATTTTCATCTACTTGTGGTTTTTTTCTTATCTTCCTTCGTTCACCTATTTCTGTCCCTCCTCGAGGTTCTTCCGAATTTGTGTCAGTCTCTCTATCGGCTTCTAAATTTCCCTGTTCTTGTGTTTGACTATCTGTCCCTACTGCTCCTCTGGGTTTTTCCGATTTTTCTAGCTTTTTGTTTGAAACTCTCCCTTCTTCATCTATTAATATTATCTTCGAAGGACTTTTACCACAACTTGTACTTGGTTGCTCACTGTCACTATCTTCTGGCTCAGTCTCTTCTCTTATGCTCTCAAAATTCCAATTTCTTTTTAGAATTTCTTCACAATCCGAATGTTCTGTATCAGATTCTGAACTGGTGTCTGATATTTCCAGCTGTCGACTTACAGGTCGATCTTCAAATTCTGGAACTTCAGCTATTCCTTCTATTTCCTCTTCTTCTTCTCTCGTTGCACTTGTAGTTGGGTCTTCCAGATGTCGACTTACAGGTCGATCTTCAAGTTCTGGCACCCTGTTTGTTTCTTCTTCTCTTTCTGATGCTGAACTGTTATCCAATACTTCCAGATGTCGACTCACATGTCGATCTTTAGGTTCTGGTACTCTGATGGTGTGACTGGCATGTACCCAGTGTTTCACTCCTGCACACTCGACTGCAGTGGTCGTCACCAGGATCACTTGTCGTGGTTCATCCCAGCGAGGAACCAAACAGTTTCTTCTCCGGTGGACTTTTATTCGAACCCAATCTCCTGGATTCAAGTCATGAGCTGGTTTTCTTTCAAGAGTGGTCGCATCCGGTCCAACCTGATGAAACACAGAACGCACCACATCCGCCAATCCTTTGCAATAATCCAGCACTAGATCATCAGTTATAGTCAGTAGCTTGTTGACAGGTACTTGTGCTTGTCTCATTGCTCGTCCCATGATTATTTCATGGGGACTGAGTCCAGTTTTCCTTTCCGGAATACTTCTGATTGTCATCAGAACTAATGGCAAAGCATCTGGCCATTTGAGTCCTGTAGCTTGACACATTTTTCCTAACCTGTTCTTGATTGTTCCATTCACTTGCTCTACTATTCCAGAAGCCTCTGGTCTGTATGCACAATGTAGTTTTTGTTTAATACTAAGTGCTTCACAAATCAGTTTAACTAATTCATTTTGGAAATGTGTTCCTCTATCTGTTTCAATCGTGACTGGAAAACCATACCTCAGAATGAATTCTCGCAGCATAAGTTTTGCTACCGTAATACTATCATTCCTTCTTGTTGGGTATGCCTCCACCCAACGGGAAAACAAACAGACGACCACTAGGACGTACCTCAGTCTGTTGCAAGGTGGCATTTCAATAAAATCCATTTGCATTCTAGTGAAAGGACCCCCTTCTTGTCCTATTGTTCCTAGACTCACTACTGTCTTCCTTCCTGGATTTAACTGTTGACAAATAAGACATCTCTGACAAAGACTCTCAGCTATGGCTCTAAATTTTGGATTGTACCATGTTTGTCTAAAAAGTCTGATCATTGAATCTCTCCCAATATGGGCTTGTCCATGGTACATCCGTGCCATGTCAGAAATCATGCTATCAGGCATAACTGGTCTCTCATCCCTGTAAACCCAAACATCAGTCTCTTCATGTTTTCTACATCCTGCTTTTATCCATGTATCTTTTTCCTCATCCTCTGCAGCTTCTTGTAACTGTCTCACCTCATCCCATGTTTCAATAGAGTTAGTAAAAAGCAAAGGACAAGAAATATGCTCTCTTTCACGACATTTGTTCAAAGAAACCACATTCTTTGCACAATACTGTGCCATTTTGTCAGCATATTTATTACCAACAGTTATGTAGTCTTCCCCATTTTTATGTGCATTGCACTTCACTACAGCGATCTGTTTAGGCAGCTGTATCGCCTCAAGCAACCTTTTCACAAAATCTCCATTCCTAATGGGTGTTCCTGCAGACGTCAAGAAACCCCTTTGTGACCAAATCTGACCAAAATCATGCACAACCCCAAAGCCGTACTGGCTATCTGTCACAATCGTAACCCGTACATTTCTTCCCAACTAACATGCTTGAATCAGAGCTACTAATTCTGCGACTTGGGCAGACCGTACACCTTTCAGACAAGATGCTTCAATTACAGTTGCTACTGTGCAAACTGCGTATGCTGCACTTAGAACTCCATCACTCGTTCTCAAACATGAGCCATCCACAAACAGAATATAATCTGATTCTTTCAAAGGCTCATCTCTTATATCAGACCTTGGTTTTGTACAGTATTCGAGCACATTCAGACAATCGTGATCTACTTCATCCATTTCAATCACACTCTCTTCATCTGGCAATGATGTTGAAGGATTCACATTCATACATCTGTCAATAGTCACATTATCTGCACTCAAAATTACTTTTTCATACCTAGTCAGCCGACTATGTGTCATGTATTGGGTTTTTGTTCTTGTCAAGAGAATTTCCACAGAATGGGGAACATACACTCTCAATGGATACCCCATCACTATGCCTTCACTCTGTTCCAGACTCACACAAGTAGCAGCAACTGCTTTCAAACATCCAGGCAATGCTTTCGCTACAGGGTCTAAAACAGCTGAAAAATATGCAATAGGTCTTTTCATAGTTCCATGTCTCTGTACCAAAACTGAAAATGCACATCCATTTCTTTCACTGCAGTACAGCTCAAAATCTTTCTCATAGTCAGGCATTCCCAATGCTGGAGCCTCGCACAATTTCTTTTTCAGCTCTCTGAATGCTTTCATTTCCTCATCATTCATTTCAAAAGGATCTTTAACATCCTTCTTTGTCAGTTTCTGCAATGGTTTAGCAATCAGTGAAAAACCGCTTATCCATTGTCGACAATATCCAACCATTCCCAAAAACATTCTTACCTCTCTTTGTGTCATTGGAGCTCTCATTCCTTGAATCATTTTTATTCTTTCAGTCGTTACCTTTTGCACTCCTTTCTCAATTTTATGCCCTAAATACTGGACTTCTTGTTGACAAAACTGCAATTTTGAAGGGGACACTTTATGTCCTCTTTTTGCTAAATGATTCAGCAAAGCAATTGTATCATTGACACATGCTTCTTTCGTTTTTGATGCCACCAGTAGGTCATCAATATACTGAACCATCACTGACTTTTCTGGCATTCTTAGATCTTCCAATGATTTCTTTAGGATCTGATTAAAGATTGAGGGACTTTCTGTGTACCCTTGAGGAATTCGGCACCATGCCAAAATACGCTCTCCAAACCTAAACGCAAATAATGGCTGGCTATCTGGATGCAATGGAATAGAGAAAAATGCATGACATAAATCAATTACTGTGTACCATTCTGCTTCACGGGAATCTGGTATAGAATCACAGCAGGGTTCGGTACTATCGGGCAACAAGGCACAACGATTTTATTTACCTTCCTCAAATCCTGTACAATTCTATATGTTCCATTTGGCTTTTTCAGTCCCATTATTGGCGAATTACATGGACTGCTCATGATTTCTTTTAGAATCCCTTGTTCAATCATTTTATTTATTACTGCCGTTATTCCTTCAATTATTTCTGGAGTCAATTTATACTGGGGCGTATTTGGGTAACTCGTTCCCTCTTTCACTGTTATTTTAACTGGATCTACTCCTTTCATTAATCCTACATCTTCTCCTGTAAAGTCCCACACTTCTTCTTTCACTGTCCCTTTTAATTCAATTGGGATTTTCTCTGCATCAAATACAGGAAACAAACCATTTACTTCTGGTTCTAAATTCACCATTGTCATTTTATACAGCACAGCCTCATCTGGAGTCTGAAATGCAATTCCGTCTGGGGTACAATAGATAGTGCAGTTCATTTTGCACAATAAATCGCGTCCTAAAAGGTTCACGGGACTACAATCACATACCACAAATCGGTGCATTTCACTGAATGGGCCAATTCTTACCTTTACTAATTTAGTAAGAGGTGTTTTAATTTGCTGATTGGAAACTCCAACTACTTGGATATGTTCACCTGAGAGAGGAAGGTTTGGAATTTCCACTGACCTAACAGTAGAATGGGTAGCTCCAGTATCAACAAGGAATGTTACATTTGCACCATTCACTTCTCCATCCACAAATGGACCAGACTGATTTACCTCTAGAGTTGCGCCAAGCACGCACTCTTCCCCCTCTCCTAGGCACCGTCAGGAACTTTCATCCGTGTCATCCTCATCCTGTCGTAAACAATATTGAGAAATTGCAGCTGCACGCGGCAACTGTGTTACCTGTTCTCCTCCGTAGAATCCTGTTTCTGCACTGTATTTCTGTTGGTTAACACTCTTGGGAAGTGGTGGTTGTGGCACCTGACCTTGTTGAGTAACTACCTCACTCTGCACCTGTGAATTTAATGATTGATTTTCCACATTAGGTTTTGGAGGAAATTTACACTCGTTTCTCCAATGTCCTAACTTTCCGCAGTTGTGGCATGGCCACTTTTTCTTTGCCTCATCTATGCTCATTTGTCCTTTTCCTTTATCTATATTAGGTCGGGATTTAAACAGTCCTGTTTCACTACCAGTATTACTCAATTGAGCTTCTTGCTTCTCTGCAACTTTCACTTGTGCCCACATGGCCTTTTCTTTCAATTTACGCTGTTTACTCTCAATTTCATCACTGCAATACTTACCATATCTCAAAACTTCGTCCACTGTGCTATTCTGCCAACTAATCAAATGCTGCTTAATCATTTCACTTATCTCTGGTTTTAATCCATACACAAACCTATATACAAAATGACTCATATCCTTCTCACTCAGTGTCTCATAACCACTATACTGTTTGAAAACTAACAACAATCTCTCATAGTAGGCGTGCACTGACTCTTTGCTTTCCTGCATTGTTCTGTCTATTTTTACCCAATCTGTTTCTTTTGGTGGAATTTTATTTTTCAAAAAGGTAACTACTTGGTCATACTTCCTCATCACTTCTGGACCTGGCGCTCCTGTTTTAGCATCCCTTGGATATTCTACAGTTGGCCAATCAATAGTAATCTTACATTCTGTCCACAAATCAGCTGGCACTACTATATCAAACAATCCATCCAGATCTATCCACAGCACTTTTGACACCTTAACAAATCTTTCCACTTGTCTGTACCATTCTACTGGTTTCTCTCTCAATTTTGGGAAGTCATTTGTAAATGACAGTATGTCCTGTCTGGTCCATGGAACATGCACATAACTACCTCCTGGAGTTTCTCTCATCGGGTACTCCCTAACAACTGGTTCCCTATCTGTCACTACAAAAGCCAAAGATGCTTTATCTGTTGTTTTCTCATTCCTCTTTGACCATCTATTTCTCCATCTATCCACATCACCCCATTTTCTCAATAAAACAATCAACTCTTTTATTTGGGTCAGTCTTCCTGATGTGTTCAAATTCTCTATGTCTTTCTCACAAAAATCTACTCTGTACGGTTTCTGCAACGTTCTCACTTTCACAAATTCTACTCCTAGTTCGCTTGCGATCTCTTCCAATTTGTCATGTAAATTTCTAGCTCTCCAAGTAAGACTCTTGCACAAAAACATAATCTCATCATCCTGATAATTTTTTAGTTTTTCTGTTCCAATTGTTCCCAAAATCAACTCTTCCATGTCTATTTTCAACCTAATTACATCTAATGGTTTTTCTTCCGGTTCTTTTGCTTTTAGCGCTTTCATCCATTCGTTTCACTCTTCTGGAGTCGGACCTACAGGCGTACTATTTAATTCTATCCAATCGCCGTTTTTTTCTGGTTTTCCTGATGTGGACTCTGTCACCATAGGCATTCTCCTAATCTCATTCTCATTTATCGTCAAATTTGTAGGTGGGCTTGGTCTACACGTACTAGCCAAATTGTGTGCCCCTTCATTATTCAGTTCCATCCCTTCTCTTTTTCTTTGCAAATGTGAATTCATGGGAATCACTAAGGAATGTTCATTAATTTTCTGATTCTCAAAAATTGGCATTACTGGACCTATCGTTACTGGTACAGTTACAGCTTCCATATTCTTTGTCAATTCTCTTATTTTCTCAGTCAATTCTTTTGTCGTTTTTGCTAATTCAGTTGCATTGTCACTTTCTATCTCTTCATTTTGTGAAGTTTTAAATGTTTCTTGTGACCTATTTGTTTCATTTCTTCGTTCGGGTTTTTATTCCTCCCAGTTTCCATTGGCGGTGCATTAGGTGTCACCACCGCAGAAGTCTGTTGGTATGGAGGTGGGTTTCTGTTTAAAATATCTTCCAGCAATTCGTCATCTGTTTCACTACCACCCTACACATACTTTTCTACCACTACGTGTTTCTTTTTCTCGGTACACTTTCTCTTTGCTTCTTCCTCAACTGTAAAAGCTGGAAACAAACCTCCTGTCATGTTAGCATATCTCCAACGCTTTACTCTGTCCTCATGATTTATTCCCCACAACCTTCCAGGCAAAAACTCATGATTCTTTAATCCTCTGGATCTCTCTCGCTCATACATCTCATCTTCCCATTCCGTTAAAGCTTCAAACTGGGTCGGTCTAGGTCTAGGTTCTAACATTACCATCTTTTCTCTCAAGCTCCGTAGTACAGCTACATTAAATGAACCATTTTCAGGGAAAGCCAATGCTCCATCATTCTTGGTGTATTTTGTCCAATTTTCTAAGCATATGCATGTGTGATATCCATATTTCAGCATCATATGTGAAGCTGGTGATTTCGGCGGAGGAATTATTTGTCCCTCTCTAGTCACTACCTTTTTGTCCTTCTTAAAGAAGTTCTTAACTTTCGACATCCATGACGTTTTCTCTTTTCTATACTCATAGTACGACATGATTCACAATCTTTTTCTCCTTAAACGATCCGCAATTCAACACTGTTCTCTATGCGTTATTTCAACCAATACTAGCGCGACTCACACCAACACTCCAATCACAAACTTCCACGTCACTATATTATTCGACCAATCCTAGCGCGATTCACACCAAAACTCCAATTAGAGCGATTTCTGTCTACGGCGCACTGTCCAATCCCAGCGCGGCTTCTGTCTACGTCAGTACTGCTCCTGTTTCCATGTGACTAGCGCACTGTCCAATCCCAGCGCGACTCTTGTCTACGTCACTTCTGCTCTTGACCCCTCCTTTACAAAATTTATCGGCAATTTCTTTTTCAACAATTCTTTGTTAGTTACAACATTTAAAACATTTCCATTGTCTGATTCGCTAAACCGAAAAGATAGCTTTGACCATTTACACAAGAATTCTGTATTTTCCAGTAGGCAGCGCTTACCTCTACCCTACCACAGAACTTTCAGTTTCGCCGATAAAGTAGCACTTCCCTCTACCTTACCCTTCTTTCAAGCAATCAGTAAACCCGTTTCTCTGGGGATAAGACACATGTGGAGACTATACTGCTCCTGAGAATTAAGGCCAGAGTTTCACAAGAAAACCGATCACTATTTCACTTACACACCTTTTATACGCAAAATGTCCCTATTATAACACAACCTGTGTTATTACCAAAAATGAACTCAGTGTACAATTCCATGTGACTTCTCTTGCCACACGTGTTCCACTTCCTACTTCCCAGAAGCGTGAAAACTTACATATAACATAACGCGACTCAACAAAAAGTGTTAGACATGAACTTATCAATAATCAATAATCAATAATCACCAAACTAATCTATAGAAACCATAACTCTGCTACCAAGAAATCTGATCCAGCGCTAACAATAAAAATAATTCTCCTATTATGCTTTGGTCATCCAGGTGCAATTATTTCTTCAACACACACACTATATCCATATGACGGTGGGGCCCATAACACCGCATATACATTCACTTACTCATTTGTTCCCAAGATTTCCTCCGTCATGAACCTAGGAGAAAAACGATTCGCTGGAAGGAGACGGGATACCTCTTTTATAATGACATAATATTTCTCATTTGCTTTTAAGGTATTCCGCTCATTGGTCGATGGACCAACTAGTAGGAATCAGTTGATGGTGATTAAGACCAGCTCAATCACAATAAACTCTTTAACATTTCATTTTTATTCATTGAGCTAAAGAATCACTGAGTCATTTGTTTAAAGAATAATAAAGTTTATATAAAGTTTTGAATGCAGGAAATGAGTTTAAGCTTATTATTCAGATCATTACATTTATCATCAAAATAAGAATAGTTTGAAATTGCAAGGCATTTTTATTAGACGGAAAAATGAGGTTATCATAATAAGAACTCTATAGATGAATCTATCTATCTATCTGGGAAAAGCCTAATAATTCTAATAAAATCTATTAAGTAAAAAGTTCTCCTAAAGCAGCATCTTTATACTCAACTGGAAAAGGAAAATAACAGCAGCAGCATCAGCTCGTCAGCATCAGCAACCGCAACTTCTCCCATCTACAGCATCTAACTCACGCAGCATCTAACTTCTGCAGCATCTCCCGCAGCACTCGAACAGCATTCCAACCCCTCCCACCAAGAGTAGGTCTTCTTATACCCTAATTCTAGCTTACAGCATAAAATGTTTCTTCTTCATGGCGCGATTCTTTCTCATTGGTCAAAACTCCAGGCCCATATACATTTTAATCAAACTTCCTGGTCTTAACTAGTTCCGTGTGGAATGTCCATGCAAGCATCATTTCCCACAGTTCATGCAATTGCTCATCCGTTTTGATCAGTCCAAATTGTATCTTTTTCTGTTACATTTTGTGTAATACAGTTCCGTCTATTGATTCAGTCGGGCTTCTCACGCTTCTTGCTGATCATCTTGGCACACAACAGCTCAGAAGGGTCACAACAGCCTTGACCATACTTTCATCTTAGCCTCTCAGCATCAGCGCGTGATCATCCCTTTTCCACAGCCTCTCGCCTCTATCACATGGTCCCCCGCTCATGCGTACTCTAGCAACTCGCGGCCATTTTATATTGCTGCTCGACAGGCCTAAGCGCACTATTTTCAAAGATAAACAAAATATTGTTAAAACAAAGAAATATAACCCTTTCGTTTCCCTCCCGTCTTTCTATGTACCCCAATTAGGTATTACCTAGCAAAAAGCAACATATAAAGCTGTCCCTTACTTACCATCGCTTTATTTTGCACCCACACGTTTTATTTAAAGCACAGATCATGCGTTTATTATTGAATTAGTACGCAAATGTTATGTTATGTTAGACACGTAAACAATTATAAGTTGATTAATTTGCACACGGAATGGCGTGTTACCTTTAACCCTTAACATATAACATACATTGTTGGTTATTTACTTAAACAAACATGTTTATTAATTGTTTTACGAAAACATTAGGAGGTTAAAAAATGTTCAATTACCCTGCTCCATCAATAGTATATCTGTATGAGGCGAAGTCTAGCAGAGATCGTGAGAGTTCTGGGGGCCATAAGGGCGTCTCTCCAATCCTCGTCCTCGAGAGGGCCCACCCAACCCTCCCACCTAGTTTAAGAGGGTCCAGCGTGGACGGAGTGTTGTTTATCAGGGGCCGGTAGATTTGGGATACGGGATACGCCTCCCTTCCCCAGGTCCCCCATGAGAATTTTGGCTTCCAAGGAGCTGAACTCGGGGAATGACTCTGGGTCAGGGATGTGAGTGGCAAGGGCATGCCGTAGCTGGAGATATCTAAAGAATTACGTAGACCGCAACGAATATGTGTGTTGTAGGTCTTGGAAGGAGGACAG
Organism: Calotriton arnoldi; assembly: GCA_963921515.1. Taxonomy (NCBI): domain Eukaryota; kingdom Metazoa; phylum Chordata; class Amphibia; order Caudata; family Salamandridae; genus Calotriton; species Calotriton arnoldi. The sequence goes on from CAWUFW010002625.1 coordinate 520,578, forward strand.
ATGGTCTCCTTTCCAGACGTCCCCAAGGTGAGTAATGCCTATCAGGTCCAATGCCTGAAAACCCGTCAGAGTCCCCACCTCCCGCAACCAGGTGCCGTGCCATAATGGAATTTGCGGTGTGATTTTGGAGTCCCAGTGGATGTGTCTCAGTGCCAACCGCCACGCCAGGAAAGCCGAACGAGTCACTACTGGTAGGGTCTGAGGGTTTGGGGTTCCGTATAGCAGTGCTTGGGCCTGAGGGAATCCGAGACTTCCCAGTTCAAGCCGGTACGCCAGATCCGACCATCCCCCGTTAAACCAATCATGGATTATCAGGAAGCGAGTGGCGAGATAATATAAAAAGAGATTAGTCATGCCCATACCACCCTCATATGTAGTCTGTTGGCAAGTTGTGAGAGCTAAACGCGGTCTTGAGCCCCCCCGAAGGAAGTTAGTAGTCACTCTGTCCAGATCGCGGAACCGTCCGCGCGGGAGATGGATCAGAAGGTTCTGAAGGACATACAAGAGTCGGGGGAGGGCATCATTTTGAAGAGGGCCACTCTTCCGAGAGGGTTAAGAGGGAGTTTTTGCCACCTACGTAGTTCGTCTTTAGTTCGTCGGAGGAGTGGACCAGCGTTAAGGGACCAGGTCAGCTCTGGGAGAAGTGCCACCCAGATGCCCAAATATTTAAAGGATAATCGTCGAATAGGCATGGTTGTCTGCCAGTCGAAGCATTCCCTGGAGGTATGGAGTGGGACCACCGTGGACTTGAGGGGGTTGAGGCGCAATCCAGACGCTCGTCCAAATGAATGTAGGATCTGTAAGCATCTCGGCCCGGAGCGGGCTGGATCAGCGAAGGTACAACAGGACATCGTCCGCATATAGCGCGATTCGGTCTTCTTGTGAGTTCTGACAATGCCAGCCCTGTATCTGTTCATCTATGCGGATATAACAGGCTAGAGGTTCAATCGCAAGGGCGAAGAGGAGAGGGGAAAGAGGACATCCCTGTCGGTTCCCCCTTCCGATTGGGAAGGCCTTGGACAACACCCTATTTATAAGGACTCTCGCTGAAGGGTTAGAGTAAAGAACTCCCACCATCCTACGAAAATAGGGTCCAAAGCCCGCTTTTATTAGTACCTCTTGCATGTAGCCCCAGTCCACTGTATCAAAGGCCTTTTCAAAGTCTAGTAAAACTAAGGCCAGATATGGTGTAAGGAGGTCTCGGTGGGCAAGGGCCACATGCAAGCGTCGAAGGCAATGACGGGTGCTGCGGTGCGGCATGAAGCCACATTGTTCAGGGTTTATGAGGGTGTGATGCACTCTTTTCATACGAGTGGCTAAGATTGTGGCGTATAGCTTGACCTCGGTATTAATGAGGAAGATCGGGCGATATTGCGCACATGAAACCGGGGGTGGGTGCGACTTTGGTATGACCACAATGGTGGCAGTATCGGTGATGGAGGGAAACGACATGTCCTCAATAGCCTCCTCGAAGAGGGCATGGAGTCGTGGGATCAGAGATTTACGGAACACCGCGTAGTACTCCGCAGGGAGTCCATCCGGGCCCGGGGTTTTGTGAGTGGCAAGCATGGAAATCGCCTCGCCTACCTCTTCAACAGTGATAGGCTCATCCATGATTTCCTGCTCATTCCCAGATAGCTTTGGGAGGGGGAGTGTAAGCGGCCCAATGGCCCGGCGAGTGGAAGGGAATACGGGACGCACACAGTAGTAGCTTTTCAGGCTCTTTCTTTTATTATATAGCCGTCTCTTATGGGCACATCCTTTTATCAGTCCCATAGATCTTAAGAAATGTTCAGAAAAGTAAATACGGTTGAGTCCAATGGATGAGAAAAACAACAAAGAAAAAGGTAGGAGGTAGTCTTCTCCTTCTTGATCGTCTTCAGGGGCTCGTATCCGGTATCTGGGGGTCTTGCTGCAGTGTAGCGGTCCAGTCTCCGAGACGTTTGGCCCCCAACCGTCTATGGGCGGACACAGGACCCGTGGTATCTCCCGTGGGCTCCGGGACAGCATTAAAATCACCCCCCACTATTGTTAAGCCCTGTGGAAGAGCGGAAAGGATTGTCAGTGCAGCTTGGAGCGTGGACTCTAGATTTGCTGGAGGGGCATATAGTGATATCATATTAATGGTGGAGTCCCATAGGGTACCAGGGAGAGCCGTGAAGAGCCCCTGGAAAACCCAGAATGCCACACCCTGTCAAATCCCTGACGCGCCAGGAAAGGGCAGTGGTTTCCCACTAAGTGTGTCTCTTGTAATAATAAGACATCCGGGTTATTCCTTCGGGCGTGTCTCAACACCTCCGTCTGTTTAATTTTATCTAAGAGGCCATTCACATTCCATGAGAGGATTCTCATGGGCCCGCTCCTGCTATGCGAGTCCAACATTCTGGGCAGATCCTGTCAGCGCATATTGTTCCATTCGAGTTTGGGTCGGGCAAGTCTTTGTTCCCTTGTCCTTCCCCATATCGGTAAAGGTGCTCCTGAATACTTGATTTTGGCTTGGAGAGCTCTCTCTGACATATGGCGCAGTGGGGCGCTGTTGGGTTTATCTCAACCAGACGTCCAAAGGAGTCGCAGATTCCACCCCGAGTTACGAGTCAGGGTGAGGAGTCTGCGCAGGGGTCGTGGGATCTCTCGGTTCAAGTGTCTTCAGGGGTGCCTCACAGAGCACACCTCAGGCTAGGGCACGGCTGTCCCCACTTCGTTTCTCCCGCCTTCGCCAATGTTACAGACGTCACAGTGTCTCTGGGCTAGGATCTCGCCTCAGTGTGCCTCCCTGGCTGCCTCTGGGCGTTAGTCCGCGGGCTGCTCCCGGCCGGGTTGTGAGTGCCTTCATTGAACGACAACCCCAGTTTCATGGCCCAGGGGGCGGATCTTCCTATTCCTGCTGGTTTAATCCCAACGTCAGAAGGTCATGTATTTAATTCCTGGGCCCAATCTGGTCTTCTTGGGGGGGGAACGAGCCGGCCCCAGGTCGAAAGCCCCCTCCCCGCGTCTCACCACAGGCACAAAGCAGCCCACCAAGGCTCAGCGCTGAGCAAGATCTCTCTCCTCGCCTGCCCTGCACTCTTGTCTCACCTGGGGAAGCTGTAGAAGGGAGCCTCGCTTGATGTGGGTGTCAACACATCTGGGGGTCAGTTCGGAGGCATCAGTGTCTCTCTCTGCCCGCAGCGACACCGGGTCTTTTGGGGGCGGATGTAGGTGGGCAGTAGGTATTCGCAAAGGCGTCTTCGTTGACCCCTCAACTGCACTCACATTCCTCTCTGGAAGGGGAGAAGGGGGGAGAGAGTGCAGTGAATAACGTGGGGCCAGCTCCCAGGACGCGGCCTCCACGGTAGATGCCCCGGTGTCACAGGCCCAAGAGAGCTCCCAAAGCCGTCCGATGGGCCACTTATCCCAGGAGGAGGTCCGGTCGTCCAGGGCTCTTGTCACAGAGCAAGGCCAGAAATCTACTAGGCCGCGGTGGGACTGCCTCTCCTTCCCGATGATCACAGGCTGAGTCTCCACTCCCCGGGGGGGCTACCTGATGAAGCGGCGGGGCGCCCAAGGGAACAGGCCCCTCGCCCTTCCCTCGCTCACACGGCTCGTTGTTTCTCTCCCCCGGGAGCAAGCAGTGTCTCTCTCCTTCTGTGAGGGGGAAGCGGAGGGGGGGATCACCTGGGGCCCGCCTTACCAGTATGGCCTCAGGCCATCTCGCGCCACTGGGGAGTCTACACAGCCACCGGGGCCCCGCAACATCACAGGAGAAGGCCGGCCGCCCGAGAGCCCGCCTCGCTGGATCAGGCCCCCACCTCGCAAGGCTGTCGCAGGGTTGCGTTGTTGCGTCTCCTGCCGGCTGCAAGCCGAGTCTCAACAGAGTCCGCGGCCCTTTCCGGACAGTCTGCCGAGACCTCCGCCAGCCGCGGAGGTGGCGCAGCGCCCACCACGGCACGCTCCGCTCCTTCCCCCTCGGCCACGCGTCTCACCAGGGGTCGCCGCAGGCATGATCAGCATCGGCGTCCACAGCCCCTCAGCAGGACCGGCGCCGCCTCAGCCACTGGAAGAACGTCCTCCCTAGTGCTCACCGCCCACGGAAGGTTGCAGGGAGCCGAAGGGATCACTCTGCTGCTCCGAGTCCCGACATCAGGTGGGCGCCATTTTGCGTCTGTGGCTCAGGGAGGTCTCGGGTGTCTGTTGGGCTTCTCCGGCCCCTATATCAAGTTTCTAGTCTGAGGACGGGAGACCCATCGGCCACAACGTTTTCTGCCTTTATTATTATTCGCCAGAGGAGCAGGATATAAACGGATGCAGAAGGGTCTGGAGCACTTCTAGAGTGCGACCACCATCTTGGCCTGTCAGGCCACGCCCCCTCATGTCCTGTTTTAATGTTTATTGCATTGATGAAATCCTATGTTAATTGTACACATATTATGTTCTAGTAATGTGTAAATGTTGTTACATTGTAAAGCACTCTAATATCACTTGGTGGAGCAGCACTAGAGAAAACACAGTAAACAAATAAGTAAATTTGCCTTAATTTTATTTTTTTGTTTTTCAAAAGGGAAAGCATTTTCTCCATGGAGGAAACTGATTTTTTTTACACCCCACAAATTTTGAGAGTGTTCGGTTGCCTTCCCACCCTGAAAACAAATAGATTTCTCCCCTTCCCAGGAAAAAATCAAAAGAAGCCCTAGCAGCAAATATGTTCAAATCAGCACTGCTTCCTTCCACTCGTCCCTCTCTTTCCATCCATTTCTTTTCTGTACCGTCATTGTTTTTTTTTAACCTAAAGTTCAGAAGTATAAATCACAATGGAGGCCCGAGGCAAAAATTCATTTTAATTTTAAAAATCTGGGGGCATATTAGCAAGAAGAGGCGATAATCATCGCTAACCCTGCTTAGCGTGATTTTTTTTATCGCCGGCTATCGCTGGAATATATCGCCACGCTAACGCTGTATTAGCAACGATTAGGGCTATGGCGATGAATATTCCAGCGATAGCGGGGAAATGGGCCAACATCGCTGAAAAACCAGCGATGTTGCATGGAGAAGGAGAACACCTTGCTGATACGACCCTGTGGTCGTATCAGCATAATCCACCCCCCATGTTAGGTATGGCTAACACCTGCTAATTGCAGGTGTTAAATAAATGGCGATGACCCCGGTTAGCGCGACTTTTCACGTCGCTAACTGGGGCCATGGCCACCTTGCTAATAGGCGATAGGCCTGTTAGCGAGTGTTTCCCAGGTTTGTTCGTCGGGAACGCCCACTTTGCATGTCATTAGCGATAAATATCGCTGACATGCAAAGCGGTAAAAAAACAGGCGCTAATGCTGTTAGAGACAGTTTGCTGATAGGGCGATATAAATATCGCCGCTTTAGCGGCAAAAAGTGCAGCTAAAGCGGCGATAGTGCCCTTGCTAATATGCCCCCTGATTGTACTGAATTCTGAATGTGCTCTAGCACCTCGGGTTTCAGCTTTCTCATATGTCCAGGTAAAAAATAAATAGAAAGGGTCTAACTTTGCTTGATAATGTTTTTATTCCTTTCTAGATAAAATGTGATCATTATTGGCCCAAAGTAACTCGTGAAGCCATGATCTTTGGTGATTTACGTGTGACACTGACTGCGGAATTTGTGCTTCCAGACTGGACAGTTAGACATTTGCTGGTGATTAATGTAAGTCCTCTACTAACCGTTTTTGATAAATATGTGAATCCATGCACATTTATGCTCTAGTTAGGATGACCAACTCACCCCGAGTCATTACGGACAGTGTCTCCAGTCCTGAATCTTCCGCTTACAAATAATTGATTTCAGATGGTCCCCCTAGTTCCATCAAGCTTCTGTCTTCAATAAGGAGCAACTGAATGAAAACTTAAAAAGGTTACAATAATCATACCGTCTCTGATCACCTCCCTCCTCCCCTTGGGACCGCATAGACCCTGTCCAACTCTCCCTCCCCAACCCCTTCTAGTTGTCTCCCTCACTTTTGATTTGTTGGTCGTAAGTTTCCCCTTATTGAGCACTCAGTTATGTAGCTTATGTGTGTTAGGCAAATGTCTTTCATATTACGAGAAATATGTCACGTCCTTTGGCTAGTATCTGGTATTTGATATACAAACATGTATAGTAATTGTGTACCATCTCAATTTGTTTCAGAACAAGACAAAAGAGGAACGCCCAATCCGACAGTTCCATTTCACTGCATGGCCTGACCATGGAGTTCCAGTGACCACCAATGTTCTCATAGATTTTAGACATCTAGTTAGAGACTACATGAAAGAAGAATGCCCTGTGAATTCGCCTGCCCTGGTGCACTGCAGGTACATGCAAAGATCATACATGCATATCTTTATTCTGTTTACAACTCCCATGTGTGATAAATACAATATGCTTAGTTTTATCTGCAAAGTTAACAGAACACCTATAACATAGTACAATACCCCGCTCCTCCACTGTACATTGCATCCTTTATCCAAAAGACAAATCAGTTTGTCGCAGCTCAGTATCTTCCTCCAACGTCAGACACATCAACAGTCCCGGTCAAGGGGATCCAAATATGTCCATCCCATGCATTCCACACAGGAGAAAATAAGCTACACGCTCCCATCCAAATTAGACTCTACAATCAATCAAATCCAAAGGTCCAGCATCCCCAAATCCCATCATATTTCTTCTCACTCCCCCAACCACAATAGATTTCCTATTCCATCAGTCTACAGTGGTCCATACCAATCACTCAGTCTTTGTAGTGAAGAAGTGTCCCGAGCCCCATTTCTTGGCTGTATCCCGTTTTGCCACCATGCATCCCAAATTTACTAAGAACTTGTGGTAATGAGTATGATCCGTTTGTCCACATATTCCCAACAGACCAAGCCCAGGCTGGAGCTCCAGGTTTGCCTCTGTTGCATCTTCCAAAGTTCCACTCACTGCCTCCCAAAAGTTCTTAAGTGCAGGGCAGCTCCAGAGCGTATGATAAAAGTACCCTCCTGACCACACCGCCTAAGACAATCAGCATCTGCAGCTCTAACCAGCCTATTGAGCAGTGTACATGTGTAGCAGACTTTATGTAAAATTTTATATTAGATCAGACGGAGAGTCGCCGGGATGGCCACCTCCGCCGGAAACATTAATGCCTCTCACCGGTCATCCTCATCGAGGTCCCCACAATCCCGTGACCACCTATCCGGCAGGCCGGTCGGGGGGGGGGGTGTATTTCTCATCAGAGTCCCATATGTTAGGGAAATCAACTTTTCCCCTACAGGCTCTCCCAGCAGTCTTATTTCCAATGGTGAGTCTTACTGCATCTCCTCGTCTAGGGGGACGTTTCAATTGAAAGCAGCCTTCAATTGAGCATATTTCAACCACTTTGTATTAGGCATCTGGTATTCCGTATGTAAATGAGCAAATGGGACCACCTCATTAGCATCCCAGACTTCTGCTAGGGTCAAAATGCCAATTGTATCCCAACTTTGAAAACCTGTAAAGGCTGGCAGACGTGAAAGCTTAGACCCGTCCCACAATGGTGTTCTCGGGGTCAGCCTAGTTCCCCATCCTACCTCCATGTTCATACCACCGTTTCCATAGCAGGGCACATTGTCGTGTTCAGTCTGCCACCACAAAACCAGAGTAGGTAACTTCTGTTCCCCATAGTCTGTCAGTCCAAACTGAACGCTGGGTCCCCCCAGTGGGCATACGCCCAGTGGGTAACCACTCAGACCTGGGCAGCCTCATAGTATTTCCAAATGTTCGGCAGAGCTATCCCACCTTCATATTTAGACCTCTGGAGGGTACTCAAGTCCACTCTCGGCTGACCGCCTGCCCACAACAAGCTGTGCAACAATGTGTCAACCCATTCAAAGAAAGCACCAGAGAGTCTATACGGTGAGTTTTGAAGTATATAAAGGAACCGGGAAAGGACCAGCATTTTGAACAGTGCTGCTTTCCCACGTTATGAAATTGGCAGTGACTGCCAGTGTTTGACATTCAGGTCAAGACGTACTAGTAAGGGAGACAGGTTTGCTACAAGGAACGAATCTTAGCTCCTGGTCATCCATATTCCCAAACACTAAAATATCTTTGTTTCCACTCTAAGTGGCAGGGCCAGTATCTGCTCCTGGTCCCAGTCCCCTTATGGAAACAACAAAGATTTGTCCCAGTTTATGGAAAACCCAGAGACCTCCCCAAAGATACGGAAGATGTCCTTCAGTCTATAAAGCGTCAGGGGCACGCAGGTCAAATATAACAGAATATGATCTGCATATAGGGATATCCGTTCCTCCCTATCAGACCCACCTGGCCAGCCCCAGACCTACACGTTCACTCTGATCCACTCAGCCAAACCCTCTATCGCCAGTGCAAACTGCATTGGCGACAGAGGGCAGCTCTGTCTTGTGCCCCTATGTAGATGAAACTCTCTAGAAGTACCACCATTGACCTTCACTCGTGCACAGGGTCTTTCATAGAGCAGCTGGACACACCTCCAGTATCTAGGGGTGAAGCCCATTTTTTTTCCAAGACCCCCAAAAAGATACAGCCATTCCACAGAATCAAAAGCTTTATTAGGGTCCACAGAGACTATTACTCTTCCTAGGGGGGAGGACTCAGCCACCGCCAGACTATTATGAAGCCTGTGCAGATTCAGCGCAGTCGAGCAACCTGGCATAAACCCATTCTGATCTGGGTGCACCAAGTCTGTCACCACCTATCTTAGGGCCAGATGTATGAAGATACCATTTTGCGATTTCCAAATTGCGAATCACAAGGATTCTCAATTAGGAAATCGCAAAACGGCATGTACTAAAGTGTGTTGAACACTTTCTGCGATTCCTAGGGAGTCGCAAATGACCCACCTCATGAATATTAAAGAGGTAGGTCGCAATTTGCGACCCCCTAGGAATCGCTACAATCACGGGGATGGTGGCCTGCTAGAGTCAGCAGACCACCATGTCCGTGATTGCCTTTAAATAAAGCAATCATTGTTTTTTAAAATGCAGCCTGTTTTCCTTAAAGGAAAACGGGCTGCATTTAAAAAAGAAAAATGAAAAGTTTTCTTTTAATTTTTTTAATCTTTTAATGTTCTTAAAAAATGCTTTTACAAACATTCACAAAGGGGAAGGGATCCCTTGGGGACCCCTTCCCATTTGCGAATGGGTTACCACCTACTTGAAGTAGGTGGTAAAATGTGAATGTTTTGCAACCGCATTTACGGTCACAAACCATTCATACATACCGATGCAATTCGGTATTAGGAAGGGACGCCCTAAACACGCCCCTTGCTAATACCGAATCGCAAACCCAAATTCTGATTCGGTAACAGGTTACTGAATCGCAATTTGGGTTTGATACATTTGAAAAGCCTTTTTTCCGTTCGCAAACGGGCCGATTCTTTGAATCGGCCCGTTTGCGAGCTAAAAAAAGGTACATGCATCTGCCCCTTAGTCTCTTAGTCAAGAGTTTGACCAGGATTTTAATATTCGCATTCAATAAGAATATTGGGCGGTAGAAGTCACACCTGTCTCTGGGCTTACCGGCCTTAGGGACAAGAACAATCGTTGCTGAACGCATGTCAGCTGCGAGTTCTCCTGTTCTAAATGCCTCCTCAAAGGCAGCATGTAGGGGGGGCATCTATGTGTCAAATGTATGGAAGAACTCCACAGGAAACCTGTTAGGGCCCGAGGCCTTCCCTGCTTGCAATTGACTCCTAGCCAAAGACACCTCCTCCTCCGATATGGCTGCATCTAAGTCAGTCATCTGTTGTGGATCAAGTCGTTTCATGGGACAGTCTGCTATAAAGGCTAAGACTTCCTGTTCAGAAACAGTCAGCCGTGATTCATAAAAATGTACAAGTTGCATTGCCAGGTCTTCCACTGTGCCCAGACTGTCTCGTACTGACTCTCCAGTAGTCATACGCAGTTCTCTAATGAGCATACTTTCCTTTTCCTTGCTACTTATCCATGCAAGTAGCTTACCAGCCTTGTCTTAACCTCATCATTGGCCACTAGCCGATACTCAGCCTTTTTTTGGTCCACTGTGTTTTTTCCTTCAGGCGTTGGCAAAGCCACATAGTCTTTCCCTAAGCTGGGCAGTTCACCTTCTCATGTGGTCAACCTCTGCTGACCTTTCCTATGATCTCCAACCTCCCCAACGATAATGACCCCTCTAATAGTGGTCTTATAGGCCTCCCATAGGACCATATGGCTTTGCACCAACTCCCTGTTTGTGACAAAGTAATGTTTGGAAGCCTGTTCTAGGCTGTTAACGACCTTTTTATTTGTCAGGTGCCATGCTTCCAACCTCCATCAGGTCCAGGTTGAGTACGGCCTCATGTGCAACCTTACTCTCAGTGGCATGTGGTCCCTAATGCCACAAGCCAAATACTCTGCCTCCGAAAAGCTAGGCAATAGGTCGGCTGTGGTAAAAAAGTAATCCAGACAAGAGTGAACTCCATGTGGCCCAGAGTATAAGAGTAGCCCCTTTCCTGCCTGTGTAAAGCCCTCCGGATGTCACACAACCCCAGTGCTGTGCAAAGCCCTCCAGTCTGCCTCTCGTCATCCTTCCTTCCTTTTATGTACTGGTCCTATCTAGGTGTGTGTCAAATGCCAAGTTAAAATCTCCTCCTACTATTGTATGTACATGAGATGCCTGGGCTAGCATGGTACCCACTTTTGAAGGTTTACTCTCTGAAGCCCAGGAGGTGCGATAACATTGATCAGTAGCAAAGGCAATCTGTCATATTCACCCAAAATCTCTGAATATCTGCTTTGTGTGTGAGCCCATGTATGAAGTTTATGAAACGGGAGCGATTTGTGTATAAGAATTAATACACCCCTATACCCAGATATGTACTGTGCATGACCAATCAGTTTGTATTTGCCTCTTCCCACACTTCAGTGTTGTGCATCCACAGATGGGTCTCCTGCAGATAAATAATGTCTGGTTGGTACCTAGAAATGGCTTTGTGAACCAGCCTTCTCTTAATCTTTTTTCCCAACCCATTAACAATCCATGTCAATAATGATAAACTGTTTGGCCTAATAGAGGTCATGGCTGATGTATTAGACTGAAACTAGACTCACACAGTTTGCAGAATCATGTACCTTCTGTATTACAGTCTATGGAGTTGGATACTATAAGAAATTAGGTTATTAGATGAGAAGGGTGGAAGCCCCACTGAAACAATAAACACAATCCTTGTTGGGATGAACCACAAAAGTCACTAAGTTAACCTGTGCGAAACCCTCTGGTAGCTTGCCACAAAGCATTAAGGCTTAATTTGAAGGCAATGTATTTTTATGCAGCACTCATACAATAATAAAGTGAAAACACAACACCAAAAAACCCCAAACAAATTTAGAAAAACAGAATAAAGTTCTAGAAATACAATGACAACCAACCAACTAAAATCCAATAAATAGAACCTGAGTTATGCATTTTTAATGTTCCAGATAAAAATAGTGCTAGAAAGCACAAAGCACCACTCATGGGTATCTGCTCACACTTGACTGTGTCAAAGGCACAAGTTCAGGCAGGCAGCAATGGAGTGTGGGTCAGATACAGGGCCCAGGTTAGTCTTGGTGAAGAGTTTACCTTCCTTAAGTCAGTATCCGTGTGAGGAGCCTCAGCTGGTGCTGCGAATTGGTGGAGGCATAAGGCATTTGTTGTCGGCATGAGGAGCAGTATTCGTTGGAGCTTCGCATAGGCTGGCGACACAGTAGGTTGCTGTTTGGCATGAAAAGCAGGTCGCCATCGGAACTTTGGGTTGGCATGAAACACATAACAGTTGCTGATGTGAGAAGCCCCCTCGTAGTCGCAAAGAGCCCCAAACGTCTGGATTTTCACCTGGAGTGCAGATTTTGTAGATTTCAAGCAAGAGGAGTACACTCTGATGCCAACCAGTGGTCCTGGACATAGGAGGCACCTCTTAGAGATCAGGACTTAATCCAGCAGAGGCCAGCAGCAGGGCTCAGTTAGGCCTAGGTGGTTTTGGTCAGCTAGGCAGTTGCAGGGAGGCCTCTGGAAGATTGTTGTGTTCCTGTAGCTCAAACAGGAGGTCAGCTAACTGATCCTTGGATTCACTTCTGGGGATCCTGGTTTCAAGGCAAGCAGTTCCAGTCTTCCTTCTTCAGACAGCAGGGCAGTCCTTCTGAATCCTCCACAAGTCCAGGAATTTTCTAATGAGAGGCTGTGAAGGTACCACATTTATATCTAGTGCCAGCTTTTGTGTGGGTGGAAATTCCTGGCCTACTCCCAAACTGGTTCTGGTCAGTTCTTCATCTTCCCCTGGGTTTCACTCCAAACTGTGTAGGATGAGACAGGCAACGGCAGGCCTGGTGTCAGGTTCCTTTGGGTGTGCTGCATGTAGGGTCCTTTGAAGAGCAATCAGCACAGGGCGCAAATCCTCCCCAGACTTCCTGGAAGAAAGACCCAATCCATCTACACCCAGGCTCCTTTTGTCCCTATTTCTGGAAGGAATGCATACCACACCACAGGAGCGCCATCCACAGTCATATGACCCTGGACACAGCAGACAAGCACATTTAGTTTAGGCAGGAAAATGGCAACTTTCTAAAAGTGACATTTTGAGAATAGTAAGTTGAAATCCGCTGTACCTTTGAAGAGGATTTTAAACTCCAATTCAAATGAGTGGAAGAAGTATATCTCCATCTGTTCCCAAAATGAATGTATCACTCATTAAGTGTAATAAGGTAACCCAATGTTAGAGATAGCCTTGCTGCAGTGAAAAACGAATTTAGGAGTTTTCCCTGTCAGGACATGTAAAACATAGGCACACATATCCTACTTTTTAAATACCATGGACCCTGCCCAATGAGCTTTTCTGGGTGACTTATAATTGCTCAAATGGAAGGTTTGGGCTTGGTTAAATGTTAATATTGCACTACAGGGTGCAGTGGCAGGCCTGAGACATGTTTTAAGTTCTACTTTAGTGAGTGGCACAATTAGTGCAGCAGCCCAGTAGTAGCATTTAATTTACAGGACCTGGGTGCACTTAATATCATTTACTTGGGACGTATAAGTAAATTAAATGTATCAACCAGGTGCAGGCTAATTTTACCAGGTTTAAGGGAGAGCACAAGCACTTTATGACTAATTAGTAGGAGTAAAGTGCACAGAGTCCTAAAAGCCAACAAAATGGGTTTTGGAAAGGAAAGGATACATCTGGGATAACCCTGCAGAAAGGGCACGGTTCAACAGGCACCCCTGATGCAGTCCTTATGGTTCTTTGTGCACCTATTGCAATACCCTTTGGTGTACTATTGATCCGTCTTTTCATCCATCTTATAGATGACCATATAACCTTCAGATATTGTTTTAAACCTTGTCTTTTTCCAGACTAATCCCTATCTAACTGCACTCTGTACACCTGTTGGAAACGGTCCTTTTTACGGGGTCACCCCACAATTTTTGCCTTCCTCCTCCAATTTGTTTGATCTTGTTTTAGTTGGCCTTAGAACTCTGAGCACTTTACCGCTGCTAATTAGTGCTAAAGTGCATGTGCTTCTTCACTAAACATGTGTGTAATTGGTGTATACATCATTGACATATTTAATTTACTTTTAAGCCCCTTGTAAAGTGGGATCCCATATGCCCAGAGCCTGTAAGTTAAATGCTACTAGTGGGCTGCAGCACTGATTGGGCCACCCACAGAAGTAGCCTTTTAAACCTATCTCAGGCCTGCCACTGCAGTGCCTATGTGTGCAGTCCTACTGCCACTTAGACTTGGCAAGCAAGAGAACACACTTAGTAAGACGTCCTACGGGATTGTCTTTCTCTTGATCATGTCTCGCGTATCCAATGGCTCCACTACATAAGAGTCGGCCTCGCCAGGCTAGGCAGAGCAGAACTATTTACGAACCCTGAGCGCACATGTAAGAGGGACCTTGTTTGGGCCAAAGAGTGTTTTTTAAGAGCTCGTCGCTGTGAAAGAGAGGGAAAAGAGCTGTGCAAGCCCAGTGTGTGTAAGTACATTGTGCTGAAAACTGTGCCAACTACCAAGCCATATCTCCTAGGGCTTAAAAGCATTTATGATCGCTTTTTATTGGCGAGGTTTCGGCTCGACCTCTTTCACTATCTTTTGGCACACCCCCCTGTCTCCCACAGAGGTCAGTGCCTCATGCCCTGCGGCTGCGCCGGTGAGTCTCCTCAGGACATGATGCACTTTTTAATATTTTGTACTTTTTATGCTGTTCCTAGAAAGTTATTTATCATTCCCATTCTTAAAAAACTGGGCTTTAGGAGGGTGAGACCAGCTTTTATTTTTCTACAACTCCTCTCTAGTGATACTTGTTTGAAAGTGGGTTATTGGTAGGGGCAAATGTAGGTCTGCCACTGGCAATAAGGCCACTAACACATGATAGGACTCAGCATAGGTCTTAGAAAAGTATTCCTATGCTCAACCGTTGGCAACGTGGCTGCGAGCAGACAGGCTTAACTTCAAAGACAGGTATGTAAAGCATTTAAAAACACCATTTCAGTAAATAATTAAGACACAACACAAAATAAAACTCCAAGACCAATTTCTAAAACTAGGTAATATTTTTATCTTTTAAATGACACCAAAACGAAAAAAATCCACTGTAGGGAACCAGAGATATGAATTTTTAAAGATTAGTCACTTTCTAGTGCTTAGAAACCAACAGTGCCCCTTTTAGTCATTTTGTTTTCTCTGACAGGGACACACCTTTAGAAATTGTTCTGAAGAATTTTCTCACCACTCTGTTGTGCCGCCTTCTTCAGCAAGCGGGATCCAGTTAAAACTCCTTCCTGAAGTTCTGCTTGTGGGTCCCAAAGTATCCCAACACAAAATCCAAGGTTCTGGAATCTCCAAGAAGGTCCTTGAAAGTGTGAAACTTCAATTCCGCAATCCACTTGAACAAAACCCTTACAAATCCACTGGTACTCCAGGCTGGGAATTCTTTGTGGGGATGTCCAGGTGAGCTCTGTTAACCTGTAGCTTGCTGGGAGCCCACTCTTTAGTCCTTTTGCAGCAAGGTAATCCACAGGGCTGTAGTTTCAGTTGGTGCAGTCTTCAGAGGTCAGGCCTTAGAAATCTTTGCACAGCAAAACTTCTAAGCAGGGCACTTCTTGCTTCAGTAAGTTTCAAGCAGCAGATTTGGAGGGCTCTGCCCCTCTCAGATACTTATTCAAAAGTCTCTGGGTCAAGCAACAGGTCACCTCTGACCAATGAGAGCAGGGTAACTCCTCATAGTTATGACCACATCCTGTAGAGTGTGGCATTATTTTGTCCCAGAGTGCATCAAATCTTCCAAATCCATAATGGCTGATTTTCCAGCAAGGAGGTAAGAGCTGGCTAAACCCACCCCCTGGGATGGCTTATTTCCATAGACTCTCCCCCTACCATCTGCACATACCTTCCTTAAGCCTAGCCCTGACTCTGGGTCAAGAGTGTAAAAGTGTAACTGACACCCAGGCCTCCCCTCTACCTTTGAAGAGCATGGTTTATGACTCCACCCCCTGGCCTGGCATTCCTATGGACCAGCACACTGCCCTCCCAGCAGTGTTGGTAACCCCAGGGGCTCTTTATCACCTCTTCAAAGCAGCCTGGCTAATCCACTTAACTCTGGCCAATCAGGGCAGACCACTGGAAGGCTGAATTTGGACTTACAAACAAGAAAGTCTTATAACTTCTTGTATGTACACTTTAGGAGAAATTCAACAATATAATATTGTTGGATTTACTACCACCATTCTGGGAAGTCTTTGAATGGTCAGGCTAGTCCTCTCCGATCAATAGTTATTAATCCATAACTTCCTACCATGTTAACCTATGGGCCATGGGATTTGCAATGGGGAAAATGACTTGGGCCAGTTTTCTAGCACCAGGGCTTATAAAAACATATTTTATAAGTATTTCCCTAATTTCTACAGGACCCCCACCCTCAGTGCAACTAGGGGAGATTTTAGGGGTTCTGAATCTGGAGAAATATTGCAGATCCTCCTTCCACAGTGCTTCTAGCATCAAAGTCGAATTTGAGCAGCACTTTACCACAATGTGGGGAGTGAAATGTGAAATTTCACTTTACCCAGGCATATAAAAACTCATTTTATAAGGGTGTACCTTATACATATCTGACCCCCCACCCCTGGGATACCTAGGGGAGACCCTGGGGGTCCCTAATATTCCAAAACATTGTAGGTTACATATTTTTAAGTGCCCCTACCACCAAAGTCGAGTTTGGGCACAATTTACTTTTTAAAAGCAGTCCTGGCAGCCAGGGCTGTTTTTAAACTGACCCCAGGCTTCAGCAGTGCACAAATGCAAGAGCAGAAAAGCTGCTGGCCTCTAAACTGCCATGCCCCAGGATACTGGGGACTTCTAGGTAGTTTCAATCCCCTGCCCTATTATATACTAGGGGCTTATGGGGTAGTTCATGCCAATTACAGGGGTACCCCACCATACCATAGTGTACCTTAGTGTATGTTGGGTGTCTTAACTGTATTCTTATGTGTTCCTTTCAGCTTGGCACTGGCCCTGGGCCTGGTTAGACAGAGCCCAGGGTCAGTCAGAGTCAGTTACCACCAGTTCCAGTCAGCAAAACATTGGGGGGTGCCCAGGGCACAGGATGACTTTGCAACAATACTGTTTTGTATACTCCTAACTTTTTACGGGTCGCCGCTAGACTTAGGGCAAGCTGTGATTAATTTTCTGTATTGTAAATTATGTATTTTTATCCTGTGTTTAGATTACCTGGGACGTATCACACTTGTCAATCTGTAACCTGGGAGATGTTTTATTGATGTCTGTATGACTTTTATGGTTTTATTTTTAAAGCCGAATAAAGTTTATTGATGATGATGACTTGGCAATTAAAATTATGCACCAAGCCTTAAACTCCCCTTTTATTACATAAGAGTCATCCCTAAGGTAGGCCCTAGGTAGCCCGAGGGGCAGGGTGCTCTGTAAGTAAAAGGTAGGACATGTATTGTTATGTTTGGCATGTCTTAGTAGTGACAAACAGCTAAAATTCGTTTTTCACTACAGTGAGGCCTACCCCTCATATAGGTTAGCATTGGGAATTTCCTTACATCTGCTTAAGTGGTAATTCCTGATCTGAGAGGAGTAGCTTTTTCATGTTGTATATCTTTGGGTTGGTAATGATAAATCCTCCTTACTGGTAAAGTTGGATTTAACCTTACTGATTTAGAAATGCCATTTTTAGAAAGTGGACATTTCTCTGCACTTACTGCTCTGTGTGCCTGACAGCCTGTCTCTAATGCACATCTGGGCTGGGCTGGGTGACAGCTACATTTCTGAATTCCCTTTAAACAGCCACAGCACAGGACACTCAACTGCATCTGCATTCATCTGCCTACTGATGATTCTTCCTGGGCAGGGAGGAATGGGGGGGTGACACTTGCACTTCAATAGGTAGTATCCTGTCCACACACAATGCACTGATCACCCCCCACAGCTAGGCTGGCAGACAGGACTGGGCTGAAAGTGATCTTTGTTCACTTCAGAGGGTTCCTTTTAAGTCGCCCCCCACATCACAGGCACTTTTGCATATAAGTACTCGGTCACTGACCCCATCTAATGAGACACTTTAGGACCTGTAACCAGACATCACTGGCTCTACATCTGCACATTGCCAGAAGGACTGCTGTGCTGCCAGGAAGGACTGCCACTTTATTCACTGCACTGCTTTGCTGGCCTGCTGCTTGTGAAGCTGCAGGAGGGAATGCCACTTTGCTACCTCCCTTGCTGTGCTGTCCTGCTGCCTACTATCTCTGCATTTGTGACTTTAAGCGTTCACCAAGGGCTTGTTGGCTTGTCCTCTGTTCCTGAAGTCTCATGGCCATCAAAGACTTTATTACTGTATTTCCCCTGCTGCAAGAGCTGTCCTGCAACAACCAGCGCACTCCCAGCGCTCTGCTCTGGAGAAAGGAAGCACTCCCAGCGCTCTGCTCTGGAGCGCTACACTTTGCCAGCACTGGGTACTCTCTGAAGTCCTGTGACCTGCAAAATTCAGCACCACATCCTGACTCCAACCACTGCCGCGAAGTTGACGCCACAGAACTGAAGGAAGCCCTCCTGTTGCCAACTACCACAGGATGAGCAAAGGTTATCTTCGTTGTGTATCTAGATTCCCCTGACTAGAGTGGTGGGTTTTGCCTGGCTTGGGCATTTACCTTAGCAAACCAGAAACCCCATTTCTAACAATCGCCATGATATCCACTAGGGAATGAGTGTTGTGCTCTATAAAAACTGTAAATAAGTGTGTATCATGGTGCGCCACTAGGAATAGTTATCAATACAAGAGTCTGGATTGAATCTTAATGGGTCTTGAAAAGTCCTTAAGGTTTCCAATGTAGTGCAGGTCCTCACTGCTGCTAGAGACTCTCATTAATACTTGCTAAGCTGTGGACTCCACTTAGGCTACAGCAAGCTTACCCTGAGCTTTTTTTAGATTCTTGTAGGCATCTGATGTCATTAGGCACTGAAAAAGCTTTTCCTGAGGTTTTCTGGAGCTATCTCACAAGTGACTGAGTATAAAAAGACTTTTTGAATGAGTTACTGGAATGAAAACTTTGCTTTATAGTCTGTCAGATCCTCAGTGCAGTGAAAATGCTCTGCGGGAAGCAGATGCCAATGAAGTCTAAAGAAAGATGTGAGGTCATTGGTCACTTCTGATCCAGAAGATCTCAGTCCTATGGGTGGTGCAGTGCTATTCATCAAAGATTTGACTTCCTTGGTTAGGTGCCATGAGCACTCTTGGTCAAAGGTAGGGTTTGCAGGTATATGTTTTCATAATCTCTTCTAATTGGTAATGATGTGCTTGCAGCACCTAAAAACAGTTCTCAAGGTGGGTCATGCCTAAAACACCACCATTATGCAAAATATGCATTATTTGTGTGATTCATAGAGACAGAACATAAGGTACAATATGTGCATAGCAGAGGATGCGTCTAGGAATATATGTTGCACTTTAAAAAGAAACACATTGGTGAATGACAAATGTGAAAGTGGCTCTCCTTGAGCTTGTGCATGGAGCTGTATGTCTTATAATTGAAAAGGATTTTGCTAGATACAAAAAGGTCTCCTGACACAAAATATGGTACTGAAAACTTACTCTGCATTGCTTGCCCTTCAGCACTTTTTTACACTCCCATTGAGCATAAACAAATTGGTTGCTCTACCAATCTTGCTTCCATCCATCTTTTGTTGTCACTTTCATTTTGTGTATAACGTGCACAAGTGCCACAAGTTGTATGCATGTGCACCAAAAATATGTGCTCGTGCATGATCTATGTTTGTTCCGTTGTGAAGCATTTGCATTTTGATTGCATGTGGATGGATCTTTTGTGCACAAGTTTGGGTTTACAAAATGTTCTTGTTTGAATCCCATAAATCCATGAGACTAAATAACTGCCTAAATCTACTTAAGGATAAACACCACTAACTAGAGCGTCAGCTCTCCTTTGATGAATGGAAGAAAAGTTATGTTCCCAAAATGACAAAGTCCCAAACCAGTTATGTCTCAGCACCAAAAGTGACTCCAAGAAGTGCCCCTTGAGTCTTGTGCCAGCAACTGTTATGTTCAAGTCTTACAGATACTCACAGAGAAGCCTTCTAGCACTAGTGCCTGATTAGGGTTCCGTAATCTGCACACCCTTGGGATTAGAGGGACTGAGGATCTGTTGGCGATTAATCAAATCTTCATACGTGCTGGCCTTCAGAGGTGACCCTGGCCACAACAGTCCCTTCTGCACTACATGTGTGTCTCAAGCCTGTCTTAGCTTTGTTTAGCTCTTTGGAACGTACAATATCCCTTGTAACAACGGCTCTTGTTTGTTGCGATGTAGAAACATCCTTACCATTCAATAAAACATTGCCTTGCAGCATGATTCCTTCTATTCTTCTGTCTGTGTTTGCACTATTTATGAAGAAAATCTTGCTGCTGAATCTTGCTTTGCTGATCGGTATTAATGTGATGTGGGAAGGCTGAGATGTGAGGACCTGCATCGCCATCAGCGATCCCATCGACGACGGCTTGCAAGGTGAATTACAGCATCGACGATGTGTCACGCAATTGAGGCAATGTGTCAGTTCCGAGGAGTTGTGAGGCTGCAATGTGAAGTCCAGCTTCATTGTCGAGGCTGCTGTTGATGAGTAATGTGAGGACCTGCTTTGAGGATGCGTCACACAGCAGCGGTTTCAATGCAATGATGGGCTACAATTCAATGTGGGTGTTTGCGGCGTTTCAGATCCATGCAGTAGCAGCGATGCGTCAGTTCTGCTCGGGGTTGCGCCGTGCAATAAACGAGACGTGTCACTTCTGCTTGATCCACAGAAGCTGGGCAGGCAACTTAAGCCCACTTCCAAGGGTCCAGGACTGGGGTGGCACCATTCACACTCACAGATGGCAGAGCCCAGGTACAGGTGCAAGGTTGTTGGAAGCCTGTTGTGTCCCTGAGACTTCAAATAAGGAGATCAGCCAACTAGCCCTTGGAGTCACTCTGGGGTTCTGAGTTCAGGAGATGTAGGTCCAGTCCTTCTCACCCTGGCAACAGGACAGCAGATCAGCACAGCAGGGCAGCAGTCCTTCAGAACAACAGTTCAGCAGAGCATCAGTCCTTTCAACAGCACAGCAGTTTTTCTTTGTAGCAGAGTATCCACAGGTCCAGAAGTGTACTGAAGAGTTGCTGTTTGAAGTCCAGTATTTATACCCAGTTGTGTCCCCTTTAAGTTTCCAATCATCCTGCCTTCTCTGTCCTACCTCCAAACTAACAGGGGGTGTGCAGCCCATTGTTTGGGGTCAGAATACAGCCTATTCAAGTGTAATAGGGGTGTGCTCTGCTCCGCCCTCCCATCCTGCCTGTGATGGCCCATCCAAGAACACCTAAGTTGTTTATTGTGTTTTGCTGTCTTGGAGGATTACATAAAGACCAACTGTCAGCCACACCCAGCCGTGTGACACAGAGACAGGCTACAGGCACTAAATGGCTAAGGCAGGAAAGTGCCAACTTTGTAAGAGTGGTATTTTCAAAAAATTTAATTTGAAATTGGACTTTACCATAAGTGAGGATTTTTCATTACAATTCCAAAGACACTAAACATGAACTAAATTATAGCTTATTATATGTAATAAGGTAACTCCAATGTTAGTCTATGAGAGAGGTAGGCCCTGCAGTAGTGAAAAATGTATGTAAGAGTTTCACTACCAGGACATGTAAAACTGAAAAGTACATGTCCTACATTTTAATTACACTGCACCCTACCCTCTGGGACGTCCAGAGTCTACCCTAGGGGTGACTTACATCTATTAAAAAGGAAGGTGTGGGCCTGGTAAAAGGCTTATTTGGCCAGGTCGACATGGCAGTTTAAAACTGCACACACAGGTTGCAAAGGCAGGCCTGAGACATGTTTAAAGGGCTACTTAAGTGGGTGACACAATAAGTGCTGCAGGCCCACCTGTAGCATTTAATCTACAGACTCTGGGTACATGTAGTACCACTTTACTAGGAGTAGTGCAATTTTACCAGGAACTTACAAGTAAATTAAATTGGCCAATTGGGTGTAAGCCAATCCTACCATGTTTAGAGGGAAGAGCAGAAGCACTTTAGCACTGGTTAGCAGTGGTAAAGTGCTCAGAGTCTTAAGGCCAACAAAAACGAATTCAGTAAAAATAGGATTAGTGAAGGTCAAAAGTTTGGGAATGGCCCTGCAGAAAGGGCCAAGTCCAACCATAGTACAAACTAGAGCTGGGCGTAACTCACGGAGTTATACTCCACGGAATTCCACAGAGTTACATAAAAACGCCACAAAATTCCGCAGCGTTCCGCGAGCAGGCGGTATTCGGCACACTGCACTGCTCTTGCTGATTTTTAGTGCTGGGAGCATGTTCCACGCTGTAAAATCATCACAAATGGCACCATGTGGCATGCCTGAGGGCGCTGTTTCTTTCTGCCATTCAAGTAGATGTTCTACTCGAGCAGCAGCTTTCTCAATGCGATCGGTTGGGGCCCGCCCTGAGAAATCTCTCTGGGAGCCATTTTTGCATCAGAAAACTGCACTAGGAGATGCAGATTCTCGCTCTTGCTTTCGCTTGCCAGCTTAGCGTGGGTGAGCTGCTGTGAGAACAAACTCTGCCATGCGGTGTTTGGAGGTGTTTTGCCAGAACTCTATGCTCCAAGCGGAACGTAGAGTGGGCAAAACCCCACAAACTCCGCAGGTGGACCGAAATCTTTCGCCCACCGCCTAGTACAAACAGTACTTGACACTTGTAGAGAGAGCTCTTGGAGATAACTTCTAATTTCTATACTCTTTTACAGTTCCAATCGGGTGTAGTGTGGTGATCGCCTTTTCTATTTGTTTAGTTTATACAGGTCTCAAATAAGGTTTTCAATCAGTTTCTTGGTGTCAGATCAGCAGCTGTGTATCTTTGCTGTAACAATTGGGCGTGCTACTCTTTGTAAGAATGGAAACAGGCCTAAGAGCTAGGACCTATTTAACTTGCACCAATGTGATAAGATTGTGGGCAAGGATGGAAAATTGTGTGAGCCAAAAAACTGTCTCTCTTTCCCATAAAGTGATCGTAAATAGTGAACTAAAATGAGCTAATAAGGTAAGCAATATATTAAACTGTCTATAAAATTGGTAAATACAAACCTTGCAAAAACTGAGTTACGTTTATTAACTAAAGTATGAGTGAAAACGATACGAGTTATTTGAGTTGTAAAATATCATCTCAGCTAATGTGGGATTCTTGACTGAACAGAAAGTTTTTCTTTACATTGATGCTCTACCCAATACGCCATTTAGATAGAAGTGTTAAAATTAAGAATATAGCTGAATCTATTTTACTTCTGTTCAAAGGTGACAAATGCAATTCTAAGTTACAGCAGTAACTATATATGTTGCTTGAGTGTAAGATGTAATGCTCAATATATCTTTCTAGACTGTATTTGGTCACTGCCTGTAAGTAAGACATTTTAAGGCCGGTATTTAAGAAATATTGTAGTTTAGACCAGAGAGAAACCAAAAATTATGGGGCATATTAGCAAGACTGGCGATAAAATTATCGCCGTTTTAGCGGCAGTTTCCTGCCGCTAAAGCGGCGATAATTTTATCGCCAGTCTTGCTAATATGCCCTATGTTCAATGGAAATTAACTGCCTACCAATAACCTGTGCATTAGGAAGGTTTTTTTAGTAGTGAATTCTTTTGTAAGTAAATGTGAACCTGGTATTACACATTTATATGGGTATGTTATAATGTAATAGATTTCTCTTGTTTAAAAGACTATGGTCTAAATAAACACAATTTGACTACTCTTTGTACAGCAACATCCCCACTAAGTTCAGTGGATTTGATAGACACATTTTCTCTTCAATCCATATGTTGCTCACCCACATAGGAGATATTTGAGAAAAGGGAAAACAAATGGTATAAAAATCAGTTCATCATGATTGAAATGTCTCTTTCTTGTAAAGGTTCTCTCATGCTCTGGCGAATGTTCTAGGCATGTTTGTTTTTAAAAGGACTTCTAAAGAATACTAAGGGATATTGTAAAACCGGTAGAGCTCAGTAAAGCATTGTTCGCAGCTCCTATGCCTGGTGTCAGCCTGTACAGTAAATGATCCAACTTTCAATTTATGAGTATCAAGTGACACAAAATGCAGAAGTGAAACTGAGCTGGGACCCAAGCAAGCAGGATCGTGCCACCATATCCAGAGCCTTTCCCTTGCTTCAAGAAAGAGGTTGGGCAGATAAACTAACTTTCATGCTCGAGTTGCTCCTCACTGAAGACACAGTTTGTAAAGTACAACCCAGACTTGAGAAGAATCTTAATGACCTTTATTATTAGGCAGGACATTACCATAACTCTCCAAATCACTTCTAAGAGCTTTCTGTTCATTCATCACTTCAGAACAGTTACTGGTCCCTTCAATTAATCTTACAGAAGTCCCTGCTTCCTCAGCCAGTGGGCTAGCAGGCTCACTCTGCTGGGTCTTCTTCTGATGTGAGGTTGCCTCCTGAAGCATACAAAGGGTACAATTAACTTTAATGAACGCAATAAAATCAGGACCCTCCTGCTGTAGTTAGATTGTAAAAGACAATAATTGGGGTGCAGTGAGCAAATAACATACCTGGGCTCAGGGCATCTGCTGCACTAATGATAATTTTGCCACTGTTTTTTTTTTTTTTTTAAAAGTGTTTTATATAGCGCGAACTAGACCCGAGCCACAGGGTTTCAGAGCGCTTTACATGAGCACCAGTTTCATTACAGAAGGACACATTCATTTTTGTTAGGCACAGGGAAATTAAGTGATTTGCCCAGATTCACAGGATGTTGAGCGTCGTTGCTGAGACTCGAACCCGGTTCCCCAGCTTCGAGGTCAACCCTCTAGCCGTAAGGCTACATCCTCCCCCCAACATCAAGGCATGGTTACATCAAGGCTACTGTCCTTTCTGTCTGTGGAAAGGTCAAGATACACTTCTTCCATTGAGGAACTGAGTGGCCCATCTCTAGAGTCCCCACTAGGGCCAGTGCAGGTCCCTCATGGAACCACTGTTCGTAGAGTCCTCTACTACTACTAGAGCCAGCAGTGGCCAGTCAAAGGGTGATACAGACTCCCTTCCACCTTTTCTTCCCTGAACGATAAATATTGGAACACCACATGGCACCGCCAACCTGCATGCGGTCTCTATGTGGAAGTCTATATTGTCATGGTTCATGAGCTTTTCGGAGGGGTCACCTCATCTGCTCATGGGTCTCACCTTGGGCGTGGAACATGGTTTGTTGGCACAGAATTCGAATGTGGCATGTTCTCAAGTCCTGCAGGAGTCTTATTTTGTCAGACTGACGCTTATCAAGCTCTGTTAGATCTCAGTAGACAAAGGACACTGTCTTCAGAACTAGGTGATCCTGAACCTCTAAAGGTAATGGCTGCTACACCTTCAGGTCTAGCCCAAAAGCTTCACCTCCTTGTGAAAAAGGCAGGTCTACTTTGCAAGAGTGTCTTGCTGCTTGAAATGTAAACAATTCTGATAGTGTTCCAAAGGACGGAAGGTTCAGGTTCCTTCTCGACAAAGGCATACAATTTATAATGCTACAGATTAATCATCCCCACGGAAGGCGGAACCTGCAATTTTCCCTCTTTTCTGAAGCTTCATGGTCGCAGCTCCACTTTACAACTACCTATCCTAACTGGTGCGTTAGGAGAGGATCAACAAAGCCACCACTGCAGAATTAGGGATGTATTTGCCTATAATATATGTTAATACTAAACTGCTTAACACAACAAAACATGCCTTAGTAAAAACCTCTTAAATTGTACAACTATCCCACACATTTGCCTAGTTATGCTGTGCTCACTGGAGCCCTCTCTTGGCTTAGTACTCGGATTCTAGGCAATGGTCAGGCCTGTGAAACTCAGTCTCAAGAATGACCTGGCTCTGCCAAATGTCCTGTAGAGCAGCTACTATAGTTCCATTACCCCGATAGGCCATTTTTCATTATGTCCCTTCGTATTTTAAGATCAGTGTGCCTTTTCGCTTGCAGGACTAACTCAATGTCTTCTATTTTCCGTTTTCTTTTATTTTCATGCCTTTTGCAAATGCTTGCGTGCATTCGAAATTACATAGGGGTAATATCTGATGGCTAGTCTTAAACCTGAGGAAAGTAATTTACACTCCACTTCCCCTGCTTCCAGTGGAGCCTCTGCCACCTAGAATCCCACACTAGTTACATGGATGTTTACTTTTGGTTTTTCAGGACCTTTTATTGAGCCAATCGTTTTAATAATTTCGAAATTCTTACTTAAACCTTTCCTACAGCCGCTGACAGATGGAAATCAATACCGGTAAATTGATTCCGGAAAATGTGTCCAAATAAACAATTTAACATAAATCCTCTTCCCACTGTCCGCAGAATCCATTAGTACGAGGTATACTATATAAAGGATGAGAGCATTTCAGCCTCAAATTCCTTTAAGATTATCCACCCAGAGTAGTTCCCTCCATCGAGGCATCATGCCTCATAGCTCAGGATAGTCTAGGCAGAGCCAAAGGTATAATTCATAATACTCTCATGTATTTTCAGCAGGTAGGTTCCCTAAATTCATAGGGCAAAAGAAGGGGGCCAGGCCAGTCTGTTTCATAATCCTTCCTTTCTGAACCATTTTTTAAAATATTTATAGCAATCAGTCAGAAGTTTTAATTTTGCCCCAAACCCCATTTATGACCTATTTAGTAGCACACAGGACTAGGGACTTGTTTAACCCAGAGTGAGGGCAGCGGGAAGCTCTTTCTGTTAGAGAGGCCTAGAAGAAAACGTGGGGCCTCTAGAGATGTAGGGATGGTCGTATAAAACATTTCGCAAATGTCGTGTTTAACTTGTGCCTTAATGCCTCTGGCATTAAACATAACTAGTTTGTGATGGAGGAAAAATCTTTTTAACACCCCTGACCATGTACATGCCACTCTTAACCATGCTCTTCCAATAGGAAAAAAATGCCTCTACCCACTGGATTGCCCCAAGCCAATTAAAATCAACAAAGCATAACCAGAAAAGATTTCTGGGTTTCATACCCGCACCAGGAATCACAGTTCCCTACATTTCCAGGTCATACACACCAACCCTGAGCCCTCTTCCCTCCCGTCTTCCTGCTTACACCTGGAGCCCTGGAGATGACATATCCGCAGAAGCCCTGAGAAGATGTTGACGAATGTGTCTCCTCTTTCTGGCAATGTGAATCCGGCCTGAGCCTCTGTCTTCTCCCAGGTGCATACTCTGAGTCTCATAAGTGCTTTATGAATACCGAAAGTCGTAAAGTTAGACTTTCGTCTCAGTTTACCTGTATGAATCGGGCCCTCTGAGTCTCAGAAGTGCTGACGCAAAATGGCTCGGGCTGCGGCTGTATCTTCAGGCTGTGGTTTCCTTATCTCCTTTACATTTTTACCTTCTGCCTTCTGGTGATTCTGCCTCCAAAACCTCCTTCCAAAGGGGATCTTACATGGAACGCGTCTGTTTCTTTGCTCAGCTCCAGTATGTCTGATTATCAGACTAAGAGGTCTGATAATCACGTTTTACTCCTGGCAAACAAGATGATACAGAAAGGATGGCCTCATCGCTATGGAATCGGTTGCATGCAGATCTAATCGTTAATGGGCCTCAATCCCTTCATCCTGCAAGTGTTGAGGGTGCCAAGTCTTGATAAAGTTGACATTTGTGGCCTTGGACTGATAGTTCAGGTTTAGCTTGGGCCAGTGACATTCATCAAAGTAGTGATTTTGTGTGAGGATGCCTACAACTGCGTTATTACCAGCTCCCTGATGGCTTTGGTCTAGTTTCAAGAGAAGGTCCCTGACAAAGTGCATTGACTATCAAGTCAAGTCAAAAAATAAAGTTTATTTAAACCATCTGTTTTTAAACCATAACGCATACATTATCATTTAAAAAGTCTACACATTACAAAGTCATTTTCTTAAACAATAAAACCCATAATATCCTTAAAACTTAATACTTAATTCCTACCAATTTTAAAACCCCTAATTTCATTTTAGATTGCAAGGCGCCTCGCTTCTCTTAAGCCTCTATTGGACCAGGGAACCTATAGACACCCTGCATAAATTTCCCAATGGCTATCGCGATATCTAAATGTTCCATATCAGCGAGAAGCTCCCATGCTTGTGAACGCGCCCTAACATCATACTTTAAAAAGATCGGACAAAGTACTAATTTACGTAAATATAAAAATTTCCGGCAGTCCAATAAAATATGTAAAATATTACATTTCATCCCTATATTACACATGCAATTGCCATCTTGTTGAATTAGGCCAGATTTTATTACACTATTTATTACGGCCGGATTAATACCGATTCTAATCCTTAATACATCCATTCTTAACCAACGATTCGGTAATATGTCTAGGTAGGCATAGCTTATATCTTTCTCCCAGCTGTTACTCATAAATTTTACAGAGTCTTTCATACTCAAATACTCTCTGTCTACTGCTCGTGACAATTGTTTACCCTGCATTCTAAGTACACTCTTTGTTACGTTGATTTGCAATGTCTTCGGATCTATTTCCACGTTCAGGTGATCACAAATGGTCTGAAGTTTGCATCTTGTGGCTTTAGCCCACTTTCGCTCACTAGATTGCATCTCTTTCATGCACCACTGAGACACCTTTGTGACCTCCCCAAGATCCAAACGATTCCAAAATCTAAGTAAACTTAGTTGCACCTGAAAGTTCCACGCAGTCAGGCCAAGTTCCAGTCTAATTGCCTGGATCATTGCCGAGCTGGGGAGAGAGAGTAAAGATTTTAGGCATTTCCCTTCATCTTTATCCCAGGAACTTTTACCATCAATACATAAGATTTCTGAACCATATTGGAGTTGCGGAGGAATCATTGCTTTATAGGCCGTCAATAGAGGTTTATGGGACATATCACCATAACTGTGATTAAATCTTTTCAGCCCACATACAGCTAAATGTGCTTTTACTTTCTGCGCCTCCAGGTGCATACCCCACTTCAAGGAGTTTGTAAACCATATCCCGAGATATTTATATTCATTTACGATGTCTAGTTTTGTTTGGCCCAGGTACCAATTAAACTTCAGATTTCTCTTCCCGAAACACAATATTTTTGTTTTGTCCATGTTTACTGTAAGTCGTTTTGCCATACAGTATTCACTGAATTTATTCAGCTTCCTTTGTAGACCCACCTCGGTTTGGCCCAATATGACTAAATCGTCGGCATACAGCAAACAGGACAAATGCCTTCCATTTACCTTTGGGCTCGCGCCTCCGGCAGACCCCAAAATACGGGGCAAATCTGCTAGGAATATTGAAAAAAGAAGCGGAGCCAAGACACAGCCTTGCCTTAATCCATTATTTATCGCTTTTGCAGGTGTTAGGCCACCAGAAGTATCTTTAATTATCTGCGCCCAATTTTGGCTATGCAACTCCTGAATTACCAACAAAAGATCTGCAGGGACCTCATAATTTCTCAAGGCCTCCCACAAACACTCCCTATCCACCAGATCAAAGGCTGCGCGAAAGTCCACGAAGCAGCAGCATAACTTGCCCTGCTGCTCCATGGACTTCCGCGCCACAGCCCACAGAGCAAAGCAGTGATCGACGGTGGAGTGTCCTTCCTTAAAACCTCCCTGCTCAATTGGGACTATCGACCGCTGCTCCACCCACTCCTTTAGTCTACCAAGGATTATTCTTGAGAATACCTTTTCTCCAATGTCCAATAAGTTAATTAGTCTGTAATTCCCTGGATCCTTCCTTTCGCTCTTTTTATGTAAGGGTCTGATTATGGCCCCTCTCCAAGACTTAGGGATACAACCTGTATCTAAGATGGCAACGAACATATGAGATAAAAAACCAGCCCACCAATCTATTTGAGTTTTAATTAGGATGGCGGGAAGATTGTCAGGGCCTGCTGCACGTGATAAATTCAACTTCTTGATTGTTTCTTTTACTTTCTCTACATTAAAAGCTGGCTTTAGCGCTTCTACACATGTTGTCCAACTTAGTTTTTCCTTACTTATTTCCGGGATCCTACTGGCTTTATATAAGTCACCTAAATAATTTACCCATGCCGCCTCTTCCACAACACAACTCATATTTTCCGAGGTCCTCCCTGCTGCATCCTGTATCAACCTCCAGAACCCTTTTATATTTTTGTTTTCTATTGTCTCAAGTAGGTTTGCCCAACATTTTTCTTTTAAAATCCCTTTTTGCTTCTTTACTAGTGATTTATATTCTTTCTTCAGCTTAAGCAGGATCTCTAAATTCCCATAATCGTAACATATCCTCTGTCGTCGCTCTATTTTCCGAATGGCCCTTTTTTTATTCTGACATGCTAGGTTAAACCACCTGGGCCTTCCAATATTATACTGAGGCTTTACCATAACCGGTTTCTTGTCTTTTAGGTGCACTCTAAGACATTGCACTGCCTGAGCTATTTTATCCACGTACCAAGCTACCTGGTGGCCTTCTACGCTATCCATCTTTAAATTTTGTTGAAAGCTTACCAATTTCTCAACGTATTCTTCCGTCAATTTTGTGGTCAAGCGCTTTGGATATTCCACATTTTGGGCAATCACTCTTTCACAAGGACTTGTTGGCCCCCTTAAATATTCACAGTACAGAGCATTATGATCACTGTCCCTGCGCTTAATTACCCGGAACTTTTTTACCATTCCATAGTTCCATGCCTGAATAAAAATATAATCTATAGGGCACTGTTGATTGCCAACTCTAAAAGTCTGTGTAGCTGGCCGATCTGGGTTCATCCTACCATTAAGACATATTAATCCCATAGAACCCAGAAACTTCCCTAATGCTTCATCCTGCTTAGTGGATAAACACGTGGGAAAATCTGCTGACCCTATATTATAGGAGCTCATGATTTCCTCAAACCAGTGATCAAATTTTCCATAGTTTAATTTATGATTAAAGTCACCCATTATCACCATTGTGTCTTTCCCATACATTTCATTTAATTTAGTTATATCCTTTTTGAAGAGCCCCATCTCTGTATCATATTCTTTTGGGGAACCCCATTGGATATATACATTTATAAGAATCAAGTGGTCACCATTTCCTTCAATACATGGGTAAGATGCCTTACAAACCAACAACCATTTACACAATGTGCTAATTAACTTAACCTCTTTCACTAACCTGGTTGAGGTAAGAGTCATGATCCCACCCGATGGGCGTCCACATTTTTCAACTTCCTAGCTGGTTTGTGAAATTGAACATACCCTTCAACTACTGGGGTGTTACCGCATAGCCATGTCTCCTGCAAGCAGATGATATCAGCATACTTTGCCACGTGGATTAAACTGTCCACCTTCGTTTGACCTCCCAACCCACTTATATTCCATGAAATTAATCTCAGGCTATGCGGCAACTCGGTGTCCTAATCGATTTCACTAAGACACCCTGACTCATTCAGTCCCCATGAACTTGAACTTAGAATACTATTATCCGGACCCCAACTGCCCCAATTTTTATAGGCCTCCAAATTCTCTACTTCTATGGTAATATTTGCCTTCTCCCCACGCCCCATGCTACCAGCTTCACCTGTTGTTCCCCCAAACCTGCATGGAATCTCAGGAACCCTCCTTCTCGCTGTTTCCCTTCCTCAATTTCTACTTCAGAAATTATCCTTATACCCTCTTTTTGTATCTCCTTCTCAGCTTTCTGAATAGCAGCCTTAACAAGACCTGAATAGACTTGGACCTTTGTGTATTCTGCACCTTGGTTGTTACTACTAAACCCTACCTGTCTCAAATCCTTTGTACCAATTTCTTTTAAACTTGGGCATTTTCTCCTGTCCCTCACAGGGCATGGCAGGCCCCTTATGAAACTATAATTTCTGTGTGATCTATTCTCCAGGTCTTCATGTTTGGTTTCTAACTCCTCGTTCTATTCTGACATTGTTTGGATGATCCCTCAGATCTGGTGCTGTTCCTCCAATTGTTCATCTATTGTGTCCTCAAGATCATCCTCTCATGAGCCAAGAAACACCCCTTCGGTACCATGAAGCATGATTTGAAGTCAGCTCTCGTGTTCTCCTCTGATAAGTTTTCCGTAAGGAAGTGTTGTTGTAAGTTTTGGATGAGCACTAAATGATCTGGTTATTTTTGTGATTTACCTGGCAAGTGGTGTCGAAACTATTTTTTTGGTTAGCCTTGTCATTCTATGCCAACTTGTGCTGCAGAAGATCCTTAACTGACCATTTCCATCTGCTTCAGTTCTTAGCCATCTCGTTGTAGATTCTGCTGTTGGTCTGCCTCCATGGGGCTCTCTGTTGAGATTCAAAGAATGTGCCAAGAACTTCTTCCCTATGATATGAAACCTCAAAGTATCCCTTTCAACAGTGGTCAATGTTGTGCAAGTCTCCTCAGCTGCGGTGACTAACTAGGCTGCTTTCTTTCGTCTTTGGCCTCAGGGATGTGAAGGGAGTGGCTCTTCTGGCCCACCAAGGGCCCTGAGCATCACCTGCATGCTGGGCTCTGTTTACTTGAGCTCTTGGCTCATCGACCTTTATCATGCTGATCATTGGAACTGGAGTTGTAGCATCAAGTGACGATTCCCATCGACTCTCTGATCCATTGCAGTGTTGCTGCCTTCACTTTGGGGCAACTGTGGTGTAGAAAAGCATTATTTTTGAAGTTTAGAGTAACTCCCTGAAAACACAGCTACTGCACACCCCTTATAAGAGATACCCGCACTGCTCGAGCTTTTTTAGTAGTTTTCCGAAATCATTTCCTGTATTGCTGTGGGATATATCTCAGTTATTCTGTTTCAACAATGCCTTACATTTGTGTGCATAGACTGATCTTTATTTAGGTTTTAAGTCTAAAATAACCTTTATGTCTGTATGTGCAGCCTACCAAATAAAATAACTCCACAGTGGCTGTAGAGGATGCAACTATGTTTCATGGAAGGAAACCATTCACTGACATGATAGCTAGCCACATAACTATTCAGTGTTTACTTAGGGATGTGGGGCCATGAAATATGCAGAGATCCTCTGTGTAAAAGATACCGAGGGAAAACATAATTTTTTTCCTAAAGGGTTCAAGTTCCATCTTCTCAATAGACTAATCTTCAGATCTCCGTTTATCCAAGAATAAAATATCATTACCATGGTGCCTCTAAGGTTTGTGGTGGTAGAAAAAATGTTCAGCAAACGTCTTATGTATTGATGGAAGCCTTTAGTATCAACAATGCCCTGGCACTGAATCTGGCATTGAGGGGACATGACTAGCATGTGGTATAAGCTGATCCCATTGGGCACAAAGTTGCCTTCTCATTTTAACATCAGTGTGGATCAAAGTTCTTTCAAGTGGGGCCCAGTCACAGAAGACTTTTGTGACCGGGCCACATTCGAAAGAACTTTGTTGAAGTCTCAGTGTCCTTCGAATAAGGAGGACAGTGCTCCTGGACTTTGCTTCCATGAAGGAAAATGTTATGCTGGGCTTCTGTGAAAGTCAAGTTAGTGCTTGGGATCATGTCTTGTGCACAGTTGTACTAATAACAGCTTGATATCTCTGACTGACGACTACATGTTGGTCTGAATCAGGGTTCATAATCTTGTAGATATGGTTTGTCATATTGGAGTTCGATTCAGCCAATGTTATGCATAGGGGTCAACAGTTATATTACACACAGACTCTTCGCATTCAGCTTCCATCAGAAAATTGGACAAAATCACTGCCTGAAGAAACACTTTTCTCGTAAGGGCAAACGCTCTTCTGACCAATGAAAAAAGATTTGGCTGGCAAAATGACAAAGTACTGAACATAGGTTGTCTTAGTGACAACATGCTTGAAACTGCCAGCCTCAGGGCTTGCGGGAGCTTGCACAAACTCCTTTTAAACTTGGCATTTAAGGTGAGATTGATAAACACCAAACCCTGGAGGTCCACCGATATGCTAGTAACATTTTTTTGCAGTTTTTATATAGAGCGAACTTGGACCAAGGGCATAAGTGCGCTTTAGATGAACACCAGATTACATTGCACAAGGTCAGTCTGAGGACCCAATTTAGAGTTTAACAGAGAAGGTACTCCATGGCTACAATAGCCTCCACTAACGTGCACTCAACTGCCTCATTGCCTGGCGGGGGTTAGTTCGCTTGTTTGGAGTACTGGCTACTATAGTGATTTCATCTCCTCAGTAAAAAGAAAAAAGTCTCAACTAGCTGGTGTGATAATTACACGCTATTCAGGTTAAGGCTGTCATTAGTGGCCACCTAATTCTGATGGGGCAGGTAAACGTAGTTCCCAGCGCCATTGGAATTATGAGTTCTGCAGGAACAATGCAGATTTGTTATGATAAATGTCACCTGGAGATTTTGGCTGCTGAGATTTCGGCAGCAGCTGAAAACAGTTGAAAGCGGAGAAAATTCCAGCCCAAAATGAGAAATTCCCAGGGAAACTGGACGCACAATTAGCCATTCTCCAATAAACTCCCTTGTGGTCTAACTTGTAACGGGCCAGATTTTTCCCCTCCCCCGGAGTTAGTGATACCTCATGTGTAGGATATGGGGACATACCGGCCTGTAGTGATGAGGGGCTAGGTGTTTTAGCTCCATGTTTCACAGTAGGCGAAAACGGTGATGTGGGCTTGGGTTTCTGAGGGTGACTTCCCATAGAAGTGTCAACAGGATGCTAAAGGTCATATCCTTGGCTTATCAATGACTGACCTCTGTCACACAAGTGAAGGAGGGATCTGCACCCCTTCATTGAATACGGCTGCCAATGACTCAGATGAGATGCCAAATATTCATGGCTGGATAAACTTTATAAAGTGATTCCAATGTGCATATTCTAGCCAATTCGCCAGTGTCCTCACTTATTAGAAGCGAAATGTATCAAAGTCTGACTGGAGACTACTGAGCTAGCCAAACAAACCAGAAGGCAATTCAGTCACACATCCCATTCCCTCAGTCAAAGGTTTACACCAATGTGTTTATTACAAGAGTAATGCCGACAACTTATTATCCATTGTAACTGTTGTGAAGATTGTAATGGATACATGCATGTCACCAGTGCAGAGTCAGCTGCCACTGCCTTAGCCCCACTCCTTAGCTCCTCATGCATCATCAGGATTCATGTTACTTTCCCCCTTGACACCACCGCTATAGATTCCAGTGCCCTCTTCACCTACATGCTGTGGCCGCCCCACAAACATTCAAACAATCCCACTGGACCCATGGAGTCCTCGCCCTAAATCCGAAGAGTCACATTTACCAGCCATCACCTAGCACACAGCAGAGGGACCATAGAGAGGGACCATAGCGTGAGGCTGGCCAGATCGGTTTTTGATTTACGTACTACTATTGCCCTGTAAAAGTCTTACATTCTACTCTATGGCTGACTGCCAGCATTTACGATATTACGAACATGTACCACTTGCAATGTCTTGTCTTTAGATGTGTTTAGCATTCTGCTAGATATGCTCAATCATATCCCTAAACTCTTACAGTGCTTACTGATAGTACTGAGTAGTTGTATACGATTTCAGAATTTCCAGTTCCTGGCTGCAGGTGTAGTACAGATGGAGAAAATAGCGCAGCTTCTGCATAGCACATTTTAGCTCAGATTTTTGAGTTCAAGTTCCCGTCATCTTTTTGCTTATTGGAATTCCTAATGCTCAGGATCAGCCACTATGGTAGAAATATGTTGAAACCCATTTATGGTCAATTTCTCCAATTTAAGTGGAACTCTAGTTGTGTTTGCCATTGGTGTGAACTCTGACAGGTCTTTCTGGACAGAGGTAACTGTGGGTGTTGTTCTGATATCTTTTAGAACCAGATGGTTGGCAAAGGTTAAGTGATATTGTATAAGAGCAGACCTATAATTGTTCTTTAGAAAAAAGGAATGTGGAGAAGTTTTATGAGGGTAAAGGAGGGGTGGGGGGGGGGGCACTGGGCGAAAGGCGCTGCTGCACAATCTCCAATGAAAATGCTGTCACAGTGTATGAAGGAGCACTGCCAGTACTTCTGGAATGTCCATGGCATGGTAATTATGTAAGTAGCTGTAGCTATAATGTATAATTTCCCTTTTGTTTCTAGTGCTGGTGTTGGAAGAACAGGAACATTCATCGCCATTGACCATATAATCTACCAAATGGAAAGAGAGAAAACGATTGACATATACTCAATAGTCCACAATCTCAGAATGCATCGTACATTGATGGTGCAAACCGGGGTAAGACTGATGGCTATGTTTCAGACTGCACGATATGTTATTAGCAGGACTCTGCATCGTTCTTTAAAAACTGTGTAACATTCCCTAATTGTGAAGCTGATAACGTTTTTTTAAAAAGGCAAAAAAGGGAGGCACTCTGCTGCAGCCGAAAGTTCCCCTCTGCAGTGCAGTACTGGGTGCTGCATTCGCTTGCCTGGTTTTGTTGACGTTATTCTCCTTTTCCGATCCCCACTTTATATCTGTTGCTTGATTCCAGAAATCCCAGGGTGAGACTTCTAGGACATGGGAAAGTACATAATGCTGACAAGCTGCTAATATTTAATTTTGCTTCTCTGGTCTGAAGTGGGGATGTGAAGTGAGGGAAACAGAGGGGGAAACACATTTGCATGTTTTCAGTTTTTCCTGATCCTAGAAGTTAAGCAATAGACTTTCGACACACAGGATAGGGGAATGGAGGAGTCTGACATACCAAAGCAAGTGCCTGCTGCTGTCCAAGGTAGATGCAACATCTGCCTCCTGGGCTTGGGCACATTTATACTGCACTGCTTCAGGCAAATTGTGAGCAGTTTGAAATTCCCTAAATGTGTCTGCCTAGTTAGAAGCAAAGCTTCAGTAGCTTGCCAAAAACAGAACCTCTGTCCATCACCCAGACCTGGGTTAGATGAATACTCTCCTCCACTGGCAGTGGAACAACACTGGAGGAACAGTAAAGGCATTTTCTGTGTGCCCTGGAGCAGGATATGGGCTGTTGAACTGGCATCACCACCAGTAGTGCTGCAGGCTTTGCTGTAAACAGCAAACTTCGATTGCTTGAGGTTCAGCAGGTAGAGGCAATCATAGCTCTGTTACATTTTTTTCCCGATATACTGAGTTCAGAATGTGGAAGCATACAGGGGTTTCCCAAAGGGGATTCTGAAGCTTGTACTCAATCAAATCTGGAAAAAAAAATGCAGAAATCACAATGCTTAATGAAAACAGAGGAAGAATAGATGAAATATAACAGCACACACACAAAGGAGACACACACCTTGGGCGGGAGGGGCGCAACATATATCACAGACCAACCACCTTGTGTGAAAAAGGTTGCTTATTTGAAACAGGTGCACATCACAAACTTTACCTGGCAGACCATCTTAGAAAACTAAACCTCGCTAAACATCAAATATAACTAACCAATGTTCCCCACCCTTATGACCCCCCCACAAGCCCAACCAGCAGCTATCTCATTTAACTGTAATGCTTTTCAACATTTTGCATTTTCTACTTCCCCTACAACCTATGAGTGCAAATATGAACCCCTAAACAACCAAACGTTCCTACAATTGAACCTTGAACTACCTGCCTACCCTCGCTTTGGACATGGTTCCCCAACTGGGAATGCCAACCAGTCTTCATAGAAGTCGTGCAAAACTTTTGATAACCTCTTAAGCAGCTGCTCCAAGCAACAACTATACAATCTCCAAGCCCCTGCGCACCTATCTCAACAACACAGCCCAAAAAGGGCGACCCCAGAACGAAATTATCCCCCAGGAGTCCTAGATAAAGGGGCAGGTGGGCGGAGAAAAATACCTACTGCTCCCTGTCACCAGCCACCAAGTCACCTGAACCTAAACAGGGAGCCCAATGTGACGCTATTTATGCCTTGGGCTATATTGGGCTACAAAACCAGCCCAACACAAAATGGCATCTCTTGGGCTGCACCACCCTCCCAATCTTCCCCGGGGGCCAGACCTCTGTGTGGTCGGCTGCCCCTCAAATCCCCCTTCTGAACATGTTTGAGACAGTTTATCCATGTAATTCAACAAAGGGACTACACAAATTCACCATAATTAGCAGTGGTTCTAGTTGTGCTTGTGTACAACTCAAATATATATTGTGCTGCTGACAGTAGGTTTAGCTCTGTCAGAAAATAGACTGAGAAAACCAAAAAGTGATGGTTGCATTTCAGTCCAGCGTTTTGCATGCTGTATTTTCTGTGCCAACTTATAAGAAATGTATGTTACCTTTAGTTATTACATGCACATGGACAAGTTTATTGAAAGAAAGTCTGTTCTATTTTTTATGATTACACAAGTTAAAAGTGAATAAAAAAAGGATTGCGCT
Organism: Calotriton arnoldi; assembly: GCA_963921515.1. Lineage (NCBI taxonomy): Eukaryota > Metazoa > Chordata > Amphibia > Caudata > Salamandridae > Calotriton > Calotriton arnoldi. Next base: position 558,393 of record CAWUFW010002625.1, read on the forward strand.
TCAGTTAGGATTCCTTATTTCTGACTCTTGCCCACGTAGATATTCATTAAAGATCCCTAAATCTCCGACAAAACAGCAACGTAGTCTTGTGAAATCTTAGTGTGTATTTTCTGAAAACATGATTGGCCAGATTGGTAAACATGATCCCTAACCAACGTTGGTGACGTATTTGCTTAATACTTGGGATCGTGGCATTCAACAATTTTGGAGAAGATAAGGCCACATGCATCAAAGTTAGGAATTGCGATTCCTAAATTTCGATTTTTAAGAAATCGCAATTTAGGAATCGCAATTCCTTATGCATGTAGGGATCGCAAAAAAAATTGCAATTCCTACACATTCCTTATTTGCGACTTGCAAATTGCGAATCGCAAATAAGGAATTGCTTCCCATTCCTTCCTATGGGCCTAGAAGCCCACAGGAATCAATAGAATTGCATGCGCAATTTGCGAGTACCAAATAGGTACTCGCAAATTGCGCATGCAATTTCAAGGGTGCCAAAAGGACACCGTGATGCACCCCTGAAATTGCAATTTAAAAACATGTTGCACACACACATGCCCCAAGGGCATGTATGTGTGCAACATAGAACTTTGAAAAATGCACTTTTGTGCATTTTTCAAAGTTCTAGAAATTACCATCAACTTTGAGTTGATGGTAATTTGTGTTTCTTAAATGCGAAATCGCAATTTTTGTTGTTGTTGCATTGCATTTAGGGATTTGCAATTTGCGATTCCCTAAATGCAATCGTAATTTAAGTAATCGCAAATTTAGCGATTACTTAGATAGCGTTTTTGCATTTGGGATGATGCATCCCAAAAGCAAAAATTACTGATCGCAAAGGGGCAGATTCTGTGAATCTGCCCTTTGCGACCTAATTTCCAATGATGCATGTGCCCCATTGTTCTTGGACTAAAGGCAAAACAAAAATATGCATGAATATGCAGGTAACCTGAGTCTCCCGTTTGTTGATATGTTTTTATATTTGTATGCATTGAAAGATCTGATGCTTTTAAACAAAAATGCCCTAGTTTTTGATATTCTTTAATCAAAACAAATCTGCCGAGATGGTACAATGTGTAAGGTTATGATGTATCACAAACATTTTTGGATGACTGTAACACATTACGCTGAAAGAGTAGTAGTACATATCATTAGAGTTGAACAGACTGGAAAAAGATACTATGGGCTACATTTGGTGCAACATTTGCAGAATCTTTTTGTAATTTGAATTAATGTTTTTTTAATTACCTTTCAGGCTCAGTATATTTTCTTGCATCAGTGTGCTTTGGACATGATTAATGCACAAAAGCAGGCCGCTGATTCTATTGTATATGAGATCCCAGATTCAACCTCCATCTATGAGAACATACCATCGCGTTTAACCTCCAGGAACATGGCCAGATCTGCCTACCGATGAAGGACACCTTCTTAAAACCTTTTAGTGCATCAATTGGCTCTTTACAAATGTCAACATTTGGTCACAGAATAGAGAAATGCAGCTGCATGCTTTTACGGGAAATGTTTTTTTTAAATTTAATATAAGTATTATCTTTGATTTAAAAGGCACAACACGCCATTATACTTTGCTCCATATGACTGTGATAATAAATGTAATCAATGATAATGTAATTGAAATGTGCATTTCTTGAATCTGTGGGCTGGTTCATTACTGAGCACACACTGTATCCCAGTTAATTCAATGAAACATATGTACATTCTGTAGAAAGTACAGTCTATTCTGTAATTAAGACTTTGTTTTTAATGTATTCTGGATTGACGATTTGAATGGAGTCTTGGCTTTTGCATACTTTTCCCTTGGAATAGGAAAGTACAGGACACATTTCAACATGGTATCATATGCAATGTTAATTGTCTTCAAATGCAAACTGTATACGCACATTGTAAGTGGTCACCTGGCTCACGCACCCATTGAATTAACCAGAATTTGGCTACCGAATTAGCCTTGCTAAATTTATTTGAATCAGAGCTGAGCAGTAATTGTTTTTGGATTATCAGCATCTTCTGGTAATTTCGTTGCATACAAAGAAGAGATCCTCTGAATATTTAACATATGGCTTTTGAAAAAGCCTTTCCAGTTATGTGGCCTAATTAATCAAGAGATGCAGTTTTTCCAATTTTTCTGTGAACGAATAATATCCAACTTCATATTTTAAAACTGTGTTTATAAGTACATTTTTGTGGTTGGATGTAAGCCGTGGTAATAAATGTCAAAAGAAGACCTTAGCCAAACTCTGGCGTCCAGAATGCTGTTGTGATATATGTGGTGGTGTTTAATATATGGATTGTATGCTATTGTTTAGATAGTCAAGGCAATTCCAAGTCACATTTCATACTCTTCTGTTCTGAAGGGATAAATGCTCAGGGAATTCACATGTAGAGACGGTCTTCCTTTCATATCAACGCACTTTGAACAGTTTGCATTTACTTTCAGAACTGTGAATTTCATAGAAACTTCACACAAGCAAGTCGAAAAGAAAGAAAACAGGAGAGGCTCGCACAGTTGCCAGGAAACAAAAATTTACTTTCACTATTCAAATTGCCTTTCTGAAATATCGTCACATGACTGGCACGCAGAGGTGATAAATGCTTCCCTTTCAGATGTAAGATAATTAATTAAAAGCTCAAAACTGAGGAATTTGAAGACTCTATGTCGAAGATCTGAAAAATGTAACTTTGGAGATTTTCTTGAATCTGAGAATATCAGCATAAAATAATTCACAATTCTGTTCTGCATGCCCTTAAGTTGAACATAAACCATAAAGAAATCTAGTGAAAGTACAGAATTGTTGTATGAATGCCTTTCAATGTAGTTCTGCTGTTACATTGTTGTAGTAATATGTGGTAGTGTCATAACATCATGCCTACACAACAACGGACCCAAATACCTCAACGACAGAATCAACTTCCACGTACCCAAAAGAAACCTCCGATCTTCCAACCTCGCACTGGCCGAAACCCCGCGCTTCCACAGAGCCAAAGCAGGCGGAAGATCCTTCTCTCACATTGCAGCCAAGACCTGGAACGAGCTACCGGCAGACATCAGACGCGCCCCCTCCCTGAACACCTTCAGGAAGACCCTCAAGACCTGGCTCTTCGGCTAAACAGATCTGCGGACCCCCCCCCCTCAGCGCCTTGAGACCCTCACGGGTGAGTAGCGCACTTACAAATCCCTGATTGATTGATCGTTCGGAATGAACTAATTGTGATGAAAACGGTGATGGTGAGGATGACGGCGATTGATGTGTTTGCCCCAAATGGATCTTATGGCTGAATCAGAATATCTACCCAGAAAAGTTGCCAGAATGGAGGTGGTATGGTGACTATGTTACACAGAGGACAGACACTCACTCAGATGTTGAGGGGTTTTGTACAAGCAAGAGAGTCATCTCTACTGGCTCCAGGTGCATTTTAGACTTTGGCATATTTTGTCCATACTGTGTTCCTTGTTAAATGTACAATATGTTCAAGTTTACTTCTGAATACTCTGAATGATGTATACCTGGTCTTGGAGTTACTTAAGTCCATTGAAATAATGAATAAAGCAAGATTGGAAACCCACTGTTGCATTGTGAAATGAGAAAGAGAGAGAGCGAGAGAGAGTGTGTGTGTGTGTGTGTGTGTGTGTGTGTGTGCGTGTGTGTGTGTGGGTTTGTGTTACCATCCTTGTGGGGACTTGGGTGTGATAACACACTCACGCTGTGGGGACTTGATTGCACTGTGGGGACCTGAACCCAGGTCCCCACAAGGCAGTTTCTTCTAAATGATAAAAAATGACTTCAGGAACATCTGTGTAAATTTTTACAACTTTTTTAAAAATTGCCTTGTGGGGACCTGTGTTTTGTAAAGTGTGTTTATATTTTTGCTCAGCATGCCCCTGTAGACAGGAGGCGGTACTGCAGTCTTAAACACACTTTGCATTTAAACACACTTTTCTCACTAGAAACACATGCTAGCAGCAGAAAGCACACATATTTCAAAGGAAAAAATGCACACCCCAATGTTAAAACCTATTTTAATGCATATTCACCTTTTTTTCTAAATATCACAGTGAAACTTTATTTACATTAAGCTGTTGAATTTAGATGATTTGTTTCTGAAAAATATTAGTTGTTTTGTAAACATTGATAAAAGCATTTTAAGGCTCCCAGTTTTCCGCTTTTACTGTTTTTTTTGCAGATAAATACAGACAGAAAATGATGTGTTTCCTGTGTGTATTTATTTTTACAACTTCATTTATTCTCAAAACAGGTTTAAAACAAAACCATAGTTAAAGTAAAAGACCAATAGAAAAAAATAAACCACATAGAGCAACTGTAACTTAACAGAACGTGAAAGGTTTAAAAATAACAGGCCCTTATTGTGCAGCTTATTTTTCATACAGTGTAAATGACTGACCTATGCCTCTCAATATATTCTGTTATTTTATGTGTGCTAACATTTAGTTTGAAACTATGTGGTTCTTCCGATTCTTTTTAAAAGAATCCCTGAGGCACTGGCCAGTGTTCCTGTGCAAAGCAAAATAAAAGCGCGTCCGGACATTTCCTTGGCCAGCCAAAGATGTGCAAATGCAGATATCTGCATAACAAGGCTCCAAGTAGCCAACCTTGGTGATGACAGCTCCAGGCCGTGACTGTTAGAGACAGGGGGATGGGCTCTCTTGCATCCTAATGCACACACCTTAGTGAAGTGAGCAGGAAGCCAGGACTAAACAGCAGCAGGTGCGACTCGCCTGAAAGGCTGAAGGCTGAAGATCTGACAAAGCGTGTTTGAGACTGTGCTCACAGCTTGAACTTGACAAAAGTATCGTTTTTAAGTGCAGCAAATGCAGAGCAACATTAATCCTATGCAGGCTAGAGCAGCTGACTTTGGACATTAGATAAAATCGGGGAAATCACTTAATCTCACTCTGCTTTAGAAAAAAATAAATCAGTGCATCGATGTAATGCCCTTTGGTCAGGTTTGCACTATAGCCAAGGCAACCTCACTAGTTAATGAGAGCTAAGCACCCTGTACCAATGCGTATATTAAGCAGAACAGCAGAGTGACTTCACCTGCACAAGCACAGAAAGTTTAATGCTTGTTTTGTTTTATTAAGGAAAACCCCTTTAAATTCATATTTTTGCTTCTAATCATAATTTTTTCCTTGAACATTTCAAAGTCATCACCATCTTCTCTTTGGGTCTTATTGAAGTGGGATGCGCTTCTGAAAATCAATCAACCTCCTATTTGCAAAAAGCATCAGCTATTTCTAAACAAGCATTGGTCTGGCCTACGGGGGTCGTTTGGCTTTGCCAATAGTTTTTAGCCATGTTGCAAAAGGCTGAAAGTATAGGAAAAAAGCTTTATGAGAAACCTAGCGTTGACTGCGTTATAGCTTTTTTTTACTTGCAGCTGTGCTGCAGTGTAGCCAGGGCTGCTGTATAATTTGTACTATACCTTCCCTTCAGATGTATAGTCTGGGGCGCATAGCGCACTCCTGACCTTTTAATGTGGCCCCCTGTTCAATTCGGGCAAGCATTTATATACAAATTAATTGATGTGAAAGAAAGCAAGTAACTAGGGAGTCCTGCACTGTTAACTTTTAGGCCACCTTCATTTTTAAAGCCATTGTGGAACAAACGTATAAAAAAAATATGAAAAAGTGTCCTAAAAATCTCAAAAATGTATGTTATTCACATGCTAGTATTTTCAGGAACAGTTTTGACGCATGAATTTTGAAAAAGGAAGTACCCCCATAGTTCCTCGCTCTCTCTTTGTTTATACTCATTACAGGATACAGTCAGGGCTTTAAGTTGGATAGGTCCTGCGATAGTTCAGACCCAACAATAATTAAAAAATTACTTTGAAATGTGCCCCTACAGGGCCCTATATTCATGTCCTAAACAAGCAAAAACACTGATCGACTTCTCAGCAATTACTGTAAAAATTGTGTGTAGTGCATACTGGCATTTGAGTCACCTCTCGGTGTCTGGGTGAGATCAGGGTGTGAATTGCAGTTCACAATGGGGCACAATTGAGAGGTCTGGAGTTGAGGCTGAAGCCACCTCATGTCAGTGGGTCATAAGGGTGTTCATATTTCATGTCTATGAAATCAATAGCATCTCTGCAGAGTGCCCAGAGCAATGGTCATGTATGTTCCAATTGTAATTGCCATTTTATGAGAAAGTGGGTGAAGGGGGTGTACAGAACTGTGAAACATCGACAGTACCAAAAGAAAATAAAACACTGTGTTTACAAGTGAAGAGAGAGAGGAAAGGAGGCATGGTGTATGACAGGTAACACAAGGGAGTGCATGCATGGCAGCATAAAAAGGCAGAGATGTGTGAGATATTATGATGGACTATTTCAAAAAGATATGGCAAGAAAAAGGGTGTGCGTGCCTACCAGAATGACAGATTGTACAGAAAGGTGGTGTTGAGGGGAGAAAAGGAGTGACTGAGAGACTCCGAAGACCACTAGATAGAATTTAGTAATGGTTAATTCACAATCTCTTATTTTCAGATTTCAGAATTGAAACATGTTCAATTCTCATTATTTTCAGCATTAAAACACAAATAGGTTAGGCTTGTTTTAGGCATATGTCAGTCCAAGTTATTATTTGTCTGGCTGGAGCATAATTAAGCTGGTTTCACCACAATATGTAGTAAGTATTGTAACCTGGCCTAAACATGTCTCCATGGCCTTGAGCCACCTTCTGCTCATGGATGGACTCCATAGAGTGGCCTACTGGTGCTGTAAAAGCGCCTCTATTGGTCAGGTTTCTGGTTTGGTACCAAGACCGACTCAACCATATCCCTTTTAGGGGGCAACTTCTCTTGTGCTGCCATGCAAACTTTGGATCTGGTGTCCATAAAGAATAATCAACATCAAAGCCACTAGTATTCAAATCACCAACAAAGACAAGGTCTCTCCTAAAAAGCACTACAGATGATTTAAATAACACTCACCTTTGTATACCGCTTTATGTGGGGGTGTGTTTATAACGCGGCTATGAGAAGTTTAAACCACACTCTCAGGGCACTTGTTCACAAAATGAAAACTTTGGTCTTTAGATGACCCCGCAAACAACATCCATCCACAGGTTGGCACTGTAAGCTAGGGCCCTATCTAGCAGTCCACTAGGAGTGCATCTTGAGGACTCAACAAGAGGTGCAGAAAGCAAAATAAAAATGTTACTATACCAACTGATGAGTAATGGTAAAGATACATTACAGGTGGAGTGTCTAAAAGGCTAATAGGACTGTGTCAAGAGTCAATCACATGTCAGGGAATACTCCAATGATATCATCCAGCATGTGGCTGAATAAGTCCCAACTCATCCCCACTTTCATGCATAACAACTTCATATAAAATCAACCTATTTCTAAGAGCATTTAAAGTAATTCCCTTGTGTGCTTTTTCCTCACACCCTAACATTTCTTTTAAATAATTATTAGAGAGAAACAATATGTCTGATGTAAAATCTTGTTTAAATCCATTTGTATTTTAAGCAAAGATACTGGCCCAGAATGCATTAAAATGCACTCTTCACTGGTTTCCACAAAATTCTTCAAGGAGTACTCATTCCCCATACCTCCAAACCATATTTTGATTTGATCAATATTTCTTGTCCACAGTGTTTTGAAAACTTTATTAGTCATTCATGTTTCCAAGAGCTCTCAAAGCTAACTTCTAACCCTGTGTAAAAATGTATTTAAATACTCTCAACTTTTGACAAGTAACACAGCAGTATCAATTAAAGTGAAACATTTGAAATGGATGGTCAAAAACATTTGGGAGACAACCAAGAATTAGATCCTACAAATAGTCTTTCACCAGGGTCCCACAAACCCTTCTGAGTAGTCTGCTAAGTGGATAGATTTGAATTCACTACGGAGGAAATCTGATGCTATCAGATCCATCACCCATTCGCAAACTGTTAGTATGGTATGTCACAATACTCCACTGCAACCAAAGAGAGAGAATGCAAGCTCCCATTAGAAGGTAGTTTAAAGTCGAAGACAGGAAAATGGGTCCTGGGCATGGCCACAGATCGACCCACTAGATTGAACATTACTAAACATATGTTACTTTCGTTTCTTAGACATGTATATTTTAGAAAGATTTTGTCAGAGTCCAAACAGCGATCTCAAAATAATGTTGTTAATCTTACCAGCTTCCCCCATGTACCTTCATGGCCCAGCCAGGCTTCCTTCCTAGATGTAGAGTCCTGGAGTCGTGCCTGATGCAGCATGCGGGATTACCGTGCTGTACGATTCCTGTGGTGGACTTTTTTCCGATGGCAGATTCTCTACTGGCAGCCAATCCCCAAGGTGCATATGAACTGATCCAGAAGAGAATATACACTATAGGGCAGATTTTAAAAAATACATGCAATGCAGCACAGCACCCAAAGAGGCTGCACTATGTTCCGTGACAGGGAGGGAGCAGGAGAGCGCCATATCTCCTATATGGCTCTTTCCTCCCCTCTCCTTAGTGCCGGCGCTGATTTCCGCTGCTGAGCACCACGCACACACCTTAGCAACATAGCGCTAGGGTGCGTGCATGAGTCTAGCATAGGTTTTATACAGGAAGGGTACCCTTCCTGTACCAAATACCATGCCTAAAGAAGTTTGAAAGTTTTTCCCACTTTGTATGTGTGTTGCACAGTGCATCATGTATGCAAAGTCAGAAAAGAAAGAAGAAATAAAAACATTTCTCGTGTTAGTGCCTCCTTTGAAGTGGTGTTAACTTTTGGCGCAAAACCCTGTCTACAATTATTGGTAGATAGGGTTTTGCATCAAAAGGCATGGGTGATTGTATGGGAATGCCCATGTAGCACCCATGTAACGCCCCATTGGCGCTAAGTAAAGCAAAGCAGTGCTTCACACTGATTTGCAACACTTTTAGGGTACTTTCCAGCACATAAAAAGTTTTGCGGAGAAAAGAAAATCCCCCTCCCCCAAATTTTTTGTGTTGGTTAGCGTCACTTTTGTGATGGTAATCCAGCCCAAAATGTTTGAAAATGTACCTCAATGGAGCAATTTTTTTTTAAATATACGCAAAGCAGCACCCATAGAGGCTGTGCTGCGTGACAGGGAAGAAGCAGGAGAGCACCATATCTTCAGAGATATGGCTCTCTTCCCCTCTCCCTAGCGCTGGTGCTGATTTCAGCTGCTGAGCACCACGCACATACCTTAGCGCCACAGCGCTACGGTGTGCGCATGTGTCTAGCACAGGTTTTGTATAGGAAGGGTATCCTTCCTGTACAAAATACCATGCATAGAGAAGTTTAAAGGCTTTTCCCGCTTTGTAGGTGTGCTGCACAGTACAGCACGTATACAAAGTCAGAAAAGAAAGGAGAAATTAAAAAACTCCTCCTGTTAACGCCTCCTTTGAAGTGGCGTTAGCTTCTGGCGCAAACCTCTGTGTACAATTCTTTGTAGATAGGGTTTTGCGTCAAAAGACATGGGTGTTTACATGGGAATGCCAATGTACCACCCATGTAAGGTCTCCTTGGAGCTAAGTATCGCAAAGCAGTGCGTTGCACTTCTTTTGCTACTTTTAGTGTACTTTCCAGCGCAAAACAAGTTTTGCACTGGAAAGTAAATTTCCCAAAAACATTTTGTGCTGGTTAGTGTCACTTTTGTGATGCTAACCCAGTGCAAAATGTTTGAAAATCTAGCATGCAAAGTCAGAAAAGAAAGGAGAAATATAAACATTTCTCTTGTTAGGGCCTCTCTTGAAGTGGCGTTAACCTTTGTCGCAAAACACTGTCTACAATTCTTTGTAGATAGGGTTTTGCGTCAAGACATGGGTGGTTGTACAGGAACGCCCATGTACCACCCATGTAACGCCCCCTTGGCGCTAAGTAACGCAAAGCAGTGTTTAACGCTGCTTTGCACTACTCTTAGGTTATTTTCATAGAAAGTAAATTAGAAAAAAACATTTTGTGCTGGTTAGCATCACTTTTGTGACGCTAGCCCAGCACAAAATGTTTGAAAATCTATCCCCAAGTGTCCTTGCAACACAAAAGATGAGCAAACCACTTTTTAAAAGTGCAGACAAAAACGAATGTAGTGATAGCAATGATACACTGGCCTCTAACAGAGAAAAATCACCATTTAAACAGAGTTTTTGTTTATTTGAATTTCAATCGTGCAATGTAACTGTAGCAATTTAAGAAACAACTTGTACAAAACCAAAGTTAAAGATAAAAAGCTATTGAAAAAATAACCAACACATCAAAGAACTGTAAATTTACAAACTGAGCAAGGCTTAAAAATATCAGACCCTTCCTGTGCAGCGTTTTTATTATTCCCCGCAAATGATTGACCTGTGGCAATAAATATATTTCCTGATATTCGAGTGTGTGCTGACATTTAGTTTAAAAGTACGTGGTTCTTTCGAATCCTGTTAAAAGAATTCCAAAGGCTCTGCCCAGCCTTCCCGTGCAAAGAAAAAAGAAAGGGCGCCAGGACGTTTCCATGGTCAGCCAAAGATGTGCAAATTCACACATCTGCATAACAAAGCGCATGTAATCAACTTTGCTGATACCTGCTGGCCGTGACTGTCGAAGATGGGGGGGATGGGCCCTCCTGCAGCCTAATACATCCACCTTGGCCATGTGAGCAGACGGAGCAGGAGGTCAGGAGCAAGTAGCAGTAGGTGCGACTCGCTGAAAGGCCGAAGAGCTTGTCAAAGCTTTTTCTGTCTCTGCTCACAGCAAAGATGCGTGTCTGTGACGACAGCAAACACGTTTGTCCAAGCCCACGAAAAACATGTTAAAAGTATTTTTTTCAAGTGCAGTAAATGGTGAGCAGTAGCATTCATATAAAAGATACAGCAGCCTTCTTTGGACATTAGAATCCAGGTTCGAGTCCCAGTGTTTTCTAAACCTCCCGTGATTATGGGCAAATCATTTATTCTCCCTGGTGCCTTAGGTGAAAAAACACAGCCCAGAGATGTAATGCCCTAGGGTCAAGTTCGCGCTAGAAAATAAAAATGCCAATAGCTGAGGCACCCTCGTGATTTAATAAGTGCTAAGCACCTTGTACAACTGCATTTATTGAACGGAACAGCACAGTGACTTCACATGCACAGGCGTGCAGGAAGTTTAACACTAATGCCTGTTTTGTTCTATTAGAAAGCACCAATGCTTTATTTCGTTTTAAATTCATATTGCAGCTTCTAGCCATTATTTTTCCTTGAGCATTTCTAAATCCTCACCATCTTCATTTTTGGGTCTTTTTGATGATGCAATTTTTAAATGAATCAACCTCCTACTTACAAAAAGTCTCTGCTATTTCAAACGAGCATTGGCATAGACAATAGGTCTCACCATTGGGACCTTATAAGTGTCTAGCCAGAGCCTTTGGCTTTGCCAATGTCTTTAAGCTATGTTTTTAGAGTAGCATAGCTGCTGTGCAGCATGTTGAAAAGTTATTATAAAAAAGTGTTATGGGGGCATGGCCAAGATGGCGGAGTGAGTGGACGTGCTTTCCTCGCGTTCCGTCCCCGTCCGTAAAAGCACCCGAAACCACACCCCGCCCCCTGGCTAGATACACAGCAGGGGGCCCGTTTAAGTGCCTCGGGGAGGGCCCGGTACGTCCGGGAGCTGATCGGTGCCTGAGTGACGTCTGCCTGATGGAGCCAAAAGATCCAGCCTGTGGCGTGAGCAGGCTACTGCTGGGCGAGCACCTTGGAGGGCTGGGGTCGGCTCCCCTGTGACTGGCAAGCTCCGGCGTAGGAGCCGCTGGGGAGTTCCAAGGCCTGCCCTCAACTGAGCTCTGGGTCTGGGCCGCACCTGGAAAGTGTTGCGGGTGTGCACCGGCGGTTTGAGGATGGGCTCGCTCCGCCCTCGACGTCGGTCTGGGAGGCCCTACGTAGGGAGGCTCAACGTTGACAAATGGATTTCCCCAGGCCACTGATTATGGTGGAGCTTCGTTGGGCCCGCTCCTTGCCCAGGGTCAACCTTTGTGACCCGTGCCGCCTGTGGTGAGTTTGCTCAGCTTACGTTCAGATCTACTCCCCGGCCTTCCCCCCACCCCCACCCCCTCGGAGCTGCATCCCACTGGCCGCCCTCACTACCCCCGCGACAGCATCTCCTGGTCCCCGGTGGAGGATCTGCGGGCCAAGTGTGGCAACGCTGGTTTCTGTTCCTGACTGGGGGGGGAATAGCACTGGCCTGAGGGCACCCCTGCTGTCTGCATGACCCTCTGGAGTCCCTTGGCGGCTTGATAAAAGCATAAGAGCCCTACCTTCTGAAGGGGCCTGTCTCTGGAAGTCAGGCCCGTCCTGTGTGCGCCTCGGGCAGTGGACCGCCCTGCCTCCTCCGACTCTATGCCTCATGCCCTGGCCACTCCCCCCCTGCGGCCTGACTTCTTCAACGCTTTGTGGGCTTCGGGGGAGGCCATCAGCTATTGCACGTTCTCCGCTGGAATCGGACCACCCCAGGGGTCATAGTCCTAAGTCTCCCCAGGCCATAGGGGGGCGTCGATCTTGCTGGCTTGCCACATGGGTCTCGTCGGGGAACAGGATCGCTGGTTTGTCTCTGTAGCAGGTGCCTCCACGCTCTCATCGCCTCGGCTGGCGCCCGCTGGGAGCAACACTCAGAGCCCCCACCTAGTTTTCGATTTTGCACTTCCTGTGTGTGATGTGACCAGAGGGAAGGACATTGCTAGGCATTCTGACGCCCCAAGGCCACTTCCGTGTAGAGTGTGCTGGCCGTGAGTTCAGCAGTTCCCTCTGGGATCCCGCATTTTTAGGCCCCTGGGCTTAAGATAAGGGTAATGCACACAAACAAGAAGGGGAGAGGGAACGGAACTCACCTACTCCAGTCCCCCTATCTAATACTTTTATACACCAAAAGGAGTAGGGAGAGAATCGCGGTGTGGTGATTCAGTGGTGGTATGTGCTGTGTGCCCTAATACTGCCCTCACTCACACTAGTGTGTGACATGCTCCATCATAGGGATGCTTACAATACACCCCGGCGCAGACAATTCCTGGGGTGGACTTTCACTACCGGCGTTCCCAGTCACTATTGAAAGCATTATTTTTCTCTCTTTTGTGTTGTGTTTGTCTTCCCCCACCCTATTGCTCCACCCCAGGCATTGGCTATGCCGGGGTGTATTGTAAGCAGCCCTATGATGAAGCATGTCACACACTAGTGTGAGTAAGGGCAGTATTAGGACACACAGCACATACCACCACTGAATCACCACACCGCGATTCTCTCCCTACTCTTTTTGGTGCTTAAGATAAGGGTGCCATGGTTACAACGAAAGGCAAGAAAGACAGATATGTTAAAGATATGCTACTTAAGAACACAATGGATCCGCAGTAAGAAAAACCACCCACGGAGGACTCCAAGCACTTGGTGGTTGCGACAACCCTGAGAGCTCAGTGACCCGTGAATTTCTGGAGGCGCTTTTCGTCTCTCTGCATGAAGACCTACAAACGGTTAAAAAAGATCTTACTGCGGAGCTCAGGAAAGTGCGCAGAGACATCGATGAGGTGGGGGAGAGAGTGGTGGCACTGGAGGAGAGCTCCCTATCTAGGGGCGTAGAAGTCGAGGACCTACAGCAGGCAATCATTCACTTGCAGGACCATCAATTAGATCTCCAGGCCCATGCTGAGGACCTGGAAAACAGATCAAGAAGGAATAACATTTGCATGAGGGGGGTCCCTACGGGTGCAGAAGGCACGGACCTCGAGGGCTACCTCCAGGCCCTATTCAGAAACATCCTAGGAGACAACGCACCAACCAGCACCAAAGTAGACCGTTGTCACAGAGTAGGCCTCCCCAGAGCATTACCTCACCCACCTGCGGATATCTCAGTTTGTATCTGTAACTTCACTGAGAATGACGCGATCCTCAGGGCTGCCAGATCTGATCAGATGACACAATTCTGCGGACACTCACTCCAGCTATACCAGGACCTGGTGGCTTCTACCCTTCTGAAGCGGAAATAATTCCAGCCTGTCACTGGTCACCTTCGCTCTCAAGGCATCTCATACTTCTGGGGCTACCCTTTTCGCCTCGTCTTCCGGTTGAATGGCAAATCCTACCAGTTGCATTCCCTCACGGAGGCCTGTAAGATTCTCAACCTCGAAATTCCTGACTCAGACTCCCAACATCCCTTAAAAGATGAGAAAATCCAGGGAAGGAGCAACCGGGGCCTCAGGCGGGGCCCAAGACCTATGCCCCACCGCCCATACTCGGCCACCATGGCCAGGGAACGTTCTGAAGTTCTGCGTTCCCTCTCCAGCGAGAGCAAGCCTGATGGTGACGCCCCCTCACAAGGTACAGTGCATTGGCAAAAGGGATGCTTTCATATGGGTGGGGGCAGGAGTGCAAATCTACTTTATTTCAAAGTTGGCTCACTGTGCCTTGGTAACCCCCAAGGACCCGGACTTCCAAGTCTCAAAAGACTTTCTGGACAATATGTTTATTCTTATTTTTCATGTTATGTTGTGGTTCTGGGGTTTTGTTAGCAGGATCCCCTTCCGACTGACTACAGGTGGACGAGACGGCATGCCACCGAGCAACTATGGCCTTCCTACTTGTCTGGTCCCTATACATTGCACATCTATCCTTTCACGTCCCCAGACTACATTTGTTTGGTCCTCTCCACACCTCAGAACATGGGGATAAAATTACTTATTCTCAATGTAAAAGGCCTTAACAACACTACTAAGAGGGTAGCGATTCTGTCTTTTTTAGAACACGCACAAGGAGATATCTGTTTGCTTCAGGAGACACATCTGCTCGCACATGACACTTTCAGAATGCACTCTAGGAGATTCCCTCACCAATTCTGGTCGTCGGGAAGGGGAAGAGAGGGAGAGTGGCAATGCTGTTCTCCAGATGCTTCCAAGGGGCGATCCTGGGTAGATTAAGGGCTGTTTGCTAGCTGTCCGGGTTCAAATAGGCACATTCCACTTAACGATAACCTCACTGTACGCTCCCAACGAACAACAGGAGGCCTTTGTCACTGATGCTCTCGCCAAGGTCTTACAGTCCCCAGACCAGGCCGTCTTGGTGGGAGGAGATTTTAACATAGTCATGGACGGGGAGTTGGACCACTCGGGGCACAGGACAGGACACTTGGGGGCTCTCTCTCCCGAGGGGCTGGCCTGACTAGCAGACTTCAGGCTATGAGATGTATGGCTTTTATGATACCTCGATGAACGGGACTACACGTTCTACTCAGCGGCGCACAAAACCTATGCACGCTTAGATCATTTCCTAGCTTCTCCCTCCGCTATCCAACACTTTTCCTACTATTGCACTCAGTGGAGTGGGAATAGTACATTTTACCCCTCTGCTATCCAACACTTTCCCTACTCTTTAAATCACTGGAGTGGGAATAGTAAATTTTACCCCTCCGCTATCCAACACTTTCCCTACTGTTGCACTCACTGGAGTTGGAATAGTACATTTTACCCCTCTGCTATCCAACACTTTCTCTACTGTTGCACTCACTGGAGGGGGAATAGTAATTTTTGCCCCTCTGCTATCCAACACTTTCCCTACTGTTGCACTCACTGAAGTGGGAATAGTTATTTTTACCCCTCCGCTATCCAACACTTTCCTTACTGTTGCACTGACTGTATTGTGAAATTTAAGTTTCAATATTTTTTAATAGTTTCATGTTTTAATTTATTATAGATTTTCATTTATTTATATTTTAAATTGATATATATTTTTATTTTTCATATAATTTTAAACTTTTAACATAAATTAAAAATAATAGTTTATCAATAGTTTTAAAGTAAATATGTATAAATAATTATGTTTGTGTGTGTATCTTTTTTATTAAGTTTATTTGTTATATTTTATTACAATGTATATTAAATGCATTTTATTTTGTTAACATAAATTTAATTTTTAATATATTTAATATATATTATTTTATTTTATATTTATATAAAAGTCGATATTTTATACATCTATATTTTTACATCCATATTTTTAGTCGATATTTTTGTACTTACCTGTTTAAGTATAGGAGTCGATATTTTTATTGTCTATATTTTTTACTCGATATTTTTTACATTGATATTTATTACATTGATGTTGTGTCAGTGAACTTCAAATGACATACCTGACTAAATCATCTACATTACTAATGCACCCACCACACCCCATAGAACCTTTCATACACCCACTCCCACTTAACCGTTTACAAACCCATTCATGGACCCATACCAGTACTTACATACCCGCTCACTAATTCATAGATCTACACACAAATCCACTCACCCATACAGCCACTCATACACCCACTCACTCACTAATACAGCGATTGACATATCCACTCATACACCGATACAGCCCTTCACACACTGAGTCAGTCACCCATAGAGCTACTTACTCACCTACTCACTCACCCATAGAGTCAATCACACAGCCACTTACTCTCCCGTACAGTCACACACACATACCCACTTACTTACTCATACAGATACTAACACGTACTCACTCACCTATACAGTCACTGACACAAGCACACACTCTCCCATATAGCAACTCTCACATTCAGTCACTCATATACTCCATCACTCACCCATGCTGTCTTTCACATACCCACTTACTCACCCATATACCACTGACAAATCTACTAACACATACAGCCTCTCACATACTCACTCACTAACCCATATAGTCACTGAATCACCCACTCACTCTTCCATACAGGCAGTCACCCCCTCACCCACCCAAACAGGCAGTCAGACACCCATACAGTTACTCACCCATACAGCTACTCACACACTGCATCACTCACCTATATAGCCTCTCACATACCCACTCGCTCACCCATACACCACTGACACAGCCACATACACAGTCATTCACTCAACCATACAGCAACTCACACACCCACTCATACACCAGTACAACCACTCACTCACCCATACAACCACTCACACACCTATAGAGCCACTAAACAGCAACTCACACATGGATACACATAGGCACTCATATAATGTGTTACAAATAGTATCACTCATTAGTAGTACATAAAGTTTACTAATTTAACATTTATAGTATCTTACTATATATTTTTAACACTCAGAAATCTTTAGAAAACACTCACAATCACTGGTTGATGTCATCAGTGTCATCAGTGATGTAATTTGAGATGTCATCAGTGATGTCACTGACTGTCATGAATGATGTAATATGTGAGGTCTAAGCAGTTTCTTGCGGGGCGCAAGTTTTAGTTGGCTCAGGTAACTATAACTGCTAAATTTCTATGGTTTTGTAAGGGTGAAATCTGAGCCTAACTATACCATACCTATAACCTTTTTTCCAGTGAAAATATATATATATATATATATATATACACAATATATAAAAAGTTAAACAAAATTCCATATTAACAAAAACACATTTGATTAAATGAAAAAAATGTTTGAAAATATAAATTGTAAATAAAAAATATTTTATATATTTTAGAATTAAATATAAACATAAAAAGATATATAATTTTATCAATATACCAACAAATAAAAAAAATTAAAAACAAAATTATTAATAAAAGTAGGAAAAGAGTCACACTTGAGAGGAGTTACACTTACTATTCCCACTCCAATGTAAACAAAATCAGGGAAAGCATTGGAGTTTAGAGGAGTTAGATTTGTTAGTCCCTCTCCAATCTAAACAACATCAGGGATAGAACTGGACTTTGGAAGGGTTAGATTTATAGTTCCCACTCCAATTTAAACAACACTAGGGAAAGTATTGGACTTCAGAGGGTTTGATTTACTATTCCCACTCTAGTCTACGCAACAGTAAGAAATTGTTAGACTTCAGAAAGAAAGACCATTCCAAAACAGAATCACCTTTTAATAAAATATTTAAATACCAAACAACATAAAGTAATTAAAGTATATTTAAACAAAAAAATATATACTATATAAATTTGAAGAAAATATAGTTTTTAATACAAAAACACAAAATAAATGCACACATTTAATTTACATAAAAATTAACTAACATTAAAAACAATTATTTATAATTTGATTAACGTTCCGCCTTATTTCTTTATAAACCTAACAACCTGATACTAAATTATAAACTACTAATTAACTTGAAAAAATATAAAGTACAATTTGAAATAAATATATGTTTTAAAAATAGTAAATGATACTAACACCTAAAATTAATATATTTACGTACATATACATAATTACTTAAAAAATAAATATTACAGCTATATTAAAGTAAACTATAATAATTACAACGATATCCTTCTTAACAATATTGCATACAAATAACCTGTTCTTCTTCTTTTGATATTCTGTTCCACAATATTTTTGTAGTGATGATATTTTTGACACAATATTCTTGTCAGTTGATTTTTTTGAATCAATATTTGTGTCATTCAACATATTTATAATGTGCCCATATTGAGACTGTCCCTTTTCCAATGGAAAATGTAGCTGCACAACTTTAACTGATTTTCTCTACTCTGGAAAAAAGGGACTACAGGTCCAATTCTGAAAATAGTGTTTAATACTTTATGTAAAAATGCCCCTTCATGAAAATATGTTTTTGAACATTGTGAAGGACTCCTATCTATAACAGGGGCACATTTTATGGTTTCTTTTCCCACACAAATGACTGGTGCATGCCTATCAAAGTCCCTCATGTCAGTTGCTCATTCTGTTCCTGTGCGTTCACTGTAAATATTTTACTCAAACTGCACAATTTGTGATAAACAGCGAATATTGTGTCATTGTAGGCATAAAGGTGTACTTACGGGAATTTTGCATAACAAAAATAACATGAAATACCTGAAATTACAAGAATTATGTTGCATAATTTACATTTCACCCATGCCTAGTACTAAGCTGCATATGTGCTATGAATGCATTCAAATACAATCAGTTAAAGTAGCCTCAGTGTTAGTCAAGCAGAGCAACTGGTAGGAACTGATGCAAATCCATTCATGTTGCAAAACAGACTGACTGCGGACCAACGGGGAAGTGTGACGAGCAGTAAGGAATCGTGTGGCTGAGACTTTGTTTAGTGATGTAACTTTCAATTAATGACAACAGTAAACACAACCAGTTGAGCATGCAATGTGGGGATCTGTGATCCATGTAAGGGGTTGGTGGTTGGGGCCAAATTGCAGGAGGCAACCGAACAAGGGTTCCTAAAAGAAAATAGCCAGATTTTTGCCTACTCTACTAATAGGTGACCCCCACTGATTTTAATTACTTTCGGCTCATTTGACCCTTCAATGCCTGTAGATTATTCTATGCCATTTTTAGGAGTACCACAAATACCCCTGGAAGTGTTGCCTTCCATTGGGTTGCTCATTTACTACCTCAGAAGGCCCCAATGTTTTTAAATGCCTGTTAATTGTTAGATGTGACATCTCCCACCTTCCCATGCCCCTATAAGGAACATTGACTACAAGAGTAACATGTAATCCAACAGCCACTGAAGCTAAAAATCTCCATTGTCAGAGAAGCTCTGCAATCTCAGCAGCCCTTGTGTGCGTGCTCTCTTCCTTGTGGAGCAGGGGTTGTTTTATATATATTACCTACTGGCGGTCGCCAGTAGGTAGTTATAGTTAGGACCTAGTTTCCATAGGAAAAACGTTTTTTGTTTTCCGAATAACTTTGGCGCCGGTTGACGAATCTTCGCGAATTTTTCAAAAATAGTGATCAGCTCTGGTCAGCTCCTGTCTTGAAAGTTTCGGGGTGATTGGTCAAGCAAGGGCCGAGAAAAAAGGGGGGTCCCAAAACGTGTTTTCCCCATGTATTTTTCCATAAGAAACTTTAGACAAAGCTACAGCCCGAACTGCTGAACGGAATGACACCAAATTTGGCAAAAAGGTAGGTCTTGGTTCAGAAAGAGTCCTTTTTGTTAAATGGTGTAAATCCTTTGAGTAGTTGCTGAGAAATTAGAAAAAGATAAAATATCAATATCTGGGCGGAGCCTAACCACACATCTCATGGTGAGATCTGATTGGCTGTCAGCACTTCATCCTGGAATTGCTGGCAGCCATCTTGGGACCAATATACATGATAGCACCCCACTGAAATGCATTGTAGTGAATAGAAGATTTTGAGGGTCACCAAAAGGAAAACTATAAAGGGTGATAACAGACTTTAGTTACATTGGAATTCATTTGTTGATGGTACCATACTAATTTTAGGAATTGTGGTGTATTCTAAGGTGATTTTACCCTGTGAAAAACCTTCTGCTGGGATATCATGAATCATGTTTGAGAGAAAACTATTTTCTCATGCTTGTCCCATAGAGGTTTGGAAGGTGCTCCAGAAGCTAAAATGAGAGCATATTTTCTGTAAATTCACATTATCTTTCTCAGTCATGTGAGAATGAAGTCTGACATTCTCAGTAAAACATGTACATCCAACAAGGGCAGAGACTGTCAGTTGATTCCTTTGTGTTCTACTGCAGCTTCCCAGAGTGTTCTAAAGAACAACTAGAGCGCTAACAGCCTTACTTATGACAAAAGTATGGCACACCTGAAGCCATCTTGATTGGAATAAACTGGTAACACTTAAAACATTTAATTTAAAAAGGAACAGAATGATGGGGTTCATTTTGTCATAGAAATTATGGTTAGTGCTGTAGAAAGAAAAATTAGGACATGTTTTAAGTGAGATCTCAAATATTTTCCTGTTATATTTCAACAGGAGCAGCCTGTCAGTTGATTCTTTGTGTTCTACTGCAGCTTCGCAGAGTGTTCTAAAGAACAACTAGAGCGCTAACAGTCTTACTTAAGACAAAATTATGGCACACCTGGAGCCATCTTGATTGGAATAAACTGGTAACACTTAAAACATTTAATTTAAAAAGGAACAAAATGAGGGGGTTCATTTTGCCATAGAAATTATGGTTAGAGCTGCAGAAAGAAAAATTAGGGCATGTTTTAAGTGAGATCTCAAATCCTCTTCTATTTCATTAGAAAATTCTGACATGCAAACTGAAACAATCACTTTCAATACCAGCAGTAGACTTCCAGTTAACTCTCTGGTGAGCAGTAGCTTTACTACAGTGATCTAATGAGCACCTAGAGTCCTAACATTCTGAATTTATGGCAAATGTGTGACACATCTGAATGCCTTCTTGATGGAATCAAAGTAAAAAACTGAAAGCATTTCCTACTGAGGAGACTGCAGTAAATGAGGAAATTAGGAAACTTCATAACAAATAAGTCCCCCAAGATGGCCACCAGAGAAAAAAGAGCCCAAATGTAGCAAAAATATCACCCAGATGTAGCCCACATATAGCCCAATGACAGAAGTGTGCAAAACACTTTTTATTTTTGTTTTTTGCAGTTTTATATAGTGCAGACTGGTCAGGTATTGGAGCGTTGCATCTTACTTGGACCCCTTATTGCGTATTTTGCACAAAGTACATGAGATTGATCTAGCGAAACATTGAACTTTACTATTCTGTTAACCTGAAGTTGCTCTGAACCGGGCTTTGTAACACCCATTTTTACCTACTGGTTTTAATTAATTCTCACTGTATTGTATTAAGAAAGAGGATTTACTGTTTTTATGTACACTTTTATGATCTATGTTTCTAAATCAGATCGAATAAAGTTTAATGAATTTAATTTAAGTCTCCCAAGATGGCCACCAGAGAAAAAGGAGCCCAAATGTGGCACAAATATCACCCATATGTAGCCCACGTATAGCCCAATGACAGAAGTGTGGAAAACACTTTTTATCCTTTGTTTTTTTGCAGTTTTAAATAGTGCAGGCTGGTCAGATATTGGAGTGATTTACATGAGCATTGGTTACATCTTACAAGGACAAACTCATTTTGGTTGTAGGCATGGGGAGATTAAGTGATTTGACCAGAATCACAGAATGTCGAGCTGAAGCAGAAACTCCAACTTGGTTCCCCAGTTGCAAAGACTGCAGCTCTGGAAGTAACACCACATTCTCTCCCCTGAGCGTAACATTTAATCAAGTGGTTAACTGGATAAAAACACATTACGATAACAAATAATTTAAAAGTGCTTTGTCGCTATTGGAGAACTCAGAAAATATGTCCTCATTTTAGTTTTTTAGAGCACTAACCATAATTTCTATGCAAATAAAACCCTCCATTTCTATAATTTCTAAAGGAAATGCTTTAGGTATTACAGTTTTGATTACATGAAGATGTCAGGTGTGCCACACTTTTGTAATAAATATAGAATGTTAGCAATCTAGTTGTCTTTTGTCTCTTTCTGCACGTCTCTTGCTACTTTCTGCACCTCTCTTGCCTCTTTCTGCAGCTCACTCTCTTCTTTCTGCACCTCTCTTGCCTCTTTCTGCAGCTCACTCTCTTCTTTCTGCACCTCTCTTGCCTCTTTCTGCACCTCTCTTCTCTCATTCTGCAGCTCACTCTCTTCTATCTGTACCTCTTCTTTCTGCACATCTCTTGCCTCTTTCTGCACATCTCTTGCCTCTTTCTGCACCACTCTTGCCTCTTTCTACACATCTTGCATCTTTCTGCACCTCTCTTGCCTCTTTCTGCACCTCTTTTGCCTCTTTATGCACCTCTTGCCTCTGTCTGCACTTCTCTTGCTTATTTCTGCAGCTCACTCTCTTCTTTCTGCACCTCTTGCCACTTTATGCACCTCTCTTCCTTTTTTCTGCAGTTCACTCTCTTCTTTCTGTACCTCTCTTGCCTCTTTCTGCACCTCTCTTGTCTCTTTCTGCACCTCTCATGCCTCTTTCTGCACCTCTCTTGGTTCTTTCTGCCGCTCACTCTCTTCTTTCTGTACCTCTCTTGCCTCTTTCTGTACCTCTCCTGTCTCTTTCTGCACCTCTCTTGCCTCTTTCTGAACATTTCCTCCTCTTTCTGCACCTCTCTTGCCTCTTGATGCACCTCTCTTGACTCTTTTTGCTCTTCTCTTGCCTCTTTCTGCAGCTCACTTGCTTCTTTCTGTGCCTTTCTTCCTCTATCTGTACCTCTTGACTCTTTCTACACCTCTTACCTCTTTCTGCACCACTCTTGCCTCTTTCAGCACCTCTTGCCTCTTTCTGCACATCTCTTGCCTCTTTCTGCACCAGCCTTGTCTCTTTCTACACCTCTCATGCCTATTTCTGTACCTCTCTTGCCTCCTTCTGTATCTCTCTTGCCTCCTTCTGCAGCTCTCTTGCCTCTTTCTGCATCTCTCTTGCCTCTTTCTGCACCCCTCTTGCCTCTCATCACTTCTCCTGCTTCTTTCTGCACCTTTCTTCCTCTTTTTGCACCTCTCTTGCTTCTTTCGCACCTCTCTTGCTTCTTTCTCTTTCTGCCCATGTCTTACCTATCTAGGTGTAGTTAGAAATTAGCATTTAAAAAACCTTAGAAATTCACTGAAAAAATCACAGGTTTCAGGGACATTATAGTTAGAAATTATCATTTAAAAAACCTTTGAAATTCACTGAAAAAAACATAGGTTTCAGGGACGTTATAGTTAGTTGGACATTTCACTAGTACAAAACCAGAGAAATTTGCCCGTTATAGTTAGTTGAGCTAACTATAACTTGCACCCACAATGCACTGCTAATGACGTCACATATTACATCATTCATGACATGGTCAGTGACATCACTGATGACATCACTGATGACATCTCAAATGACATCACTGATGACATCACTGATGACATCATCCAGTGACTATGTGTTTCTGTAAAGTTTAAATATGTTTTATATATATATATATATATATATATATATATATATATATATGCACTGAAAAAACCATAGGTTTCAGGGACGTTATAGTTTGAAATTATCATTTAAAAAACCTTTGAAATTCACTGAAAAAACCATAGGTTTCAGGGACGTTATAGTTAGTTGGACATTTCACTAGTACAAAACCAGAGAAATTACGCCCCTTATAGTTAGTTGAGCTAACTATAACTCGAGCCCCGCAATGCACTGCTGATGACGTCACATATTACATCATTCATGACATAGTCATTGACATCACTTATGACATCACTGATGACATCTCAAATGACATCACTGATGACATCATCCACGTGATAATCTGATGCACATCCTCACACCCTAATATAAACTTTGATACACCCACTCTAAAATGCAGACTACCATTTTCGAAACCGTAGACACACCAATACCAGTTACTACATACCCACTCACTGATTCCTAGGTCTACACACATGTCCACTCATTCATCTATACAGTTACTCATACATGCAGTCACTCATCAATACAGCACTATCATATGCACTCATACACCTATACAGACACTCACACACTACCACTCACCCTTAGAGTTACTCACACACCTAGTAAGTCATGAGAAGAATCAATCATACTCCCATTTACTCACCTATACAGTTATACACACACCACTTCACTTATTCATACAGTTACTAACGCATACTTACTCTCGTCTACAATCACTGACACAAGCACACACTCATCCATACAGCCACTCTCACAACCACTCACTCTCACATATAGTCATTTATATACTGCAACACTCACATATACTGCCTTTCACATATGTAGTTACTCACACATGTACCACTGAGACATCCATTCACTCACCAACACACCCACATACACACTCACCCATCCATACAGTCCTTCACAGATGCACTCTTGAACCCATACACCCAGTGAATCACCTACTCACACATCTATGCACAGAGTCACACACCCCCACCCACCCACAGAGACACTCAGGCACCCATACAGATACTCAGACAACCAATCAATTACCCATATAGACACTCACATAGCTACTCACCAACCCATGCAGCCGCTTACACACCAACTGACATTCACACAGTTTAGTCACTAACCCATGCATTCAGTAAGACACGATTAATCACTCACTTATAAAGTTAGTCACGCACCTACTAAATCATCTATTCAGACACTTATACACCCACTCATTCTTCAATACACCTTGGCATATATATATATATATATATATATATATATTCACTGAAAAAACCATAGGTTTCAGGCACGTTATAGTTAGAAATTAGCATTTAAAAAACCTTACAAATTCACTGAAAAAACCATAGGTTTTAGGGACAGTTATGATTAGTTGGACATTGCACTCGTACAAAACCCGTGAAATTCCCCCGTTATAGTTAGTTCAGCTAACTATAACTTGCGCCCCGCAATGCACTGCTGATGACGTCGCATATTACATCACTCATGACATGGTCAGTGACATCACTGATGACATCTCAAATGACATCACTGATGACATCATGCAGTGACTGTGTGTTTCTATAAAGTTTAAATATGTTTAATATATATGCCAAGGTATATTGAATAATGAGTGGGTGTATAAGTGTCTGGATGGATGATTTAGTAGGTGCGTGACTGACTCTATAAGTGAGTGATTAAACGTATCTTACTGAATGCATGGATTAGTGACTAAACTGTGTGAATGTCTGTATCCGTCTGTCTGTTGCTGTGTAAGCGGCTGCATGGGTTTGTGAATAGCTACATGAGTGTCTATATGAGTTATTGATTGGTTGTCTGAGTATCTGTATGGGTGCCTGACTGTTTGTGTGGGTGGGGTGTGTGTGACTCTGTGCTTAGATGTGTGAGTGGGTGATTCACTGGGTGCATGGTTTCAAGAGTGCATCTGTGATGGACTGTATGGGTGGGTGAGTGTGTGTATGGGTGTGTTAGTGAGTGAATGTATGTCCCAGTGGTACATGTGTGAGTAACTACATATGTGAAAGGCAGTATATATGTGTGTTGGAGTATATAAATAGCTATAGGAGAGGTGTGGTGCAGCGGCCAGGGCAGCTGACTTCAGAGCACAGGGTTCACTGTTCGATCCCCGGCTCCGTCGTCAGCGCAGCTCAGCACCATGTGACTCTGGGCAATAGCTCACTTAATTTCCACGACGGCCCCCAGCGCCTTGAGACCCGTAAAGGGTGAGTAGTTGCGCTTTACAAAAACGGATTTACATTTACATATATAAGCGAGAGTGTGTGATTGTGAGAGTGGCTGTATGGATGAGTGTGTGCTTGTATCAGTGATTGTATAAGAGCGTAAGAATGTGCTAGTATTTGTATGAGTAAGTGAGCTGGTGTGTGTATAACTGTATAGGCGAGTAAATGGCAGTGTGTTTAATTATTTGCATGACTGACTAGGTGTGTGAGTACCTCTATGGATGAGTGGCGGTGTTTGAGTGTCTATATAGGAGTTTGAGTGCATATGATAGTCCTGTACTGAGTGACCGTAAGTATGAGTGACTGTACGGGTGAGTGAGTGGATGTGTGTGTAGACCTAAGAATCAGTGAGTGGGTATGTAGTTATTAGTGTTGGAGTGTCTATGGTTTTGCGAATGGCAGTCTGTAATTTAGAGTGGGTGTATCAAAGGTTATATTAGGGTGTGAGGAGGTGCATCAGATTATCATGTGGATGATGTCATCAGTGATGTCACTGACCATGTCATGAGTGATGTAATATGTGACGTCATCAGCAGTGCATTGCAGGGGCGCAAGTTATAGTTAGCTGAACTAACTATAACGGGGGAATTTCACGGGTTTTATACGAGTGCAATGTCCAACTAACCATAACTGTCCCTAAAACCTATGGTTTTTTCAGTGAATTTGTAAGGTTTTTTAAATGCTAATTTCTAACTATAACGTGCCTGAAACCTATGGTTTTTCAGTGAATTTCAAAGGTTTTTTAAATGCTAATTCCTAACTGTAACATGTCTGAAACCTATGGTTTTTTTCAGTGAATTTCAAAGGTTTTGTAAATGACAATTTTTAAATGTATTAATTGTTATATTTATTTTTTTGATACTGATTTACTACATTTTTTTAAACTATTTATTTTTACATATTTTATTTTTTAAATTACATTGTAATTACATTATACATTACATTACAAAATATACTTTCTCTGAATGAATTACTTTAGTTTAAATACTTTGCAAATAGGCAATAGACATTTAAGTACAGTAGTTACAGTTGTTGCAATGGGCAACACAATTTCAAACACAATGCAACATTGAGCTCAATGTGAATTTCTAGTTAAATGCAATTAGTTACTTTATGGATTACTTTTCTAACCACAGGACTGGATCCTAGATTCAGTCCTGGGACATCTCCTATAAACAGTTGAGTAAAAGCGTTTTGGTTACAGTAGTGATTTTTAAGGAATATTATTGTATTTTAAAAGTTGACACAGAAACTTTTTCACATAGAATCACCAATGTTATCCTATGGGAGGAAATTCACTTAGCAGGTAAGTAGTGTTATCGTTACTTTTTCTTACTCAGTGTTGGATCCTGGATCCAGCACTGGTGCATCTCCTGTAAACAGTTGAAAGAATGTGTTTAAGTCATACAGGCGATTTTTAAGGAATATTTGTAGTTTGTGAAAATCGACACTTTGAAACTTTTCTGCTGAAAACCAGACAATGGATTCCTATGGAAGGAAATAGAAGTTACTGGTAAGTACGGTTAGAATTACTTTTCAGGGTCAGTGCTGGGCTAAAAGATGCAGCACTGGGTTCTCTCCTGATAACAGGTGAGTAAATCGGAATTCGTAGTTCGGTTGATTTTAGAGGAATGTTATAAAGTTCCAAAACTCCACACTTAGAAGAATTTCCAAGTGAAACCAGTCAATGTTAGCCTATGGAAGGAAATTCAAGTTACTGGTAAGTACGGTTAGAATTACTTTTCAGGATCAGTACTGGGCTCAAAGATGCAGCACTGAGGTCTCTCCTGATAACAGGTGAGTAAATCGGAATTCGTAGTTCTGCTGATTTTAGAGGAATATTTGTATGTTTCAAAAATCGACACAAACTTTTTCAGCAAAAAGCAGGCAATGATATCCTATGGAAGGAAATTCAAGTTACTGGTAAGTACGGTTAAAATTACTTTTCAGGATCAGTACTGGGCTGAAAGATGCAGCACTGAGGTCTCTCCTGATAACAGGTGAGTAAATCGGAATTCGTATTTCGGCTGATTTTAGAGGAATATTATAAAGTTCCAAAACTCCACACTTAGAAGAATTTCCAAGTGAAACCAGTCAATGTTAGCCTATGGAAGGAAATTCAAGTTACTGGTAAGTACGGTTAAAATTACTTTTCAGGATCAGTACTGGGCTGAAAGATGCAGCACTGAGGTCTCTCCTGATAACAGGTGAGTAAATCGTAATTCGTAGTTCAGCTGATTTTAGAGGAATATTTGCACAATGGTGAAGGAAGCGGGTGGGGCCTGAGGTGACATGTCTGCAAACACACCCAGTGGCGCGTTTTAAGTTGGAGAATTAATTCCTCCTCAATCCCGAGGGTCCCTAGGGGCCAACTAGCCCACCAGATACCTCTAGTATGCCCCAGACAGCTGCGTTGCAGAGAGGTGTTCAGAGGCCACGCCCCTTTTACAACACTCTGCAACGCAGCTCCGTGGCGCTTACTGGAGGTACCTGGTGGGCTAGTTGGCCCCCAGGGACCCTCAGGATTGAAGGGGATTTAATTCCCCATCTTAAAATGCGCCACGGGGCCTGTTTGCACACATGTCACCTCAGGCCCCGTCCCTCCCTTCACCACTGTGCAAACGCGCCCCGTGGCGCATTTTAAGTCGGGGATTAACTCCCCTTGAATCCTGAGGGTCCCTGGGGTGCAACTAGCCCACCAGCTACCTCCATTAAGTGCCACAGAGCTGCGTTGCAGAGAGGTGTAAAAGGGGCGTGGCCTCAGAACACCTCTCTGCAACGCAGCCCCTGGCACATACTGGAGGTTCCTGGTGGGCTAGTTGGCCCCCAGGGACCCCCAGTATTCAAGGGGAATTCGTTCCCGCTCTGCAAACGCGCCAGGGCGCGTTTGCAGAGTGCTGAGAAGGAGGGGCGTGGCTTCCGGCGCGATGGTGGATTTTTTGGGGGATTTTTTTTTTAAAAGGGGGCTGTGTGGCCCCCTTCTTTGTAATTATTTTGGGCCCTGGGGACCCCATCCCCCAGGGCCTGACCCCCTTTTATTTTATTTTTTTTAAAAAGGTACGGGAAGGGGACCGCGTGGGCCCCCCTCCCGTGGCCAATTTTGACCCGGGGACCACATCCCCGGGTCATTGCCACCTTATTTATTTATTTATTTTTCCATGGAGGGGGGCTGCGTGGCCCCTCTCCTAAGGCCTCCCGGGGCCGGCCTTTATTTTATTTATTTTTAATTATTTTTGGGGAGGGGGGCCGCGTGGCCCCCCTCCCGGGCCACTACTTGCCCCGGGGACCCCATCCCCCAGGGCTGACCCTATCCTTTGGGGTCCGTGGGGGGACCCCAACTCCCCCACGGACCCTGCCGGCTCCCCGCGTCCTTCGGGAGCCGGCATTGCTTTTCCACATGGGGAGCTGCTAAGATGCAGCTCCCCGTGTGGAAAAGCAATCGTCTTTGGTTTTTGGAAGAGAGAGCAGGTTTCCTGCTCTCTCTTCCAAAAACCAAAGCAGTTTGCAATGACAGGACGGGAGCCGCGAGGCTCCCGCCCTGCCATAGCAAACTACAGTGTCCCGGGGGTAGGCACCCCGGGACACTGCAGGAGCCGGCCCTGTGGGGTGGCGGTCCCCAGGGCCACCACAGGCTCCAGGAGGGGGGCCGCGAGGCCCCCCTCCCATCGTATGCACAGCCCCGGGGAGGTGGTGGTCCCCGGGGCTCTGGGGGTCCGTAACGGACCCCCATATTTAAATCTTTAGTGCCCCGGGGAGGTGGCGGTCCCCGGGGCATGTGGGGGGGCTGGAGCCCCCCCACACAGGTACTTATTAAATAAAAAAAAGAAGTCCCGTGGGGTGGCGGTCCCCGGGGCTGCGGGAGGGCCAGAGAGCCCTCCCGCACCATTTGTTTTTAAAGCCCCGGGGGGTGGTGGTCCCCGGGGCTTGGGGGGGCCTTAGAGGCCCCCCATTCATTAAAATCATTACCCCCCGCATGCCCCCGGGACTTGGCCCACCCGGGGGCCAATTAACAACGAAGCGCGGGAGACCGCGCTTCGTTTTTTTTTTCCGGCGGGATTCGCGCATCCCGCCAATTTTTTTAAAAAATAAAAAAGCTTTTTTCTGCCCAGGGGGTCCTTGTGGGACCCCCTGAGCAGACCTAGGGGGTCAGGGTGTTTCTACCCTGCCCCCTTTTTGCGCTTTGCGCACTTGTTTCTCTACCGAGGGACAAAATGGCTGCCAACACTTCCTGATTAGGAGTGTTGACAGCCACTTGGCAGCCAATTAGCATGCAGCTCGTGATCGGGACGGTGCGCGCAGGGTGCACTCAGAGTGCGCGGATCCGACGCGGCCATAGATATATATGTGATTTTACTTGTGATTTTGTCAGAAACTACTGAACGGATTTACACCATTTAAGTAAAAGGCACGACACTGAACCAAGAGCTCCCTCTTTGCCAAATTTGGCGTAATTCCGTTCAGCAGTTCGGGCTGTAGCTGCGATGAAAGGATCCTATGGGAAAATGAATGGGGAAAACGCGTTTTGGGACCCCCTTTTTCTCGGCCCCCGCTTGACGAATCAACCCGAGACTTTCAGGGTAGGAGCGGAGCGCCCCAACAAGTTGGAAGCTTTCGCGAAGATTCATCAACCGGCTCAAGAGTTATTTCAAATAGAATGTTGCAGATTTCC
This sequence comes from Calotriton arnoldi, assembly GCA_963921515.1. Classification (NCBI taxonomy): domain Eukaryota; kingdom Metazoa; phylum Chordata; class Amphibia; order Caudata; family Salamandridae; genus Calotriton; species Calotriton arnoldi. The sequence goes on from CAWUFW010002625.1 coordinate 589,001, forward strand.
TATGGAAAATAGGTCCTAACTATAACTATCTACTGGCGAACGCCAGTAGATAATATATATATATATATAAAATATATATATATATAAAATATATTTAAACTTTACAGAAACACATAGTCACTGGATGATGTCATCAGTGATGTCATTTGAGATGTCATCAGTGATGTCATCAGTGATGTCATCAGTGATGTCACTGACCATGTCATGAATGATGTAATATGTGACGTCATCAGCAGTGCACTGCGGGCGCGAGTTATAGTTAGCTCAACTAACTATAACGGGTGAATTTCTCTGGTTTTGTACTAGTGAAATGTCCAACTAACTATAACGTCCCTGAAACCTATGGTTTTTTCAGTGAATATATATATATATACACACACACACATATACACAAGGTTAAAGGTATATTATAATTAGGAATTGTAATTATATCTTACTTAACATTAAAAAATAAAACCTTAGAAATTCACTGAATAAACCAAAGGTTAAAGGTACATCATACTAAGGTGAAAAAGACAGTTAAAACATGCCATTTTAAACTAAAAAAAACACTGCAATTCACCACTTATAGTTATCTCAAGTAATTATAAGTTGAACTGAGTGGAAACACCAGGATTCAAACTGTGAGTGGGAGGTAAAACACTGATCCTTCAAGTGAATACATTAGTGTACAAATCCACCAGACTAATAAAATCTGTTTGGTATCTTTAACATGGCATCATTGCACACATTATTGTGGAGACTTGAATTTGACTATGGTCACACACTATCAGGGTGGGGACCTTGGCATCCCTATAATCACACACCATCTCTCTGGGGACCTGATCATCCCTATAAGCATACACTATCTCTGTGGGGACCTGGGCATCCCTATTATCACACACAATATCTGTGGGGACTCAAACATTACTATAATCACACACTATCTCTGTGGGGACCTGAGCAAGTCTATAATCACATATTATCTCTGTGGGGACCTGGCCAACAATATAATCACACACTATCTCTGTGGGGACCTGGCATCCCTATAATCACACACTATCTCTGTGGAGACCTGGCATCTCTGTAATCACACACTATCTCTGTAGGGACCTGGCATCCCTATAATCACACACTATCTGTGTGGGGACCTGAGCATCCCTATAATCACACACTATCTCTGTGGGGACCTGGCATCCCTATGATCACATACTATCTCTGTGGAAACCTGGCCATCAATATAATCACACACTATCTCTGTGGGGACCTGGGAATCCCTATAATCACACACAATCTCTGTGGGGACCTGGGCCTCTCTATTATCACACACAATATATTTGTGGAGTTAAACATTACTATAATCACACACTCTCTCTGTGGATATCTGGGCATACCTATAATCACACATTATCTCTCTGGGGACCTGGCCATCACAATAATCAAACACTATTTTTGTTTGTACCTGGGCATCAATGTAACCAATCACATGCTATCTTTGCAGGGCACTGCACCTGCCTATATTCACACACTTTCTCTGTGGGGAACCTGGTAACACCATTCTCCCAAACCATCTCTGTGAGAATGTAGAAATCCCCATAATCACACACTATCTCTGTGGGGAACTGGGCATCCCTACAATCACACACTATCTCTATGGGGATCTGGGCATCAATATAATCCATCACACACTATCTTCTTGAGGAATTGATCATGGCTATCATCACACACTATCTCACTGGTGACCTTGCCATGTCTATAATCACACACTGTCTCTGTTGGGACCTGGCCATCAATTTAATCACACTATAGCTTTGTGGGAACTTGAACATTATTGTCATCACACACTATCTCTGCAGGGACATGATCGTGTCTGTCATAGAAGTTTTTCCATAGAGAGACTTGTGCTTGACAGTTGTCGCACACTTTCGCTGCAGGTATACAGTCACTATCGTTGTGGGGGTGTGAGCATCCCAATTATCACACACTATCTCTATGGGGGCCTAGGCTTCACTATAATCATACAACACAATAATCCCTGCAGGACTTGAGTAAGACTATAATCAACCACTATCTGTGCAGGCAACTGGGTATGACTATATTAACATACTATCACTACAGGGACCTGAGCATGGCTATTATAATACACCAGCTCTCTGGGAACTTGAACATTACTATCATAACACTCTCTATGTGGGGACTTGAACATAACTATGATCACTCACTATCTCTGTGGGGTTTTGAACATAACTATAATCACACAATATATTTGAGGGACCTTGAACATGAATATAACCACACACTATCTCAATATGGACTTCAGAGTGACTATAATTAAATGCTTTATTTGTGGTGACCTGAGCATTAATGTAATGACACACTATTTCTACATAAACATCAGTATGACTATCATCGTACCCTATCTCCACAGGGACTTGAATATGACTATTATAACACTTTTTATGTGGGGACTTGAATATAATTATGGCACACTCACTCTGCGAGAACCTGACAATAATCACATACTATCTCTGCAAGGACTTGAACATGTCAATAATCACGCACTCTCTCTGCGGGGATTTAAACATGACAATAATCACACATTATCTCTGTGGGGACTTGAACATGACAATAATCATACACTATCTTTGCGGGGACTTGAACATGCCAATAATCACACACTATCTTTGCGGGGACTTGAACATGCAAATAATCACACACTATCTTTGCGGGGACTTAAACATGCCAATAATCACACACTATCTCTATGGGGACCTGGGCACTTCTTGAATAACACACTATATTAGCATGAACTGCAGCATGACTGTCATTGTACATTATCTGTTGGGGGACCTGAACCTGACTATAACCAAACATGATTATAATCAGACACTGTTTTGTAGGATTTAAACATGTCTAAAATCAGATCCTTTCTGAGCAAGAACCTGGGCATCCCTATAATGACAAACTATCTCATGTGACTAAAACATAACTAGCATCAAACACAATCTCGTTGGAGGCTAGAGTATTAGTATACCCACACATTATCTATGTGGGGACTTGAACATAAATATTATCACACACTATCCCTATAGGAACTTGGAAGTAACTACATTGAAACACAATTGTAATATAGTCGCGCTCTATCTCTGCAGTGGCTTAAAAATGATTATCATCACATACTCCCTTTGTCAGCTGTAGAACATTACTATAATAACATACCATATCTTTGGGGCTTATTATTGCATAACATGCAAAGAAAATGATGCCTAGTGGTGAGGTTGATGAAAAGGATCTAGGAAATCTCAACTTGGTTTTCCTAACAAACCACATTGCAGGGTGTGTGGCCTCTAAATTATCTTAATGATGTGTTGTTTTCTTATCCCTGAAAGTTTGTGAGCAATCAGTAACAGGATGAATATCTGTAAATCCCTTTCCAGGGACTTCATATGCTATAGGCTTCTGCTGAGAAATTCATTATTATCACAGTCCATGTTCTTGTGCTCCTAGGACACAATGAGCTATTTATACATGACTAAACTATCATGTAATTTAAGTACAGCATTGAAAAATTACATTTAGCCATGTGTTTATGAAGGCATTCAATCACAAATGATAATTATTGAGTAAGTCCCCACAAGGATGGTAACACATGTTCAAGTCCCCACAATGAGGGTTCTGTGCGCACGATTAAAAAACAATATATTTGCAAATTTGAAGCAGGATCCTGTATTATGAATTTTTTCTTAACATATTTCTGTTATTGGCATATTTTTAAACCATTGGGAAAGGTTAGTCCCCACAAGGCAGGTGTTCACACATAGTCCCCACAAGGATGGTAACACGTGTATGTGTGTGTGTGTGTGTGTGTGTGTTTGTGTGTGTTTGTAAGGTGCTGCACTATTGCATGTGATGGCCTTCAAGAAATACATGGCATAATATATTATTTTTATGAATAATCGCAGTAACTGCACAAATGATCTCCCCAGGTCTTGTTCAAGACCATAACCTCAGTCCAAGTCTCCGAATGGAAATATATTGTCCCCGTATCTTGCTCATGGTCAAGGTGATACACCTCTATAATTTTGTGCATTCAGTACCATCCCAATGATTCACCTAAATGGGACAAGAGCTTGTTTGGGAGGCTATTCTCACTCCAATGTTTGTACTCCTTGTGTTGTAGTTGTTACCGTAATTGGTAATCACTCGGATTTACAGTTTATAGTCCATGAATGAGTATGACATCTAGAAATAACATTATTGAGGTGTAGCATCATGACACTACCTTGTTTTTTAATCCTGACTACCTGGTGAGACCTAATAGAACTTGGAGAAGGGAGCTAGTTGCTAGCTGGTCCTTCTCCAGATTGGTTACATTGGCATTGTCTGTGCCTAAACTGGTGATTGTGATAGGATTGCTAGGAGGCAGGGGAGCTTTTCCTCCTTGGTAATAAGTGGTTTTAGTAGGAGGAGGTACATTCTTTGACAGTTCCAGAGATAATGGATGTTGCACACTGGTGACCCAGAAGTACTCCCAGAGGCCTTTTTGGATGAGGTAGAGGCCACTGACAATTACTTGGCGGCAGTCCTGAATCTATGCAATGGTTAATTGCACAGTCGTGCCGCAACCTAGCACACCTTTGCCTACCCATTAATGAGACCGATAAGGTAGTAAGGCGTACATAAAATACATTAGCCATGATGTTTTAAGAGGGCGTGCTCCTAGAGTTCTTCAATGTTTGCCAAAAACCTCATTTTACTCCCAAATGCCTCCAAATACAAAGACTCCAAACTGAAGGGTTTTAGGGATCAAAGCAGTGGCGGCTCCACCGCTAAGGCGGAGGAGCATTGCCCCACTGCTTTGCAGCAGTGAAAAAAATAAAAATAAAATAATACTAACTCAAGGTTATTAAGCCCCCCACCACTGCCCTGCCACTTCGATCCGTGCCGGCCGCCACTGGATCAAAGAGTATGCATCTATCAAATCTACCATGCTCGGACTTTCTAGATGTGGGCTGCACTAAGTACTTCTTAAAGACCATCTTCATTTACTTAAACACTGCTGCATCAGCTTCACTTCCAAAACATACCAAGCATTTTGGGTTATACACACAGACTGTTTAATTAGATTTTTTATTCTAGTGTAAGACTGGGCTGGTATCTCGTCTACCCCAATGACTTACAAGGTGGCAGAAGTGTAGGAAGCAGAATTCTCAAAGGGATGTTTTGTTTCAAATCTCTCCACTCAACAGTATGTTTTTCATTGTATTATTTTAACATTGTGCATTATCATTGAGGACTGAAAATGCAAGTAACTCGGCAGTGTGGAATATTTAATTCTCATTTTAACCTCTTAGGTTTGAGGTCTATAGTACTTGCTCCATCCATGTTAAACGTATTGTTTTCTATTCTTACTTTAAAAGTTGCGGTATTTTCCCTATCTTACACCTTGTGCTGTGAGCATGTACTATGTAATGAGACGTCATAATGTTCCAGAACCTGGAGGTTAGAATGTAAAGGAGATGAGAAGCAAAGCTGAAATGAGATAGAGCTGTTGATGTTGGCTGAGGTGTTTACCTTGAACTTAATAAAAAAAGATAGGGCCCGATTCACAAAAGTAATCTGAGACAAAATCCTAACTTTACGACTTTCGGTATTCACAAAAGGCATTTACGAGTAGTAAAGTTAGGATTCCTAATATTAACATATTATGTTGTTATTCGGGAAACATTTGATTCTGGAAACAAAGCGCATCTGCTGAAAATAAAGTGCAGCACCACATTGTGCAGAAACAAAGTGCGAGTTTAAAAAAACAAGCATTTGCAATGCAATCGGTCTCGCCTTTGGGACCTTATATGTATTTAGCTATGCAGCACATTAGCCTGGGTCCTGAAACATCTACTGTTCTTTAACATGGAGGGAAAGTAAGCACCAAACTGCATGACACACCAGGTATGGGAACACATGGAGAGAAATATTGCCTTTGAGCTGGAAATGGTATAGTCCAAAGCTCTGTTTTTAATATAAAAGCAGGGCCTTCTGTGGTCATATCACTGAAAATACAAGATTTGAAAAAAATATTATTGTCTACGGGTGCTAGTGGAAGACAATTTCTTTGGACTGACAGGACGATTCATCTGAAAGGTCCGCAGGCATGACCTGTGGCTGGATTTACCCCACCCCTAAATACTTGCCTTACAAAAACAAAGTCCTATCACAATATATCCTGATATTCGTACAGGGCAGAGAGCACTCTGTAGCACTGACCGTGAACATAGGCATCCCTCTGTGTTTTCTTCCCCTCAGTAAAAATCCCCTTCCTGAATTCTCTGGCCCAGGGCAGCACGGCGTGTTTACATTCCCTGACTTCTCTCGGTGGACCTTGGATGGCTAGCAGTGCCTGCACAATATCTCATGCCCTTCTCCTGCCTGAAGCGGGGAGCTCTAGGCAGTAGGAGAAAGCACTGACAGGTTTGGCATCTACTTCCGGCGCGGTGCCTCGAGGCTGAACATGCTCTGCATTAAGCGCTATAACAGCAAACATACGTACTCAACCCTTTGGTAGTTCAACTGGGCTGGTGGTAATGATAATATTACTCTATCATTACTACTACTAATTCCAAATTACGCTACTGATAATAATGAATAAGAATACCAACAACATTACTCAGTAATAATAAATATGATAATCAACTGTTCCATGTGGGAAGCTTTGAGGGAGTTTACATACGATTTGCGGTTTGCTGTTTTTTTTTCTCACACACTACTCTGTGGTAGTTTTTAAAGGCGCATATGGTACACTGGAAAAGCTTCTAAGCGCAGCCAGCAACTTTTACATGGAGGTGCCCACGGAAAGAAGTTTGCCTACAGTCGACAGCACATTCTATTAGTGCATCTGTTGTTTTAAAAACGGCAAACCAGGTACCTGCTGCCAGGCCGCGTGACTGTTCAGTCCGACGCTGAGATTAGGGTAGCTGAAGTAATGCACCCACTCGCCTGCAGCTGTAACCCACGACCTACTATCCTGCCGCGTCAGACATGCCCGATGGGTCTATGCCCGGCCAGGCTGCAGGCATCGCCTCACGATCAAAGCACAAAACAGAGAAAAAGGACTGTGGGCTCAAGTTCCTCCTCTGAGCACTCGTAAGCGGTAGCCATCTTGTAGCGGTGACGCTGTTCGGGCTTTTAAGTATTTGTTAGGAGTTGTCTGCTAACTCTGTTTAGTCTGAAAGCTGATGGTCTAATTTCGGTCACTGCCAACGAAAACTGTCACGCATAAAGCAGAGCCAAAATTCAATATTATACAAACGAGTGAGACCCGGCGCCCAACACAGGAGGAGGAGGCTCGGGAGAAAATATAACAGAAACGGGGCCGAGCTGGCTGTGGGAGGAGAGGCGTTCACTGCGCATGCGTAAGATAACCGTCAGAAGCGCACGAGCCAAAAAAAGAGTGCAAATTCACCCAGCAAATCCCACGACAAACAAGCATTTGCAATGCAATACGACTCGCATTTATGCGAGACCTATTGCATTGTAAATGGGAGTGCGAGCGTCCAAGAAGGCACGAACGGGAGTGGGGAGGATGAAGGGGGGCGAGAAGTCACGGACTGCGGGAGGGGGCGGGTGGGGGACACAGGGCAGAAAATAGTGTTGGAGTAAAGGGGCCAATAGCCAGGGAAGGATACAAATGACAACATGGCCGTCAGGAGGAGGGACTAACAAGCCGAAAACCAATCAGAAGGCAGCATTTAGGATGTAAGCCAATCACAAAGATGGGCGGAGAGTGGGCGGAGCTTCCAGAAAGCTTCCACGCTATAGTGTATACTGCATGCCTCGCAAAGCGAGCAGCGTATGCGCTGCAACGCTAGGCGAGACCTAAAAAATAAAGAAAAGGAGCATTTGACTTTGTTAAAGCAACTGTAACACAGCAGTGATAATAATTGCTTTCACAAGGGAAGGGATCTCGGGTATTAGATCAGATACCAGAGCGGTATCAGCTCGGATACCGGAATCCAATGTTTTGTTTTCTTCTTTCTTTCTTTGGTTTGTTTTATTTTACTGCTACTATTGGTGAAAAGATGCAAAATGTACCCCCACTTCCATTTTTAGGTTTTGGCTGCATAGCGCTTGTGAAGTCTTTTGTAAGTAAAAATATTTTACAGCCCGCCTCCAACTTTCCATTTGTTTTCCTGCTTGTCACTCTGTTTATCTTGCTTTTTATTGGTTTGGGCATGTTATTTCCTGTTAGTTTCATAGGGGGAGATTTTCAAGAAAGTGCTGCAGCGCGGCAACGCAAGCCCTTTGGCTGTGCCACGCTGTGGCACTTTCAAAGCACAGGAATGCGACATATTTACAATAATATGTCGCATTCCTGTGCTCTCCCCTGCGCTGGCGCACAAACAGCTGCCATGCGCCAGTGCAGGCACCCTTGCACCATGGTGCAAGGATGCCTGCATCAACTGGAGATTGTTTTTGTGCAGGAAGGGGCACCTTCCGGCACAAAAACAATCACTACAGGCATGTTCCTCTTTCAATGCGTGCTGTAGAATGCAGCATGCATTGAAAGAGGAAAAAAACGAGGAGAAATGAAAACATTTCTCCTCGTTGCGCCTCGCTACGCCACCCCTAGGGTGGCATAGCATTTTGACGCATTTCCAGGTTACGATTCCTCATAAATCTGAAAATGTGTCTGGTTCCATGGGTGTTGCGTGGGAACACCAACAGCAACACCCATGGAACGCCCTTTGCACGCAAAGTGTTGCGTGTAAAGGGGTCGTATTACAAGGACAGGAAAAGTCACGCAAGGTAGCTTTTCCTGTCCTTGTAAATATGGAGCAGTAAAATGCGCCACCGGTACGATACAAATAGTGATGCACCGGTTCGCAAGGGGCTTGTAAATTTGCCCCTTAGTCTTCTTTTTTGAAAGGAAGGAGTCAACATGTATGGATTCCTCTCTTCTCCTCGAAACCACATGAGCTGACAGTGAGAGAGCTCCAGGGCTCTGCTTTGAGCCATACATTATTTAATGTATATCTCTCCCCTCTTGCTCAGTTAGCAAAGGTCCTGGGTACAAAAATCATATCTTACAGTACTGATGATACTTAGCTGTTGTTCTCATGTGGCAAGGGATAAGAGTTTCCAGTGAGTTTGATTGAAACTTGCCTGATGGCTGTCTTTCCTTGAATGGCTATACACCAGCTTAAATGTAATGCGGAAAAGACAGAGATTCTCTGTTTTTTTGGCAGTACCTCTTTCAAATATTTGGCAGATCTTTTGGCCCGAAAATGCCCCACCTCCAAGTCTTCAGGAAGGCATTGCTAAGATCGTAGGGTCAAATTTGATGACTGCATGTCATTTAGGCCACAAATTAAGTCAGTGGTGGGCACCTGAAAAAGTGTTTACATTTTCTGTCCTTTTCTGCAAAGAAAAACACTCATCCAGGCCTTGGTGACTTCGAGGCTGGATTACGGTAATGCTCTTTACTTTGGTCTGCCGGAGTACCTGTTGGAGATGCTTGATTCCTTTTTAAATCGTCAGAGCGCGCGTATCCCCTCATTTGCACATCTTGCACGGGCATCATATCAGGAAGAGAATCCTGTTTGAGGCTTTAGTGCTAGTGCATGGAGCTTTATATCTGTATGATGCAGAATATCTTACAGCAAGGTTCAGCTTTTACGATCCAGCAAGAAATCTGGGGTCTGCTAATAAACTATTGGCAGTGACTTCCAGAATTTGGCAGGCTAGAGCAGGAGGCAAATCTCTGGCTTATCTGGTATCTACTGCAAAAAGAACAATTAATGGACAGAATTCAGAACAATGTCATACATTCACCCCAGTACAGAGATCTGGGCCTTAATCCATCGCTTTTTTGCTCACCATGCCATTCCAGTTTGGACCCAGCCATATGCAAATCAGTATTGACCCTGCGCCCGATGGGAACAGTCCAGCCCGAACTGCCAGGCCAGGTCCTCCCTGGACTGGAAACAAGCATCCTAGGACCGGTTTCGGGCTTTCAGCCCTCATCAGCCAGGATAGCTTGACTCCAGTGGCATGGAGAGCACGGGACCCACGTCTGGGCATACCCGTCCCACTCGGGGTGACAAATGCAAAGAGAACAATTGATGGACAGAATGCAGAACAATGTCATACATTCACCCCAGTACAGAGATCTGGGCCTAAATCCATCGTTTTTGCTCACCATGCCGTTCCAGTTTGGACCCAGCCATATGCAAATCAGTCTTGACCCTGCGCCCGATGGGAACAGTCCAGCCCGAACTGCCAGGCCAGGTCCTCCCTGGACTGGAAACAAGCATGCTTGTTTCCGGTTCAGGGGAGGACCTGGCTTGGCTGTTCGGGCTGGACTGTTCCCACAAGGAACAGGGTCAAGACTGATTTGCATATGGCTGGGTCCAAACTGGGGTGGTGTGGTGAGTAAAAGAATGATGGATTAAACCCAGATCCTTGTGACTGGGGGTGAATGTTTGCATTGTCCAGCATTCTGTCCATCAATTGTTTCTTTGCATATGTTGCCCTAAGTGGGAAGGGTATGCCCAGACGTGGGTCCCGTGCTCACTACACCACTGGATTCAAGCTAGCCTGGCTGATGAAGGGTGATTCCCTGAAACCGGTCCCAGGATGCTTGTTTCCGGTCCAGGGAGGACCTGGCTTGGCAGTTTGGGCTGGACTGTTCCCACAAGGAACAGGGTCAAGACTGATTTGCATATGGCTGGGTCCAAACTGGGGTGGTGTGGTGAGCAAAAGAATGATGGATTAAACCCAGATCCTTGTGACTGGGGTTGAATGTTTGCATTGTCCAGCATTCCGTCCATCAATTGTTTCTTTTGCTTATCTGGTATCTACAGCATGGAATAAGTAATCCAGCAATGTTTAAATAAAGGCTGAAAGCCTGGCTTTTTATACAGGTCTAAAATGACAGAACTTACTTTCTTTTCAACCTTTGCAGTGCGCTGGGACACTGCGGAGTAGCTGTGCGCAATACAAATTGCTTTTATCATCATCAACTCTCATCATTCGATAACTTCAAGAACTGTCTGGTCAATATCTCGACCTGGATGACGGATTATTGCCTCAAATTAAATACTGATAAAATGGAGGTGTTGTTTTTTAACCAACCTTCTCCTCCGACTCCTGATCTCTGGTGGCCTTCGGAGCTGAACCCCCCCACCTACTTCAGTCGAGGCGGCTAGGAATCTTGGTTTCAAATTCGATACGCACCTCTCCTGTAAAGCTCAGATTTGCCAAGTCTCTTCGGCTTGTTTCTGGAAATTAAAAGCCTTGCAGAAATTTTTGCATTTTCTTCCTATGGACAGTCGGAAGACGGTAGTCCACGCCATGGTAACATCAAGGTTGGACTATGCCAATAGCTTGTACCTGGGTCTTCCTGCCTATCTGACTCAAAGACTACAGGTTGTTCAGAATGCGGCGGCCAGACATTAGAAATTTACCGTTTCGTCATTGCATCTCCCCCCACCTGCGGAGCCTTCACTGGCTGCCTGTCCAAAAGAGGATAGAGTTCAAGGCACTTACCATCACCTATAGCGCAACCAGGGATAGGGGCCCGGTGTACCTGAGACAGAGACTCCGGAAATACCACCAAGCGAGTACCTTGAAATCTAATCTTCAGCAACTTCTCAGGGTCCCCCGCTTCTCTAAAACCAGAATTGGTGGTAGAGCTTTTTCAGTGAGAACCGCATCATTGTGGAACTCCATGCCTGTCCACCTTCGTAAGGCAGAGACTGAACAAGCATTTCGGAAAGCGTTGAAGACCTGGCTATTTGCCTGTTCCTAGTATGCAGTCCTTCTCCCTCCTCCTTCTCTGCTGGATTCGCCTTAGCGCCCTTGCCGTGCGCTTTACAAATGTCCTTGAATTGAATTGAATCATTTACATGCCACATTCATAATTAGGTATGGAGAGATTAAGTGATTTGCCCAGAAACAGGATGTTGAGCCGACGAGACTGGTTACCCAGTTCCAAAGTCAGCAGCTCTGGCCGTTACACTACAAAGACGCGCCTTTCGCAAGTCTGTCACACTTAAGCCAAAACCTCTTATTTCTCATTGTCCCAGAAGTACAGCTACCAAATGTTATTCAATGTGTTTCCAAGTTTGTGGATGAGGCGCCCCATCTCATCCTCACAATAGCGCAATACACACCCACAGACAACAAATGAATAGAACGATATCCACATCGAGCTGCTATTTTTCAAAGAAACATTGCACTGTTGTGTTTATGCCTTTAATTCTTTTTCTCGCATAACATCCAGTGGACTCGACGATGCATAACTGACATAAAAACCTTGGACATTACATCACGCTAATGATCGTACCAATAAATTGCTTCAAAATACAATACACCCCCAGATTATTCAAAGGAATAAGTCATGCTCATAAAAATGTTGCCCGCTTTTACCACGTCACTGTTGAGGATTATATAAGCATTTCAGCATTTAGAACGCATTTTCCAGGGTTCCGTCATTTACCATATTCCTCTTCGAAAAAATTCTGTGGGCTTTGTTAAATGATTTGATTAAAATTGAAAGGCAGAGCAGTCCTTTTTTCGTACCCACAACATAGCAGCACATGCAGACCACGCTGCATAGGAACAATATAGAAGAGTACTTCACAAGGATTGATTCTTACAAATATGTGCACAACTCTTAAATGAGCACCAGTTGCATTACAGACAGACACATACATTTTTAGGCAGGGAGAGATTAAGGGGCAGATTTACAAGCCCCGTGCGCCACTTTTGCGCCGCCGTTGCATCACTTCTGTGACGCAGCGGCGGCGTAAAGCTAGCGCCATGCTGCGGGGGATTTACAACGTGACGCATCTAGGGAGATGCGTCACGTTGTAAAGCCCTGCGCCACATGAAACCTGCGTCAGGTTTCACGTGGGCGTTCCGGAGCAGGGTGGACGTTCCGGTGCAGGAACACCTCGGAAAAGTGCCTGAGTGAAATCTACAAGATTTCACTCAGTCACTTTTCCGACCCCGCTGCGTCAAAACCTTGCGCCTGCACCATGTTGAGGATAGGCCAGGTTGGAACAGTGCTGGAGTTGCGTCGCGCCCGCGACACAACTCCAGCACTGCGCCAACCTTACGCAGGCAGATGCGACACGCATCTGTTTATCTTTGCGCCATGATTAAATGCGGCGCATCTGTGGTGGCGCAAGGGTAAACTTGCGTCACGCATCTTTCCTGGCGCATCCCTGCTGATTTGCAAGGATGCGCCAGGAAACGTAAATCTGCCCCTAAGTGATTTGCCCAGAATCACAGGATGTTAAGCCTACATTCGAGACTCGAACCCAGTTTCCCAGCTTCAAATTTGGCCACTCTAGCCTTTACACCACATCCTCTCTGTATTTAGTTGTTTACATGCACCTCCGCATCGGGAGCACAAGATGCAAAAAATCGTTTTTACTGATTTTCGGGTGTAATGTTGAAGAACACAACAGTCATGTTAGGAAGGTACTAAGCATGTTGAGATGTAACAGTCTCACATTGAAGGGAAAGAAATGCAGGTTTGATCTGCTGTAATTAATTACGTGCGTCATAGAAACACGTCTAGTGGAATTGAACCTAGAAAGGAATTAGTGAACACAATAAATGAGATGGCAAGCCCAACAAGTAAAGAAGAGATAGTGAAATTTCTAGGTATGGCAGAATGCTGTAACAAATTTATCTTTAGCTTTGCCAGTAAAGGCAAGAAAATTAGGTCTTTGTTGAAAAAGGGTATTCTGTTCAAGTGGACCGATGAGTGTGAAGTTGAGTTTAAGAACATCAAGAGGTGTTCGAAAGGTGCCACAAATTTACAAAGTTTTGAACTGGGCCAGGATACGGTTATTATGTCAGATGCAAGCTCCAAAGGTCACAAACCTTTGAAGGAAGTCTTTGAAAAGAAAGGACTGGATGAAATCTTTGATAGAATTAAAAAATGGGTCATAGCTTTACAAGAGTTCCAGTTTGATGTTACATATGTTCCTAGAGTGAGAAATATTCTTGAAGATTGTTGCTCACATCTCATAGATAAAGAGGAAAGGATAGATGTAAATGAAAATGATAAGGTAGAAGTAGAAGTAGAATATGGTCATCTAGGCACACCCACACCGCCAGCTCCTCTTTCGCCAGCATGAATAAAATTGGTGATAGAGGGCACCTTTGTCTCTTGCCTCTCTTCACCAGGAATCCCCGGGATATGTGTCCATTAAGTTTCACCCTAGCTCTGGGTTTTTCGTATAACAGTTTTACCCTCCAAATATAAATGGGTCCAAACCCCATTTTAGCTAAGAATCCAAACAGGTAGGGCCACTCCACAGAGTCAAACGCCTTATTTGAATCTATCAACACTATCACCCTCAGGTCACCCAATCGTTCCACCTCTGCGATGTTGTTATGCAGTCTCCATAGGTCCAGCTTAGTCGACCGGCCAGACAGACACCCATTTTGATCCGTGTGCGCTAAGTCATTGATCACCTCTTACAGTTTAGTAGCGAACACTTTTGCCAATATCAGCTTTCAACAATGATATGGGCCTGAATGACTCACATCTCTCCCGAGGTTCTCCAGCTTTGGGTATCAGGACAACTGTCGCTGTTCTCTGATCCTAAGACAGTTCCCCCACTTTACACGCCTCTAAATAAGCAGCATATAAGGGGCCAGCAGTATGTCTGGACAATTTGAAGAGGAGCTCTATAGGTAACCCATTGGGTCCCAGGGCCTTCCCTGACTGAATGTGTCCTATTGCCATTGCTATCTCCTCAACTGTTAAATCAGCATCCAGAGCTCTTCTCTTTTCCGGCTGTAGATATCGCACAGGGCAATAACTAACAAATTCCAACACATCCTCATCTGGGGCCTGTGGTTTAGCATTATAATAGGATTCCATATAATCCGCAAACACCACTGCCACTCACTAACTGACTGTCATAAGTTCTGCTGAGTTGCAGCATTACTACCCTCACATGTAGGCTTTCTCTTTCCTTATTCCCTATCCATGCAAATATTTTGCCTGCCTTGTTGCCTGCCCCATAGATATGCTTTTCCCTGGCAAGGTATTCTGTTTTTATCTTGTTTCGGGCAACAAGTTATCCTCGTGGATCATGTCTATATCCCCTTCTCGACTGGGGCGTGGGGTTGGTTGCAAATTCCTTCTCAAGCTGCATTAGCCTCTCTTCCAGGTTTGCGAGTCTACTAAGGCATTCCTGTTGGACTTGGCCCTTTTTGCAGGGTCATCCCTGAACTTTTTGCCTTCCTCCTAGCCTTTTTTCTGACATGGTGTTGGTGGATTTATGACTCTGGGCACTTTTTCACTGCTGATCAGTGCTAAAGTGCATATGCTCTCTATGGTAAATTGATGTCTGGATTAGTGACTCCATGATTGGCTTGATTGGTTTACTTGTCAGACCCTAGTACAGTGCACTGCGTGTGCCCAGGGCTTGTAAATCCAATACTGCTGGTGGGCTTGCAGCACTGATTGTGCCACCCACCGGAGCAGCTTGTAAAGTGTGTCACAGGCCTGCCATTGCAGGGCCTGTGTGCAGTCTGGTACTGCCATGTTGACTGGGCAAGTGCACCCACTTGCCAGTCCCTAAACCTTCCCTTTTATACATATTAGTCACCCCTATGGTAGGCCCAAGGGCAGGGTGCATTGTAGGTAAAAGGTAGGACATGCCCTGATGTGTGTGGCATGTCCTAATAGTGAATTACAGCCATTTTCGTTTTTCACTATTGCAAGGCTACCTGTTCGCCATAAGCCAGAATGGGCAGTTAGATTATTACATCTTGTAATCCTAACTGACTCAGGGAACCAGGTAGAAATTCGAGTTTAGTATGCCTGAACTCAGAATGATAAAATACATCTTTTAGTGAAGTTGGTTTTAACATTCTGTGTTTGAAAATACCACTTTTAGAAAGTAGGTATTTTCTTGCCTAACTATCCAAGCCTGCCTCTGCTAGGTTGTGTATTCCTTGTCTGGAGTTTGAGTGACAGGGGCTGGGGATTCCAGGAGACAGGGTGAGTCAGCACAGAGCTGAATAGAGAGATCTGCATGCAGATGGGAGGGAGGAGTTGCACCTGGGACCTGAATAGGGCTGTGCCTTTCCTCCACAATGCTGGCTCCACCTCCTGTGGTGTGTCTGATGTCCCTGGCCTGCACTGTCAAAGGAAGAGAAGGAGTTCTGTAAATAAAGTGCTCCAGGACTGACCAGAACTGGTTTGGACTAGGCAAAGGCCTCTCTGCCTTCACAGAACAAAGAGAAAAGTAGTATAAATATTGGGACCCAGACCCAAGAACTTTAGATCACTTCTGGGAATCAAGACAAACCTTTGCTGAGGAGAAGAACCAGGAAGCTGAAGGAGGAGACTACCCCTGTGCTGTGTGTTTGGGGGTTGGCCTGCAGTGGTTGCTTCATTACCAAAGAGAGGAGAAAAGGACTGAGTGTGCTTTCTATCAACTTGAAGAAGAATCTCCAAGGGCTTGAACTAGAGCTTGCCTCCTGCCTGAAGTCTCAGGGATACAAGACTTCACCAACCAGCTCCCCCCTGAATTCCCTTGCTGGGAATTGAAGTGCCTGCTGTTGTGCTGGGCCTTCTGAGAGACTGCGTGTCGCTGGGAGCTGGAAGCGCGACGCAACGACGAAAAGCGTGTCGCCGCCGCTGTCATCGCATCACCGAGGAAGCGAGACGCCGCTGCCGCTGTCATCATCTCATCGCCGAAGCGCGGCGCATCGCCGGAGAAGCGGGACGCTGCCACAGAGGTCATCGTCGCATCACCGGAGAAGCGCGTCGCAGGGCCTGTCGCAACTCCAAAGATCATCGAGTCGCCGCATGGCCATCGGGCGTGCACGCATCACACCAACATTGTCGCATCGCAACCAAGACGCCATTTTGTCGCATCGCACCGGAGAAGAGTATCGCATCGAGGTGCCATCTTGTCGCATCGTACCAGAGAGCAGTAAGAAACCGACGCATCAACTCCCCACACAGTAAGGAAGCGAGCATCAACTCCCCTGCGCAGCAGTAAGGAACCGACGCATCCACTCCCCTGCGTGTAAGGAACCGACGCATCACCTTCCCTGCGACCCTTTTGTTTTCTTTGCGTTACGCATTCAAGGTACATTGAGAGTAAAGTGTCGCATTTACAACTTGAGAGAACTGAGCTATTTTATACCATTTTAAAGTCTATTTTTGAGTACAGTATTGTGGATTTTTGTCGTTTGGTCTTGTGTTAAATCTATATAAAAGATACTTATTTTTAATATACATCTGGTGTGGTGTCCATCTGTAGTGTTGTCACTTGATTACTGTATGTGTTCACAAATGCTTTACACACTGCCTCTGAGATAAGCCTGTCTGCTCGTGCCAAGCTACCAAGGGGATGAGCAGGGGTTATTTTAGGAGTGTATCCCCCTTACCCTGACTAGACGCAAGGGTCCCTATTTGGTCAAAGGTACCTACCTCTGCCAACTAGAGACCCCCAAATCTAACAATTCCCTTCTATCTCCTATAGCTCCCGCGATAATAACTCCCCTTATCATGGACTTGTATGCCTCCCATAGTGTGACCTGACTTTGTAAAGTTCCTTCGTTTTCTTTAAAATAAAATTTGGTAGCCTTGTCTAGTCTGCAGACTTCCTTTATATTGGTAAGGAACCATGTCGCCATGTCGCCATCCTCCAATCCCTAGTTTCACTCGGACCTCTATGGAGTAGGTGACCCTTAGTGGGGAATGATCGCTTAACCCTGTGCTAGGTATTGTACCTCCGAGAAGGTATGCAATGTGTCCCCTGGGGTGAAGAAATAGTCCAATCTTGATTGCATGTCATGTGCATGTGAATGAAACAAATATGCCCTCTCGTGCCCCCTTAGTGCCGTGCAAACAGCGCACAATCCCAGCACCTGCGTGAAGCCTGTCAACTTCCTTCTTTTCATCTCTTCCTCACTTCTAGAGCTCATCCTGTCCAAATGTGCATCAAGAACAATGTTGAAATTCCCACCCAAAATTGTGAGAGTCTGTTGTGTGGTTGTTAGGATATGCCCTATCTTACCCAGCATCACCATCTGCAGCCCTGGCGGGGCGTACACATTCAGTAACAGTATGGTCCTTCCCTTCCATTCTCCCATCAGGGCAGCGTAGCAGCTGTTAACGTCCGTCCACGTGCGAGACACATGAAACTGCACCGTTCTTTTGAGAAGAATTGCTAACCTCCCTAGAACCGAAAGTGTATTGCGCAGAGCACTCTACCTTGTATCGCCCCCTCCCAAGGCGGCAGTGCTGATTATCTATGAAGCGTGTCTCCTTTAATAGCACTATGTCAGTTTTGTACCTGTTAAGTGCCTTAGTGACCAACCCTCTCTTCACTTTATTGCCCAAACCGTTCGCATTCCATGTTAGCAATGTCAATTGCTGTGTGTTTGTCATAGCGGCTGTGTGTTTCCCATCTCCCATTCCCTTCCAACATACTGTTATCCCCACCCATTTCTTGCCTTGGTAGAATAATACTCTGATGCTCTACAAACTTCCCCACTAACTACCCCCCTCCCTACCTTACCATGCCATGATCCAGCAACTGACCATCCTCCCCCAATTCACGGTATGTATAACCCCAAACTGTAAATAACTCATCAAGCTCTTGTCACCATTGGCTGGGGCGCAGCCGGTATCTTGTGCATGAGTCACTGATCATGTCTCTGTTATCTCAATGTCTCAGTCTATGTGTGACTCTCACTTACTTGCACAAAGACCCCACTGTCCGATGGCCTCAGGGTCAATGTAGAATCTCATTGTATGGCACAAATATCTATCCTGTCATAGGTTTGGTCTCAGGCAGGTAGGCTGGGACCGCAAACCTCTCCTTAGTCAACCCTCCAGTCTCGCCAGCATTTCCTATCCAAAATCTGCACCAGATATCGGAGTGAGCTTTGGCAATCTTTCTTCCTCTGTGTCAGGCTCAGTTTTTGTGCACTCAGAGCCGCTACTCTCTTTTTCTGAAGCTAGTGGTCTCGACTTGTTATCGACCAAGGCAGAATTGCTGTACTTGAGCTCCTGTACAATTTTCTCCTGCTTTGATCTCAGTTGTTCCTTAGTTGGGAGTGATTTGGTTTTTCTAGTCTACTGCCACCTGAAGGGTGCTGGTTGCCATCCAGAGTCTCTCCAAGTGCCGGGCGCGACCATGACCCTGTCTATTTCAACCATGTCCATGTCTCCTGAGCAAATAAGAAGAAATAGGCTTTGTCTTCATGAACAACCCTCAGCTTCACAGGGAATATGAGTGAGTATTTTAAGTTTAATTACCGAAGGACCTTTTTAAGTGGCTCCTCTCTGCTGTTGTACCAGTGTGGTGTAGTCCACGTAAAGATTAATTTCTTGACCTCCCAGCATCCAGGGGCCGTGTTTTCTAGTGGGCTGCAGAATTACATCCCTATCTTGAAAGTTCATAAGGCGTGCTATTATAGGGTGCAGGTCCATCCTTGGCATAGGTGGCTTTGCTGCCATTGGTGTGCCCTCTCAACTAAGAAAAATCCAGATGGCGGCCCCTGTACAGTCTCTGCCAACCATTTTTCAACAAATAGTTCCACACTTGGGCCCTCTGTCCCCTCCTGTACTCCTACTAGCCCAAGTTGTGTCATCGCAACCGCCTTTCCGCATCTTTCATCCGATTTGTTAACATCTTTATCTCCCTCCCCATGTGTGCACATCTTGTCATGAGGTTTTGGACGTTTGGTTGAAGGGTGGTAAGTTGTGATTCCATCTCTTGCACTTGCTCAGTCGGTTTATTATGATCCTCCCTCAAAAGTCCCACCTCCGTGACCACTATGGCAATCTGGCTCTCCAATGTCAGTTTCTTATGCTTCATGGCCTCCAGTATCATTGCCATATTTTTGGACAAGCGGTCCTCTGAGCACTCCATGTGGTCTTGCGTGTCTTTCTCGGAATCTGTCAAGTCTCCCTGCAGTCCACTGCATGGAGCACGAGTCCTGCCCATCCCTTCAGAGGTTCCAGAAGGCAGTTACATTGATCTTCACCACTGCCCCTGTCAAAATGAAGTCACTCTAGTTGTCCTCAACCGTCATAGTGCAGCTTAAATCTGTGCCTCAAGCAGTTATACTCTTAGCAGTGTGCTCAATGCACTGGGAAGCCCCTTGTGGTGTTGTGGGGTCTAGGCCCGCATGATGTATAAAGGACCACACAGACACTTGCTTTAGGTGACTTCGTGGAGTGAGTAGGACTGGAGGGACTTCGTGGCCACTCATGGTTATCTTACTTTGCGGCAGACCTGTCGCAGGTCTGTCCTGTCGATAGAACTTGATTCTTTTTCTTGAGGGCCTTTCGCAGGCCCCATCCCCTCCACAGAGATTTTCGCTGTGCTCCTCTGTCAGGATGGCGGGTTACCTCTTCACTCGAGGGCGTCGTGCTTGCGGCTCGAGCCTGCACCGCTGTGGCGCCTTCTCTTGCCTCCGTTTGGCATGCTCGGCGGGGTCAGTCACTTCGTGTGACGTGCTTCTTGCTTGGTGTGTTATGTGGCGTCCAGCCACATGTTGCATGTCTTTGGAGCACATGTTGTGGTGGCAGCTTGCCACGTGGAGTGTGCCACTCTCCTCTTGCCTGTCTTGGGCCACTGGCGACTCTGTCTTGAGGCAGTGAGAGGGAGGACACTCTGTGCTGTCTTTGGCCCACTGCGGGGCTGGTGCGGTGGAGATGTAGTGGATCTCCCTGCTGCCTTCAGCATTGCTTCTCCACTGTGGAGAGGTCTCACTCTCCTGGGCGCCTGCCCATGTGGTCACACTTCTGGGTGCACCTCAGACTTTGCTCTCTCGGTTCTCCATTCATGGGCGCCCTATTCAGGTGCTTTTATTGCTCTCTCCTAGCTTGCGGTGGTGTCCTAAACCACTGGGGGCATACAGCACACTTTCTCCTTCAATGTGGTACTTCGCTGGGGCAGCTTTGAGCTACTTGAATGCTCTCTGCTGGGTTTACAGTCTCTGGCCGTTGTGCCCTTTTCCCTCAGGCCAAATGTCCCTTGGGCCTTCTCTAGCCGACTGCAGCAAAGGCTGCTCACCTCCTTTTCTCCTTGGGCATTGCTTTTCCTCCAGCGTTCCTGCTTTGATTTCAGCTGTCATTAGTGTTGAGGCA
Organism: Calotriton arnoldi; assembly: GCA_963921515.1. Classification (NCBI taxonomy): domain Eukaryota; kingdom Metazoa; phylum Chordata; class Amphibia; order Caudata; family Salamandridae; genus Calotriton; species Calotriton arnoldi. The sequence continues at coordinate 610,128 of CAWUFW010002625.1, forward strand.
GCGTTTGGGCTTCTCAGGGCTCTCTGGGGGGGGGGGGGTTAACAGTCTCTGTTGAAAGGCTCTTGCTTGTGTCAGTGAGGGTGCTCTTGGCTGACTCCCTGTATGCTTGCTTCTGCTCTCTGGCAGTGGTGGCCTGCCACGATGCTCTCCTTGTGAACTCTGAACAGGGCTCCTCTGGGCTGTGGTGATGCAGAGTCTGGCTCAGGTAGGGTCACTTGTCCTTGTAGGCTCTGCGTCTCTATTGCTTCTTTGCCTGTTTGGCCCTAGACTCCACAGCCTTTCCAGAGTGTATGTTGCATCATACTGTGCTGCTCAGGCACTTGGCTGCTTCTCTGTGCCTTACTGCGGGCTTGTCTCACCCCGACACACTAGCAGCATTTTTAGGCTATTCTCGGGGGGGCAGTGCTCTTTCACATGCTGCTGGCGGCAGTCTACATGGGCCTCGGTGCGGTTTGGCTTATTGGCCACCATGGGGTGCCTCAGTCACTGTTGCACGCAGATAAAGTATGGAGGGGCACTATCAGTCTTTGCTTCCTTCGCTCAGGGAGTTGTGGTAAGGCGGCTTGGCTTTTCAAACCTAGCCCTGCGGGGCGCCTCATCAAACATGGCCACAGCAGCCTTCCTCAGTTTTGAGAGCCGTTTTATAATAGACTGCTCCGATCACCAGGGCGCGGTGACCACAGATAGCCACAAGGTGGCACTGCAGCGCTATCTCTCTACTTTCCTGCAGGCGGGGGTTGCAGCAGACGGCTGTCTTGGTAGGCCTGGCGCTGCTTGGCAGGTTACTCTGCCTCTTTAATGCACCGCGCAGTGCTCAGCAGACAGGTGTGGCAGATTGTGGGAGCCTCAGTAGTTAGGTGGGGGTACTTCGAGGGCTAGATGTGTGTCTGGTAGCATGCTTGGACCCTACTTCACCACTAGGTGGTGCTGCAGATCTCTTCTCTCCCAGCTGTGGCTGACGCTGGGAACTGTGCTGGGGTGGAGGTGCTGGTGCGGGCTGTTTGCAGCGCCGGCATGGCCCAGGACTTCACTCAATCCTTTTTCCGGTCAGGGCCGCTTTACACCACTCTTCCCCAGTAAGTGGTGCTGCTTCTTTCTACGCCTTGGGGGTTGCAGAAGCGGGCGCTACGCACGTTGGGCAGCTAGCGGCCTGGCACTAACATGCAGCCCTCTCCTTGTTCCATCATGGGCCCGGAGTGCTGTCCCATTACATTAGGGCCACTGCAGCCTTCCCAGTGCTGCAGGCCGTTCCTTTCTCTGCAGGCGCTGTGGAAACAGACGTGGGGCATGCCGTGCAGGGGGCGGTGAATCAGGGCAGGTGCGACCACCCTGTGCTTGTCGGCCAGCCGTAGTTTCATCGCAATTCCGATTTGCACCGGCGAGCAGTGGTAGGCAGGGGCGGCTTGAAAATGCCTCAGTACCTGGGGGCATAACCACTTATTGCCATGGATCTCCCCTGTTTGTGCTGCGACTCACCAGGCAGACGGCAAGGGGAGCACCAGATTGTGGGAGATGGCCAGTCGCTTCTCTCCCACCTCAGGGCTGGTCAGCATCGCAGGCTGCTGCCGGGGGCATCAACTCGCCAACGCGCTCACAGCAGGTGCGGGGTACATTCTATTCCGACACTCTTCTCCTCCCACGAGGAACAGTTGCGTAGCAACCATGGTTTGCGTGTGGTCAGACCCGCTCATCGCCAATGTGGTGTTGTGGGATCTATGCCCGCATGATGTATAAAGGACCACACAGGTTATTCAGTACATGCGCCCGGCCTCTTTTATTTGCAGGGTCTCCTGACTGGTGACGCCTGTAAAGGGTGGGTGCATATAGTGTGGGTGCAAACACAGGCGGAACACTAGAACGAGTCCAGCAGGACACTACACCCCTCACCTCCTTCTGAGGTTACGCAGGGGCCGCGTGGCTCCTTCTCTACCTGCTTGGGCCTCTCAATTGTGCAGCTGACGAGGAGGGTGGGGAACAGTGTTGTTAAGGCCCCCTATACATCTCCAGTTGCAGACGACTCGGTGGGGGATGGCCACCAACAGTACATCTATCTGTAATGCAGACTCTCCCCTGGTTAAATCCTCCGGTCTCTCTCGCTGGCCAGCAGGGTCAGCTTTAAATTTATCTCACTTCGGGCTCCTCCATGGCAATAAGTGGCCTCCGAGCACTAGCGCCAATCCTGCGCACTCACCACCTCTTCCAGACCCCTGGGAGGCCAGCAAAGCGGGGTCCGGCTCTCCCTCGTGCCCACCGCCTTAACTGCATGTCTGCTCATGGATAGAATCGGTTACACTGTACAACTTTCTGCAAAATGGAAAAAAAACATAATTTGAGATGTAAACTTTAAGTAGAACGCAAACCAGTATTTAATGCTACCAAATCTTTGCAGATTTTAAAAAATGTTTTGTAACAAAGTAGATGTCAAAATGAAGGTGTTAAACTACCACTAGATGGCAGTGTTGGTCCACTGAAAATTATAGTTGTACCAAATGTTAGACGTCTTTTGTTTCTGAAATAAAATCCATTGAACATGGCCATCAATATTGTCGTGTCTCTGCAAAACACGGGACCAGACACGAGTAAGTGTGAAACCTTCTTTATTCAACTTTCTCCTCGAATGCCCGCCAGTGTTGCCAGATTTTTTCACAACTTTCAAGCCCAAAAGCAACAGAAAAGTAGCCCAAAATAGCCCAATGTTGCCACTCATTAACTTACATGTAGCCTGACTACAACATTCAAAAATATACTTCTATTTCAAGGATTATATGTTTAGTACTCACATTAATCAGATTACCTATATTTTGTACACTAAAATCAAAGTTGGTCTGTCATGAAAACTGTCACTCACTTGATATCGCATGCATAGCTGCCAAGTTGCCCAGGTCCATGCGTGATGCGCTGCGCCAGTCCAGGTTTTTTCTTTGAATTCTGGGACTTGTAGACTTGTTTACTCCATTATAAAACTGGACTACAAGTCCCAGAATTCAAAGAAAAAATCTGGCCTGGCGCTGCGCATCACGCATGGACCTGGGCAACTTGGCAGCTATGCGCATGGTGTGGAGCAAGCTGCCCAAAAATTTTCTGGGTACAATTTTGAGGACTGCAACTGCGGAAACGTTGTTCTTGGGAAAGGTGCTCTTCAGCACAATGTGAAAGGAACACAATTTTTAAAGTGTGCCAAGCTTAATACAAAACATAAACCTCAAATGAAGGTCTGCGTGCATTACAAACCTGCCAAATAAGCTAGGAACTACAAAGACACTAACAACGAAGTATGGACGAATTATACTTGGACATTCACATTGCCAATAGCCCCACATCCAACAAATGTGAGAACAATTGTATTCCAATGCTTGTTTCACACAGCTAGCACGGTTCTGTGTGCGAGGCGAGGTAACATGAAGTCTTGTGGCCTGATCAAAGAAAAATGGCACGAAGGCAAAGAAAAATGGTATGAAGGTGCCTGCAGGCGATTCATAGCTGCCAAGGTTTCAGATTGCTTAAGTGTGACATTTTCAAACTTTTTGTGTAATTATGAGTGACATTCAACGACTACGAGTGACACTTTCTCACGAACAAAAATCAAGTAAAGAAGATGAGGGAAACATATAAACATCAGAAATTACAGCCATTCCAGCAACAAGAAACTCTATGAAGATCTTAAAACTATTTCAAAGCACCAGAAATGGAAGGACACTATCCGATATGGAAAATAGACTGCATAGTTGCCACGTTTTAAGAGTGCTTAGGTGAGCCATCTTCAAGGTTTCAGAGTACTTATGAATGACATAAAACTACTAATGGTATGACACTAAGAGTGACACTTAGAGCAAAATCAAGAAATTAAGTACATGGAAACAGATAAAACAAAATAAATTACACTGATTTGAGCAAGGACAAACTATAAAAAGAACTGTTGCAGAGCACCTGATCCTACTGTAAAATGATCGTATGCCCACAATCTACTCACATTCTACATGAGTTTACTTTTGTGATCACTACTACTGCTTGCGAAACCACAGACAAATTGCACGAACACCGTGACAGGAAGCTAGTCGAGTATTTCATATGATTTTGCCTGGGCCCTGCCAGAGTGGCAACAATGTCTTCCTGGGGGCCCAGCAGGATTTGTTAAAAAAACACCTGATCCTGTCTGGTGCTAGTCACACGCTGACCAGTGACAGAGCCAGGCAGGCTGCTGTGGCATGAGTGCATTAAAAGGTGCCTGCCCTGCCAATAAACGAGTATTTCATACCGTGTGCGGTGCCTAAGCCTATTTTTCATAATCATCAATGTTATTGTTGAGTGTGACTGAGGAATGGCGTCAGGGGAATATGCACGCTGGTATAATGCAAATAGAAAACACCTCACTCCACCTACTCTTTTCTCTTCTGCCCCCACTTACTCTCTGTGCCTTCTGTTCCCCTCCCAGTGCTGGTCTGCGTCGCCGTCCCTGTGTGTGTTTCCCTCACCCCTTCCTGACCCCCAGTATCCCACCCCTCTCTGTGCACATCTGCCGCCCCGGCATCCCTCTCATTGCCCTGTGTTTTTATCACCCCTCGCTGCCCCAGCATCCCTCTGTTCCAATCCCTTTCATTGTCCTGTGTAACCCCTTCCCAGGGCTTTAATTGGGATAAAAGAAACTGTGGGGTCTCTCACGGGGGTGTGGCCTATGTAATTAAGGGTGTGGCTTTAAAACAGGTAAACTAAAAATCTGTGGTTAGCATAGTGTGCCGCCCCACTGGTATTTTGCTGCTTCTTTCTGTCATTGCAGCCAGATATATAATACAGCAACTCACATCACACCTAAAACAAGCCAGTACTATTGACTTTGTTGATGGTTGTTGTCTACATAAGATGAGTAAGTAACAACTATGGCTTTGTTGTGTATAATATTGAAAATGCTTCAGTTCTGCAATGACGAGACTGTGAAATAACTATAAGGAGTCTCTTTGAAGTTACATCAAAGGCAGTGAAGAGTGGTACTGCTACAGAGTTAAGATATTGTTTTCCTCCGAGGGTGAGGGCAAAAATGGAGAGCCCGATAGGGACCCGTCCCAGCGCCTGCTTTTAAGAACAGCCTGTGCTGAGCACCGGCAGGACCCGGCCCACTTAAAGCCCTGCCCCTTCTTGTTCCCTGTGTTCAATTCTGTGTGCTCATCTGCCCCCTCACCCCTCTAGTCATCCCTCTTTTTGCCGTGTTTTCGTCACCCCTTCCTGCCCCCAGTGTTGCACTCTGTGTGCTCATCTGCCACTCCTCGCCTCCCCTATTACCCTCTGTTCTCTTCCTTTTCCTTGCCTGGTGTTATCTCGCCCTTTTTTGCCCCCTGTGCTCCACTTCTCAGTGCACACATCTGCCACCCTCTGTTCTCGCCCTCTCCTTGTCCTGTGTTTTCATCACCCCTTCCTGTCCCCTATTTTCCATTCTGCGTTCATCTGCCACTCCTCGCTGCCCCCTGCACCCCTCTGTTCTCATCTCTCTCCTTGTCCTGTGTTTTCATGACTCCTTCCTGTCCCGTTTTCCACTCTGCGCTCATCTGCCACTCCTCGCTGCACCCCTCTGTTCTCATCTCTCTCCTTGTCCTGTGTTTTCATCACTCCTTCCTGTCCCGTTTTCCACTCTGCGCTCATCTGCCACTCCTCGCTGCCCCCTGCACCACTGTGTTCTCATCTCTCTCCTTGTCCTGTTTTCATCACTCCTTCCTGTCCCGTTTTCCACTCTGCGCTCATCTGCCACTCCTCGCTTCCCCCTGCATCCCTCAGTTCTCACCCCTCTCCTTGTCCTGTGTTTTCATCACTCCTTCCTGTCCCCTGTTTTCCACTCTGCGCTCATCTGCCACTCCTCGCTGCCCCCTGCACCCCTCTGTTCTCATCTCTCTCCTTGTCCTGTGTTTTCATGACTCCTTCCTGTCCCGTTTTCCACTCTGCGCTCATCTGTCACTCCTCGCTGCCCCCTGCACCCGTGTTCTCATCTCTCTCCTTGTCCTGTTTTCATCACTCCTTCCTGTCCCGTTTTTCACTCTGCGCTCATCTGCCACTCCTCGCTGCCCCCTGCACCCCTGTGTTCTCATCTCTCTCCTTGTCCTGTTTTCATCACTCCTTCCTGTCCCGTTTTCCACTCTGCGCTCATCTGCCACTCCTCGCTGCGCCCTGCACCCCTCTGTTCTCATCTCTCTCCTTGTCCTGTGTTTTCATGACCCCTTCCTGCCCCCTGTTTTCCACTCTGCGCTCATCTGCCACTCCTCGCTGCCCCCTGCACCCTTGTGTTCTCATCTCTCTCCTTGTTCTGTTTTCATCAATCCTTCCTGTCCCGTTTTCCACTCTGCGCTCATCTGCCACTCCTCGCTGCCCCCTGCACCCCTCTGTTCTCATCTCTCTCCTTGTCCTGTGTTTTCATGACCCTTTCCTGCCCCCTGTTTTCCACTCTGCGCTCATCTGCCACTCCTCGCTGCCCCCTGCACCCTTGTGTTCTCATCTCTCTCCTTGTCCTGTTTTCATCAATCCTTCCTGTCCCCTGTTTTCCACTCTGCGCTCATCTGCCACTCCTCGCTGCCCCCTGCACCCTTGTGTTCTCATCTCTCTCCTTGTCCCGTTTTCATCACTCCTTCCTGTCCCGTTTTCCACTCTGTGCTCATCTGCCACTCCTCGCTGCCCCCTGCACCCCTCTGTTTTCACCCCTCTCCTTGCCATGTATTTTCATCACCCCTTCCTGCCCCCGTATTCCACTCCGTGTGCTCATTTGACGCCCCAGTCATCCCTCTTATTGCCCAGTGTTTCCATCACCCCTCTGCCCCGGCTCTTTCCCAACTACACTAAACCCTACAGCTGGAACCTCCGACGTCACCATACCTGCTGCACGCGCACGGGCCGTTAATGTGCCTGACGAACTGATCTGACCCAGGATTTGTGTCAAACGAACTCCAAGGCAGGTCGGAACATTACTGGGGGCAGGTCAGAGGTCACTGCAGGTCTTGCAGGTCCCTAATTGGATGAAGCTTCCCGCCCGCAAAGATTTATGGCCCTGCTGGTGTTACTTGTGGGCAGGGGCTGCAGGGCACAGAGCCACAGACCCACCGAAAATTAGAGAAGGGGTGTGGCAGCAGGGCAACCATGGGCTGCAGCGCAGCGGCGCCGCACAAAGCCTGGAATCCGCCGCACACTGGGCGGCTTCTAGCCCAAATTTAGGTAACCCGCCCAACACGATTTTTTCTCGCACAATCGGGCAAAATATCGCCCAATTGTGCGAGAAATAGCCCAATCTGGCAACACTGATGCCCGCGCCTCTCTTGGCGCTCCTCCCTTCCGGTTCCTCCTCTCTCCCTCCTCCCCCCAGCGCCTTATCCTGCCTGGTCCTAGCGCCGCGTGCCGGAGCCAGGTATGACGATATTACAAATATGATTTGTGCTATTTTGTAAAATTAAACTTTTCCAAGCAGGGTCTGATTATCTAAAAGGAGAACTATTGAATGACGTGTTTTAATGTGCTACTTAAGACAACAATATCTCCCGCTCCCATGCCGCGTCCCGCCTTATCTGTTGAGCACCTGCTAGCGCACTTTTCTTCAGAAGCGTAATGCAAAATGATGACCACCCTACCTCCCCCCCATGTGGAATGTGGCAAGGCCGGACTGTGAACCCTTGGCAGACCTGGAAATTTTGTCGGACCAGCCAATATCTCACAAACTTTCATGGGCGTTGGTCTAAATGGGGTCCCCCTGAAGGGTTGGGGGCACCCTACGCCGCAGTGGCTGCAGCGGCATGTGTTACGTCGCTGCCTTTCATTTCTCTCTGTGTCGCTGTTAGTTCCTTTCCCCCTTCTGCAACAGGGCCATAACACAGCGACAATACAGGGAACTGAAGTGCTGTAACTGCAACAACTGTTATTATTCCAATTATACACTGTAAAACTATCCTGTAGTGTGCATAGCTGCCAAGGTTTGAGATTGCTATGTGTGACATTTTCAAAAATTCAGTATAATTATGAGGGACATTTCAACAACTACGAGTGACATTTTCTCGTGAGCAAATTGAGACTCTCCCCTTACTAGCATGTCCACCACGGTGTCCTTAGACTACTTGCACTGACTGTTCCTGCACTCTCCCTGAGCGAGACAGCGCCAGAGCAGAGCCCTCCTTAGGTGGCAGAGCTCACCCGCAGCGCCTCCAATGCGAAAGAGATTCTCCACGCGCCACAGGCCCTGGAGCGGCCTATGGAACCACAGCCCCTTGCAGGACCGACCCACCATATGTGGTCGCCAACCCTTGGAGATCACTTCGTACAGGCTGTAAAGTTGCCGGGTAATGGGCTAGTCCATGGTCCCGGATTGCACATGGTGAAAGCAACCTCAAACCCCCATGTGCGTAACGGTAGTGGTAGTGATTGGCGTACGCCAGGAATAGGGAATGAAGAGCCCGGCGTACTGGGCGTGGTTCAGTTTGACAGCCACTACTATACTGGAGTGTCTGGGGGCTCTGCCCGCGGCCTCCGTCGCTCATAGGATGTCGAGCGTGAGGTTGAAGACTCACCGCCTACACCGCATGCAGCCTCTGGTGCTCGCAGGGGATTGGGAGCAGTACATCCTCTTCTCCGGGAGCTGGCAGCCTGCCACGCCCCGACGCTCCGCTGGTCTCGCAAGGCAGAACCCTGCCCTCCTGCCGGCCCGTCCTGCCTCCTGCTATGGCAGCACCCTCGCAGCATCACACAAGTGGTGCTCGGACCCCTCTGAGGTCGGCCAAGCTCTGCCCCATCTGCTCAGCCGGCCAGTGCCCTATGGAACAAAGGAAAAAATCAGCACAGTAAAATAAATTAAGAAAACAACGTCGCTGCAAGGAAGCAGCCCTTAATGAAAGAAGGACAGTATAGAAAGAAAAAAAAAAACAGACAATATACATACAACTGCAAACAGGGCACTAACGCTACAGCAGCAATCCATCAAAGGCCCAGACCACAGTAAAGCTACAAAAGAAGGGCTGCCACCACTGTCAAGCACCCAGGTCAGTGAAACCCCCTGTGCACCGCCTCAGCTCCAAGACACTCAGCACCACAGCCCTTTAACCCTGAACTGTACATTATACGGACCTCCGATCCACCGCCGCAGCAAGCCACCGCCAGCCCCATGGCATCTGTTCCCCCACTAGAACCCTTCACAATCACAGGGGCGCCACCCTCCCAAGCCACTCGATGGAAGGCGTGGGTTGAACTCCTGGAGACGTATTTTGAAGCTGTCGAGATCCCGGCAGAATGCAGACGCCCCATGCTTTTTCACCTAGGAGGGGCCAAATTTTGAAGACTGTGGTCCAAGCAGGTCCCCCGCAGAACTATACTACCTGAGGGATGCTATCACTGCGCACTTTGAGCCATACGCCAACCCCGATTATGCGTAGTTTCTATTACGCCAAGCGCGTCAGCTGCCAGATGAATCAGTAGATGTTTTTTATGGGCGGTTGAGAGAGTTGGCCAGCACCTGCACCCTCCCAGATGAAGACGACGAAGTCAGAGCCCAGTTCATTCAAGGGTGTGCCTCCTCAAAGTTGCGCAAGCGCATCCTGCAAGAATCCAACATGTCCATGAGAGACATCCTGATGCTAGGGCACTCAAAAGAACTCTCCAAGGCCCGGGCAGCCCACATGGACCCACACTCCTCAACTCCCATCAAGAAAGAACCAGTCAACGTCATCTAAACAAAGGCCCGTGGAGGCAGACCGAAGGCCACCAAGCCGCCTTCAAACTCAACCAAGCAAGGACCGCAGAGCCGTACATGTGGATGGTGCGGGGGCCTATACCCTCACAACGGAACCTGCCCCACCAGTGGCAAAACGAGAAGTGCGGGTGGCAAGCAAAACCACTTTTCCAAAGTCTGCTGCTCGTTGCCAGGGTGACAGCCTAGAGGTCCACAGAAGACAGTACGCACAGTAGAGCCACACCCGGAAGACATGTCGGACGTCAACATCGATGAAGATGAAACAGCCGTCGTCCATTTGGTGAGAACTCTAGATACCCTCAAGGCCCGCCCCGATGTGCAAAATCAAAGTGCAAGACAACCCAATCGCAGCTCTCATAGATACGGGAGCCACCATCAATCTCATGGCCGCAGACATTTACCACAGCCTACTTGACCCAGCGGCACTCCGAAACACTAGTGTGCAAGTATGCGCTTCTGGGAACCGCTCACCGCTGAGACTTTGTGGCGTGTTCCAGGGAGATCTGTCTCAGACTCCACACATCAAAGAGCGAAAATATATGTCTCGCAAGAAGGACCCGGGTTTCTACTCTGTTGCCACACAGCTCAAGTCCTCAACCTCATACAATATGCATTACACGCACATGATCCAGACCGCCAGTTGCAATACTTTACACCACTGTTCGATGGGATCAGGTGCTTATAAGGTCCAGCCATCCATCTGCACATTGACGAGTCAGTTGCCCCGGTGGCCCTCAGGCACCGAAGAATCGCTTTCCATTTCCGACCAAGGTTGAAGCCGGGCTGAAGCTCCTAGAGAAGGCTGGCATCATTGAACGGGTATGCGGTCACAAACCATGGGTATCCCCCATCGTGGTGGCGAAGAAACCCAAGCAACCGGATGCCGTGTGCATCTGTGTTGACATGAGGGTCCCGAATTTGGCGATCAAGCGGGAATGCCACGTCACACCGACCGTAGACGACATCATTGGTGAACTGTCAGGCTCTAAATGGTTCTCCAAAATGGACCCCCGGTCTGGCTCTCATCAGATACCGCTACATCCAGATTCCCGCTCCATCACCACCTTCTCGACCCATGCAGGGCTCTGGAGGTACACAAGGCTCAACGTTGGCATTTCCAGCGTGGCCGAAGTCTTCCAGAACATTGTAAAAAACTTCCTCAAGGGCCTGCACGGGGTACTCAACGTGAGCGACGACATCCTTGTCCACGCCCCCACATTGGAAGAGCATCAGTCTCTCCTCCACACTGTCTTCTCACGACTCAAAGAAAGTGGACTTACACTACACCGGGATAAGTGTGACTTCCTAAGGAATAACATTAGTTTCTTTGGGTATCGCTTTTCTGACAAAAACAATGGCCCTGACCCGACAAAGTGAAGGACATTCAAGAAGCCCCCGTCCCATCATCAGTGTCAGGAGTCCGCAGCTTCTTGGGCATGGTAACCTACTGCGAACGCTTCATAAAGAACCTATCGGACTTCACCAGCCCACTCAGAGACCTGACCACGTCGTCCAACCCGTGGGTGTGGGGGCCTTAGCAGGAAGAGCCGTTCCAGCAGACCAAGGCTGCTCTCTCTGTAGACACCACTCTGGTGTACTTCGACCCCCGGAGAGAATCACAGCTCATGGTGGATGCCAGTCCCACTGGCCTAGGAGCCATCCTGACCCAACGACAGGAATGCGGAGATTACGCCAGCCGTACGCTCACACCAACAGAGCAATGCTATTCCCAAATAGAGCGCAAGGCGATTGCCATCCTGTGGGTTGCAGACGTTTCTACATTTAATTATGGGCACCCTTTTTCTGTCATCACAGACCACAAGCCACTAATCCCACTCTTTCAAGGGTCTTCGTCACGGCCTCCCCCAAGATTTGAAAAGTGGATCTTGCAACTGCAAGAATTCCAGTTCACGGTAGAATATCAATCAGGCACCCGAAACCCCGCCTACTTCCTGTCGAAACGTGCCCGACCGGCCACGTCTCCTGAAGCTGCAGAAGCAGCAGCAACCGAGGACTCAGTAAGAATGATCGTGGATAGATCCAGACCTCTGCCGATGTCCCTGGAAGAGGTAATCGCCGCCACCCAGCACGATGACTGCTTGCAGATTGCTATCAAGGCTATTTCCACTGGAGACTGGCGAGCGCTGCAGAACCCAACTCCCTTTCGCACAGAGACAGCCCAATCAAATTTGAAAGGGCTACATCAGGTCCGCCAAGAGCTGTCTGTAACAAGTGAGGGTATCTGCTCAGAGGCCCACAACTCGTATTGCCAGGAAGCCTCAACCAGAAAGCGGCACTCCTAGCACATAGAGCACACCAAGGAATCATAAAATCCAAGAACCGGCTCAGGAGCAAAGTCTGGTTCCCAGGTCTGGACCAGAAGGTAGAAACGGTGGTGAGACACTGCCCCGTCTGTCTCCCTATGAATCCACCAGACCGTCCGTCGCCATTTATCACTAAAATAGGCCCCAGTGCCCCATGGCAAAGAGTGAGCGCGGATTTTGGCAGCTTCCCCGGAGGGCGACACATGCGAGTTGTTGTGGACGACGACTCACGCTACCCGGAAGTGGAAATAGTAGCGACAACATCTGCAGCAGACGTGATCCCGGAGTTAGGAAAGCTCATGGCAACCCATGGTCCATTTAGAGAATTCCACATTGGCAACGGGCCTCCATTCATTAGCTCCGAGACGAAGGTACCGGGCCTCTCACAACATCAAACACCGCCGTATAACCCCTCGATGGCCCCAAGTCAACGGAGAGGTAGAGAACCCTCACTAAGGTGATCCAAATTGCAATAGCAGAAAATCTCAACACAGAACACGCGTTGTACCAGTTTCTAAGAGAATACCGGCTCACACCACAATGCACAACAGGCATATCCCCAAGCAGGCTATGCTTTGGCCGATCTGTGACGGATACCATCCCCCATCACCCAGCATGGGAAGAAACACCAAATCCTCCGAATCAGTCAGATTCCCAGAGGACCCACACCAATGAAGACGCCTCCCGAAGGTGACTTGTCCATAAGAGCCCCATCCTAGTGGGCGACAGAGTGCTGGTGCAAGACCGCCATCCCGGAGGGAAGTTCAGACTGCCATTCGATCTGGATCCGTGGGTAGTTGTGGAAGTCAAAGGCACTAAGTTGACAGCAAGAAGAGGCCAAGAGTGTGTGACATGGAACATCTCCCAGTTTAAAGAGTCCCCAAGGAAACCACCGAAAGGTTTTCGGTAACCGGCCCATCAGAAGACACTACTACAACGAGCTATATCAGGTCCGCCAAGAGCTTTCCGTAACAGGTGAGGGGTGTCTGCTCAGAGGCCCACAACTCGTATTGCCAGGAAGCCTCACCCAGAAAGCGGCACTCCTAGCGCATGGAGCACACCAAGAAATCGTAAAAAATCCAAGAACCGGCTCAGGAGCAATGTCTGGTTCCCAGGTCTAGACCAGAAGGTAGAAACGGTGGTGTGAAGCTGCCCTGTCTGTCTCGCTACGAGTCCATCAGACCGTCCGGCGCCAGTTATCACTGAAACAGGCCCCAGTGCCCCATGGCAGAGTGAACACGGACTTTGGCAGCCTTCGCGGAGGGCGACACATGCTAGTTGTTGTGGACGACTACTTGCGCTACCCGGAAGTAGAAATAGTAGCGACAACATCTGCAGCAGAAGTGATCCCTAAAGTTAGAGAAGCTCATGGCAACCCATGGTCTTTTTGGAGAATTCCGCACTGACAACGGACCTCCATTCATTAGCTCCGAGCTGAAGGTACCTGGCCTCTCACAACATCAAACACCGCCGTATAACCCCTCGATGGCCCCAAGTCAACGGAGAGGTAGAGAACCCTCACTAAGGTGATCCAAATTGCAATAGCAGAAAATCTCAACACGAACACGCGTTGTACCAGTTTTTAAGAGAATACCGGCTCACACCCCAATGCACAACAGGCATATCCCCAAGCAGGCTATGCTTTGGCCGATCTGTGATGGATACCATCCCCCATCACCCAGCGTGGGAAGAAACACCAAATCCTCCGAATCAGTCAGATTCCCAGAGGACCTACACCAATGAAGACGCCTCCCGAAGGTGACTTGTCCATAAGAGCCCCATCCTAGTGGGCGACAGAGTGCTGGTGCAAGACCGCCATCCCGGAGGGAAGTTCAGACTGCCATTCGATCTGGATCCGTGGGTAGTTGTGGAAGTCAAAGGCACTAAGTTGACAGCAAGAAGAGGCCAAGAGTGTGTGACACGGAACGTCTCCCAGTTTAAAAGAGTCCCCAAGGAAAACACCGACCGGTTTTTGGTAACCGGCCCATCAGAAGACACTACTACAACGATCTAAATCAGGTCCTCCAAGAGCTGTCCGTAACAAGTGAGGGGTGTCTGCTCAGAGGCCCACAACTTGTATTGCCAGGAAGACTCACCCAGAAAGCGGCACTCCTAGCGCATGGAGCGCACCAAGGAAACGTAAAATCCAAGAACTGGCTCAGGAGCAAAGTCTGGTTCCCAGGTCTAGACCAGAAGGTAGAAACGGTGGTGTGAAGCTGCCCTGTCTGTCTCGCTACGAGTCCATCAGACCGTCCAGCACCAGTTATCACTGAAACAAGCCTCAGTGCCCCATGGCAGAGTGAACACGGACTTTGGCAGCCTCCATGGAGGGCGACACATGCTAGTTGTTGTGGACGACTACTTGCGCTACCCGGAAGTAGAAATAGTAGCGACAACAACTGCAGCAGAAGTGATCCCTAAAGTTAGAGAAGCTCATGGCAATGGTCTTTTCGGAGAATTCCGCACTGACAATGGACCTCCATTCATTAGCTCCGAGCTGAAGGTACCTGGCCTCTCACAACATCAAACACCTCCGTATAACCCCTCGATGGCCCTAAGCCAACGGAGAGATGGAGTGCCTGATGAGAACCCTCACTAAGGTGATTCAAATTGCAATAGCAGAGAATCTCAACACGGAACATGGGTTGTACCAGTTTTTAAGGGAATACCGACTCACACCCCACTGCACAACAGGCATATCCCGAGCAGGCTATGCTTTGGCCGATCTGTGACGGATACCATCCCCCATCACCCAGCGTGGGATGAAACACCAAATCCTACTAATTAGTCAGATTCCCGGAGGACCCGCACCAATGAAGACACCACCCGAAGGTGACGTGCCCGTGAAAGCCCCATCCTAGTGGGCGACAGAGTGCTGGTGTAAGACCGCCATCCCGGAGAGAAGTTCAGACTGCATTTTTGAACTGGATCCATGGGTAGTTGTGGAAGTCAAAGGCACTAAGTTGACAGCAAGAAGAGGCCAAGAGTGTGTGACACAGAACGTCTCCCAGTTTAAAAGAGTCCCCAAGAAAACCACCAACAGGTTTTCGGTAACCTGCTACAACGAGCTCTCAAGATGCCGACAGGGAGTGCGACCAAAGGCCTGATCAAGGGGCCTTCTCGGAGGACCTATCTGCAGCACCCCCACTCAGCATCCCCCAAGACTCTGAGAACGTGCCCTCATCTACCAGCTGCGGGAACCCAGGAGCAACGGATGCCGAGAGGAATGGAGAACACTCTCCAAGATCCTCGGCAAGGGGCGATCAGGGACGCTATTGTCTGAGGTCACACCCTAAGCCATCTCTGAAGTACAAAGACTTTGTGTCCGACTGACCGGAAGATGATCAACAAGCATGCAGTGGTAACCAGGTACTGGTGTTCTCCGAGATCAAGTAAGAGCATAGTGTGACTGTTCTATCAAGGCCTGGACTACTGTTGACCCTGATGGTTTTGTTTAGTGTTTTGTGGTTCTACATGTTTGTGGTGTTTGACATCTCCTAGTAAAGGAGGACTGTAATGTTGCTGGATCATGGGCTAGTCCACGGCCCCGGATTGCACAGGGGGAAGCAACCACAAACCCCCATGTGCGTAACGTTAGTGGTAGTGACTGGCGTACGCCAGGAACAGGGAATAAAGAGCCCGGGGCACTGGGCGTGGTTCAGATGGAGAGCCACCACCATACTGGAGTGTCCATGTATTTAGTACCCGTGAGTGTCTGGGGGCCCAATCCCCGACACCACACAGGCCTCTAACTACAAGGTAAGGTACGGCCGTTCAGTTGCATCATCTCCTCAGCGCAGACCCGCGGTCCTCTTCATCCGACCGCCAGTCCCTGTCCCCCCTGGAAAAACAGTAATCAATATGTCTGAATCAGTATGACTCGGTGTGAGGCCAAGTGTAATCCCACATGACTCTTATGAATAGCAGAAAGTGCTCCTTGAGGGCGCAGTCCAATAAAACAGGAATTCCGCCCCATTACACTGGTTCCATTTTTATTATTGTTTGTTTCAGCAGTTTGGTTTAAAGGTGAAAATAGAAGCTCCGCATTGAAGGCCAAAATCAGGGACCACTCCATTGACTTAACATTGACTTAACATTGTCCTGTGAAGGCATAGAACAAAACTTGATATATTATCTAAAGACACTCATAACTGAGAGAAAAACACAGTTTGCAGCATGTGTGGGTGTTGCTCAGATGGATTCCATGTATATGCCATCTCGTGTTGGGCTTGGAATGGTACAACCATTTTTCTTGAAGAACCTCTTTCGGTTTCGGGGTATGACTTATAATACCCCTGAAAATAACAATGCACTACAAACAACACTGACTCCCTCTTAAATGTTGTTTTTCCTGCCATAGTGCTCGGACATGTTTTCAACCTCTCCATTTTGCAGCTCACTGAAGTTCTATCGTTTGCAGCATCAGTGAGCCAGGGCAGAACTTGCTGGTAACACCGACCAGCAGGCAGCTGATCGTGCTAAGCGCTTAAAAGCAAATTTCAATTAACACTCGGCTGGCACTCACTGACAAGCTACTTACTTGCGACTCAAGTGAACCAAGGCAATTCGGTTACATTCCACCCGGCCGTCTCCTCAGAGTCCTGCTTGGCCGCATGACTCACTCTGCAAACGTTCGGTGCTCTCCGCGGGCATCAGACTCACTCACAGCAGCACGTCCTGGGGAGCCTATAAAGTCACTGGGGCATATTAACAAGGGCCGGCGATAAATATCGCAAAGCGCGCTTAGCGCTTGCATATTTATCGCCGGCTATCTCTGGAATTTATCGCCCGGTTAGCGCGTTATCAACAACGCGGATCACCGAGGCGATAAAAATTCCAGAGATAGTGTGGATATCGCCGTTTTCCACCATGGAAAACGGCGATATCCTAGATGATAGGGCCTGTGGTCTTAGCCACAGAATCCACCCCCCATGTTAAGTATGCCTTAGTCAGGAATTTAACAGACGTTAAATTCCTGCGTTAAGTCATACTTAACGCGATTTAAAAATCGCTACCCTTCCTTGTTAATATCGCGAAGCTGCCTTCGCGATATTTTCCCTGGTTGGTTTCACAGCCATGCCTACTTTGCATCTCATTAGCGATGCAAAGTTAGGCGTGCTGGAAACGGGCGCTAAGTCAGCAAAACACGCGATAAGGCGATGAAATTATCGCCGCTTTTCGCCCGAAAACGGACGCAAAAGCGGCGATAATTTCATAGCGCCGCCTTGATAATATGCCCCACTGACTTCACGTCTCGATTGTAGCCATTGGGCACTGCCGGTGATGTCAGTCAGAAATGTCCTACTGCGGAGAGAATCTTTTATTGATACATTGTAGCAGCAGCTGTGAGTTAGCAGCTGCTAGCTCAACCATGCCGCAAGCTCTGTACTGGGGTGAATGTATGACATTGTTCTGCATTCTGTCCATCAACTGTTGTTTTTGCAAGCCTGTCGGGAGCAGCGCTTGCGCCAGCTGCCACTCTAGATTTAGTTTATCAGCATAGCTAGCTGCGCTTACGCTAGTAAGAGCTTGTCAGCCATGACATGCTGTAATGCGTGACTTTCCATTTCAGTGCGGTGATGCGGACCACCACACTGAAATGCGTTAGTCTAACACCTGATGCGTGGTACTTGGCAGGGCTGAATGTCTGTACTAGTGTCCTGCTGGACACGTCATGCAGCAGCCCTTCCTTAGGGGCCGTGCTAACACCCAACCCTCACCCAGCCAACCAAGGCGTCGAGTCAGATGACCCTGCTAATAAAAGGGGCCTGGCGCACCTGCCCTGGACCAGTTACCAACCCCTTACACAAGTTTCTGTGTCATCCTTCTACTCAGCATGCAGGTCTAGGGCCCAGGACACCGCCCTGGCGACGAGGGGGTCTGATCCCACCTGCCACTAAGCAGGGACATCTTAAGAATTTTGGGTTTACTGGGCAAAAACGTAGTTTAGGGGCCCCTGTTTGGAACAGCTTTGAATATATGATCCTATTTCAGTTTTTTCATGTCCTCTTTGGCCAGTTCACTGACAGTGCACAGGCACACTCGTCCAAATTCTAAATGTCTTTACATCTAATATTCAGGAATAGTGATGTGTGTTTTCAATACTGAAATACAACAGCAGCTCACTAATATTATTACAAATAAATATCTGTGAGCCACTTCCATTTCTCATATGTGAGGTCCTGTTTCGATCTAAAAGGAACTTTTTTATGGATGTTGCATGATGTTGAAAAACAAATACGACATTTCTCTGCATAATGTCGGTAAAAGGCTTCCATGCATCACCCTTATTAAAAATAAACTGAAAGAAAGGGCTATTTAAAACAACCTATGTTTAAAGATCATTCAAGGTCATCAGGCAGAACTGTGTGGAGAACATAACCGGATCTATCAGGGGCCCCCTAAAAGGCTAGGGCCCTGGACCAGAGTTCATTTTGCCCATGCCTTAAAACGTTTCTGCCACTAAGCCAGGAGCACAGCGTTTCCTCGTGGGGGAGGTGTAAACGGAGTCCAGAGCACTGAGGTCCCGATTTCTCTGGGGTGCAGCAGCCCAGGCTCAAATGCTGCTGCTGCCGTTGCTGGAGCGAGAATCAATTTTAAAATATGGTTTATCGTCTTCACACAGGGCTGATACCCGCTCCTTGAGTGAAGATTCTCCTTTCCTCTTTCCTCCACCCCTAAAAACATGTGCAACAGATCTTGGCTGTTTATGAGAAATCAAGAGCTATTCATCACAAAAATCATAATCACAAATCTTAATTCTAAATTCAATCAATAATGAGAGTTTGAATTAGTTTTAAGGGTTTTATTCTCATGGAAGGTTTAGTAAAATCTTTTGATTTGATTAGTTCGATATCTCAGTCAAATTACAGAATTGATAATAAAGGTAGGATTAGATCAAAATGATTTTCATGTATAAAATCACCAAGCGCCTTACATAAAGGGAAGAATCCCTAATCTAAGAATGGGGCGAAAATGGTGTTAGTTAGAACCCATAAAGAGTTCAGGTTCGAGAGAAAAGAGTGGATTAGAGCATAAAGCTTGAATTCAATTAATCAGTAACAGCAGAACTTCCCATAAAGAGAGGTTCATGAAACTCAGTTGAGTCTCAAGCAAATAAGAGAAAAATAATCATGCAATAGTAAACCGCAGTCAGCAATAGGTTAAAAAAGGATGGCAAATCAGCGTTCTGCCTCCATCATTAAAGCTTCAGCATCCAGATGGTATGGCGTATGGTCATAAGCATAAACGCAAAAGCGTTAACCTACTAAAAGAGCATGCATAATATAAACGAAAAGAAATTAACGAAAGAATGAATGAATGAATAATTTATTGTATGATTGCTTAAAATCTTTAAATTAATAAAGGAATACTATCACAATGAAAATAACAATAAAAACTTTCAATTAAAAGGAGAACATTCATCTCAGGTATTAAAGGGAAAAAAAGAGAAAAACAAAAGCAGTTCATTGAGATCATGTGTTTGCACTTTCGGCATGCTGCTACTGGTCTAAAGAGCAGGTGCCTTAACCAGCTACCGGCTCGGCAGCAACATGTCAGGTGGATCAGCAACTCTTTTTTTTATATTTGCCAGTCTACAACGTATAATGTTGGTAAGAGATTTTAACCAATGTTCATCCTTTATTAAAGGAGGAACTGATCGAGCACATAATATTTGTTTTAGGCAGTTCTTTTCCAATGCTTGGTGCAAGTATGGTTAAGTGTTACGAGTTATGTAAGCTGGTGCCAGTGGAGCATATGTCTCCTTCTCCAGTAAAGCCTTAATGTCTGATGCCTTTGACAGTTGGTGAAGTTGCTTTTTTATGGAGAACGAATCATACTATATGGAATGAATCTGCCATTCATTTGAAAATTTGGTATATTAGGCAGAACTACAAGCGAACCAATGTATTCTGTGTGTAAGAAGGAAGCTGGAAACTTCGCTTGTGCCCCATGCATTTTATTTTGTCTAATTCGGTACTAAGTTCACCAGGATACACTTGCTGGCCATAGGTGACAGTTGGCATGAGCTTTGCTTTTATAACCCTCCGGATAGCCTCTGTTGTGGGAGTATGAAGGTTGGAGTATAGCTTGCACAAGGAGTATATAGCCGCTTTTCCTGTAATTCCCATCTTGTGTCAGTATGTGGTAGGTTGCCCTGTGTCATTGAACCATACACCAAGGTAATTGTTGGTCCAGATGACCCTATTTTCCATTTCTGGACTCTATTTTTTTGGAAGGCGTCCATAAATAATCACTTTGGTTTTACTTGCATTGGCCACAAGCTCATTTTCTTCATTATATTTGTTCAATGCATCCAGCGCCTTCTGAAGACCTGTATTCGTGTGGTCTAGGAGGATAAGGTAATCGGCTTACTGCCTTAGAAAGATCTTATTCTGGCCTAACCTCAGGGCCGCCAGGTCGGTTCCTGATAGAGCAAGGCCCAAGTCTGTTGTGTACAAACAGAACAAAATAGGGGCGATGACACATCCTTGTTTAAGCACTCGATCTGTTGGTATTTTGGAGATAGCCGTTTCACCAGAGAGCTTGATGCATACCCATGTCTTGGTGTAGAGTGACAAGATGGCAGAATGTTCCAATTTTGCAGCTTCTGCCAGAGTTTGTTGCGCACCACTCCGTCGAACACGGCAGAATAGTTGATGAAGCATTCAAGTACGTGCAAGCTGTTAGTGGTGGGTGCTTGGTGGGCGATGTATGAGAGGGCCACAGTGTTATCTATCATCGATTCTCCCTCACGGAAACCAGTTTGATAGAAAGGGAGTAGACCCCCATCAGCAACTCATTCGACTAACTCTTTCAGTAGGATGCTTGCGTATGCCTTCCCCTCGATGTCCAGTAGTGCGATGAGCCTGTAATTTTTGGGGTCTGTATTGTCTCCCTTCTTATGGACTGGTTGGAGTAGTGAACCCCGTCATGAGTCTTGGGTGTCTTCTTTTATTTTGCATTCTAGGAACAAAGGAGAGAGGACAGCTGCCCAGAAGTGGGGTCTTCTCTGAATAGGGACCACGGAAGGCTGTTGGGACCTGGTGCACCATCCCTCTGGAGGTTTTTCAGCGTTTTGATTACTGCCTGTTCATCCAGCGATGTGTGTTCTGGTTTTGCGGGTTGTGACTAGTTTTCCCATATATTGACAAGCGCAGGGTCCATGATGATCCTGCTTGATTTGCTGATGTCTCAGTATATAAGGTCTTGCCGTGTGCTACCCATTAGTCCAATGGTACCGAGTTGCACCTATCAGTCTTGGTGTGACATAGAATATTTATATAATGCCAAAATTGCTGCTGTTTATTTCATGACATTAAATCAAAAAATGCGGCCTCCTGGTGTTTTCTTTTTTGGCCCATACAAGGTACTTGTGTTGTTTTTCAGCATTTGCTAGCTCTTGCCGGGTGGCAATGGTTCCTAGTCTGTTGTTTGCCAGCAGGGTGCTTAATTTGATCTCCCACACGGGACCCAGGGCGTAGTTGTTTAAATTGTTATACTTGTGTCAGTGGTGACCTAATAGGAAAGACGCAAACTGTCAATCAGATCTGACCAGCCTTGGATGATGTTGTAAGTTTGAGATTTGAATGAACCGCCCTCCCACTGGTTTTTCCAGGCTTCTATCATGGTTGAGCTTAAGGTCATCCATCTTATCCTTCTTATCAAGTTGTGGTGTTTCTCACCTTTTGTTTGCTCAGTTGCTGGTAGCCAGACCAGAGTTGTTCATTGTAGAGACAAAAGGGCCATCAGCGTGGCACGGTCACTTTCTGCCACCTGGGCTACCCTGAAATCTCATAGTGTTTTGCTCAGATTATTGCTCATAGAAATATAATCGATTGTAGATGAGTTGTTAAATGAATGAGGATATCTAATGCATGGCTGGTTTTTCGTTTCTGTAATCAGTGCTGATTCAAGTTAGTAGGTTTGAAGGAAGATGTTAAATCAACGACTTGTTTGGCAGGATATTTATATGGCAGCGTTGTCTTCTCCCAGGCTGTGCATGTTAAAAGTCTCTCATTAACATGATTTCCGATGTCATGTGCTCCTTGATTAGTTCCTCCAAGAGGGTGATCATTTTTTTCTGTTTTCCCCAAACTCTTTCTGTTTTGGAAGTTGAAGGATGCATTTTTTTTGTTTAAAGAGCTTTATTGAAACAAATAAAAAGCAAGGTACAGAATTATGATAAGAAATGATAAAAGAAGTACAAAGGGTAACAAGAAATATATATGAAAAACAAAGGGTGAAAACATTATAATTCATACATTATCAAGAACTAAAACCGATGTTAAGAACAGAGTTAAACAAATGTGTACCATATTGAATTAGCACTTTTTAAATTTTATAAAGGATGAAAGAAAAAGGAAAGAGAGAAAAAGAGGGAAGGAAAGAGAAAGAAAAAAAGAAAGAAAGAAGATAAAAAGAATCAGCAACCTTATCAAATAATCTAATAAGACTATCCATTAATAGACAGAATAAAACATTCATAGAACAATATACCAGCAATAAAATATAAACAATGTAAGAACAGTTAAACACAGTATTCATGGCGGCTGAAATATAAAGTTACTGTCTTTGGTACGTAATGCAGAGGATGATAGGTAATTAGTAAGTGAAGACCAAAAGGCTTCTTTTCGAAGTAGTTGCTGAGAGGCATTTACAGAAGCTCTATCTAACCTATGATGGTAGCATAGAAGATTCCACCAAGCAGAGAAGGAAACCTTGGAGGTGTCTTTCCAATTGGATGTAATTACTTGAAGAGCAATAGCAATTAACAAATCAACAAATAAACCCAATTTACGAGCACCCAGCCAATGTATGGAGTTACTACCTAAAAATATAGAATAGATATCAAAAGGGAAGTTTGTAGAACAAATAGTGGATATTGATTTACATACTTTAGTCCAAAAAGTGGAAATATTAGGGCAAAGGAAGAAGGAATGTATATATGAGCCAGGAGTAATTTTGCAGGACCAACAATTAGGAGATAGGCCGGAGCTAAATTTGGAAACAGATAATGGGGTTAGAAATAATCTCTGGTAAAAATAATATAAAGTTTGAGTGATGCTAGCATTGCAAGAAATGTGATGCAATCGAGCCCAAATGGAGTCCCATGTGTGTGTAGAGAGAGTGCGTTGTAAATCTGTTTCCCATAAAAGTTCAGTTTTGCTTTTGGGGCGGGTGGGAAGAGAGAAATGGAGGTATTTATATATCTGGGATGCCCGGACAGAAAGGGAAGTAGGTAGCAGTATAAACGGAGGATCAGATGAAGAAGAGGGAGATTGGGAGATAAGAGAAAACTGTTGAGTTAAAATCAGTCTTAGAGATTCAAATTTAAGGAGGGAAGTAACAGGTAAACCGAACTTAGATTGAAATTCTTGAAAAGAAAAAAATTGCATATTCTGCATTAGGTGTTTAACCTGTATAATCCCTTTGACAACCCAATCTTTCCAAAAGATGGTACGATTAGAAATCTTAATGGACTTATTATGCCATATAGAGGAGTCCAGGAATATCTGTAGAGGTGAAAGAGATTTTGTAAGAACCGGATAAAAGGTCGATATAAGTTGTGAAATAGTGGGAGAATTAAATGAGCGAGGGGAGTGAGAGAAATTAGCTAAAGAAGAAAAAGGAAGTGGATGAATAATGGATTCCTCCAATTTGCACCATACCGATACAGGGAGATCATCCGAGGAAGATAAATAGGGCAGAACCTGACGAATTAAAAAGGAAGAGTGGTATTGACGAAAGTTGGGAAAATTAACCCCTCCCTTATCTTTAGGAGCAGACAAAACAGAAAAAGATATACGAGCTTTCCGGTTGTTCCAAAGGAATTTACTCAAAATGCCATTAAGAGTTTTAAAGAATTTTAAAGGAAGTCGCACTGGTAACATGGACAAATAAAAATCAATAACTGGAAGCATCATCATTTTGGAGGTGTCCAGCCTGCCCCAACAAGACAAGAATAAAGGAGACCATTTCTCTGCCATGCCAGATACCTGTAATAGAACATCATCCAGATTAAGGTGAACCGTTCTACCAATTGCGGAGGAATATTTTATTCCCAGACATGTAATAAAGTTGGTGTTCCATTTAAAATCCGTCCCCTCAAACATACTTCTTAAACAAAACGGGGCAAATTTACAAGCCCCTTCATGACTTTTGCGCTGCAGTTGCGTCACTTTTTTGACACAACAGCGGCGCAAACAATGCGGCCTATTTACAACGTGACGCATCTAGGGAGATGCGTCACGTTGTAAAGCCCTGCGTCACATTATACCTGCATCAGGTATAATGTATGCAGGGTGGGCGTTCCCTCGCAAAAAAGCCTCGTAGAAGTGACGCAGTGAAATCTACAAGATTTCACTGCGTCACTTCTAGGACGCCACAGCGTCAAAACCTTACGCCTGCTTGAAGCAGGCGTAAGGAGTGACGCAGTGAGGTGGGAATAGGCCTCAAAAAGCATTGCTGGAGTTGCGTCGTGCTTGCGACACGACTCCAGCAATGCGTGACTTTTGCCCCAACAGATGCGTCAGAATTTCTGACGCATCTGTCAATCCTTGCGCCATGGTGCGCCGTATTGTAAATACGGCGCATCCATGGTGGCGCAAGGGTTTCTCAGTGTGGCGCAGGGAAAGTGACGCATCTCTACAGATGCGTCACTTTCTTGTAAATCTGCCCCTACTTATTTAGTGGAAGGACTTCAGATATGGAAAAATTTAATTTATAACCGGACAAGGTAGTGATGGAGCGAAGTACAGAAGATTTTGTGCGTACCCCGTTCAGACCAATCACCCCATAACAAAGTAATATATTAATTTTGATTGCTGTGTATTAACCAAACACACACATTACATGTGGGAAATGCTCTGCATTAACAGGTTTGATTAACATATTAATTAATGGTGTAAAACGCATGTTTTATCTATTTTGCGCATTTAAGTAGTGTAATAGTGCATGTCTATGCTGTAGTGTACATTGTGCATTACATGCTGCTTTTGCTTTATTTTAATGGCTTGCAGTGTGATGCTTTTCCGCTAGGTAACAGTTTTAGGGGATAAATATTAGTACTGGTGGGTGGGGGGACAGAAAACACTTATTTTCTGTGTATTCACATTTTCTTTGTGTTTATCGTAGTTTTGGCTGGTGGCTAGTTTCAAGATGGCTTCGTTTTTCCCGGTTCTGCGCAGTAGAGAATGCTTGCATCATCTGGCTGGAAGAACCTCGCGCATGCATTGTGCTCCACTGAACTTTGCAACTCCAGCTGACTATGTTCGAGGCCATTTGTATGAATGCCGGCGAGTGGCTGAGAGCCAGAATGATAGCACGAGAACAGACGAATGCCTGCCAAAGAAAGACCACGTGGAAACAGCTGAAAATAAACAGTTGAATCCCTGCCAATGAACATTTGAATGCCTGCTAATGAACTATGGGACAATTGAATTTGTATCTATCAGCTTGTCAAACAAAGTTATTCACGGACATCCTGGGAGCAGAGAAATACAAAGTTATTCACGGACATCCTGGAAGCAGAGAAATACATTGTCATTCACGGACATCCTAAGAGCTAAGAAATGCATTTTCATGACCACTCAGAGCAAGGGAAATGGCAAGAGTTGAAACATTTGTGGGTAGAGAGCCAGCAAACACAGTATAAATATCAGACCAAAATTGGGGTTTTTTAGAGAGAAGCTGGTTGGAGAGATGCTGTCTGTCAGAGAAGCTGTTTGCAGAGATGCTGGGAGCTTGAAACCATGCCAAAATGCGCACTGATGACCCCTGTAGGTTGGAGATCGTTGCGGGACACTAGCCTGGGTGAGAGATGCGTCTAGGAGGCCAGGGTTATTAAGAAAGTTGGGGTTTAGTGTTGGTTAGGAAGGTTTTTAGTGTAGGAAATCTTTAGAATTAAATGCATGTTTTTAATTATGGTTCACAGATCTTTCATTTTGGGAACCTTCTATCAGTTACATGACCAAGAATTGATTTTTAACCATTTTTAAGAATAATTAAATGAATGCAAACTTACATTTTCTCTTCATGACTTTTATTAAACAGTTTCTTGATTTATTTCCTGAATAAATGGCAATGCTCAGTGAGAATTAATAGTGAGAGAATAAATGATAATTTTCTTTATGCAAATTAATTATATAAAATCTTTTAAATGATTTCAGGTGTTTGTGATTCTTTTAGAGTCAATTAATTATGCAAATCAATGTATTGTTGTAGTGAGGTTAAGCTGGTCTTGACAATCACCATCAACTTGCTCAACTAATTGGTCCATCGACCTAATTGGCGGGGTACATTGATGCATAGATTAGTTAGTAAAATTAGGTGATGAAAACAAATGTTGGTGTAAAAATCTGTGCTTAAAGGTATCCCGTGATAGGAAATAATTCATGCAACCCATTGTAGGATTATTAGCAAGGGTCTGGGGGGTGTGTGTGACAGGGTGTGTGTACTTTGGTGTTATGGGCCCCACCGGAGTGACCCGGACCCTGGGTTGGTGATAATTTCTGGGTAAACGCTGCATCAGTAGCATAGGAAGAAAAAAGATCTGTGAAGGCGGGTAAAGAAGTAGAAGGATCAGAGAGATATAACAGAATATCATCTGCATATGCAGTGAACTTAATTTCAATCGATTTATGTGTAAAGCCCCGAAAAGCAGAAGAATGTCTAAGGGAATGGAGAAAAGGTTCAAGAGATAGAGTGAAAAGCAAAGGTGAAAGAGGGCAGCCTTGGCGAGTGCCTCGCTGAAGAGTAAAGTAAGGAGATTGAAATCCATTAACAAAAACTGAAGTAGTAAGGGAAGAATATAACAAATTAATAAGGGATAAAATACCAGGACCAAAACCATGCCACTTGAGTGCGCGCATCATAAAAAGCCAGTGAATGCGGTCAAAAACTTTCTCCGCGTCCAGGGTGATAGCTGCAACAGGGGAGGAACTTTTAGAAGCAAGATGAATAATATTTTTAAAAGTTCTAGAGTTATCCACAAGCATTTTACCTTTGACAAACCCTGTCTGCTCGTAGCCAATCATGTCAGGAATAACTTTATTAATACGAAGAGCAAGAACCTTAGCAAAAATCTTGCAGTCTAAATTAATTAAAGAAATAGGGTGATAGTTAGCACAAGAAGAAGGATCTTTGTCCTTTTTTGGAATTAAACAGATCATGGCTTCAAGAAAGGAGCCACGGGCCTCCTTATGAGAAATAAAGTATTGGAATAAAGATAAGAAGTGAGGGAGGAGAATCTGAGAAAAGCAAGTATAAAACTCGGCCGTAAAACCATCCGGGCCGGGGGATTTCTCCTTAGGTAGTTGAGCTAGGGCTGACTTCATTTCAGAGAGGGATAGGTCTTTTTCTAATACAGAGCAATCAGGAGAGGGGGAAGAATGAGGAGGTAGCGCTTCAAAAAAAGATTCCAGGGCCGTGTCAGAAGGAGAAGATTCAGGAGTGTATAAAGTCTTATAGAAATCCGTAAAGAAGTTTAATATTTCCTCATCCTTAAAATGGTTAACACCATCGTCATCTATAACGTTAGTTATTTTAGATCTTTGGGATTTTACCTTCAGGTAGTTCGCAAGCAGTTGGGCAGCTTTGTTGCGGCCACCATAATATTTAGAGTTAACTTTAAGTAGGACCCCAGAAGCATCTTCTGTCGATTTTCTATTAAAACACAATTTAGCTTGGACTAGTTTCTTAAATGTATACTCAGTGTTAGAAGAAAAATAGGCATGCTCCAATTGCTTAATGGAGGCTAACAAGGAAGCTGAGTCTCTGATGCATTGTTTCTTTTTAGCTGCAACATAATCAATAATGAAACCTCTGGCTGTAGCCTTAAAGGCATCCCAGATAGTGTGGAAAGGGATAACGGGAGTAGCATTCCGGAGGAAGAAGTCCGACAAAAACTCTTTGAAACGCTCCAAAAAAGTGAGATCTTTAAGTAAATAATTGTTAAAACGCCATCTGCGAGGCTTAGAGGGCTCGGAAGGAAGATCTAAATTGATCAGAACGGGGGCATGATCGGAAATAAGAATAGACCCAATTTCAGAGTTGAAGGATGCATTAATTATTAAAATTGACGAGGGGCTTGGCCAAGATGGTGACTGTGGTAGAAGCAAACTAAGGAATTCCGTGCCGGCCTGGAATATCGCCTGCAATTATCCTACCTCTCCTGCCTGATCTGGAAGTGCGGAGCACCCCTTGGACTCCCGGGAGACGAGAGAGTCCCTTCATGAGTCCTGGCTGAGGCGGGGGCTCGGTATATGCTGCTGCAGTGATCCTGACAGCAGCGGCCCGGAACATCCGAGAGTCCCTGGCACTGCGTGCCTGCCACCTGCACTGATGCAACTGGTGCTGCTGGAGTTCGGGGGCCGGAGGCCTACCCATGCGACTGTAAGAACAAGGTGAGGCTCCAGCCCCTGTGGTTAGCCCGGCACGCTGCGGCTGGGGCGAAGCTTCGGCTCTGGTTTTGGTGAAGGAGTCACCCAGTGGCGGCCTGACATGGTGAGAATCTCCGGGCTCGCTGGAGTGGACGCCTGCCACCTGCTGCTGCCGCTGATTTAAGATGGAAGCCTGCCTACACTGCCAGGGAGACGAGGTGAGGCCTCTGCTTTTTTGGGTGGGCTTGCATAGGAACTGCGAGGCTGTGTGCTTGGAGGGCACGGCGACAGCCCCCGGTCATCAGACTTTTACCCTACTGGAGTGATCTCCATGACGTGAGAGTACTGCATTCACAGAGCCAACATAGCCCTGCAGGCATGGTAGGGACCACAGGTCAGGCTCCCATTTAAAACCAAATTGAGTGCCATCTACCTAAGACACCGGGGGCCACTGACTGTATGGCGGGGGCTGCCATCGTACTCGGCACGCAGTGAATGAAGCACACAACTACACATATCTCGGGCTCAAAGACAATATCCTGGAGGTGCTGCTCACCCATAAGGCTGCTCACTAGGAGGGCAAAGCGACAGCTGATTCAACCAGATACCTCGTGGTGGGGAGCCCACACCACATAAACTACACCACGGTGGGGGAGCCAGTGGGGGAAACTCTGCTGTGTGGTGAGACGATACAGTTTTTGCCTCTCCCTCGTTCTGGGTACCCCTCAAGATATTCTGGCACACTGGGGCACCATCAGCTTGAAGGAGCATTGGGCGAAATGGATGCATATCCTTGAATTCTGCCTGCAGACACGTGCTGAGCCTGGAGGTCGACATGGTCGGGCTGGGCCCCTTTCTGACGCCTGCCAGCCACATAAACGTGGGTGCGCTACTCCTACTGGCGCAAACTGTGGTGAGTTGCATGTTGGATTGGGGTGTCCGTCCGGATCCCTGAGTGACCAGACTACGCCCCGTCGTTCAATTGATTATACTAAGCCCAACCTCACACGTGCAGGTCATGGTGGGTCACTACATGAGATCCTTGTTGGCTACTCATAGCTGACACGTGGAGTGAGGCCTTTAGCCATTGGGTGGAATGCTCTCAGTTGCACTGGCGGCCCTCACAGATATCATACAGCCTAAAAGATGGGAGCACTGTTTACGCTAAGCGATATCACTCTCTGAGTTGCGCCATAGGCCTACCCTAGTGAAGCCATGGGAAAGGACAGACCGCAAAGAGGGGCACAGCAGACCAAAATTGACCAATATACAGCGCAGGGCGCACCCCCTCGGATGGACTTACCTCAAGACATCCCGCTGCAGGCGGACATGCCACGAACGGACCCCACCGGAGCTCAGATCCTTGCGGCCATCAAGGCCTCAAGCACCGCAGCGCAAGCTAAAATAGAAGCAGTCTCCCTGGATGTGGGCCTGATGAGAGTGGGCCTCAGGACAGTAGTGGAGCACTCCATAGCTACAGAGCAGGCGGTCACTGAATTACAGGCCGAAATATCGACATTGAAAACAACATTCTTGGACCTCTCAGCAAAGGTTACAACTCTGGAACGCAGAGCCGAAGACGTAGAGGGACGCTCTCAGAGATGCAACCTGTGATTCTTCGGTTTTCTAGAGGGGGCTGAAGGAAGAACCCCATAGCATTTCCTAGAGAAGTGGATTAAAGACACACTTCTGGAGGCCACCCTGTCATCTTTGAATCGAAAGAGCCTATCAGGCGCTGACCCCAATCCCTCCGGCTGGTGCTGCGCACTGTACTCTCATAGCTAAAATTCGAAACTACAGAGACCGCAACTGTATCCTCCGAGAAGTCCGGCAGGTGGTTGATCCCAACTTTGAAAATCATACCATACGTATATTCCCAGACTACACACAGCTGATCCAGCAACAGAGGATGTCTTTCACTAGTGTGAAACAGAAGCTAAGAGCAATGCAATTACAATATATGTTGCTCTACCCAGCTAAGCTAAAAGTAGTGCACGAAGGCCGCTCTTATTTCTTCACTACCCCCGAGATGGTGTGGGACTGACTGGAGGTGCGAGGGGCGACCTTTACCTTCAAGAAATGCAACAGCTTCATTCCAGCACATGCAGCACTCCCGTAGGTCCAGAAGGTGCCGACAATATAATAGACAATCTTCCTGCTAATCTCAGAGAATAGTATTACGGCAGGATGGATCATTAGAACTGGAGAGATCTATCTCGGACAGAGATTGCCTCACAAGGCGCTGGTGGAGGTGGTGACTGCATCTAATTCAGACACGAACACTGGAGATGTTGTGAAAGACAGTCTGCAGACAGAGGCTCCCTGACCCACTGAGTCCCCGGCCCATTGCCTTTGAATGGACACAGATGGTGCTGTAACAGGCGTTAGGTTTGGACAGTGTGAACGTTGATGACCGGCTGTGGGCACATATGGAGCACACAAATTTGGAGTGACCAGGTGTGTATGTGGTAAGGTGGGAGAGGCCCTGAGCGACTGCACAGATGGGCCGCCCACCCCCCTCCTATCCTTTTTCCCCTTTCTTTTTTGCTCTTTTCTCGCATTGTATCTTGAGTGAGTGTTTTTGAGTGAGTGTGTGCTTGTCTGCGTGGCCAGGGGAGGAGGGCTTGGGCGGGGTGTCACCTGGTGCCGTGCTGGGTGCCCTCCTCTACCCAGCACAATATTGATTCTGGTTGACTGTAGTGAGTCTGATGGTTATATAGTACAGGTGATATCGGATTTGTATGTCACTTTAGTGGTTAATAGCTAAATATAACCTGTTAGAATTAGATTTTTAAGTAGGAGTTCTTGGGATTGGACGCATGATTGGGGAGACACGATTTGTTCATGTAGTGTTTACCCGGTGGGTGGGAGGGATGGGTTATTATTAATATTGTAGTTATTCCTGTTGTCAGCCATGGCGGAACATAGGAGACAGAACAGCGCTATATAGCAAATGGACTGATGGCACAGTTTAAAATTGTGACATGGAATGTGAGGGGCCTTAACTCCTTTATTAAGAAATATAGAGTACACACTTACCTTTGCCGCCACGGCATACATATTGCAATGCTACAGGAAACACATCTATCTGATTGAGAGGTATCCAAGCTCCACAAAAAATGGAGGGGTCAGATGTTCGCTGCAACTTACTCCACATATTCCCGAGGGGT
This sequence comes from Calotriton arnoldi, assembly GCA_963921515.1. Lineage (NCBI taxonomy): Eukaryota > Metazoa > Chordata > Amphibia > Caudata > Salamandridae > Calotriton > Calotriton arnoldi. The sequence goes on from CAWUFW010002625.1 coordinate 641,704, forward strand.
AATTATGTCAGCAGCCCCACAGGTACCATTCAAACTCCTTAGCAGCAAGATCGACGTAGAGGTAAGATATGTCCTGATACATGCGGAGCTGGATGGTAGGGACGTCTGCCTGCTGAATATTTATGCTCCCAATGTAGATGATCATGATTTGTTTCTGCGTTCGGAGGTCCTCCTTCTGCCATTTGTGAGTACTCCGGTGATATGGGCTGGGGACTTTAACTGTGTCTTGGATAGTTCCTTGGATAGGCATCCCCCTAGGGTATCCTCTAAACCGAATATGACAGACACACTCCACGGGGTCATGGACCAACTAGGATACACGGACGCCTGGTGCACGATGCACCCAGGGGACGAGGGATACACCTGCTACACCTCTGCACATATGGTTTTTAGTAGACTGGATTGATTCTTAGTCTCAGATGAGGCCGCGGTGATGGCACTGCACACACAGGTGCTAGGACGATACCATCGGCGCACCCCCTGCCGTGGATGAGGTGCGGAGCTGACCTATGGACTTTCCTACCACCTCCTAAAGACTGAGGTCCTGCAGATTATCGGAGTATCTCTCATGCCCGCCTCAACGCTTGAGATACCGGCAACTTAATGTGTCCACTTATGTGAGGTGGCTGCTTTCCTTTATTGCCTCAATTCTAACATAGGCACTGTTTTACATCTCCCCTTCCGTTGCCTCCTCAATTGAATCTGCGTTTGCAGATCACCACCGTACCATAAACGGCAGCATTTGATCCATTGACCGTTCCACCCGATACGTGTCACTGGCTACCATAATTTTAGGTCTTTTAAAATTCTACTATTACAACGTTTTTACCATTTATTGCCATATGTCAGGTCATTCTTGGTATCCATTAAGGTTTCAGTAATAATTGTTACATGGCTTCCTGATGAAGGCACATCGCTGAAACGCGCGTAGGATACTGAACTTTCAAGAGCCATGCTAAAGATGATTGTCCTTCAATGAATTGAAGTGATCTGTTTTGTACAATTCATGTTTCTCTTTTATTTAAATTTTGTATAATATTTTTACATACAAATTTGTGTACTATTGGGCACAGTGTGAATGTATTAGTATGACTGAATATTCACCATAAGAAACATGGATATCCAATGTAGCGAAATGTACTGAATACATCACTATTGTGCACATTGAGATACTGTACTGAGGGGAAAATGTTTTTTCTTCTTTCTCCTTTTTTACCATTCATATTAAGATAAAATTGTCTATATAAACAAAATAAAAAATACTTTTGTTACCTAATACTTGGGTGGTTATATATTGTTTATGTAAATCCTAGGTCCACGTTTGTTATCAATTTCCTAACTGTTTTGTTTACAACCGCTGCAACTTACTCCACATATTCCCGAGGGGTAATTATGTCAGTAGCCCCACAGGTACCATTCAAACTCCTTAGCAGCAAGGTCGACGTAGAGGTAAGATATGTCCTGATACATGCGTAGCTGGATGGTAGGGACGTCTGCCTGCTGAATATTTATGCTCCCAATGTAGATGATCATGATTTGTTTCTGCGTTCGGAGGTCCTCCTTCTGCCATTTGTGAGTACTCCGGTGATATGGGCTGGGGACTTTAACTGTGTCTTGGATAGTTCCTTGGATAGGCATCCCCCTAGGGTATCCTCTAATCCGAATATGACAGACACACTCCACGGGGGTCATGGACCAACTAGGATACACGGACGCCTGGTGCACGATGCACCCAGGGGACGAGGGATACACCTGCTACACCTCTGCACATATGGTTTTTAGTAGACTGGATTGATTCTTACTCTCAGATGAGGCCGCGGTGATGGCACTGCACACACAGGTGCTAGGACGATACCTTTCGGACCATGCTTCGGTACTCCTGGAATGGGGGCCTCGATGTCGCTGCCCCAGAGTTCGGCTGTGGCAACTACAGCCAGGCACACTAAATGATGATGCATTTAGAGGGGAAATAAGGGGAGTGACAAGCGCCTATGTCGATAATAAATGGGGATCCACTAGTAGAAGGGGGACAGAATGGGAGACCCTAAAGGTTGTGACACGTGGGGAATTCTGCTCCAGAGAGGGTAGCTTGAGACGACAGTTGGAGAAAGATCTGACTCCCGCAGAAAATACTCTAGCGAGATAGCAGAGGACGGAGCCCGACAGGAATACACAGGGAGAATCGCTACTACACGCCCAACACAGAGTGGTCTGATGTGAATACCGTCAGTTGCTTCACCCGGAGGGGGCAAGCCAAGTCGCTTGCTGGCATGGTTACTTAAGCGCGAGCGTCCCCTCCAATCATACTCACACTCCGTAAACCGGAACACAGTCACATTTCCACACAACATGGTATTAACTCCCTCTTACATGCTCACCTATCCTCTGTGTACAAAGAGGAGACAGTGGTGGCCCCAGACGTCTGGGATCATTTTCTGAGTGATCTAACACTCCCTAGCCTCACCTATGGCCAACGTGAGGGACTTAACGCGGAGATCAGACTGGAAGACCTGCAGGAAGCGCTGGCCGACATGGCCCGCTGTAAGTCCCCAGGCCCTGAGGGTCTACCTGTAGAATATTTTCAAACATATGCGTCGTTCAGTTGATTATACTAAGCCCAACCTCACATTTGCAGGTCGTGGTGGGTCACTAGATGTGTTCCTTGTTGGCTACTCATAGCTGACACGTGGAGTGAGGCCTTGAGCCGTTGGGTGGAATGCTCTTAGTTGCCCTTGCAGCCCTCACAGATATCATACAGCCTAAAAGGTGGGAGCACTGTTTACGCTGAGCAATATCACTTTCTGAGTTGCGCCATAGGCCTACCCGAGTGAAGCCACGGGAAAGGACAGGCCGCAAAGAGGGGCGCAGCAGACCAAAATTGACCAATATATAGCGGAGGGCTCCCTTGACTTCTGGAAACCCTGCAGGAGGCCAGAAGGGAAGGACTCTTACCACCATCAATGAGGGAGGCTCAGATAGTAATGCTCCCTAAACCGGGTGGGGACCCAAGCATGCCGGACTCACATCGACCGTTATCAATGCTGGGCGTAGATATGAAAATACAGGCGAAAGCACTCAGAATGTGTTTGAGTAGGGTTATCACACATCTAGTCCACACGGATCAGTGTGGTTTCATGCCGGGCTGCTGCACACACATACTTTTATGTAGGATGTCCCACGCCCTGCACGCCACGGCAAATATGGACATCTGTGCTGCCGTGCTGGTTTTAGACATTGGAAAGTCCTTCGATACTCTACGATGGGACTACCTATGGGAAGTGTTGACAAGAATGGGCCTCAGCCAGGAATATATCTCCTGGGTGCGCCTTCTGTACAATTTACCGATTGCTAGGGTACGCAATGGTGGGGTGATTTCTGAAATTCTCTCAATCGAACGGGGCACAAGGCAAGGATGCCCATTGTCCCCACTCTTGTTTGCCCTGGCGATAGAGCCTTTAGCAATTAGACTACAAAGGGACATAAATCGTTGGGGCATCCAGCTGGGTTGCCGGGTACATATTGTATCCTTTTTTTTTTTTTTTTTTAAAGTTTCAAAAACCTTTATTGAGATCAAGAAAAAGGCTTGATACACCCTACATCCACAGTGTGGCCGGGGTTGCAATAACAGCTGTATGTAGGCGATATCTGAACAGGGTGGGGAGATACACAGCAAGCCGCCTACAACCCTATCGGGCCGGCCGCGTTGTATGGGATATGAGGGTATGCAGACAGCAGGTGCATTATAATCAGGCTGCGTTGAATTCTAACAGCTAAAATACAATGGAACAATAATAGCAATGGAGAGAGATGCATACACCAATGCACAAAGATCATCAAATGTGAGACATAGTTTCTAGCAATATTCAGATAGTAAGTATTGACGGAGTGACTACCGCGGTGTCCTATCACAGGCATTAGGGGTAGGTGCGAGGGCGAGAGCAATAGGATCGTCAAGAGGGTGCTATGCGTCTATTGCGGTGTCGTGTCGTCCCCATCTGCTGTATGTTCTAGTAGATAAGTGTGTAGTGGGCCCCAGATGTCTCTTGGACGCGATGAAGGGGGTTGAAGATCTGCATATGTGTGTAGTTGCTCTTGGCAGTAGATCAAATCGTGAAGCCAGTCTTTAAATTTCGGCGCTCTTCCCCTGCCCCATCTACAGGCAACTCTCCGTTTAGCAAGGAGGAGCGCAAGGGAGGCGTACCTGCGTATTTTAACTGCTAGGGGTTTAGTGTATCCTAACAGGACAGTTGGGGGATCTGCAGGGATGTGGAGACCCGTCATGAGGTCGAGTGCAGTCAGGACTTCCGTCCAGAATCTTTGTACAGGGGGACAATCCCAGGCCAAGTGCATAAAATCCGCCCCCTCACGCCCACAGCGTTCACATCGATCGTTATCTCGTATCTTCAGTCGGTGCATGTGTGCGGGAGTATAATACAGGCGGTGCACGTATTTATAATGTATCATATGGAATCTACTACTAGCGGATATATCACCCGTTTGTCTACAGCAATATGTCCATTGTTCCTCAGTTAGGGGGTACCCCAATTCCTCCTCCCACCGCTGATGAGCCAGAGGGGGACTATATTCCCTGACATTCTGGACCGTACGATATAGAAGTGACAGCACATGTGCAGGGGCGTCTTGTTGCAATAACGCATGCAGCGGGAGCATGGGTGGAGGCTCTAGGGGAAAGGTGGGCGTGATGGTCCTTACGTGTTGACGGAGCCTTATATAATAGAACCGTTCCAAGGGGGTGGGATTCGTATCCTTAAAGAATTCCTCGCAAGTGCTAAATGTTCCCCTAGTATATAAGTGGCCCCAGGTGTGGATAGAAAGTTTACGAAGGAGCCGACGGCAGCCGCCTTCCTCCGTAACCGGGATATCTTTCCGCCCAGGAAGGGGCAGAAGCGGAGAGTACATTAGTGTATTTTGTGTAGCTTTGGCAAGGTCGCGCCACGCGCTGACGGTGCAATGAACGGTGGTGGAGGCCAGGTGGCGCGGGACAACCGGGATGCTGAGATATGCAGTGCTTGGGGTGGGGGTCATATATCCATCTTCTATTGCGAGATGTGGCATGAAGGGAGGGGGTTTCATCCAATATGCGGCATAATGTGCCTGTGCACAGCTAAAGTATAATTCGATGTCCGGGATGGCGAATCCACCGGCATCGAACGGACGTGTAAGTATGTCCCACCGTATCCTAGCTTGTTTCCCCCCCCATGTGAGTCTAATGAGTTGAGTCTTTATCGCCGAGAAGAAATGCCGGCTAGGGGCGTACGGGATATTCACAAAGAGATATAAAAGTTTAGGTAAAATAAACATTTTAATAATAGCCGCTCTACCAGCCATCGACAGGGGCATCGCGATCCATCTCATTATCTTGTCAGTGATAGAGTCCAGTGCCCGTCCATAGTTAGCCCGCATGAGTTCTTCGCGGCTGCGAGAGATGATTATCCCTAAATAAGTGAGGGTGTCATCGCTCCAGTCGAGAGGGAAATCCGGGTGGAACCTTTGTGTGGCAACAGTGAGGGGATAAATCTGGGATTTGTTCCAATTTATGTTGACTCCGGCCAGTTGCCCAAACAGAAGAAACAAACGAAGAATGGGATTTAGGCTCATCTCAGGGTTACGCAGATATAGTGTGATATCATCTGCGTATAAGGAGATGAGTATTTGCCTTTCAGGATAAATTATGGCATGTTCGCGGTAGTGTTGTCGAATTTTAGCAGCCAGGGGCTCTACTGCTAGGGCAAAAAGGAGGGGGGATAGCGGACACCCCTGTCTGGTACCTCTGCCCAGCAGAAAAGAGGAGGAGCGGAGTCCATTCACCATTACAGTGGCGCGCAGGCCTGTATATAGCAGGGTGATCCAAGCCATAAAGGGGGCCGGAAAGCCCATGCGCACCAAAACATAGGAGAGATAGTCCCATTGTAGGGAGTTGAATGCCTTGGTGGAATCTAAGAATATAGCAGCCGCGTTAACGTCCGGGTCAATATCATGGAGCAGTGCAAACAGGGTTCGCAGGTTATGGGCCGTACTTCTAGTGGGAACAAAGCCCGACTGATCCGGGAAGACCAGCACCGGCATCAGAGGACGAATGCGATTAGCGATGAGTTTAGCTAGGATTTTAGCATCGGTGTTTATAAGGGATAAGGGCCGATACGAATCTAAGTGCGAGGGTGGTTTACCTGGCTTAGGCAGAGAGATTATAAGCGCTTCTCGCATGGAGGGGGGAAGAGCGCCAGTTTCACGGGCTTCCTCGTAAACATGCCTCAGTTTCGGAAGTAGCAAGTGCCGGTATGTTTTATAAAATTCGGCTGGGAGGCCGTCTGGGCCTGGAGCCTTTCCTGATTGTAATTGCATAATTGCAGATGTGATCTCCTCATCCTCGTGATGTGCCAGAAGGAGCTCCCTTTGGCCATTGCCCAACCAGGCTATGGCGGTGTCCTCGAAAAATGGATCGAAGTCCACCGGGGTCTGTCGGTGAGAGGTGTACAATGTTCTATAAAACCTTCTGAAGGCAGCGAGTATGTCTGAAGAATTTGTATGTGTCAGACCACCCTCGTCCTCAATAGCAAGCACTGTATTAGCAAACCGAGGGGGTCAATAGTGGAGGCCAGGGCCCGCCCCGGTCTATCCCCCTCGCCATATCGGCGAGCCGTATGGTATTTCCCTCTAAATTTACATTCGCGCTCCGCTGTTGCCTGATAGTCAGTGAGCAGGGCGCGCAGGTGCGCCTGTAATGCAGTGGAGGGTGTAGCTTGTATATCCAGCTCGGTCTGTTTTATATCTGCCTCCAATTTTCGGAGTGTATTGCGGATATCTTTGAGTACTCTCCCACTCTTGGCCAGACAGATGCCCCACATGGTGACTTTAAAAGCCTCCCATATTGTAGAATATTGTGAGACTGAGCCTTCGTTGCAGAGGAAAAAGTCGGTTATCTCTTGCTCTATCTCATCCTTGAAAACTGGATCGAGCAGCGACTGTGGATTGAGGTGCCAGGAAAGGCATGGGGGTTCCGCCTGTGGTGGGCTGAGAGATAGCAGGACTGGGGAATGGTCGGAGTAGGTGCGGGGAAGATATGAGGTATGTGATATCCAGGTTGCCAGGCCCCTATCGACCAACCAGTAATTGATACGTGACCAGGAAGAGTGGGCAGTGGAGTAACAAGATCCCTGACGAGTGAGTGGGCAGTGTGCTCTCCAGGGGTCTACCAGGTCCTGGTCTTCAACAATATTTTTTAATGCTGGTGTGCAGCAGTGTAGTGGTGTGGTTGTGGATGTGATCTATCTAGGTGCGGGTAGATGGTAACGTTAAAATCCCCCCCCCCATATCAAGTGTGTAGTGCCAATGTCCTGAATTTTACCCCATAATATCCGAAAGAATTCCGGATCATCTGTGTTCGGGCCATAACAAGACGCCAGTGTGATAGTTTGCGCTAAGAGCCTACCCCACAAAAGAGTGTATCGGCGCTGTGGGTCTGCGTAGGAGCCGATGGGGGTGTATGGGAGGGTATGCTTTATAAGGATCGCGGTCCCTCGAGAATAAGAGGAATAGCACGAAAAGCCTCTGTGGCCTGCCCAACAAGTAGCAAAGGAGGGGGATGCGCGAGGAGGCAAATGGGTCTCTTGAAGCATGGCACAGTGGATGTCGTGGCGGTCCAGATACGCAAGAATATGTCGGCGTTTGCGGGGGTCCCCCAACCCGCGCACATTCCAGGTCAAAAAGTTATATTTGAGTGTGTTAGGACGGGACTCCATCGTGTGTTCGGTGAGTTACAATGTCGTGCGTATCAGCGTGTGTCATTGTGTGTCGCATCAGCATCCTATCGCAGTAGCTTAAAACAGTACTTAAAAAGAGCATAAAAACATTTCCCAATCCCGCCCACCACCCACAACAGCAATCCCAACCTGCCGTGACAATTACCCCCCCTTCCCAACCCGTCTCAAACGGTTTAGTCCCAACAGGGGACATTGCAATAAACTAAGTCCCATTTCACTAGGTAGAAAAGTGTAGGGTTCACCTGGTGGGCAGCTGCCAGAGGGCGTACCAGGTGCTGCCGCGGAGGCGAGGGTGTTCGGGGGTAGCGGTGGTAGTCCGGCATGGCGAGGGTTCGGTGTAGACCACAGTTTTTGTCAGTGTTGGCCCATGGATAGAGGTCAGGATGCTCACAAAGTTGCAAGAGCACGATGTCTGCTGCTAGCTTTCCTGATGCGTATCCAGGATAAGGAGTTCCAGTCAGGCACATGCATCTCGCAGTTCCTCCCTCGGGGAGTTGTGGCCCGATGAGGACAGAAGTGCTAGCGCCTGATCAGCAAGGGTATGCCTTGGGCAGTACCCTTTAGGGTCTATGTGGACCAGTGAACACGGGGAGGTAGTACAGTGTCAATATGGTACGGAGCCAATAAGAGGTGAGTCGCCGGTGCGTGCGTATTAAGTGGCTAGATCCGACAGCCTGTCTTGGCGGTGTAGGAGTGTCCTGGGGTCAGCAGAAAGGCCCGGCGGCAGAGGCAGGGGTTCTCGTGTCCATAATGTGTGAAGCTATTCAATATCAGATGCGCCTCTGTGTTCGTCTTCCTGGCTTCTCGGGATGACCGGCCTTCCGGTGGTTTAGGTATAGTCTTGATGAAGTCCTGAGCGTGTTGAGGGTTGGTGAAGAAGTGTTGACTACCCTGGGAGGTTATCTTTAGGCGGGCCGGGAATAACATAGCATATGAGCTGTTGGAGTTTCTTCTTGACTTGGAGGAACTTCCGCCTTTGCTCTTGCACGGCCATGGTGAAGTCGGGATAGATAGAGATCTCCATGCCCTCATAGTTGAGGCGTCCCTTTTCCCTGGAGAGCCGGAGGGCCGTATCCCTGTCGCAATAGTTTAATATCCTTGCTATGATGGGTCGTGGGGGGCCCCCGGAGGAGGGCGGCCCGCCAGCGAACGATGCGCCCTTTCCACCACGAGGACTGGTGAGAATGCCTCTCTGCCGAACAGGGTTATGAGCAGGCTTTCAACGTACGTCTCCATCTTCCCGGTGGCCGTTGACTCTGACACTCCCAGGATACGGAGGTTGTTCCTCCTCGAGCGGGATTCAAATTCTTCTTTTTTGGCAGCTATTACTTTCAACACTTTGTCCATGTCAAGGGTGCGACTGGTGGTAGCGCTGGCCGTATCTTCCAGGTCGGATATGCGTCGTTCAGCCTCTGTGAGTCGGTCGTCATGTTTTTCAACTCTATGTGTAAGGCCATCCATTCTAGCCGACATAGAATCCATTTTGGACTCTATCGATGTGAGGCTCGACTGCATAACAAGCAGTAGTTCTTTCAGATCCGCAGTGGATGTTGCCGGACCCTCTGCGTGGTCAGCATCTGGCTCAGACTGACAGCGGGAGGTCTTTCATGTGTCAAAGGTAAGTTTCGGTTGTCTCCCATCAGGTTTACCCATGGTCGGTCGGTTGACTAGTCCCCGACTGGGTCGAGGTCGGGGGGGGTCCACGTCTTTCTCCAGGTGGAGGTAGCTCACGAGTTATGGCGCAAAGCAGGAGCGTCGCTCGGTGTGCCAGCAGGGGGAAGTAGGTCTCGCGATCTCCGGTCGGTCCTCCCCGTGCGCGACCCCGGCAGTGTAGTCCCTGGATATCCAAAGCGGCAAATCCCCCACGCAGCAGGCAGCAGCTGTCTCCACGCCCAGCAGTTGAGGAGGACAGTGTGTGGAGTGTTGGTTACAAGGATGGCCGCCGCGGCACACCAGCTGGAGCCCCACAGCCCGCTGGGCCTGCACAGTGCCCCAGCAGTCGCCTCACCAATTTTCCAGCTCTCAGTGCTATCAGCAGCGGAGTCACGGAGGTATATGGGCAGTCAGTGGGTGATAACACACAGGCTCAGTGTGGCGCCCCTCGCAGTTCTTCCTAGGTATGGAGTCTTCAGAGCAGAGTATGCAGGCTCGGGTGAAGGCGCACCCAACTCGCCGACTAGGCCGCGGGGAGGCCCGACTCCGTAGAGGAAGGTGTTGTCTTGGGATCTCCACCTGGCGCGAGGTGCAGAGGTTCACGCTGCACCCCCCAGGTCACCGGGGGTCTCCACATGGGCCGGGGATCGCAGCGAAGGAGGGCAGGGTTATACAGCGCCCCCGTGGCACGGTCTCAACCGAGCAGGGACAGCAGGGGAGATCCCGCGGGGTCCAGGCAGTCCTCCAGCGCGCTCCGCACCGCCACAGTCTTCGCCCCTAGGGCCGTTGGTAAAGCCGAGGGGCCTCGGTAGCGAGGCTCGGAGCACTCAGGCAAGGCCTCGGGCGGTGCGCACGGCCCCCCCGCACTGGGACAGCGGAATAGGTCGAGACACGCAGGGGCCACAGCGGCACTCACCTCCGCCTCCGCCGAAAGGATCGCTCCGGTCCGCTCCGGGTGTCTCGTCCAGAATGGTCGCCACTCCGCCCGGCATCCAGCAGGGCCGCGGCAGTCATGCCAGCCGGCCGACCATGCCACGGCGGGCACTTGGCAAAGAAGCAGCAGCGCCCAGGCACACCCCGGACGACAGCGGAGCGGGTGATGGGCGCGTACCATGCCGCCGCGCAGCCACAGGCGTCCGGCCTCAGCAGCCAGCCTCCTTCCCGTGCAGGTTAGTCCAGGCAGCGCGGCGTTCCGCCATTACAGGAAGCGTGGTCAGGGAGGGTCGGCGGTGAATTTCGCAGTCTGTAGAGTACGGCCAGGTACTATTGTGGGCTCGCTATGGGTCTTGGAGGGTAGAGGGTCTTGGGGAGCAGCTGCCGTCGAATTATGTGCCAGGATGGTGAGGATCAATGCCGGATTATTCCCCCGAACTGCAAGAGCCTCACATCGGTGCGGCCATCTTGCTTGGCGCCCTCTAGCGCCCCCCACATATTGTATCCTTATATGCAGATGATGCCTTACTATATCTAACCCACCCAGAGGAGGCAATGCCCATTCTTCTGGAAATCTTGTCAGGTTTCGGCACAGTGTCTGGACTGAAAGTCAATAAACGGAGTCAGTCCTATTCCTACTTGCTATGTTAATAAATACAGAGGTGGCTGACCTCCCCGCAGCGGAATTCTGATGGAAGTGTGACCATTTCCGCTATCTGGGGATCCAGGTAGCGCATTCGGCAGATATGCAATATGCATTGAACATGGGGGCAGTGATTACGGGTTTACAGTCATCCATTAGCTTGTGGAATCTCCTCCCTCTTTCCATCATGGGTCGAGTAGCCCTGGCCTGGATGGTGCCCCTACCATGCTGCCTGTACACTCTGCAGAATTCCTTCTGCATCATTCCCAGATCTACCTTTGAGACTCTTAATAGCCTCCTGTGATCACTGGTTAGGGCTGGAAAGCGCAGTATTGTAAGACTGGAGATTCTGAAACTAGATACTGAACTGGGGAGGCTGGGTCTCCCGGACCTTTGTCTTTACTACTTCGCCACCCTTCTCCAATATGCGACGCTCTGGTGTGCCCTAATGTGGAGAAGGACCTCCTGGTGGAGTGGGGACAGGAGAATAGTCTGCCAAGATATCTCATGATGGGATCTCGGGCACCCCCAGAAGGCCCGTATGTGGTGCTTCAGGTTGCGGGAGCATGGGAACGGGCGGTCATATTGGTGCTACGTAGGACCCCATATGCACGACCACTACCGTTGCAATGGCTGCATAATGTTTGCCATATACAAGCTGTAATGGATTTGACGGGGTGGTTCGATGGGGGGTGACTTACTGAGGATGATCTATATTGTAATGGGTCTTTCCTCTCATTTGCTGAAGTGCAGGAATGCTTAGGGATCCCAGGGGGGCATTTTTTACAATATGCAAAGATCTCACGCGTGAGATATGGGCTTCTTTCCCCGAGGAACCTATGGAGTCCCACACCTTGCTGCCGATTTTAGATCCAGGCACCCATAGAGGATTGATCTCCCTTTTATACCGAACACTTAAGGTCGACCACAGTGTCGACGTCTCCTTAGTTTGAGATAGATGGTTGACAGACCTACCGATACCACTCACAGACGGTGAATGGAGGTGAGTGTTTGCACAGGTCTGGGAAGTGGCCAGCAACGCTTGCTTCAAACGTATACAATTTTCATTATTTACACAGCACATACATGACTCCTCTCAGATTAGCGCACATCAATGCAGTGGGTTCCCAGGAATGTCCCCGCTGTGGGGCCGAGCCAGCCACATTCACTCACATGACGTGGGATTGCCCTTGGCTTCTGCATTACTGGTCAGGGGTGTTAGAGACGCTTCGAGAGACGACAGGCCTTCGGATCGAGGAAACGATTAAGCATTGACTTCTAGGGGTCCTACCAACCCCAAAGGCGAAGACCAGAATGCAATGTAAATTTGTGAACTTGGGACTGGTGCTTGCTAGGCACCGCATAGCAATACACTGGACACAGCCCGTGCCCCCTAGACTGCCCAGATGGATAGCAGATATGTGTGAATGGGGGGTGGCTGAGAAGCGACGTCTGAGTATAGTCCGTACAGATGAAAATGCGGAACGGGATCTAGAGACATGGGGATAATTGCTGAATAAATTGCGGACCCCTGGGCAGACGACTGTGGGAGCCGATACCCACTCACAGACTGGGACCCCTGCACACAGACAGGGGGGCAGTGGAGGTTCCCCTAATAGCCCAGATAATACCATCCAACATAGAAGTTTTTTGGCTTCTCAGGTGATGAGGGAACCAGACCGGTTACTGCAGGGGGAGGAGACCTGAGATCGTAATTTCAAGGGGAGCAAGCTGCCCCCTATGGCCCAGGATGCAGCTCAACTACACATTATAGAGGATACACAGGGGCAAAGGCCCGGTAATTCGTTACCCAGTACACCAACGAATCCATTAGAGAAGGAGGGATGGATATAACTGTAAAATCACATTGATCCTTGATTTTAAATTAACATTTTGCCTCCATTGCCTCTGTATCCCTTGATGATACCAGTATGTAGCATTTCTGATGTAACTTTTATTTCAGTGATGGTAAGTTGTGAAGAGAGTTTTTCTTATATCAATATGCCACTCGAGGGCTTCCCAAATAGATGGACTTTTTTAGCGGGCTTGTGGATCTCTGGGAAGCCGGGTAGAAGTGTGGGTGTAATTGACCAAGTCTCTTGAAGACAGACAAGGTCTGCTTCATTCAGAAATTTGAGCGCAGTCTTACTTTGGAGGATCTTCATGATTCCTTCTACATTCCACGAAACAATTTTTGTTGTTGTGGCCTGATGATTTACACTTTTCACCGCTATGGGGACAGTGCTAGGGATGTCTAAGGCCCTGATTTAGATCTTAGAGGTAATGATCCTGCTGTTACTTTTTCGACGGATTCCCCATCCGCCTACTAGGTGGTCAGCCCACTCTATTTAGATGCTGGTGGGTCCATGAATGAAAAATCGTCAGAGTGCCACTGTCACTGTCAGAATTTCTTATCCTCATCGATAGTGCCCTAGGGAAAAGGCTGTCGGAGGGGGTACCGCCACTTTGTTCACCAGGCCAATCACGATGTGCCTTCCCGTCAACATGACTGTGGCAGCAAAATCTCCACACCTGAGTTGGTGGATTAGAAGGGATATAAGGCAGAAACTCACCTGTTCTCACTTTCATACTTCCTTTTCTGCCATGGAGCCGATCTTCCAAGTCCTGCCTCTGCTGCTTGATGACGAAGAAAATCAACCCTGTAATGGCCGGAATCGAAGGTAAGCTCCACTTTTACCTGTTACCTTTTGACTTTTCTGTTAACATTTGCAGTGGACTCATGCATTTTTAAATATCTCTTACAAGCAATAGCATACCAATGTGCAATGCATATGTGTGTAATGTTGACTTTTATGAAATTTAAAGAAACACACCTGTATTATTACATTGTACATCAAAATTTTGTGCAAGTTGCCTTCAAAAAAATGTACACTCACACAAAAAAGGACATCAATCCAAAAATCTAAAAGTGACCATACAGGTGTGTTGAAATAAATTCTGTAAATTGTCAAATTAAAAACATATGCATTCCACATCAATGGGATAAGTGAAATGTAAAATAATGTCGACATTGCAATGGACATGATGTAACATTTACTTTTTAAATACCTGTAAAAGCAATGTCAGTCCCAAACTTTAATCAGTTAACATATTAATCCATGTACCATTTCGCCTTCTCTAGTGTAATTCCTGTATTTTATCCAATTTTAATTGCCACATCATTTTTTAAGGTGTAATGCATGTGGTTATTCTTATCACTTATCAAGGTGAAATAAACACACCTGTATTAACATTTAAAAAAAAATATACAACATCTATTTGATGGTGCAAGTGTCCATTATCATGATGAATCCTTGCACCTAAATTCTAATGACCATTGCATGCAATTTTAACCTGTGTATGCACTTGACAAAGTAGTCATTAAAATAATCTGCTGTATTTCCTTCCATAATGGTAAATAAAAATATGTACTGCACATTTTAGTTATAAACATAAACAGAGAAATCAAACAATTGCAAATGAACATTGATGTCACAACAAACTTTGTGAAATGAAAATATTGGTTTATTCACCAAATGAGATACTTCTCTCATGATGGAACTTTAATATAATAAAGATGAAGATCAAAACAGTTCATTAGCTGCTCCTAGGAAACTGCCAAGGGGAACCTCCTCAGGAATGGGCATCTAGTGGACACAGGACAGGCACCTCAATGATATTTCTTGGGAGTGGTGGGTTTGTGTTTGGGAGGGGTGGTTTTCCATTTGGAAAGGGTGAAGGTAAGAGCAGAAATAAAAGCAGGACTAGGATAAAGGGTAGGAGGGGTATGAGAGGACTGGGTTTTGGAGGTAGAGGGAGCTGCAGTGTGTGATGTGTGTGTGTCTGTCTGTTGTGCAGTTGCATGTGAGTCTGGTGTATGTTTTGTACGTTTGCGTGTGTGTTTCTTGGCAGGTGTATGTTGGTCGGTGAGTGTGTGAGTTTGGGTTTGGTGGGTGTTGTTTTGGATGTAGATGTGTGTTTGGATGAGTGTGCTGTTAAAGTGATTGATATGGTTGTGGTGCTTGTGGATGTGGTGATTCTTGTGGGTGTGGTGGTGGATATGGTGCCTGTGAGTGTGCTTGTGTATGTGGTGGTGGTTGTGGAGCTTGTGGGTGTGCTGGTGGTAGTGGTGGTGGTTGTGGGTGTGGTGGTGGGTGTGGTGCTTGTTGGTGTGGTGGTGGTTGATGTGGGTGTGGGTGTGGTGGTGCTTGTGGGTGTGGTGGTGGTAGTTGTGGCTGTGGGTATTGCAGTGGTGGGTTGGTGTGGTGTGGTTGTGGTTGTGGTTGGGGGTGTTGTGGAGGGTGTGGTGGTGGTGGTAGGTGCAGTGGTGGGTTTAGTGGTGATGGTAGTTGTGGTGGGTATGGGTGTTGTGTCTTTCTGCTGTTTGGGTGTGTGCTTGTGTTTCTTGGTGTGTTTATGGGTGTGTGTGCTGCTTGTGTCTGTTGTAGTGGGTGCGAGCAAAGAAGTGAGTGTGCTTGGGACAGGGGTGGGAATTGAGAACTGGGATGTGGAAGGGGTCTGAGTTGGGGCACAAGGTTGGGCTTGTTGGGAGGCTGCGGTCAGTGAGGAGGCAAGTCTTATAAATGCTCTTTGCAGGCCAGACATATCACTATGAATGCCTTCCAGGTATGCTACCATTTGTTGCATGTGGCAACTAAGCCCTTAGATGGCCTTCAATAGTGCAGTCTGGCATTCAGAGATGTTTTGTAGGAGGTCAATAGCCTTCTCACTCAGCGCAGCTGGGGGGGACAGGAGTAGGGGGTGAGGTGCCTGCAGTGAAGGTGACGCCACCCCTTTTAGGGGGCAGGTTTGGCCAACTGGAGGGGGAGCAAGAGGGAGGGTAGAGATGGTTCTCTGTGTGGGGACAAGGATGCAGTTGGTAGAGTTCCTGTAGGGTCTGCCACCACTAGGGACTGCTTGCTTGTGGAAGCCTCCGAAGATGATGTTGTTGAGCTGGTGGCCTCCGCTGCAGTACCTTCACCCTCCGGTCCACCTGGTCCCTCGGTGTCGGTGGTTTCAGCACCCGAACCACAGTGGCCAGCTGCTTTCCCACCTATGTGGCCAATGACTCCTCCGCCTGCTCCTGATGATACTGAAATGACATATACAATAGTTTTTTTGTATCTGTGTAAATAGAACTGATGATGAGCTTCGATCACAAATATTTTTTAAGTATTCCGATTTCACCTGCTTCAAGGCTCTCAAACTTTAGTTCTTCATCAGCATAAGCTCATGCATGTAGGCACATTTACAGAAATCATTTGGACACAGTTTTGTAATTCCCCATGATAGCTCCTATATCATGTATGATCTTGTCTCTTATCCATTTGTATTTTTCTGCAGGAATTGTTTAACACCTCTGAATAGTGTTGGGCTTTGTTGTTTAGAATAGTGAACTTATGCCACAAAAAAGGATAGAAACCAAAAATACCTTTATACAGTGTGTTTATAAGGCCTTAAAATCTGGATATTTTCATTCACAAAAAGTAAAATATGAATCAATGTGTGTCAACTAATACTGCAATGTTATACCAATATTTGTATAACCTGAAAAGCAGCTTCCTTTGTTTGGGCATTTCACAATGATAACACTTACTACAAGTAACTACAGTATATTTCAAATGTAAACAATATTATATGGATTCTTTATTGAAGTAGCTTATCAATGTATCACACACTATGTTGATATCTATGCTGTTGAAGAAATTAAGAAAAATAGTTTTGGGTGGATTGACAAATGACTTCTACAGCATAATTAAATACACAGGCCTTGATACATTTCTAATCCACTTCAGTACAGAGCAAAAACATTTTCACATTTGACTCCTAAATATCTTTAGTTATTTGAAGTTGTTTTACCATTGTGAAATTGTTTTACAAAATATGCTAGCTTTCGTCTTCAGCAAAAATTGGTACAACTTCACAGTAAATATTACTGTTAGAAATGGGGCTTCTGGTTGGCTAGGGTATGCACCTAAGCCAGACAGAACTCACCACAGTCAGTGTAAGGGAGTTACACACCCAAGAAAAACCCCGCTCACCCCCTTGGTAGCTTGGCAGAGCAGTCAGGCTTATCCCAGAGACAATGTGTAAAGTGTTTGCGCAACACACACACACATCAGTGACACAATAAATACACCTCAAAAGAGACTCCACACAGGATTATATAAAAATATCTTATTTATTGTATATAACATATAGACCACAATCACATAAATCATAAATAATTTTGCCAACTAGGCAATTGTGATCACGTCACAGTTAGTGCAGTAAAGTTAATACTTATAGCAGTAGCGGCTTCTTAATTAGAGTGTGGGGCTCCGCCCCCATATTTTTTGTCTTCTACATTTTTAAATGAAATAAACTGAAACTATCTTGTTTTTTGCAGCATAGAACTCTGACTCTCATTCTGCGTGAGTCAGGCAGAGTCACATCACTGACAGGCACATGCACTGCTGCACATGTGCCATATTGCATATTTTACAGGGCTTGTCTACTTTCAGCCCTAGCTTCAGTAGCATGCCAGAGTGTATGGCCACTCCTCTCAGTGATGTGTTCCACCCTCGCTGATTGCATGCAGCCTGGGTGCTTCAGCCTGCAGACTGTGTTTCCTGAGGCTGTGTGTCAATCACCAAGGGTGTCCCTTTCCCAGCTCATCACAGGGAGAGGGGTGGATCAGCAAGCCTCACTGAACCCACCCTGTGACGAAATGGGGCAGGGAAGGCAGGCAGGGCCGGACTGGGAACAGAAACCGGCCCTGGCAAACTGCTCAGCCGGCCCCCCCTGGGGTGAGGGGGAGTGCAGCCGAGCAGTTTGCGAGGGCCGGTCTCTGCCGATTTTGTTACAGGGGGTCGATATTGCCGACCCCCGGTAACAAAAACGGCCTCCCAGGGGCCCAAAACCGGCCCCCACCCTAGCGGCCTACCGGGGAAACGCCCGGTGCCCGCTATGGCCAGTCCGGCCCTGAAGGCAGGATTAGAGGCATAAATGTTTTTCAGCGTTCATGTAACAGGCGTCACAAGTGACGTCAGATCACACGTTGTAAACAAGTAGAACACAGAGAACATGCTCGAGTTTAGCGAAGCTTGCATACTGCATCCAAACATCGGGATCATTATCAATGGTGGTTTACCCTGACGGACGGGCCTGGAATGGCACACGTCAGGCAGAGGCTCCACGGAGACTGCCATGTGTTCGGAGCAGTGGGGATTATTCTTGTCCAAAAGTCAGCCACAGACTTGACAGCGCACAGTCTGCTGTCCGAGACCTGCTGCTGGCCTGTGCTTGATAATGACTTAGTGCCAATATCGGCAACACTCGCCACCCCACCATACAGCAATCTCCTATAGAAATAACCAAACAAGACACCTTCTTTGTGGAGAAAACTGCTGCAGGTTTATTAGCATTACAAATATGCCAACATGGTGGGTTATCTTACGGGCGATCCCAAGGCAGGCAGCCCCTCGCCGCCTGCCACCTGATGAGCCAAATTACACCGTGGCCTCCCCAACGGTGTTTGCCATATTTTGGGGGAGGGAAGACCCCTCCCACCAGTGGACCCACAGACCACGCCCCTGCTCACGCCCCATACGGGGGCGGAGCCTGCCAGGCAACCCCCGGTTGCTCAGGTCCACAACCGCCCGTAGGACTAACGGGGCGCCGTCGCTCCTCCAGGGTCCAACGCGAGGACCTCCCTGTGGATATTTGGCCTTTGCACCCTTGTTGTGCTTCTGTACATGGTACCCGTATGTACCTACAGCCTCTGGATCGCCCTGTAACTCCGCCTGCAACACAAAATAATACATTAGATAAACCCCCCCCACACCCCCAGCCTGAACGCCGGGTATGCGGTAGGGAGGGAAACGGCGTCAGGGGAATGGGCCAAGAGGGCGCCCAGGGGGCGGGGAGAGGTATATGTACCTCACCCCCTCCCCGGAAGTGACGCGGCACCTGGACCACTGAGGGTCCCAAACACTGGAAGGCTGCCTCCTGTGCCCTCCTGTGGCACTAAGGTGGCCGCCCTCTTAGCGGGTCTCCTTCGTGGACCCCGGGCAGCCTGCATAGTGCCAATATCGGCAACACTCGCCACCCCACCATACAGCAATCTCCTATAGAAATAACCAAACAAGACACCTTCTTTGTGGAGAAAACTGCTGCAGGTTTATTAGCATTACAAATATGCCAACATGGTGGGTTATCTTACGGGCGATCCCAAGGCAGGCAGCCCCTCGCCGCCTGCCACCTGATGAGCCAAATTACACCGTGGCCTCCCCAACGGTGTTTGCCATATTTTGGGGGAGGGAAGACCCCTCCCACCAGTGGACCCACAGACCACGCCCCTGCTCACGCCCCATACCGGGGCGGAGCCTGCCAGGCAACCCCCGGTTGCTCAGGTCCACAACCGCCCGTAGGACTAACGGGGCGCCGTCGCTCCTCCAGGGTCCAACGCGAGGACCTCCCTGTGGATATTTGGCCTTTGCACCCTTGTTGTGCTTCTGTACATGGTACCCGTATGTACCTACAGCCTCTGGATCGCCCTGTAACTCCGCCACAGCTCTGGGTGTGGCCACCGTCACAGCCAGGGCCCCCACCAAGGTAGGCCTCTTCACCTCCATCTTTCTAATTCCAGGGCCTCTCCCAGGTCCAGCAAGACAAGTCCCTGCCCACTCTGGCAGGTGCGCCCCATCCTCTTTCCAAATCCAAGTGGACTTAGCATGCAGCAGGCCATGCCTGATGAACCAAACCCCCTGTTCAGTGGATCTGCGCCTGGCACTGTAAACTCTCCTGCATGAGGAATCCCCGGCATCCTCTGACCGAGCCCTCGCCACACTCACAGTGGGGTTATCTCTGCCCATCATAACACTCCAGCCCACAACTGGTTGTTTAACTTATACCAGGAGTATTTGATATCTTGCTGCAATGCTCCTCCTACCCCAGAGGGTCAAAACATTGCCTCCCCTGTGTCTGCCTGAATTGAGGGGGCCCCCCCTAGACTTATGCCGCAGCTTCTACACAAGCTGTTCCAGCGCATACCTGGGGCCCCCAACCAAATTATCTCAGTAGTGAGTCGCG
This sequence comes from Calotriton arnoldi, assembly GCA_963921515.1. Taxonomy (NCBI): domain Eukaryota; kingdom Metazoa; phylum Chordata; class Amphibia; order Caudata; family Salamandridae; genus Calotriton; species Calotriton arnoldi. The sequence goes on from CAWUFW010002625.1 coordinate 661,786, forward strand.
CTTCTACCTCAAACTGTGCTAGCGCATGCCTGGGCCGGCCCCCAACCAAGGTAAGTCAGTGATGGAAAACCCATGCCTCCATATGTCGGATTCCTCCCATCGTGCCACTCCCCGGACGCACGGACGGCCCTTGACCCAGACCTTTGATCCTGCCAAATAACGACATGCTCCGATACTAACATCCTTTAATGAGCACTGCACCCCATATTATACAACTAATCCATCTTGAACCTAGTTGCACAATAACACTGCACCCCATCAAACCTCGGGTGCCGCAGAGGGTGCCTGCGGACGGCTGTACCTTTGAAACCATGGAATTCCTATTGTCCCACCTGCTTGATGCGCTCTGCTGCCAAACCCGCCCAGAGCGCTTAGGTTGTGGCTGGTTGCACCTCTTTGCACAATAACAACATCTTTCCCTACACCCTGCTGATTCCCGGGCTTCTCCCCAGTACAGCAAAGCAAGTCCATGCCCACTCTAGCCAGGTGAAACCCCATCTTGTACCAAACTTCCCTGTGGATTTGGCATGCAAACCATACCTATAAAGCCAAACCCAGTTGGTGAATTTACGCCTGGCACGGTCAACTCTCCTGCGCGAGGTTTCCCCAGCCTCCCCTGACCGGGCGCCTCGACACACTAAACGGGGGTGCTATCTGACCACCATAACTCCCAAGCCCCCAAAGGTTGCGTCCTACAATTGGAGGACTCCCTCTCTCGCAACAGGTGCCTCTTCCCCCAGTCTGCTCATTGCCCGGGCCAGGCAACACAAGACAAGTCCATGCCCACTCTAGACAGGTAGACCAATCTATGCGCACCCCGCCCGGTGGCCCCTAACCTCTACCAAACACTTTGTGGACGTGGGGGCACCCCTTGGTCTGTGCCGCAGCTGCTTCAGCCAGCTGTCCCGGCACCTGGCTGGGACCCCCAACCAAGAAAACTTACTGGAGGAACCCCATGCCTCCATTTCTTGAATTCCACCCTCGCGCCCCTGGAGACGCCCGGAAGGCCATTCACTCAGATCCTTGATCCTGGCGACATAACGAAATGCCAAGTTGCATAACCTTTAATGAGCACTGCACCCATCCTATATCAACTAACCAAGCTTGCACCTAATGTACCCGATACACTGCCCCCACTGCCCCTTGATAGCCTTCCTGTTGAAGACCAGAAATTGAGGGGGAGACACCCCCTTAGTCTGTCCTGCAGCATCCTAGCAAGCTGTTCCTGTGCATGCCTGGGAACCCCATCCCAATTCTCTGTGTCAGGAAACCCATGCCTCCACCTCCTGCTTTCCGCCCATCCTGCCACTATCAGCACGCACGGATGGCCCATCATCCATACCTTTGACCCTGCTCCTTTGCCAGACCTACTCTGGTGGGTACCAGGTAGTGGAAACGCTACAGGAATGGGAAAACGATAGATGCAGATCACCTGCCCTTTCTAGACTTGTTGAGATGCCGGGTGTCCCATAAAAGAGCCTCTGTGCTGCAACACAGTATATCGCTAAGCTTTGTAGCCCCAACACACTTGAGTTGTATAACTAATCCCGACGTGCCGCGATGGCGGGAAGCCGGCGCTTGGCATCTACCTTTCTGTTAGCTTGACCAGTAGTCTGCCTTACCTTGATGATACAAATATGACAGACCACATACCATTGTGCACCGCGTGCAACCTGTGCCTCACCTTAAAGGTTGACTACGCCTGTGCTTAAACACCCTTTCTTGACTATTCCCCCAGCTACGGGGGGTTCAAGCTGATAACAATGTACTGCACCAGCAGTGGTAATGTACCGGCACCCTCCCCATTAACTCTGGTGCATCACCGGGGTGCCAGGTTTATATTCCGGGTTTGCCTGTACATACTACCATTGACCTGCCTTCCGGCCACTCCCCTGTGTGGCTCAGGGAACCTTTCAAACATTGGGATACCCATTGTCCAGCCTGCTTGATGCGGGCATCCTGTCCCTTTAATGCCACCCCCGAAGAGTCTGTTTTGGACCTTGCCCTCCGCCACTGGTTCTCAGGGCCCCGAAGGAAGCCGGGCTGGAGGTAGCTGACGACAGGGCATCGTCCCCACCTGCATGATGCGCTTCCGCTTGTATGCCCACCCTGTAAGCTGCTGTTGCTGGCTCTTGAAAGAGCGACTGCCGAAGCGCCGGTGATGACCCCCATTGCCTGGCATAGTAAGGCATGCCTACCTTACCTGCTCCCTGTACCTTGGTAATGGGCGAGCTGTCAGCCAGAGACAGTAAATAGGTTCTCCCTTCTGCCTGCGATGTAGAACTGCTGTGCTCAAATTGTATCCCAGGGCTGACTTCTGGCACCGTCAGTTCATAGGTCAAGCACATGTATAGTTCGACTGTAAAGTGTGCATCACTGTGACTTTCTTGGCCGGGTGAAAATTGTTTGAGTCCCTCCCCCTGCAGCCTACAAAACCGATTGTATAACACTTATACTGATATCTAGATAAAAGCATGACAGACCTCAGTGCACCTCACACCGTAATCCATTTCAGGAGAAGGGACCGGGGATGCATTTGTACCTTATATTCCTATGAATTATGGGTCTCTACTTCATGTTTACTTCAGTACGCGCGTTCATGCGGACGTCCACAGTAGTGAGAAGCTCCATATTTTGGACAACCCCCCAAGTTGACCACCCATCTTAACACAAGTTGGCCTATTTATCTCTTCCCCGAAAAGATTTGGCACTCCACTTTGGTCCCCAAAATTAATTATCTGGACCAGCCTCAACCGTCTCCTGAAGTAGGTCAGCTGGTCACCCCGACCCTGGCACCTTTGAGATCCGCTGACCTGCCCCCAAGCATCTCCCACTTTGCCCGACAACCAACCCTCACTGAATAAGGTTAACCCCTGGGGCTGGACAATAAAGTGTTTTACCTGGTGCTTCAGACCGTTCTTTGTTATTGCAGCGCTGAGGCTGGCAGGTGCTACCCTCTGTGAGTGTTTCCTGTCCTTGCCGTAGGAGGAAAGGAGGCCAAGTGCGTTGACATTGACTCCACCAAACATAACCAGGTTTAGAGCCCACTTCTCCCAATAGGTGCCCTGACGCTAAATAGCAGGTGTATCTTTGCACTGTTGTGCAAGACCCAAACCCACTGGCTCTCCCTGTTTGTTTCCTGGCCATGCCGCATAATGCGGAAAGCTTCCCAACTGTGGTGGACATAGGTTCTTCAAAAGGTAACTGTAGACTCCCTGTAAGAAACAAAATTTTAACAATTACACTTTTCCATGGGGTCTTTCAGGAGGTGTGGAGGCAATAGGCCCAGCCTAAAAACACCTCCCTGCTGGCACTGTGTCCTACTCCCAGACTGGTGTGTGATAGATATTCTTTGTGTGTCAAAGGAGATGCAGTACAAAGTCATGAAACTAACCGCTTGGACCGATAGCCACATTTGGAAATTTCTTCATTATTGACATAGCGTCATGCCCCTAGTCCAAAGGGGGGAATCTAGCAGCAACAAATTGCTGGCTTCCTTCACTGGTTTCGGTCCATATGCTCTGCACCAGCATAGCTGTGACGCTATATTTAACACTATGCATGCCTAGGTTGCAGAGCTGCCTTTGTACTGACTGAATGCCAACCAAGAGCAACAGACCTGTTGCTAAATGCAGCCCGCAGGGAACGGCCCCAGGGCCCAAGCTGACCATGTGAATCCAGTTGCACCCCCGCTTCCATTTGCCTCTCGCTGCGTAGACAGCAAGGACTACGGCCGCAGCCAATGTGAATGATCCCCTATCCTACGCCTTGTTTCTACACTTGTGACCACCAGTTGCGTGACCCAGGGACACACCCCTTACCTGTCACCCTGCTTGTAAACCTTCTTTCCTAGTGATAACCACATGCATTTGAGCTATGTCCCACAACATTTCATCGCATGTTCTGCTACCCAGAGCAGAGTTGTGAACCCCCGTTGGCAACGTCTTAGTCTCCTCAGGTGAACCCCTGTTCCCTTTTCTGGCTGTAGTTCGGTGGGTAGTGGTGCCCACCACTTGTAGGCGTTACTAGAGGCATGTCTAGTTAGGTGAAACGTTCCCTGGGATATGCTGGGTTCTTGTCGAACGGTCCCCAGGCACGGGGCCAACAGCGCATCCCGTGCGCGGCCCTTCTCCTTCAGAAACTGCTCGCCCAGCGCCTAATATAACTTGAGACCAATTCATGGCCCGCAATCAATCCGTACGTGACCCATCCCCCTGAACCATGCCAGGGAAACAGCGCATGCTGGGCGCGGGCCACCTGAATCGGAAAGTGTTCGCCCTCGTTGTGAGTAAAAGGTTCGCACATATGTCGGAGACTTAAATTATGTGCTGTCTGCTCGCACGGTGTGCCATACAGTAACGTGACATGCGGGGCGCACGTGACCCGTTGGCAACCTGGCGTGAAATAACAGGTGGTTCTTATAACCAAGCTCAATGGTTATTCAACTGCCGACCTCAGAAGGAAGAAGGCTGAGTGTGTCCACCGGGATTAGGATCTGTGCCCAGAGGGTCGGACTGATCCCTGCATCCCCATCGCGTTAGAGTGAGAATGTAAGAGCTAGCCCACTGGCCAGAAGGGCCCCTCTCTGGGCCCCACGGAACACAGCAAAACCACACGCCGAAAACGATAGGGAAGGAAGATACCTCGCGGTTCACAGTGTGCTGACAACCGCAAGCCCTAAGCCCACGAGGATGGCGTGACATGCCAGCAGCAGCCCCGCATGCTGCACACCATGCTAAAAGGCCCCCGGGCGGCGCATATCATCGCCAGCGTCAAGCGCAGCTCCCCAGTGAAAACCCGACCACCACCTGACGGTTTTCGCACCCATCGCTCCAACATCCGGCCGGCGCCGCCGCCCCTGAGACCGGCTCCGCCCCCTCATCATACGCCAGTCCGTGCCTCACCCGCAATCGGACCCACATGCACTGTTGTAGATGCTGTTGCAAATTAAGTAGAGCGCTTCCCATGATCACCGTATTTACGTTTCACATTCCGACACGGCGAGATTAAGTGATCAGCCCCGAATCACAGGCTGTGGACGCGACCCCGAAGCTCGAACCCTGGTTACTGGCACCAGAGTCGGCAGTGTAGTCGACGGACCACATCTTCTCCGCCCCGAGGTGTTGGTGCGCTTTACCCGAGCACCGTATTTCCATTAACCATTCTGGCACAGGGAGTATATTTATCTAGCGTGACTCGACCCGAAGGTATTGGAGCGCTATACACGTATTTACATTACACATTCAGGTTCGGGGTGATGAAGTGATTTGCCCAGAATCACAGGATGTGGACGCGACCCCCAGGCTAGAACCCTGGTATCCAGCACCGAAGTCGGCAGTCTAGCAGACGGAGCACATCCTCTCCTACCAAGCGCCAACGAACCCTGAATGGCACAGGTAGGTTCGTGATTTGCCCGACTCCCAGGAAGTGGATGCGGCCCGATGCACAAACCCTGATTACCAGCACCACAGTCGGTAGTCTAGCCGACGGACAACATCCTCTCTCCCCTGCAGGCCCCTCCCCCTGAGCACCGTGTTTACATACACATTCAGGCACGGTGAGATCCAGTGATTCGCCCCGACTCACCGGATGTGGACGTAACCCCGAGGTTCGAACCCTGGTCACTGGCACCAAAGTCGGCAGTCTACCCGACGGAGCACCTCCTCTCCGGCCTGAGGTATTTATGCTTTTTTTTTTTTTTTTATCGCGGACTTTACCCGAGGGTGTCCGAGCGCTTCACAACAGGAACGGCAACATTACATCAGGAGGAGGATACAAATGAGCATAATACAAGGCAAGCGTTAAATGGTATTGGTGCGGTTTCCTTGAGCCCATCGTATTTTTGTCTGCTGCCATTACTGCCGCCAAACACTGACCGATCAGTTCGCTAGCCGTAACATAGGAGGACCAATGTTGCCCGGCCACTGCTGATGATATGAGCCCCGCTGCGCAACACAAGGCCTTTACCCGCCAAACCTGTGCACCGCGACCCGCCAATTGCGCGCCCACATTCCGGTACCTAATGCCTTCAGTCGGAAACGAGCAATGCCCCCAGCCGCACTCCCCGCACCACAACAGTTCGCATAACTCTCGTGACGCCGGGTCGCATTTTACACTGAGCACGTGGGGCATAGGGGGGACTCGCTGCGGCTCACCTGACTGTTAGGCGCTACCGGCTTGTAGCACTCGAAGCCGTGGTGTCCGGCTGTTGTCTACGGTCCGACGCGCAGCGCGCAGCTAAATGATTACTGCCGCCTGCGCATACGATGAAGCGGGACCAACGGCGTCCGGCGAGAGGGCAAGACAGTATACCTGCATCGGACACTGCTGCCGTCAGCCTGCCCGTACTGGCCGCAGCCCAGGCGCCCACCCCGCAGCAGCGAGGAAGCCACCGGATGCCCTACCCCCCCCCAACATGTAATATTGCCGGCGGCCACGGAGATTGGGCGGCTGGCCTGGAAGCGCCGCGTCGGGGGGGAAGCAAGACGGCTCTAACTAGTGGACCGGGGCACCGTGAAAACAGGCAGCACTGCGCCCTGGCTGGCCAACACGCGATAGGTGCTCCTGTCCCCACGCCTGCATAAACGGGAGCCTGGCTGCTCTCACTTGACCTCTCGCCCCCGGCCGGGTCCTGCCCAGGGCCGCCTGTGTCACCGAGTCGCCTAGGCCAGGGCTGCTGGCCTGAAACCGCTAAGAGCTGCCCATACCCCTCCTCACCCTCAGCGGACCGCCGCCTCGGCGATGGCCGGGCTAGACCCCCGTCCAGCGGGTGCCTCTGAGATGGGGGTTGCGGGGGTGGGCGGGGTAGTTGCTTACTTGGCTACAGCTCGTGGTCAGCTCCTGGCGATCTCGGCACACGTCCAAACGGCGTCAGGGGAATGGGCCAAGAGGGCGCCCAGGGGGCGGGGAGAGGTATATGTACCTCACCCCCTCCCCGGAAGTGACGCGGCACCTGGACCACTGAGGGTCCCAAACACTGGAAGGCTGCCTCCTGTGCCCTCCTGTGGCACTAAGGTGGCCGCCCTCTTAGCGGATCTCCTTCGTGGACCCCGGGCAGCCTGCAGAGTGCAGGTAAAAGTATGAATAGTAAAAAGTATCTGACAACCCAGTTACTGTTGTTAGTTCGGAATGGTGAACTAAAGAATTGTTTTGTATGTATTAGGATTCTGTGGTCAATCATTATATCAGACAGAAGCAATTTATATCAGATTACTTTTAACTTTAAAATCAAAAGCAATCTGTCTCTGTCGGATATGTGCATCTTGCACCCAGAATATTTATATCAACACATTTTACAGACAAGAGCTAACCACAATGAACATTTGGCCTTGTGCACATTGCTAAGCCAAACCGAGCCTATTTGTATTATACTAGTCTGCTCTGCGTGTGTTTTTCTTCCATTGTGTAGCAGCTGCAAAATACTGTTTTCAGCTCCACTCCACTCCAGGAGTCTGTGTCTGAGAGCTCATCATGGAAAATAATATCCTGGTGAGAAAGGCAGGAGGATGGAGGTAAAGAGTGCGAGGAGTGGAAATGGAGATGAATGCAGTTGCCTTGACAGAGATACAAGTAGAAAGCAAAAGATGAGAAAGGGGAGAGAGAAGTGGAAATAAGGGTGATCTGGAAAAACAACTGAAATTAAGTTTGAGACATCTGAGGGATAGAGAGGTGAAGTTGTACCAATTCACTGGCATAAGTAATCTAGTTGGTTTTCCTCTGTTTTCTGGTACTTGGAGTCTTGCATTTGAATTACAAATGCCAGAATGCAAAGAAAACAGGATTGGATAAGCTATTCACTCCTAATGTAGAGCTGACATGATATAACTTGAAGTCTTTGAGGAAAGAAGATGGAAGGAACAGGAGAGGACGTGGAAACCATGAGGTACTGGATAGCAAAGGGAACAGGCTGGGTAAAGAAAGCTAAGGAAGGAAAATAAAGGATAGGGAGAGGCCAAAGGATGTGGAGAGCAATGGAATGGAATTAGCTATTTGAAGAGACTAATAGAGGAAGGGAAATAATAAAATAGATGGGCACAGAAGGTACAAAAGAGGGGATAGCATGTCAGAATGTCAACCACATAAATATTGCGGTGCAGGATATCGACTGTCAAAATGTAGTGAAAGTAAGTTTATATAGATTTACTATTGTTAGTTCCACATCTATGTACCTTGAAACACCACTGCCCCCAACCTTGAAGTCCCCTTGTTACATTTGTGTTTGGGTTGCTCCGCTCGCAGAGTCTAACTCAGGATTTGGTTTTACGCCCTGCCACTTTCAAAATTCACCAGCTGCCACTGACTTATAGGTTGCACACGCCATGAAAACATCCTCACTGTACATAATATGCAGATCCTGAAATTATACTCGTTATCCTATCATTGCAAGGCATAAAACAACATAAATCTTATCATCAAGGCATAAGATGCTGCAGGTAGGTTAGGAAGATCATAAATGCTGTGCATATGCCACAATCCTGAATAAAGCACTTGTTATCTTGACCAAGGTAAGGCAAAAATGACATATACCTATAGATTCAGGGAAGGTAATGCGACAGATCATGAAATAACCACTGAGATCACCATAATATGTGGGTCACAGCGCACTTGTGCTCCTCTTACATGTTATACGGCAATTTTGATTCCTAACGTGGGTGCAGGCACGCCTGAACACCTATTAGGGGAATTATGGTACTGGTCACCACAAGACAGAGCCAATTCCAAACAGAGGTCCACCCCTGTTACTACATTTAAATGTGCTACCTGGACCTAGGACCCGGAGCACCCTTGGTCGCCTGGGGATCCACACACTATCCCCAACAGGCAGGTGGACCCTCCCCAAGTGGAGAAACATACACGCGGTACCACACTGGCATGCTTGACCCCTTTTTAGGGGTTCTGTGGCACCTCAGCAGGATCATTATTCCCCCACTACAAACCCTGCCGGGATCACCTCCCGGACTCCTCTGGGGAAGTCGCAGTGTCACCATCGCCCTCCTATTCCACCTGGTAAGGAGGGGGCAGAGATACTGGAATATGCTACCATAAATTGCCCCACAAGTCCTCCGTGGTCCATGCAGAGCGAAGCCAGACGCTTACGCCTGCAGCGCAGGTCAGGTGCCCTCCTTTGCCTGATCCTGGTGACCTGTTGCTGGGGGTCTGAGCCACGAATCGACTCAGCCCAGAACTGGTTGTTGCAGCGGGGCTTTCCCCGCTGGGCAGAACACACAGTACTCTGTTTCCCCCAGGGAAACCAGAGGCGGTGACTTCTTCAGTGGCTGCAGCGTTCTCCTCGTTCAAGGATGCTCCACGGGCGGGGCCTTGATGCCGGTTTTCATGTCTGGCCCATCCCAGAGCAATGACTTGGAGGAGAAAGGCTGCCTGTGCCTGCTACCCTCATGGCTTGCGATGTTCTCGCTGTTTAGGGAATCTCCCTGGCTAAGGTCAGAGAGCGGGTGCCTCGACAGGGCACTCCCGCTTCAAGGGCTGCACTCCAGGAATGAGGAGCGCTCAGTACGTGCTACCTCTTTAGCCATCAATAAAGCACTGATTGCAGGGAAAGTGTCAAGCGCTTTCCATGTGCTAATCTTGGCATAAGTAGCTTACCATGTGCTGATGTAGCAAGAGCCAATATGCCATTGAAGAGCACTAGGGGGCACAAGCAGAGGGTGGCAGCAGGCCAGTACATAAGGCAACAAAGAGCAAAGTGGCAGTCCCTTCTGCAGCCTAATGATCAGTAGGCAGCAGACCAGTCCAACAAGGCAAGCTGTCCAAATGGCGGTTCCTCCTGAAGCACAGCAATCCTCTGGTGCATTATGTAGAGCCAGCAGCATCTGGTTGCAAGTCCCATGCAGTGTCTAACATCATGGGGTCAGAGCACTTGTACTTATACTCCAAATTTCTTTGTTCTGGAGGTAACTTCAAACAATTTCAGAAGTGCACAACACCCCACTCAATCCCCAGCCCTGGCCCCAGACACACTACGGGGGGAGACAGCATTGTGGAAGGCAGGCACAGCCCTATTCGGGTGCAGGTGACAACTCCTTCCACCACTCTAGTCCGGTAAGACTCATCAGGATATGCAGGTCACACCTCAGCTCCTTCTGTAACTGTCTAGAGTGAATGCTCAAAAGAGGCCCCTGTCAGTCTAAACCAGACATTGATTGGAGCCAGGCTGCAAAGCACAAAGAGTCATAAGCACACAGAAATGCCCACTTCTAAAAATGGCATTTATAAAATAGTAATACAAAATCTGCTTTCACCAATAAGCAGGATTTATCACCACTATAGCAAGCATACCAAAATGGCAATGGAACTCCTTCTAGATTAGAAATTACTACTGAAACACATATCAGGGAATCCCCAATGCAAACCTATGAGAGGAGCAGCCTCACAGCAGTGAGAAACCAAATAGGCTGTTTGTCAGTATCAGGACAGCCACACAATAAGGGCACATGTCGTACCTTTTACCTACACAGCACCCTGCCTATAGGGCTACCTAGGGCCTACCTGAGGGGTGACCTATATGTAGTAAAAGGGGAGTTTCAAACTTGGCAAGCACTTTAAATGCCAAGTCACTGTGGTAGTAAACTGTGCATGCAGGCCCTCCAGAGGCAGAGGCCTGAGACAAGTTTAAAAGGCTACTCATGTGGTTGGCGCAAGCAGCTCTGCAGGCCCTCTAGTAGCATTTAATTTGTAGGCCCTGGGTATATAGGATACCACTGTACAAGTGACTTACAGGTAAATTAAATATGCCAAACAGGTGTAGACCAATCGTACCAAATTACAGGAGAGAGCACATGCACTTTAGTACTGAACAGCAGTGGTAAAGTGCCCAGTGTCACAAAACCAACAAAAACAGGTTAGAGTTTTGGGATAACCCTGTAAAAAGGGCCAGGTCCAACAATTGCATACACTGATTCATATATAATTATAGCTTCAAATATTCAAATGTAATTCACAATATGCAATATATTGTACCATGATCAACTACATTTGCTTAATGAGTCATGAGTTGGGCCTGATTTTGAGTTTTCCAGATTGAATACTCCTACATATATGTGATGGAATATTCCATCTGCAAAAGTCCCTTTAAGTATGCCTCTCACAGATAGTTTCCAAATGGCTTACATGCACACTTGAAGGAGTAAGACAGCATGCAAATCTGTCACTTTTAACATGAATGAAATAGTATTTTGTAATCAAACCACATTTGGGATATGTTTTAAATCTAAAATGTAGCTGTTTAATCTGATGTTACTAGACATTTTGGCTCACTTGTTCACTCTTGTTTATACATAAAACCAATTTACCAATGTGACGTTTGGAACATCCACTGTATCATGAGTGCATTTTATGTTGTCACTTGTGATAGGGCTAACCATTTATCATTCACAATAGTGAAGGAGCATCACACCTGACACAATAAAGACTAGTGTCCTGTTTGGTACAACTTTCCCTTATAACATCAAACAAACTCATGTACATTTGTTGTTTAGACAGGCATGAGTCTGCTGAAACCAGTCCTTTGGTAGTGAACAGAAATCAGGCGGTATCTTGTTCCACAAATTCATATACACAAAACACATCATTATACACCTTGTGCAAAACTTACACCTTCAAGAACTCTTCTACTGCATTGGACATGTGTTAGCCTTAATGTTGATGGCAAAATTAGTTGCAGTAACCAAAAATAGTTATTTAACATGTTGAACTCACACTAGAACTTACCCCCTTTATGCTGCTGTTAGGCTCTCAACTGTGCATTAAGCTCCAGATAGGCCACTGCAAGTATGCGGGCGATTATGAGGGTCAGTGTGCAGCGCATGCGCTTCCCAAATTGAGAGGACTTGCCAAGCTGGATACCCTATCATTGACTTCTGCTGACTTCTTGATCCAGCATTGTAGGTCCTCCCCCCTCTTCCGACAGTGAATGCTGCACCGCTTGTAGACCCCCAGGGTCTGCACCTTCTTGGCGATGGCATTACATATCTCCATTTTCTGATGGGTGTTGGCCTGTATGGATACAAGAAATGAAAGAAAAAGAATTCTTTGGTGACTTGTTGCTTGTCTGTAGTGATGTAATACAATTTTACTACATCAATCACAAGCGTTAGTCAAGGATTACTACACAATATATATATTTTTTTCATTCTGCCATAAAATGACAATAAATAATACTTTTGTTGTAACCTGTTGACTACCCTTATCCATTGTCATTCCCTAAATTCAATAATGCAGGCCAGGGACATCATCTAGGCCAGGGGGCTCCAACATTTTCTGTAATGAGAGTTTCTTCTCATCAGTGAATATCACTGTGAAATACTGAAGGTTTAACAACTTGTGCATTATAACCAGACAGCCCCAGCTATATTGACTTGAAGCCTAATATCCATAGAGCCAGATACTATGGTTTGAACTAAACACCATGACTAAGGGCACTATGAAAGGGCTGCCATGTGTGTGCGTAAGAGCGTGCTCTTTGGGGATGTATGAACATGTGTGCGTATGAAGAGGATATATTTGTATGGGTGACTGAGAGCCTGTGAAATTTAAACTGCTTGTGTAAGTAATAGCTCTCCATTTCATTTTTCTTACATTTAAAAGAATTCAGAAGCATCATTTTGTTCACAACTTCACTTTTGAGTTGACAAGGAATTTTTCCTAGGAGTCCAATACCTCAGTGCTCCAGTTGTTCACCTCTGTGACTCAGCCACAGCCTGGCACACACATCTGATTGAGCACTGTTCATTGTCAGGCCCTGCTATCTGCAGCCTAATGATCATGATGTCACAAAAACACAGCCTTCCCTTAACTTTGAAATGAAAATATGACCTTGTACTCATTTGAAAAATAACTCAAGGCTGTGACTTACTCTGAAGGTGCCTGGGAGCTACTGGTAGCTCCCAAACGACTGGTTGGAGACACCTGATCTAGGCTGAGTGATATGTGGAATAATAAACATAGCACATATTATTTTGTATGTAAAAATTATATATATGTACAGTTGTAAATAAGATATAATGTGCTTTCTATTTTTACATGATGTGAAATTTCTACATTTCCCATTAAGATCATACATATACATAGATATCTCTCAAGAGACACAGCAAATAAAATGTAGGGCTCAAAACACACAACACATACTAATGTTGTAGTTTTCTCTAATCATAATGTGCTTAAAAATTCACACCATCATTGTTTTATGTAATATAAAAAATAAATGACACTTCAGTTCAATCACTACACTTCATTCAGAAACTCAAAGGGACATTCTAGCCTGTGTATTAAAAAATAAATAGTTAGACTGATTTAAAACATGTACCTGTTCCTCTGGTGAGCCATACAGCTGGCTGTACAGGAACAGAACCTCAGTTGCCAGCAACTACAGCTCCTCTGGCGAGAAGGCTAGGGCCCTGTCAACTGCTCTTCCTGGCATCGAGGTCAGAAACAGCAGCAAAAGTTGAGGAGGTCTTGTTGGGTGCAGTGTTAGGAGGCAAGTGAGTTTTTTTTAAATGCAGCGTACATGTACATGACGTATGCAATCGTCCACGGCGACGGACACATCCTTTGGCTGTCTTACGTTGCTTTCACACACTTTAGCCTATGGCTTGGTCCGTCATGGACTTTCACTCTCACTAGGCGGTCAACTTTCGCCACGGTTGACTAATTCCAAATGCCCTGACGGTGATGTCAGGTGGCCGCCATTTTAGATTGAGGAATAGTGTATTTGTGACTGTTAAGTGCGTCACCACCCAGCAAAATAGTAGCTCCCTCTCCCAGTGCTGCTGATGCTCCCGTAGGACGTGCCAACTGCCAGGCCTTCCGCCTGCTGCCAGGGTGGAGAGGAGGTGGTGCTGCACATAAAAACTAGCACAGCCTCCTCCACCTCTGAAAAATGGCGCTGGGCTGCACCCTTTCGCAGTGCCGCCGAACGCAAGGTAGGCGGCTGGTGCTATGGATGGTTTGGGGGGGCTTGCTCTGCCATGGCACTGGCTGGGGGGAAGATGAGAAACAAGAAAAGGAAGAAAGGAAAATAAATAAGAAAGTAAAGTGAAATTTGAAAAAAGTACAAAAGTCACAGAAACAACACAAAAAAATGTGAAAACATAAAATGCACAAACAAGAGACACAAGGTAAGATAATAAATAAAAATGAGGGGTAGATAAGTTTGATAGGGGTAGGATTAAAGAGATTAAGTAGGGATTCAAAAGTTGGCCCAAGCACCATTTTGACACTTCACGAAGTTCCGCGTAGCACGACTCCGCGACTCCGCCAAGGCCTAATATCTGTCTAGGTCTACCCTTACGATATGAACACAGGGATATATTTGCAGGCTCTGGGGATGGCCTCGGACCCCATAACTGGTGTATGTAGTTGGTGGTCTGCATCATTACAGTGTAAACTTAGTTTATGAGGGCTGCATGTCAGGCACTGCTGTTGTTCCAGAACAGTCCTCTGCTGGAATTCTCCTCTCTGCCCCCAAGTGGATGGAACACAGTTGATATGATAAAATTATTGTGCTGGAGATGCAGCTGTTCAACTGTGTTATGTCTAAACGTTAGAAACTGTTGCTGAACGAGTAAAGAAAACAGTACACTATGTTGTTATGTATTCCCAGCAACCTTGAACAAAATGTGTAAACAAAATTCCCAGAAAAGAGTCCTGAATAACAAACATCATGTATAGTGTATTCTCAAAATACTGTTGCAAAAACAAATGTGACTAAAACGCAAAACTAAGGGAGAACCAAAGTGGGCCCAAAAGGGAAATCACTACAGCTTCAGACTTGCTATGTCATGTGATGGATGCCAAGTGACCTTTTTAAAAGACTGGAGATTGCCCGCCAATGTCTCATGTATGGTCCACTTGGTGACCATGTGTGACAGTTGCCCTGGTGCTGTACTTATGGAAAGAAAATGTACCCCATGGCAAGGGCACTCTTGTCTCCCTTTGATAGTTAAGGCCATGCGATCCGTGCTGGTTGCATATGTAGATACCCTGGGGACATCGTATGTCTCTGCTGATGTAATTGCGCTACCTGTCTCACTAATGTAAACAGTTAAAAAGAAATGTTGCAGTCCATGTTGCATCTTCTTCCCCTCTCATCCAGTCAGCTTACAGTATTCTTCTGAGAACGGGCTCTCCTCTTCCTTTCCCATGTACGAGACAAGGAACTACACAATTCAGACCATCTTTCCCATGAATATTTCTAACCTTCTAATAAAATAAATTGTATGTTAGCTAAACAATGAACTATGTAAAATAGAAACATCAACTCTAAGCACCACATCTTCTGTTACAAAATGAGGAACACATGTTAAAAAGGTCAGCATTTCTATTCAAGCATTGCATTCTTATGGGATTTGTCTCCATTATTTTGTTGATAAAGTTTTGTTAACAAGCATTTCAAAACATTATTATTAATCAAAACATTTTGCAGAGTTATCTGAAGCTTTTCATTAAAGGCATGGTCATGGAAAGGTCAACTTTTAAACAACAGACATCCTGGTTTCTGCATATCTCAGTCAGGTCATTCATAAAGCAAAGCTGCTTTAAGCATTTTGAGGCCTAGTACTAATAAGTATAACTGCTTACTATTTATTGCACATTTTTGCACAGTTCAATATAAATTGCATGTTATTGCTGCACATATGATTTTAACTATTATTATGCATTTAAAAAAAAATCTTTTTATTGAAAGAAAACAATATAAAACAACACAAACCAAAAACAAGTGCAGTAAGGTACAGTCTTCAGGAATGACAATACTGGCAGTCTAGAAAAGCAACAATAAACAAATCAGTACATTGGGTCTTTATCGCAGTCATCCACTTCGTATGTCTCATCCTTCGTTAAAACATTACAGATCCTCATGATCAGAAGATATTGGGGGAGCATCACTAAAGGGGGTAAATAGAAGACCTCTATACTCGTTCCAAGGGCCCCATATCTTTGTCCATTTACGCGGGCATCCCCGGCTCTCATAGACCACCCTCTCTGCCTGCATACACCAATCCATATCGGATTCCCAATCAGCATGACGTGGCTCAGCCACCCCCTTCCACGTTCTGGCAATATTGCGCTTTGCCACCAGGCAACCCAACGAAACCCACAGTCTCTCGGTTCTTGACAAATCCGTGGCGTCCCAGATATTCAGAAGACAGAGCCGGGGGGCGGCTTCGATAGGAGTATGACAAACCCGGGACAGGGCTGAAACAATCTTTCCCCAGTATCTCTGAAGGATAGGGCATTCCCACCACTGGTGTAGGTAGGTACTGGTGTGACCACATCCTCTGGGACAGGTTGGGGAGCCAAGGAGCCCCATCTTAACAAGCACTGAGCTAGTGTAGTAGGCTCTGTGGAGAAGTTTAAGTTGTATTAGTTTGAAACGAGACCAGATCGCCACTTCCCGGGGTGAGGCTAAAGCTTCCCTCCAGTCGTCGTCGGTTATGTCTCCTATATCATCCGTCCACTTTATACGTAGTTTATCTTGGGCATCGGGTGTGTTATTAAGGATTTTATGGTATGTCAGCGATTGGCTTTTTCTGGTAGGTAATCGTCTAGTAGTCGGTCCTCCAAGGGCGAAGAGGCAGGCAGGTCTGAACCTCTGGGTATTGCTTTATACAACGCGCTGCGAGCCTGAAGGTAGCGAAAGGTTTCCCCCCCTTGTAGTTGGTAGTCTCTCTGTAGGTCGCTAAATGGAACAACCCTACCCTCCGCCCACATGTCGCCGACCTTAGATAGACCAATCAGGTCCCATTTGTCAAACCCCGGCTGCCTTGATAGTACACCTAACTGACAGGCCTCAAGCAGTGGAGTAACTTGCGTGATTTTACCTTTCCAACCCAAAGCGGCTGTCACTTTATGCCGTAGGGAAACTGTAGTGGATGTTGGGGTGTGTCTGGGCGCGTGTTTCATCCCACCATAGAGTGCCCTCAAGTAAGTACCAGGAAGCATATTATGTCTGTCCATCCTATAGGCCGGGTCATTAGCGGGTCGATGTGTCCAATGGTTAAGGACCACTAACTGTGAGGCCCAATAGTAGGATCTGATGGCGGGCAGGGCGATGCCACCGTCATACCAGCTTTTTGTGAGCTTGGCGAGTGCGATTCGGGGTGTACCATTATTCCAGAGCAGGGTGCGTACTTCGGATTCAACCGATTGAAAGTAGTAAGGTGGGACCAGGTATGGCATATTTTGTGGGGCGTAAAGAAAGCGCGGCAGCGCCATCATTTTATAAAGGGCAGCTCTGCCTAATAGTGAGAGAGGTAAGGTTCTCCAGTGCTGCACGTCGGAGCGGAGACGGCGTAAGGGGAGTACGAGGTTTCGTTCATGGAATACTGCAGGGTCGATCATGATATATTGTTAGACTTGGCATCTTTTGGCGTGTTTCCCCTGACTTTTTGCTTTCTGACCACCCGGTTTTGACTCTGTTTTTGCTGGTGTAATGATTCTGCGCACTTTCCTCACTGCGGTCCAGTGGGAAAGTGCAAGTGCTCCTGTATAAAATGTGTTACGGATTGGCGTTTCCATGATTGGCCTATTTGGTTTATGTGTCAGTCCCTTGTAAAGTGCACTGCGAGTGCCAGGGCCTATAGACCAAATGCTGTTGGTGGGCTGCAGCACTGGATTGTGCCACCCACGCAAACATCCCGTAAAAGTGTAACTCGGACCTGCCATTGCAGAGCCTGTGCGCAGCCTGGGGCTGCCATGTCGACTTGGCAAGTGCACACACTTGCAAGTCCCTAAACCTTCCCTTTGCTACATGTTAGTCACCCCTAAGGTAGGCCCAAGGTACCCCTGTGGGCAGGGTGCGTTGTACGCGAAAGGTAGGACATGCCCTGGTGTGTGCGGCATGTCCTGATAGTGAATTACAGCCTAGTTCGTTTTTCACTATTGCAAGGCTACCTGTTCCCCCTAGGCCAGAACGGGCAGTTTTGATTATTACAGCTTATAATCCTAACTGACCCCGGGAACATGGTAGAAATTCGAGTTTAGTATGCCTGGACTCAGAATGATAAAATGCATCTTTTAGTGAAGTTGGTTTTAACATTCTGTGTTTGAAAATACCACTTTTAGAAAGTGGGTATTTTCTTGTCTAACCATCCAAGCCTGCCTCTGCGAGGTTGTGTATTCCTTGTCTGGAGTGTGAGTGACAGGGGCTGGGGGATGCCAGGAGACAGGGTGAGTCAGCACAGGGCTGAATAGCAAGATCTACATGTAGATGGGTGGGAAGGGTCGCACCTGGGCCCTGAATAGGACAGTGCCTTCCCTCCACAATGCTGGCTCCACCTCCTGTGGTGCGTCTGATGTCCCTGGCCTACTCACTGAAAGAAGGGACGGAGACTTGTCAACAAAGTGCTCCAGAACTGGTTTGGACTAGGCAAAGGCCTCTCTGCCTTCAGAGAACAAAGGAATTTGGGATATAAATATTGGGGCCCTGACCCCATGAATTTAGATCTCGCTGGAATCAAGGAACCTACCAAGACGAAGAGTTGGAAGAGCTGCCAGGAGGAGTACGGCCCCTTTGCTGTGTTGTTGCTTTGTTGGGTTGGCCTGCAGTTGCTGCTTCTGTCTTGGGCAGTGAAAGGACTGGACTGAACTTTCTACAAACTTGTGCTGAGTATCTCCAAGGGCCTGAAACCGAGCTGGCCTCCTGTTAAGAAGTCTCAGGGACTACAAAGACTTCACAAGCCTCTGGGTACCGCTTCTGGAACGCTGTTTCAGTTGCCACAGAGGAAGGGAACCGCAACCGACTCCGTCAACCGAATCCATCCCTGGACTGTGACCTGTTTGCACCGCAGACCGCATCGCCCCGCTTCACATCGCAACCCTGGTCTCACCGTGGGCGACGTCCGACGCCGCCAACATCGAGCCGCTGCTTGCACCGTGACCTGTGGGCCACGCAGTTCGCATCGCATCGCTTCACTGAACCAACCGGACCCGACCGACGCGGTCGCTGCAACTGGCTCAAGAGTCGAGACCGCACCGCATTTGGGGCACCGCTCGCACGTCTACGACGCACCGCTCCGACTCGCACCGCTGTCCGACGCCAGCTCCCGCACTCCGGCTAGGTCGCCTGCATCGCAACCTGTCAGCACCGCATCGAGCATCGTCTCACCCTGCATCGCACGCCTTGGACTCACCGACTCCGTCTGCACGACGCTCATCGAGCCGCTGCCTGCACCGCATTGAGGGACACCGCACCTTGCACCGCTCCGTCTTGCACCGCAACCGTGACGAACGCCGACCGGCTCGTACACTCCGTACCAGCCACAACGAGAAAGGTACTGTAACCGAGTCTGTTCATGACTCTGCTGGCCCGTATCGACGCGGTCGGCTGGAACTGTTAGACTCTGTGGTTTTCAGCATCACGGTAGGCTCAGACGGAGCTACCGACTCGTACGAACTTTGCTTTTGTGCTATTCCTGCAAAGAAGAAGTTACCTTATCAAGCATTCATTTTCAAAGTATAGTATTGTGCATTTTTGTCGTAATTGGTCTTGTCTTGAGTATATAAAATATTGGTTATTTTTCTAAACTGGTGTGGTGTCCGTTTGTAGTGCTTACACTGTATTACTGTTGGTTATGTGCAAATGCTTTACACACTGCCTCTGAATTAAGCCTGACTGCTCGTGCCAAGCTACCTTGAGGGTGAGCAGGGGTTACTTCACGAGTGTAACACCCTTACCCTGACTAGGAAGAAGGGTCCCTACTTGGACAAAGGTGCAAGCCCTTGCCAACTAGAGATCCCATTTCTAACATTGGTTGTCAGCGGTGAGGATAGGACTTGTGTTTGCACTTGACTTACAGTGATTGGTGTGCACTACTACCATATCGCAGACCATTACGTACCACATACTGGTTCTTTTTCTTTTGGCCTATTTTTGATCTTGCCAGTTTTCAACTCACTACTTTTGTCATGCCTGAATCAATTGCATCATCCGTTGCATCTCTGGAAGTTATCTTTGAGGAGGATAGGTTGGAATCCTACGCCGTAAAGGAGCTACGGGCGATTTGTAAAAACCTGAAAGTCCAAATTAAAGGCCTCACAAGGAAGGAGGAGCTACAGAAGGCGCTGAGGGCCTGGGTAGCAGCCAGACATGCCAATGGGCAGCCTGGTAATCTCAGTGAGGAGGTGGAGGAGCCTATTTCCAGGGTGGATGTGCTTTTGGGTAGGGGGGAACCAGCCAGGTCAGGCAGCAGCAGTCTGTCCCCAGAGGAGCTGGAGGACAGGCGGGAGGCAAGGCAGTTTGAGCTGCAGAAGCTCAGGCTGGAGAGTGAGCGGGAGGAGAAGAGGTTGGCCATAGAGGAGAGGAAGATGCTCTTAGAACATGAGAGAGAACTGAAGGAGCTAGAACTTAGGAGTAAGTCAGGCTCAGATGGTGGCAGCAATTCGTCCCGAAAGGCAGACAGGATTGTGCACATTCCCAAGAACGTAGGCAAGGAGTTCAAGAAGGGGGATGACATACAAAGGTGGTTTCAGGGTTATGAGGGAGCCATACACATGAATGGGGTCCCTGAGGAGAATTGGGGAGCAGGATTGTGGCCACTTTTTCCTGAAGAAGCAAGGGATGCTCTGATAGCTTTGGGTAAGGGGTATCACCTCACCTATGCTGACATGAAGGATGCCCTTCTCACGAAGTATGGTCTTACTCCTGAAAAGTACAGGGATCAGTTCAGGTCCAGTAAGAAGTCTGATGCCAACACTTGGTTGGAATGTGTGAATGTGTTCTGCAGGTCTCTGGATGGTTGGGTGAAGGGCAGTAGTGTAACAGATTTTCAGGGGCTCTACAACTTGATTGCATGGGAGCACTTGTCTAGTCTATGTTTTGCAGATCTGCGCCAGCACCTAGTTGATAGTAAGCTAACTGACCCCAGGAAGCTTGCTATGGAAGCGGACCGCTGGGTGAGTACCAGGGTCCACAAGAAAGCGTTTGGGGGAGACTCAGCCAAAGGTGGGCAGGGTCCCCAGCAGAAAGGTGGGGGGGACAAGGGTAAAGCACAGGAGTTCTCTAAAGGGCCCCAAACTAGTACCCAGGGTAAAGGTTCCCAGCCCCCGGTGATAAGAAGAAAGGGGTCTCCACAGGGAAGCCTGTTGAGACCGGCCCCCGCAAGTGTTATGCATGTGACCAGGTAGGTCACTTTAAGGGGGACCCCAAGTGCCCGAAGGGGACACAGCCACCCACCGGTGGACAGTCCAAAGTGTTGCCTAGTGTAGCGCTTGGGGAGGAGGGGTGCCCACAGGAGGGTGGGGATCCCGCAGAAATGACCCTTGTCTCACTAGGGGACAGTGAGATGGTCCCAGGGAACCAGGTGCCCCCTAACACAAAGAAATATAGCACCTGGGTGACCATTAATGGGAACAGGGTAGAGGCTCTCAGAGATACTGGAGCCAGTGTGACCTCAGTCCGGTGTCACCTGGTGTCTGAGAAGCAAGTAGTCCCCGGGGCATTCCACCAAGTAGTTGCTGTAGACAACTCAGAGCGCCAATGTATGGTGGCGCAGGTTCCCTTTGAATGGGGGGTCTCAGGTCCCTTGAGGGTGGTTGTGAGCCCTACCATGCCTGTAGATTGTCTGCTAGGAAACGACCTGGAGCAGTCCTCATGGAAGGAGGTTGAGCTCAGGTCTCACTTGGAGATGCTTGGGTTGCCAGAGTGGGCATGCGTGTCTACTCGGTCAATGGCAGCCAGAAAGGGTGATCAAGAGGACTTGGAGCCTGAAACAGTGGCCCAAGTCCCTGCCAAGAGAAAGGGCAGGGGCGCGGGAAACCGGCCCCCGAAGTTCCCACGGACCGGGAGGAGGCGGACCTCGAGGGGGACGCCCTGGTGCCTACAGGGGAGCAGGTAGCCGAACTGGGAGACATCTCTGAGCTGACCCATTGGCAGCAAGAAGGGGGTCCCACCAGGGAGGAGTTCTGCAGGGAGCAGAACGAGTGCCCTACTCTGGAGGGTCTGCGGCGGCAGGCTGCAGACCAGGCAGCTGGTAATCAGTCCGGGTCACATCTGATCTACTGGGAGAGTGGTCTCCTATACAGTGAGCCTAAGGTTGCTGAGCCTAGGTCAGCCCGTGTGCTGGTGGTACCCCAGCACTTCAGGACCTTCCTACTGGGTCTGGCTCATGACGTGCCTTTGGCAGGACATTTGGGGCAGGACAAGACCTTTGACAGGCTTGTCACCCACTTCTTTTGGCCCCAAATGCGAAGGCAGTCAGATGCACACTGTAGGTCTTGCCAAACTTGCCAGGCAAGTGGTAAGAGTGGGAGGAAGGTCAAAGCTCCTCTCCAACCTTTTCCTGTTGTTGGAACACCCTTTGAAAGGGTAGGGATGGATATTGTGGGGCCACTGGATCCCAAGACAGCCATGGGCAACAGGTACATCCTGGTCTTGGTGGACCATGCCACCCGGTACCCGGAGGCAATCCCTCTCAGGACAACGACGGCGCCAGTGGTGGGCCGGGCGTTAATGGGGATCTTTTCCCATGTGGGATTCCCCAGAGAGGTGGTTTCTGATAGGGGGACCAATTTCATATCGAAGTATATGACATCCCTGTGGAAGGAGTGTGGTGTAACCTACAAGTTCACCACTCCTTACCACCCACAAGGAAACGGTCTGGTGGAGAGATTCAACCAGACCTTGAAAGGCATGATCAAGGGTCTAACAGAACCCATGAGGCGTAAGTGGGACGTCCTCTTGCCATGCCTACTCTTTGCATACAGGGAGGTGCCTCAGAAGTCTCTTGGGTACAGCCCCTTTGAGCTCCTGTATGGCCACCCTGTCAGAGGACCTCTGAGTTTGGTAAAGGAAGGCTGGGAGGCAGCTCCCAGGAAAACTCCCCAGGATGTATTTAG
The DNA here is from genome assembly GCA_963921515.1 of Calotriton arnoldi. Classification (NCBI taxonomy): domain Eukaryota; kingdom Metazoa; phylum Chordata; class Amphibia; order Caudata; family Salamandridae; genus Calotriton; species Calotriton arnoldi. Next base: position 684,634 of record CAWUFW010002625.1, read on the forward strand.
CTACATGCTGGCCTTTAGAAACCAAACTGCCCGCTTCAGGAAACTCGCTCAGGCGAACCTAGAAGCAAGCCAGGAAGAAATGAAGAGATGGTATGACCAGAATGCCACTCTGGTCGAATTTCAACCTGGGCAAAAGTGTGGGTCATGGCCCCAGTGGCACCTTGTGCCTTGCAGGACAAGTGGACTGGGCCATATGAGGTAAAGGAGCGCAAAAGTGACGTCACCTACCTGGTGGATTTGCAGGCTCCAAGGAACCCTTTGAGGGTCCTTCACGTGAACCGCCTCAAGCCCCACTTCGAGAGGTCCGAAGTGAGTATGATCTTGGCGACAGATGATGGGGTGGAAGAGGAGAGTGAGCCTCTCCTGACCTCCTGTCTACCAAGGAGCATGATGGGTCAGTAGAGGGTGTGATCCTCTCCCCTACTCTGACTCAGGAGCAGCAGGGGGACTGTCGCCAGTTGTTGGGACAGTTCGCCCCACTGTTCTCTCTGACCCCCGGTGTTACTCACTGGTGTACCCATGACGTGGACACTGGTGACAGCCCTCCTGTGAAGCACAAGATTTACAGGTTGACTGACCGGGTCAGAGCCAGCATCAAGGAGGAGGTCTCTAAGATGTTGGCGTTAGGGGTGATTGAGCCCTCCCACAGTCCTTGGGCCAGCCCAGTGGTCTTGGTCCCAAAGGCTGCGGCGCCCGGTGCCACTCCAGAACTCCGGTTTTGTGTGGACTACCGTGGGCTCAATGCCGTCACCAGGACTGACGCGCACCCCATCCCCAGAGCTGATGAGCTCATTGATCGGTTGGGAGCTGCCCGGTTCCTCAGCATGTTTGATTTGACGTCTGGGTACTAGCAGATTGCCTTAACCGATGGGGCCAAGGAGAGATCAGCATTCTCAACCCCAGAAGGTCATTACCAATTCCGGGTGATGCCCTTTGGGTTGAAGAATGCCCCTGCCACCTTTCAGAGGTTGGTCAATCAGGTGTTGGCTGGGCTGGAGGATTTCAGTGCCGCCTACCTGGATGACATTGCTGTGTTCAGTTCCAGCTGGGAAGAACATTTACAGCACCTTGAGAAAGTGTTGAGGGCTCTGCAAGGTGCAGGCCTCACGATCAAGGCCAGTAAGTGCCAGATCGGGCAGGGTTCTGTGGTGTACTTGGGACACCAGGTAGGAAGCGGCCAGGTGGCGCCCCTACAACCCAAGATTGACACCATTCTGGCTTGGGAACCCCCAAGACCCAGACAGAGGTGAGAGCCTTCTTAGGTCTCACCGGTTACTATAGGAGATTTGTTAAGGGCTATGGCACCATCGTTGCCCCCTTAACAGAGCTGACCTCTAAGAGGCAGCCCAGGAAAGTGATCGGGACTGAGTCCTGCCAGAAAGCTTTTGATGCCCTGAAGGCAGCCATGTGCACGGCGCCCGTGCTCAAGGCACCTGACTTCTCCAAGGAATTCGTCGTGCAGACTGACGCTTCAGAGCATGGTGTGGGAGCCGTGCTCTCACAACTGAACGAAGAGGGCCTGGATCAGCCGGTAGTCTTCCTTAGCAGGAGACTACTTCCCAGGGAACAGAAGTGGAGTGCCATAGAAAGGGAAGCTTTTGCTGTGGTCTGGGCACTGAAGAAGTTGAGACCATACCTGTTTGGGACTCACTTCCGGGTTCAGACAGACCACAGGGCCCTCAGATGGTTGATGCAAATTAGGGGTGAGAATCCAAAACTGCTGAGGTGGTCCATCTCCCTACAGGGAATGGACTTTACGGTGGAACACCGTCCTGGTACAGAACACGCCAACGCAGATGGTCTGTCCAGGTTCTTCCGCCTTAGTGAAGAGAACTCCAATGGGGTTGGGTAGTTCTCCCTACTTTCAGCTGGAGGGGACATGTGTTAGACTTGGCATCTTTTGGCGTGTTTCCCCTGACTTTTTGCTTTCTGACCTCCCGGTTTTGACTCTGTTTTTGCTGGTGTAATGATTCTGCGCACTTTCCTCACTGCGGTCCAGTGGGAAAGTGCAAGTGCTCCTGTATAAAATGTGTTACGGATTGGCGTTTCCATGATTGGCCTATTTGGTTTATGTGTCAGTCCCTTGTAAAGTGCACTGCGAGTGCCAGGGCCTATAGACCAAATGCTGTTGGTGGGCTGCAGCACTGGATTGTGCCACCCACGCAAACAGCCCGTAAAAGTGTAACTCAGGCCTGCCATTGCAGAGCCTGTGCGCAGCCTGGGGCTGCCATGTCGACTTGGCAAGTGCACACACTTGCAAGTCCCTAAACCTTCCCTTTGCTACATGTTAGTCACCCCTAAGGTAGGCCCAAGGTACCCCTGTGGGCAGGGTGCGTTGTACGCGAAAGGTAGGACATGCCCTGGTGTGTGCGGCATGTCCTGATAGTGAATTACAGCCTAGTTCGTTTTTCACTATTGCAAGGCTACCTGTTCCCCCTAGGCCAGAACGGGCAGTTTTGATTATTACAGCTTATAATCCTAACTGACCCCGGGAACATGGTAGAAATTCGAGTTTAGTATGCCTGGACTCAGAATGATAAAATGCATCTTTTAGTGAAGTTGGTTTTAACATTCTGTGTTTGAAAATACCACTTTTAGAAAGTGGGTATTTTCTTGTCTAACCATCCAAGCCTGCCTCTGCGAGGTTGTGTATTCCTTGTCTGGAGTGTGAGTGACAGGGGCTGGGGGATGCCAGGAGACAGGGTGAGTCAGCACAGGGCTGAATAGCAAGATCTACATGTAGATGGGTGGGAAGGGTCGCACCTGGGCCCTGAATAGGACAGTGCCTTCCCTCCACAATGCTGGCTCCACCTCCTGTGGTGCGTCTGATGTCCCTGGCCTACTCACTGAAAGAAGGGACGGAGACTTGTCAACAAAGTGCTCCAGAACTGGTTTGGACTAGGCAAAGGCCTCTCTGCCTTCAGAGAACAAAGGAATTTGGGATATAAATATTGGGGCCCTGACCCCATGAATTTAGATCTCGCTGGAATCAAGGAACCTACCAAGACGAAGAGCTGGAAAAGCTGCCAGGAGGAGTACGGCCCCTTTGCTGTGTTGTTGCTTTGTTGGGTTGGCCTGCAGTTGCTGCTTCTGTCTTGGGCAGTGAAAGGACTGGACTGAACTTTCTACAAACTTGTGCTGAGTATCTCCAAGGGCCTGAAACCGAGCTGGCCTCCTGTTAAGAAGTCTCAGGGACTACAAAGACTTCACAAGCCTCTGGGTACCGCTTCTGGAACGCTGTTTCAGTTGCCACAGAGGAAGGGAACCGCAACCGACTCCGTCAACCGAATCCATCCCTGGCCGGTGACCTGTTTGCACCGCAGACCGCATCGCCCCGCTTCACATCGCAACCCTGGTCTCACCGTGGCGACGTCCGACGCCGCCAACATCGAGCCGCTGCTTGCACCGTGACCTGTGGGCCCCGCAGTTCGCATCGCTTCACTGAACCAACCGGACCCGACCGACGCGGTCGCTGCAACTGGCTCAAGAGTCGAGACCGCACCGCATTTGGGGCACCACTCGCACGTCTGCGACGCACCGCTCCGACTTGCACCGCTGTCCGACGCCAGCTCCCGCACTCCGGCTAGGTCGCCTGCATCGCAACCTGTCAGCACCGCATCGAGCATCGTCTCACCCTGCATCGCACGCCTTGGACTCACCGACTCCGTCTGCACGATGCTCATCGAGCCGCTGCCTGCACCGCATTGAGGGACACCGCACCTTGCACCGCTCCGTCTTGCACCGCAACCGCGACGAACGCCGACCGGCTCGTACACTCCGTACCAGCCACAACGAGAAAGGTACTGTAACCAAGTCTGTTCATGACTCTGCTGGCCCGTATCGACGCGGTCGGCTGGAACTGTTAGACTCTGTGGTTTTCAGCATCACGGTAGGCTCGGACGGAGCTACCGACTCGTACGAACTTTGCTTTTGTGCTATTCCTGCAAAGAAGAAGTTACCTTATCAAGCATTCATTTTCAAAGTATAGTATTGTGGATTTTTGTCGTAATTGGTCTTGTCTTGAGTATATAAAATATTGGTTATTTTTCTAAACTGGTGTGGTGTCCGTTTGTAGTGCTTACACTGTATTACTGTTGGTTATGTGCAAATGCTTTACACACTGCCTCTGAATTAAGCCTGACTGCTCGTGCCAAGCTACCACGAGGGTGAGCAGGGGTTACTTCACGAGTGTAACACCCTTACCCTGACTAGGAAGAAGGGTCCCTACTTGGACAAAGGTGCAAGCCCTTGCCAACTAGAGATCCCATTTCTAACATATATATTCCAAGATATTGGAAGCCGTCAGTGACTATTTGTGCATCGCAGCCTGCGGGGAGGATTGGACAGTTACCACTTAAAACGTAGATCAACAATTTATCCCAGGTGATAGTGTAACCGGAATATTTTTGAAAAAGGGCAAAAATGTGTAACACTCGGTGAATAGAAAACCGGCGTCTGGCCAGGTAAAGTAAAATGTCATCGGCGTAGAGGGAAATGTTATCCCTCCAGTCCATTGACCAATTAAGACCCCGAATAATCCAGAGAGCCAGGGGTTCAAGAGCCAAAGCAAAAAGCAAGGCCGATAGGGGGCAACCCTGTCTTGTACCCTTCCCCAATTCAAAAATTGCTGACCGGCCTCCGTTGACCGTGATCCTGGCCAGGGGTCTTGCATAAAGAAGACGCACCCAAGAGAGAAACCGACCTCCAAACCCGTATCTCTCTTGGCGTCCAATGACATAATTACGGAGTCCTCCTGTATGGTAGAGGCCCTGCCTAAGACTCCGAAAAGGCGCTGGAGGTTTAGTGCAGTATTCCTAGCGGGCATAAAGCCGGATTGGTCCGGGTGTATCAACTTATGGAGATAAGGCGAGAGACGCAAGGCCAGAGTTTTGGCCAGTAGTTTGACTTCCGGGTCAAGGAGGGAAATAGGTCTATAAGAGCTGCATTGCTCGGGGGGCTTTCCCTTTTTATGTATGACTACTATATTGGCTAGTCTCTGCGTGTCAAAGCAATACAAAAGGGGATGATGGACGGAACGTTTGAGCCAATCAAACACTCACCCCCAGTCAACTGATCTGGGTTTAATCCATCATCATTCTTTAGCTCACTCCACCACCCCAGTTCAGACATGGCCATATGCAAATCAGTCTGACCCTGTGCCTCATGGGAACAGTCCAGCCCGAACTGCCAAGCCATGTCTTCCCTGGACCGGAAACAAGCATCCTAGGACCGGTTTCTGGCATTTCAGCCGTCATCAGCCAGGCTTGCTTGAATCCAGTGGCAAAGTGAGCAAGGGACCCACGTCTGGGCATACCCCCGCCAACTTAGGGCGACCAAAGCAATACAAAAGGGGATGATGGACGGAACGTTTGAGCCAATCAAACACTCACCCCCAGTCAACTGATCTGGGTTTAATCCATCATCATTCTTTAGCTCACTCCACCACCCCAGTTCAGACATGGCCAGTCTCTGCGTGTCAGGCAGAACACCTCGGGCTACGCTTTCATCGTACATCCGCACGAGGAATGGGGTAATCGTCGAGGCGTTGGCCTTGTAAAGTTCAATTGGGAGGCCACTAGGGCCCATGGCCTTACCAGACTGTAATGCGCCAATTGCTTTAGATACTTCGTCAGCAGTCAGGGCAACGTCAAGATCCTTTACATCCTGGGGATCCAACACGGGCAAAGGTAGAGTGATTAGTAATTCCGGCGCTGCTCCCTGGGCGGATGCAGACGAGGCGGTATATATCCGCTCGAAGTGGTTGATAAACGCCCCAGCGGTTCCAGCTCTATCCTGTAGCCGTGTGCCACCCTTATCTACAATTTCCGCTACCCACCTGTTAGCCATCTCCCTCTTATCGAGCCATGCCAACAACTTACTGGCCTTATCGCCAATATCGTATACACTATGTTGAGTGGCCCGATAATGGGTCCTGGCTGCATCTTCTGCAATGTCTCTGTACTCTTTTTGCTTTATGGATAATTTATGCGAGGTCTCCAAGGTATGGGACTCTACCAGACTACCCTCAAGACAAGCGATCTCTTTCTCTATCTTCTCTAGTTGTTTGCGTTTTTCTTTCTTATGACCGGTCACTGCCGCCACTCCGCAACCCTGGATCACCGTCTTATAGGCCTCCCAAATTGTAACCTCCGAGTCGACCGAACCATCATTCTCGGCAAAATAGCGTTTGGTATCTTCCATTAGCTTGTCTCTAATCGCCGGTACTCTAAGGAACCAAGGGTTGAGCACCATTTCGTGGTGAGTGGGGGGTGGGATGCCTCCATAGTATGTAAGGATCAGGGAATGGTCCGAGATTCCTCTGGGAAGGAAGGAGAACTCGCCGAACATAGGGAGCTGGGAGGCTTTGGAGAAGAGGTAGTCTATACGGGACATACTCCCATGCACTGCGGAATGGAAAGTGTATTGTGTGGTCGTAGGGTTGCATGTCCTCCATACATCTATCAGTCCCAAGGCCCCAAGGAAATCTGCCAATAGTTTCCCCGACGATTCTCCTCGTCTGGGCGGCAATCTATCCAATTCACCATTCAGGGCTGCGTTGCAGTCTCCCCCCACTAATACATCACCCTCAGGCAGGTTCAACATATGTGGGCCCAGGTCGGTCAAAGTAGAAGACTGCAATTTGGGGGGTATGTATAGGGAAGTCACATTGAGGGATCTACCCTCCCATTGCCCCGATGCAGTGACAAATCTACCTAGAGGGTCATGGGTGATCTTATGTACCAGGAAGGGGAGGGAGCTGCGTGCCAGGATACCTACTCCTCTGGAGCCCCGAGCATAACCCGCATGTGCCACCAATTTATATCCCCATCTATTGAGTGCGCAGTAGGAGGTTCCCTGGATATGTGTCTCCAGTAGTAACACTAGGTCGGGGGCCTGTATTTTTAGATATTGTAATACTATTCCTCGCTTAATACGATCTCGCAGGCCATTGACATTCCACAAGAGTAATTTAAGGCAGCCCAGAGGCGGAGCCGCAATTTGGTCAGCACTCATTTATACTTGTGTCCAGAGGCCGTCCCCCACTGCAGGAAGAAATGGACAAGCAATAATGAGGGTCCCTCCAGACGTGGGTCCCCTGCTCACTACACCACTGGATTCAAGCTAGCCTGGCTGATGAAGGGTGATGCCCTGAAACCGGTCCCAGGATGCTTGTTTCTGGTCCATGGAGGACCTGGCTTGACAGTTCGGGCTGGACTGTTCCCACAAGGAACAGGGTCAAGACTGATTTGCATATAGCTGGGTACAAACTGGGGTGGTGTGGTGAGCAAAAGAATGATGGATTAAACCCAGATCCATGTGACTTGGGGTGAATGTTTGCATTGTCCAGCATTCCGTCCATCAATTGTTTCTTTTGCATATGTTGCCCTAAGTGGGAAGGGTATGCCCAGACGTGGGTCCCGTGCTCACTACACCACTGGATTCAAGCTAGCCTGGCTGATGAAGGGTGATGCCCTGAAACCGGTCCCAGGATGCTTGTTTCTGGTCGAGGGAAGACCTGGCTTGACAGTTCGGGCTGGACTGTTCCCACAAGGAACAGGGTCAAGACTGATTTGCATATAGCTGGGTCCAAGCTGGGGTAGTGTGGTGAGCAAAAGAATGATGGATTAAACCGAGATCCATGTGACTGGGGGTGAATGTTTGCATTGTCCAGCATTCCGTCCATCAATTGTTTCTTTTGCATATATCGCCCTAAGTGGGAAGGGTATGCCCAGACGTGGGTCCCGTGCTCACTACACCACTGGATTCAAGCTAGCCTGGCTGATGAAGGGTGATGCCCTGAAACCGGTCCCAGGATGCTTGTTTCTGGTCCAGGGAGGACCTGGATTGACATTTTGGGCTGGACTGTTCCCACAAGGAACAGGGTCAAGACTGATTTGGATATAGCTGGGTCCAAACTGGGGTGGTGTGGTGAGCAAAAGAATGATGGATTAAACCCAGATTCATGTGACTGGGGGTGAATGTTTGCATTGTCCAGCATTCCGTCCATCAATTGTTTCTTTTGCATATGTCGCCCTAAGTGGGAAGGGTATACCCAGATGTGGGTCCCGTGCTCACTACACCACTGGATTCAAGCTAGACTGGCTGATGAAGGGTGATGGCCTGAAACCGGTCCCAGGATGCTTGTTTCTGGTCCAGGGAGGACCGGGCTTCACAGTTCGGGCTGGCCTTTTCCCACAAGGAACAGGGTCAAGACTGATTTGCATATAGCTGGGTCCAAACTGGGGTGGTGTGGTGAGCAAAAGAATGATGGATTAAACCCAGATCCATGTGACTGGGGGTGAATGTTTGCATTGTCCAGCATTCCGTCCATCAATTGTTTCCTTTGCATATGTCGCCCTAAGTGGGAAGGGTATGCCCAGACGTGGGTCCCGTGCTCACTACACCACTGGATTCAAGCTAGCCTTCGCTGATGAACGGTGATGCCCTGAAACTGGTCCCAGGATGCTTGTTTGTGGTCCAGGGAGGACCTGGCTTGACAGTTCGGGCTGGACTGTTCCCACAAGGAACAGGGTCAAGACTGATTTGCATATTGCTGGGTCCAAACTGGGGTGGTGTGGTGAGCAAAAGAATGATGGATTAAATCCAGATCCATGTGACTGGGGGTGAATGTTTGCATTGTCCAGCATTCCGTCCATCAATTGTTTCTTTTGCATATGTCACACTAAGTGGGAAGGGTATGCATAGATGTGGGTCCCGTGCTCACTACACCACTGGATTCAAGCTAACCTGGCTGATCAAGGGTGATGCCCTGAAACCGGTCCCAGGATGCTTGTTTCTGGTCCAGGGAGGTCCTGGCTTGACAGTTCGGGCTGGACTGTTCCCACAAGGAACAGGGTCAAGACTGATTTGCATATTGCTGGGTCCAAACTGGGGTGGAGTGGTGAGCAAAATAATGATGGATTAAACCCAGATCCATGTGACTGGGGGTGAATGTTTGCATTGTCCAGCATTCCGTCCATCAATTGTTTCTTTTGCATATGTCGCCCTAAGTGGGAAGGGTATGCCCAGACGTGGGTCCCCTGCTCACTACACCACTGGATTCAAGCTAGCCTGGCTGATGAAGGGTGATGCTCTGAAACCGGTCCCAGGATGCTTGTTTCTGGTCCATGGAGGACCTGGCTTGACAGTTCGGGCTGGACTGTTCCCACAAGGAACAGGGTCAAGACAGATTTGCATATAGCTGGGTCCAAACTGGGGTGGTGTGGTGAGCAAAAGAATGATGGATTAAACACAGATCCATGTGACTGGGGGTGAATGTTTGCATTGTCCAGAATTCCGTCCATCAATTGTTTCTTTTGCATATGTCGCCCTATGTGGGAAGGGTATGCCCAGACGTGGGTCCCGTGCTCACTACAACACTGGATTCAAGCTAGCCTGGCTGATGAAGGGTGATGCCTAACCCTGGGCGTAGTACTACGCTACGCTCGCGGAGCGTGCGTAGTGTGTGCTAATACGCACTACGCGAATTGCATGTAGCACAGTACAAAAACACGTAGCGTAGCAGGCATTTTTTGCTTGCTCGCGGTCCTCAACGTCAAGTTGGCGACCGCGAGCGAGCAAGATCAACATCCCGGCAAGACTTTTTCCTCGTTCGCGATCAGCAACATCAAGTTGCCGATCACGAGCTTGGAAAATAAACCTCCCGGCGAGATTCTCAACGCGGGGAGGTCAGGTTTCTCATTGCGAGTGGTTGCGTATGCTCGCAACCGCTCGCGATGAGAAACTACCGGTCCGTGTTGAGAAAGCTGCCACTCGAGTACAAATCTACTCGAGCGGCAGAAAACGACTGCTTGCACTGTGCAAGATGCCGTTTGCAATGATTGCACAGTGTGGACAAGCATCCGGCACTGTGCAATCAGTGCGAACAGCATTTCCCTACCGCACTATGCAGTTCGCGTAGCTACGCGTAGCATGCGTAGTGCGAAGTGCACTTCGCGTAGCTGCGCGTAGCGCTACTACGCGAACTACGCCCAGGGTTAGTGATGCCCTGAAACCGGTCCCAGGATGCTTGTTTCTGGTCCAGGGAGGACCTGGCTTGACAGTTCAGGCTGGACTGTTCCCACAAGGAACAGGGTCAAGACTGATTTGCATATAGCTGGGTCCTAACTGGGGTGGTGTGGTGAGCAAAAGAATGATGGATTAAACCCAGATCCATGTGACTGGGGGTGAATGTTTGCATTGTCCAGCATTCCGTCCATCAATTGTTTCTTTTGCACATGTCGCCTTAAGTGGGGAGGGTATGCCCAGACGTGGGTCCCGTGCTCACTACACCACTGGATTCAAGCTAGCCTGGCTGATGAAGGGTGATGCCCTGAAACCGGTCCCAGGATGCTTGTTTCTAGTCCAGGGAGGACCTGGCTTGACAGTTCGGGCTGGACTGTTCCCACAAGGAACAAGGTCAAGACTGATTTGCATATAGTTGGGTCCAAACTGGGGTGGTGTGGTGAGCAAAAGAATGATGGATTAAACCCAGATCCATGTGACTGGGGGTGAATGTTTGCATTGTCCAGCATTCCGTCCATCAATTGTTTCTTTTGCATATGTCGCCCTAAGTGGGAAGGGTATGCCCAGACGTGGGTCCCGTGCTCACTATACCACTGGATTCAAGCTAGACTGGCTGATGAAGGGTGATGACCTGAAACTGGTCCCAGGATGCTTGTTTCTGGTCCAGGGAGGACCTGGCTTGACAGTTCGGGCTGGACTGTTCCCACAAGGAACAGGGTTAAGACTGATTTACATATAGCTGGGTCCAAACTGGGGTGGTGTGGTGAGCAAAAGAATGAAGGATTAAATCCAGATCCATGTGACTGGGAGGGAATGTTTGCATTGTCCAGCATTCCGTCCATCAATTGTTTCCTTTGCATATGTCGCCCTAAGTGGGAAGGGTATGCCCAGACGTGGGTCCCGTGCTCACTACACCACTGGATTCAAGCTAGCCTTGCTGATGAAGGGTGATGCCCTGAAACCGGTCCCAGGATGCTTGTTTGTGGTCCAGGGAGGACCTGGCTTGACAGTTCGGGCTGGACTGTTCTCACAAGTAACAGGGTCAAGACTGATTTGCATATAGCTGGGTCCAAACTGGGGTGGTGTGGTGAGCAAAAGAATGATGGATTAAATCCAGATCCATGTGACTGGGGGTGAATGTTTGCATTGTCCAGCATTCCGTCCATCAGTTGTTTCTTTTGCATATGTCACACTAAGTGGGAAGGGTATGCATAGATGTGGGTCCCGTGCTCACTACACCACTGGATTCAAGCTAGCCTGGCTGATCAAGGGTGATGCCCTGATACCGGTCCCAGGATGCTTGTTTCTGGTCCAGGGAGGTCCTGGCTTGACAGTTCGGGCTGGACTGTTCCCACAAGGAACAGGGTCAAGACTGATTTGCATATTGCTGGGTCCAAACTGGGGTGGAGTGGTGAGCAAAAGAATGATGGATTAAACCCAGATCCATGTGACTGGGGGTGAATGTTTGCATTGTCCAGCATTCCGTCCATCAATTGTTTCTTTTGCATATGTCGCCCTAAGTGGGAAGGGTATGCCCAGACGGGCGTCCCGTGCTCACTACACCACTGGATTCAAGCTAGCCTGGCTGATGAAGGGTGATGTCCTGAAACCGGTCCCAGGATGCTGGTTTCTGGTCCAGGGAGGACCTGGCTTGACAGTTTGGGCTGGACTGTTCCCACAAGGAACAGGGTCAAGACTGATTTGCATATAGCTGGGTCCAAACTGGGGTGGTGTGGTGAGCAAAAGAATGATGGATTAAACCCAGATCCATGTGACTGGGGGTGAATGTTTGCATTGTCCAGCATTCCGTCCATCAATTGTTTCTTTTGCATATGTCGCCCTAAGTGGGAAGGGTATGCCCAGACGTGGGTCCCCTGCTCACTACACCACTGGATTCAAGCTAGCCTGGCTGATGAAGGGTGATGCCCTGAAACCGGTCCCAGGATGCTTGTTTCTGGTCCATGGAGGTCCTGGCTTGACAGTTCGGGCTGGACTGTTCCCACAAGGAACAGGGTCAAGAAAGATTTGCATATAGCTGGGTCCAAACTGGGGTGGTGTGGTGCGCAAAAGTATGATGGATTAAACCCAGATCCATGTGACTGGGGGTGAATGTTTGCATTGTCCAGAATTCCGTCCATCAATTGTTTCTTTTGCATATGTCGCCCTATGTGGGAAGGGTATGCCCAGACATGGGTCCCGTGCTCACTACAACACTGGATTCAAGCTAGCCTGGCTGATGAAGGGTGATGCCTAACCCTGGGCGTAGTACTACGCTACGCTCGCGGAGCGTGCGTAGTTTGCACTACTACGCACTATGCGAATTGCACGTAGCACAGTGCAAAAACGCGTAGCAGGCATTTTTTGCTTGCTCGCGGTCCTCAACGTCAAGTTGGCGACCGCGAGCGAGCAAAATCAACATCCCGGCAAGACTTTTTCCTCGTTCACGATCAGCAACATCAAGTTGCCGATCGCGAGCGTGGAAAATAAACCTCCCGGCGAGATTCTCAACGCGGGGAGGTCAGGTTTCTCATTGCGAGTGGTTGCGTATGCTCGCGACCGCTCGCGATGAGAAACTACCGGTCTGTGTTGAGAAAGCTGCCGCTCGAGTACAAATCTACTCGAGCGGCAGAAAACGACCGCTTGCACTGTGCAAGATGCCGTTTGCAATGACTGCACAGTGCGGACAAGCATCCGGCACTGTGCAATCAGTACGAACAGCATTTCCCTACCGCACTGCGCAGTTCGCGTAGCTACGCGTAGCATGCGTAGTGCAAAGTGCACTTCGCGTAGCTACGCGTAGCGCTACTACGCGAACTACGCCCAGGGTTAGTGATGCCCTGAAACCGGTCCCAGGATGCTTGTTTCTGGTCCAGGGAGGACCTGGCTTGACAGTTCAGGCTGGACTGTTCCCACAAGGAACAGGGTCAAGACTGATTTGCATATAGCTGGGTCCTAACTGGGGTGGTATGGTGAGCAAAAGAATGATGGATTAAACCCAGATCCATGTGACTGGGGGTGAATGTTTGCATTGTCCAGCATTCCGTCCATCAATTGTTTCTTTTGCACATGTCGCCTTAAGTGGGGAGGGTATGCCCAGACGTGGGTCCCGTGCTCACTACACCACTGGATTCAAGCTAGCCTGGCTGATGAAGGGTGATGCCCTGAAACCGGTCCCAGGATGCTTGTTTCTGGTCCAGGGAGGACCTGGCTTGACAGTTCGGGCTGGACTGTTCCAACAAGGAACAAGGTCAAGACTGATTTGCATATAGTTGGGTCCAAACTGGGGTGGTGTGGTGAGCAAAAGAATGATGGATTAAACCCAGATCCATGTGACTGGGGGTGAATGTTTGCATTGTCCAGCATTCCGTCCATCAATTGTTTCTTTTGCATATTTCTTTCTATTAATGCAGTATCTATAGCCTTTGAATAATGCAAATAGGAACAGTAAACAAAGCTCTATAATTAGCTTTGGCATAAAAATCGCTCTCAGGATTCCTCCTCCTGCAGTTCCAAACCGATTTTCAAATTGTGTGCATTCCCTTTCCAAAGTTTTCTAAAATGCTAGGTGTTTCTAATTGGTCTAATTAGAGCAGAAATGTTTTGTGTAGATTCTTGAATGTTCTTGTTATTGTTTTGTATATAAGAACAACAATGCTGAATTTTCAAAATCTTTTAGACTTTGCCTTTTTCGCTGAGTAAAATGTCAAATGCTAATCTCTGAATATATTTGCTTCTTAATTCAGTATTTACAACTAATAAGGCTTCAGAAGTACTAGTTGCGAGCTTCTCGACAACTGTTGACAGTTTTCTAATCTTTTTGTCATTCAGTATGGTATTATTGCACTCAAAATGTCTCTTACTAACTGGATTCCGTCTTCTGCACTACGTGTGTGTCCGTGTGTTGGTGTCATTGGTAATGCATCTATACTGGATACATCATACATCTTAGGAAACAATATAGCTAAGTAGCAAATACTCTCCCAATCAACAGGTAACTGAAAGTAAGCGTCTTGTCCACAAACAAAATAAACTCCTGGAATTGAAGTTTCTTCCCCTTGTAAAATTTTCAATGGGACTCTCAATAATTTGAATGTGTGCTCTCAACTACTAACTGCTACATGTCTGGTTCTACTGTGTGTTCTTCTTTTGTTACACACATTTTCTCTTTTTGTCTTCGAATTTCAGTTTTGGGTAAACAATTTTCTTTTTGAATTCATCTTCTTCTTTCTTCCAAACTTTTTTCAATACATCATTTTCTCTATCCTTACTATGTAAAACGTTAGTGTTCCTTCCCTCTAATATCATAGTAAAGACTTTCTCTAAAGGTCTACTTAAACACGATAGATTGTTTTAATAAGTCTTAACACTATCTATAGGTATAGACGGTCTAAAATAATAGCAAGCTGTGTCCATTTTTTTAGCTTGTGGGTGTAAATTCATGCTTTGCACTAGTGGTACACTACAAAGAATTAAATCATGGTTTGAATACAAATATTAACAAGCATTTGCAATGCAATAGGTCTCACATTCACGCAAGTTTTAGCTATTGGCATTGTAAATGACAATGCCTTTTATTTATGCTTTGGGTTTTAAAACGTAAATAAAAGGCATTGTCATTTACAATACTAATAGCTTAAACTCTCGCAAATGCGAGACCTATTGCATGCAATAAAAGGCCTTCTCGTCCGCTTGTTCGATTGTAAATATCAGAGGAAGAGACCGGCCTGCGATGTCTTCAAATTAGTGATAAAGAGTGCTGTGAAGAATATGTCTAAGTGTTGTAAATTACGCAGACACAAAGTGTGAAGTGAGAGTTACATATGATCCGAGCTATAAACACTAACAAAGCGCTCCAAAACCTTTCGCTCTGTGATTACACTGTTGTGGCTCAGGAGGAAGAGCGGGAGGGAGGGCTATTTCCTGCCCTCTCTGTGATTTGAGTGTGCAGTGTGGCACTGTGTAATGTCATTGCTATCTTTGGCATAATAAAAAACACTCCAGGTGTAGTAGGGCCCTGGCTTCACCTCCTGGTGCAGGGCGGGCTGTCCTTTATGGCAGGCATGAAGGGAGGGAGGGATGGTCTTGGCTGCAGCTCCGGCCTCGTACAGTGCCCCTGCTATTACTAGTGAGCGAGAGGCACTGAGGTGGTTGTATTGGTATTGGTGGTGGTGGTATTGGTGGTGGTGGTATTGGTAGTGGTGGTATTGGTGGTGGTATTGGTGGTATTGGTGGTGGTATTGGTGGTATTTGTGATGGTATTGGTGGTGGTGGTATTGGTGGTGGTATTAGTGGTAGTGGTGGTATTGGTGGTGGTATTGGTGGTATTGGTGGTGGTGGTATTATTATTGGTGGTGGTGGTATTGGTGGTGGTGGTGGTATTTGTGATGGTATTGGTGGTGGAGGTATTGGTGGTGGTATTGGTAGTATTGTTGGTGGTATTGGTGGTATTGGTATTGGTGGTATTGGTGGTGGTGGTGGTATTAGTGGTGGTATTGGTGGTGGTATTGGTATTGGTGGTGGTGTTATTGGTGGTGGTATTGGTGGTGGTGGTGGTAGTGGTGGTGGTATTGGTGGTGGTGGTATTGGTATTGGCAGTGGTATTGGTATTCGTGGTGGTGGTGGTGGTATTGGTGGTGGTGGTATTGGTGGTGGTGGTATTGGTGGTGGTGATGGTATTGGTGGTGGTGATATTGGTGGTGGTGGTGGTATTGGTGGTGGTATTGGTGGTGGTGGTATTAGTGGTGGTGGTGGTATTGGAGGTATTGGTATTAGTGGTTTTGGTGGTGGTGGTGGTATTGGTGGTGGTATTGGTGGTATTGGTGGTGGTATCAGTGGTATTGATGGTGGTGGTATTGGTGTTGGTGGTACTGGTATTGGTGATAGTGTTATTGGTAGTGGTGGTATTGGTGGTGGTGGTATTGGTGGTGGTGGTGGTATTGGTGGTGGTGGTGGTATTGGTGGTGGTATTGGTGGTGGTGGTATTGGTGGTGGTGGTATTGGTGGTGGTGGTATTGGTTGTGTTGGTGGTATTGGTGGTGGTGGTACTGGTGGTAGTGGTATTGGTGGTATTGGTGGTGGTATTGGTGCTGGTGGTATTGGTGGTGGTGGTATTGCTGGTATTGGTGGTGGTATTGGTGGCGGTATTGGTGGTGGTGATATTGGTGGTGGTGGTATTGGTGGTATTGGTGGTGGTATTGGTGCTGGTGGTATTGGTGGTGGTGGTATTGCTGGTATTGGTGGTGGTATTGGTGGTGGTATTGGTGGTGGTATTTGTGGTGGTGGTATTGGTGGTGGTGGTATTGGTGGTGTTGGTATTGGTGGTGGTATTGGTGGTGGTGGTATTGGTATTGGCAGTGGTATTGGTGGTGGTGGTATTGGTATTGGTGGTTGTGGTATTGGTGGTGGTATCAGTGGTGGTAGTATTGGTGGTGGTGGTGGTGGTATTGGTGGTGGTGGTATTGGTGGTGGTATTGGCTGTGGTGGTATAGGTGGTATTGGTGGTGGTGGTATTGAAGGGTGGTGGTGGTATTGGTGGTGGTGGTGGTGGTAGTGGTGGTGGTGGTGGTGGTATTGGTGGTGGTATTGGTGGTGGTGGAGGTGGTGGTATTGATAGTGGTGGTATTGGTGGTGGTGGGTGGTGGTGGTATTGGTGGTGATGGTATTGGTGGTGGTGGTGTTGTTACTAAAACAGGCTTTTGAAAACACCCAATCAGGTGGCTTTAGTACAGATAACATGTAAAACAGATGTGCTGTTGTCACTCAGCTTCAGCCCATTAGCACAGGATTATGTGCTACCTGGAATTCACATGACCTAATTCGCAAATCATTTCTAAATCCATTTTACTTGGGGGTTGGAACAGACACGAGATAATGCCGGGTTAAAGTGATTGAAAGCAGGCGCCTGTGTTACGGGGGCGGCCGTGCTGCTTAAAAAAACACAATCGATTTCAGCTAAAGCATCGCATGTCCGGCCTGCAGTAAGAGAAACTCAATAAAGTAAATAGTGCTTACAGACTAAATAAAAGGTCCCCTGTAACAACCGAAGTAAAGGGGCCAGTAGCCATGGGAGGTTACAAATGAAGACAAGGCCGTACTAAGGAGGGACTAACAAGCCTATTAACGAATCCAAAGTCAGCATTTATGAAAGACAATGACACAAGCCAATGAAAAATACAGCTGGCGAGTGGGTGCAGCTTCTCTCCCATACTCTACTACAGCAGTCTCGCAGAGCGAGCAGCTTATGCGCGCTGCCACTAGGCTCGACCTAAAAATGTCTTCACCTAAATACAAATGTAAGCAATATACTACATGAGATTGCATATGACAATTGACTGTGATGGTATGTAACCTCTTCTACTGCTGATGACAATAAGTGGGCACAAACATGACAGTCTTTTGCATCCATAGCCTGTGTGCATTCTTGCGCTAATCTAGAATAAACATTAGTTGTGTAATCTTCTCCCTTGCAACTTGCAAATGATGCTTTGAATTGCTCCGGATCTGTTGTGCATGTAAATGTTATAGTTGCATTAGTAGACAAAATGTCTTTATCAGGTGTGAAATAGAACCTTACTTACACTATTATAATCATTATCACTGTTATTACAAAAATAGTACCCATAATAATCTTGCAACAATTTCTAAGGCAACCCATGTTTGTCTGTAATCAGATCGTTTGAGCAAAGTGTACAGCAATAGCTCAACAGTCCAATTTAGAGTTATCTCCAAGATCTTATAAATTTTTATTCAAACAGTTTCTTTTCACAAAGTCTCTTTAAATTCAAAATCTTCATATAGACAACCTTAGCCCTACTCCGTCTTCATCTAAAATGTCATGCCTACTCTTATACCATGACCTTGGGCCTAGATAAATCTTCTTAATCCCAAAAAATATTTTGTTTCAGTCTTTTTGGCACTTTTCAAGCAATTTTAGTCTTTTAAATGTCTCTCGGTAGCTTCTAGAAATCTTTATCAAACAGCTTTATCTGAATTTTTATTGAAGTGATATGATATCATGGAGGTTTAAACAGTGATACATTCAGTATTTCATCCACGTAGTAAGTCCATTCAGGTGCAAAATACCTTCGACAAGGTACACTCTCTCTTTTTAATCTTCTCAATATTTGTTATTCTTCCTCTGTGTCACTTCCACTGTTGGACCTTGTCTCCTCAGTGATTGTCAGTGGCATTCGATCAACTGACACACTTGTTATCAATCTCCTTTGACCATTGTTTTGTGGCTATTCAACATTGTGAGTGACTCTTCTTCTTTTTGTGCTTGCTCCTTCACCTGGATCCTTTACTTATGCTGATGCAGTCTCAGAAGTTTTCTCAACGTCAGGTTTAGTCTCTTCTTCTTTGTCAGATATGTCAATGCCACTTTGTGAAATAACAGGAATGTGATTTGGTGCAACTGTTTACAGTTCTTCACCTGTTTCTTCTCCTTGCTGCTGTTGTGATCTTTGCATCACTGCTATTTGTTGATATTCAGTTTATGGTTATGCAGATACCAGTGCTCTTCTTAAGGCTCAAAGAACACATTTCCTCATATGGATTTCTTACTCTTTTTGTGTGGGGTGCATTCTCCTAATTTGGCACTCCAGCACACTTAATAGCAGTGTTTGTGACCAAGATCACTTGGAAGGGGCCTTTCCATCTCGGTTCCAGACAAGTCTTTCAAATGCGCTTCTTGATAATGACTTAATATCCCGGATCGAGGTTGTGGCACTGTTCTCGATGCAGATCTAGTTTTGCAGTTGCAACTTGGTGAGAGACAGAATGCACTACATCAGCTAATCCCTTGCAATAATTGAGTATCATATCATCTGAGTTGCTCACAAGTGCATTTGCAGGTACAGCAGGCAGTCTCATAGCCCGCCCCATGGGAATCTGATAAACTAGTCTTCCTATCCTATCAGTAATACTTTGGATACTCATCAGTACTAAAGGCACAGCATCGGACCATTTCAGTGATGTTTAAGTACAAATGTTTGCAAAATGAGACTTTATGGATGCATTAAGATGCCTAATGATCCCAGAAGCTTCAGGTCGATAGCTACAATGCAATCTTTGTTCAATCTGTAGTGCTGCACCCAACATCATCAGGGCCTCATTGTTAAAGTGAGTCCCTTGATCTGACTCCAGAGGGACCGGCATAATGTACCTGGGTATCAACTCACGCAATAACAGTTTGGCTACAGTGATACTGTCTTTTCTTCTTCTTGGGTAGGCTTCCACCCAGCATGAGAAAGTGCACACTATGACCAGGAAATTTCTCAGACCATTGCAAACAGGCATCTTTATAAAGTCCATCTGCATTCTGTTCAAAGGACCACCTGATCTCCCTATGTGACTCAGTGTGACAGGTGTTCTTTTCCTCACATTCATTTGTTGACATGTCACAGAGTAATAACACAATTCTTCTGCAAGCATCCTAAATATGGGGCTAAACCTTTCTGTCTGAAAAATCTCACCCTTGCATCTCTCCCTAAATGTGTGTGTCCATGGAAATGTTGTGTCATTGGGAACAGCAATTGATCAGGTAACACTAGTCTCCCATCAGCTGATATCCATATGTCGTTATACTTTTTCTTAGTCTGCTCTGATCCAACCTTCCTGTTCTGTTTCTGAAACATTTCCTTGTACTCTTTGTAACTCTTGTCATGTGTCAGCTACTGACAACAAACATAGAAAAGACAGTGTCTTCCTCAGATTCACATGCAAAAGCTCTGTTAAATGTGCAGGCCACTAGTGTACAATACTGTCCTACTTCATCAGCGTATCTGTTTCCTACTGCAATGTAACCATTGTCGCTTCAGTGAGCTGCACATTTAACCACTGCAATTTCAGTAGGCAACTGTAGTGCTTCTAAAAGGTTCCTTACATGATTGCCATTGCAAATGGTTGTACCAGAAGAGGTCATGAAACTTCTCTGTGACCACAATTGCCCAAGTCATGGACAAAACCAAAGCCATACTGACTGTCTGTAAATAGAGTCACTCAAATTAGGCTGTCAACATGCAAGCACTCGTAAGAGCAATTAATTCTGCAACTTGTGCTGAGGTAATACCTCATAGCCATGAAGCTTCCACAATGCCATGAATGTGAAGACTGCGTAAGGTGCTCTTAGGATACCTTCATTGTTTCTCAAGTGTGAGCCATCAGCAAAAATTACATAATCAGGCTCATTCAAAGGTTTATCCTTAATGTCAGGTCTTGGCTTTGTGCATAAATCCGTGACATCCAGACAATCATGTTCAACTTCATTACATGCATTTTCATTTATGGGCAACAATTTTAATGGATTCAAAATCTGGCAACTTTTCTAACTCAGGTTTTCAGCAGCTAGTATATGATGCTCATACTTTGTAAGTCTATTGTGAGTCATGTACTGGTTTTTTGTTCTGGTAAGCAATATCTCCACAGAGTGTGAGACCATTACAGTTAAGGATGTCCCATCACTAAGCTCGCAATCCTCTCAATGCTAACACCAACCAGTGTGACCGCTTTAAGGCAGCCAGGCAATCCTGCTGCTACAGGGTCAAGGGTTGTCGAGAAGTAAGCCACAGGTTTTTGACCATCTCCATGAATCTGAGTAAGCACTGAGAGAGCGCAGCCCTCCCTCTCACTGCAAACAATGAAAATATCTTACTGTAATCAGGCATTCCTAGTGATGGGGCATGACAGAGACTTTCTCTCAGCTCTAGGAAACCTTTCAAACAATCCTTGGCCCATGGAAGCGGATCAGCACTTCTTAGTGTGTCAGCCTCAGTAAATACTTAGCCACTAGGGAAAAGTTGCTATCCACTTCCTACAGTAGCCACCCATTCCCAAAAACCTCCTGACTTGTCTCTGTGCTCGGGGTGGATTCATCTGCAGAATTGCTTCCACCCTTTGCGGTGCCACTTTTCTTGTTCCTTTCTCAATGTTATGTCCCAGATACTGAGCTTCTAGTTGACAGTATTGCAATTTACCTAGGGACACTTTATGTCCTTTCTCATCCAGGTGATTTAGAAGTGCAATCATATCCTGCTTACAGGCTTCTCGTGTTTCTGATGCCACAATTAGGTTTAATAAATCTATATATATCTATATATATAAATATATATATATATATAAATATATATATATATATATATAAATATATATAGATATATATATATATATCTTTCTCTCCCTCTCTCTCTCTCTCTCTCTCGCTCTCTCTCTCTCTCTCTATATATATATATATATATATATATATATATATATATATATTATCTACTGGCGGTCGCCAGTAGATAGTTATAGTTAGGACCTAGTTTCCCTAGGAAAAGCGTTTTTTGTTTTCCCAATAACTTTGGCGCCGGTTGACGAATCTTCGTGAAATTTTCAAAACGTATGGCCCGCTCCGGTCAGCTCCTATCCTGAATGTTTCGGGGTGATTTGCCAAGCGGGGGCCGAGAAAAAAGGGGGGTCCCAAAACGTGTTTTTTCCATGTTATTTTCCATAGGAAACTTTAGACACGGCTACAGCTCGAACTGCTGAACGGAATTACACCAAATTTGGCAAAAAGGTAGCCCTTGGTTCAGAAAGAGACCTTTTTGTTAAATGGTGTAAATCCGTTCAGTAGTTCCTGAGAAATTAAAAAAAAAGAGGTCGAAAAGTGCATTTCCCATAGGAAACTTTAGACACGGCTACAGCTCGAACTGCTGAACGGAATTACACCAAATTTGGCAAAAAGGTAGTGCTTGGTTCAGAAAGCGCCCTTTTTTTTTTAAATCGTGTAAATCCGTTCAGTAGTTGCTGAGAAAATCAAAAAATAAAAGTTTTGATATATAGAGGCACGGAGGATCCACGCATCCTCCCGACCACAAGCTTTATTCTAATTGGCTGTCAACACTCCAAACCAGGAAGTGTTGGCAGCCATCTTGTGCCTCGGTAACCGAGGCACAAGAAAACAGGGAAACAAAGGTGAAAAAAAGAAAAGGGGGCAGGGTAGAAACACCCTGACCCCCTAAGCCTGCTCAGGGCCAAAAAAGCATTTTTTTTTTTTTAAATCGTCGAGATTCGCGCACCCAGCACGCAATTTCGGCCGAAAGTCTACAAAAGCGAAGCGCGGGCTCCCGCGCTTCGTTATTATTTAGCCCCCGGGTGGGCCAAGTCCCGGGGGCATGCTATATTGTAATTCGTCATTAATCTCGCTTTAGGTGGGTGCGCTTTTATCTTGAGTGTACATGTGCACTGAGGCAAGCAGTGGGAGGGTTGGCAGAACTGCAACGGACGTGCTGAATATTGCGCCTGCGACCCTGCGGTGTGGAGAGTGCCAGACCGATCTGTCTGCTCCAAACCCTGTGTGCCGATCATTCGAACAGCCCCTCTCTTCTCCACTCCTTGAGGGTGGTCGCTCATCTGGGTCAAGTTCTAATGCAAATAGTATCGAGTCCCAGCCCATCATGTAGGCAGCTTGCCTAGCCTGCCAACGTGGTAGCTGCAGCACGTCATCCTCCGTTTTCACCCAGTGGCGCACAACCACTCTACCAAGCTGCAAGCGGCGGCACCGAACTCGCACTCTAGTGCACAGCTATTGCACGTCTCGCCAGTGCTATGAGTCTGTTTCCCACCTTATCCGTCTTGGGGCGGGGCATCAGGCCGAGCAGGCATGTTTTAGGTGTGCGGATGTGTTGGCAGCCCATGTCGCATGTGATATATGTGCGCACTGCGGCCCCGAACAGTTGCAATATCTCACATTGCCATGCCATGTGGTAAAAGTCCTCTGGCGCATTTGTGTGGCACTGTGCCAAACATCCGATGAAGGCGTAACGGGGTGAGGTACATGCAGTGGACATAGTTGAACTGCAACAGCTTCAACCGTGCATTTCTCAAGACTCTCGGAAAGTAGCTCAGGACTTTGCTTCAGTCTGCCTCCATTAGTGCGATCTGAAGGTCCAGGCTCTAACGCTCCCTTAAGTGGCTGAGGGTTCCTTCCACCCCTCTCCTGAATCAGAGCCTTGTATATATTAGTGATCCTGTGGCGCGTGGGACTCCATGTTAACAGAACCTGTAGTGCTGGGTCTATCTCCAGCTCCTTACTTGGTTCTCCCCATGTCTCATCTATCTATGGCCTTTCTAAGTGCTGCTTGTGCCACAAACTGTCCCGTGGGATAGCATACATCTTTCGGAGCGCCTCGAACGAGAGGGCTGTCACTTCCGTAAACAGCCGACCCAGGTCAACTATGGAGGTCTGGCCAATTGGGATCGATGTGCCATCCGCTCGACCCTGGCAAAGACCGGCAAGGGGAAGGTCCAGCGAGTATGCCATTGCAGCGCACCTGCATCGCCAGTAGCGCATCCAGCAATAATGTGCAACTCTCAAGAGTGGTAAGTTTTTGACCCCAGGGGCCTGTCCCAATATATCCGTAAGCATGCCCTCCCTTGTCTTTCGGAGCAGTGGTTGGTCGTCTCGGGATGCCGCAGGGGTTATCCACGTCATGAGCCATTGTAGTTGGTACGCAGGTAGTATAATTCTTAGTCTGGCCCTCCCAGACCGCCCGCGGCCATTGGTAAACACAGTCTGCCCAGTGCTAAGCCGCGGCGCACCGCAGATCAGCTCGGATAGACAGCTGTTCAAATCGGAAACACTTTGCGGGATAGTATTAGTAGCCCTCACAAATGTCCCCCGAATCCCGGTAGTCCTGAACGCCTAGAAACTGGAAAGTACGTGTAGCTATGGGGACAACATATGGTCTAGCGTCCACCATCAGGTTCGAGCATCGGTCAGACAGTGAGAAAAGGCATAACTTGTACACATTCATCGGCAGTCCAGACAGTGTTCCAAGAGCCCAATAGTTGCAGTGTGGGTGTTAATTTGGAGTCTACATCATGCATAGTCACTCGCATAAAGGGAAACAGCATGTGTACTGCCGGCTATCCATAGCCCATGACTCTCCCCCTGCATTTGCAGTCTGCGTGCCAGCAACTCCATGGCGAGTACAAACAACAGAGGCGACAGCAGGTAGCCTTGAAGGGTGCCTCTGTGTATCAGCTATTGGTCCGAGTATTCGCATCCCACTCTGACCACGCTTCGAAAAGCAGTATTTTCCGTTATCAGTGTTGTGTAAGGAGAGAAACCTTAGCATAACATGCCAAGATCTCCTAGGTGTCTTGCAAACTCACATCATACTTTTGTAGGAAGCCTTAAATGAAAAAATGTATGTGTGCAAAGCACGTTTAAAAAGTGAACACAAAATAGGAAGCCTAAAACGAAACTGAGAAAGGCCAAAACCTAACAAGTGACATACGTAAAACGTCCGCCCTTCACTGACAGTTGATATGGAACAATGATGTAAAATGCCATAATTTATAGTACAACTAACTGAAACTTTATCACAGCCCCAGAAAATGGGGGCATTTGAGTATGTATATGCATCCTGCCCACACTAAAACTGATATAATGCCATACTTCTTAAATAAGGACTTTTCTACCCTATCACATGAGCGTGGGAGTGATGCATTTAGGATGTATGACAGCTGTGTTCTTTTGTTGTTTATTTATTCCACGCTTGATTTGTGAGACTGTTAAAAACGATATTTTGGTCTTTCTTCACCTCCACCCTGGACTGTGTTTTTCTACACCCAAAAAAACTCCAGATGCTGGAGGTTTACATAATGATTATGATAGTTGAGATGTTTAAAGAACAGAACTGCTGCACACAAGCACGTCATCATTGAACGTACCAGAATTTAAATCCTTCTTTTGCAGGCACAGTGCACTATTGATGTATATTTGGCGGCTCTAGTGTAGCAGCAGTGGTGGCAGGTGCTGCCATCTGGGCGTGCCTATCTTTTTAAATCTCCTGCCCTTCCTTCTGGCTGATTGGTTGTTGATCCTCCATTAGGCTTCTCTGAAACCTGGTTATCATGGGGCGAGCTGATGCAGAGACGGATTTGTGGCAATTCTGTTTGACCCTCGATTTATTGTTACATTCATACATACCTTTGTGTTGAATAAAAAATTCAAAACCTGAATTACAAACTTGTCTCTAACTTGTATTGTATATGCATTATGTTGATGTATTTTGTACTAAGAGGTGATAGGACTCTGTCCATAACTACAGTCGATATATTGGGTTGTACAGAGAAACCCAGATGTAAGCATATTGTTTCAGGCAACTTAAATCTGGACATGGTGATGAGGGTAGCTCTCTCATTTGGCCAAAATGTGAATAAAGTGGTTAGCATTTGTTTTCTTAAATAAGTGATTTAATTCAATGAAATCACCCTACTAGCCCATAAACCACTTAGAGTCATTTGGTAAGTAATGTTTGGTCTTTATATCTTGCATAAATATTTAAAATGCACTGTTGATATTCATGTTTTAATGCCGTATTTCATTTCAAGATCTTGTATGTAAATGTAATGTGCATTTGGTTGGTTTCCGTGCTTCTCTGTTTAATTATACAAATAAAAAAAAATACTTCAGATGTTATGCCTTATTGAGTAGTGAAGCTGCTGGACATTTTCACATGCTTTTGAATGTCCTAGTTTAATAAGGGCAAGGTGCTACCAATTCAAAGAAAGTCATCTGGAATGACCGGGATCTGAGTAAACTGTATCATTAATCGATGACTTTTTGTAATGACAGGCTGAACTTGCTGTACACAAGAAGAAAATTGAGGAGGTGGAAAGATGGTTAAAAGGTCACATTGCAGAAAAGAAGCAGGTATGCTGTACAGTAATTGTAATGTGAAGTCATTTAGTGAAACGACTGATGAAAATAAAAATGGAATGTTATTACAGTGGGTTTAAATAAAGGTATTTACTGAACCTTGAAGTGATGGGGAATAGAGAATCAGAAAGGCCAGGACGATTTAACACTTTATAAAGAAAAAAGGGGCATATCATCAATAGACGGCGATTAATATCGCAAAGCGCGCTTAGCGCTTTTTTATTTATCGCCGTCTATCTCTGGAATTTATCGCCCGGTTAGCGCGTTATTAACAATGCGTATCACTGAGGCGTTAAAAATTCCTGCGATAGCGGGGATATCGCAGTTTTCCATGGAACAACGCTGGTTTTCCAGCGATGTTCCGTGGAAAACGGCGATATGTTTGATGATAGGGCCCTGTGGTCTTAGCCCCACAATCCACCTCCCATGTTAGGTATGCCTTAGTCAGGAATTTAACAGACGTTAAATTCCTGCGTTAAGGCATACTTAACACGATTTCAAATATCGCTACCCCTCGTTGATGATATCGCGAAGCTGGGTTAGCGATATTATCCGATGGAGTTTTATCAGGCACGCCTCCTTTGCATCTCATTAACGATGCGATCCGAGGCGTGCTGACAACGGGCGCTAAGGCAAGGAAACACGCGCTAGCGTGTCCTTGTTGATAATGCGATAAAAGTATCGCCGCTTTTCGCCCGAAAACGGACGCTAAAGCGGCGATAATGTTATCGCCAGGCCTTGATAATATGCCCCAATATCCTTATGAAATGTGTGAGTTCAGGTCAGGCAGAATCCCCTCTGTTGCATTCCCCGAAGCTCCTCAAACCTTCAGATATCCTCATCTGACATCCGTTGGAGAACATGCATGCCCTGGGTGATCAACTCTTTTATGATGAATTACAGATCCTGTTTTCTCGCTAAAGATAAATGGCTCAGGTGCAGGAAAATGTGGATTCCTGCCCCCATTACCTTGTAGGTCCCTCTTTCTTATAGCCAATTCGGCAACCATTTCCCATTGCTTTGATCTGCCCAGTTACACAATTTAATAACAAGAACAATGGTTCATTTGGAAAAGATCTGTGGTTCACGGAGGGCTTGAGAAACCCACTCAAATTTATATATTTTATATACATATATTGCTTGGAATCTAGACTCGTCTTATGGTCAAGCCACAATATTCACATCTGTCTTTGTTTCAGAAGAGGCAACAGTCAAACATGATTTCTTAAGTGCTTGTGTTTCACCTTTTTGCACAGTGGTGAAGGGAGGGGGCGGGGCCTGAGGTGACATGTGTGCACACACGCCCTGTGGCGCGTTTTAAGTTGGGGAATTAATTCCTGAGGGCCCCTGGGGGCCAAGTAGCCCACCAGGTACCTCCAGTAAGCGCCACAGGCCTGCATTGCAGAGAGGTGGTCCAGGCCACGCCCCTTTTAACACCTCTCTGCAACGCAGCTCTGTGGCGCTTACTGGAGGTCCCTGGTGGGCTAGTTGGACCCCAGGGACCCTCAGGATTCAAGGGGACTTAATCCCCCAACTTACAACGCGCCAAGGGGCGCGTTTGCAGAGTGGTGGAGAAAGGGGGCATGGCCTTTGTCTACCTCTCACCAATCCCACTGCGTGGGGCTTACTGGAGGTAAAAGGTAGGCTAGTTGGCCCCTAAAGGACCCCCAGCAGTGAAGGGGACTTCAATCCCCATCCAAGAGCGTGCCAGGGAGCGCGTTTGTAGAGTCGTGGGCGAAGAGGGTGTGGCCTGGTACGAGTAGTTACCAATGCTGGTGTATGGGACTGACTCGAGGTAATAGTTTGGGGAGTTGGCCCCCAAGTATGTCCTTGGGGGCCAACTACCCCTCTTGTTACCTCCAGTAAGTCCCACACAGTAGGATTGCTAAGACGTCTTCGGAGGCCATAGCCCCCTTTCTCTACCACTCTGCAAACGTGCCTCGTGGCAGACTACGGGATGGGGGATGAAGTCCAATTTAGTCCTGAGGGAGTTTGGGGGCCAAGAATCCCTCCTGGTACCTCCTGTAAGTCCTATGCAGCGGAATTCCTGAGCGATGGTTGGACGCCCAGCACCCTTTCTCCACCACTCTGCAAACGCGACTACTAGTTAAAGTAGCATATTTTTGCACCTCTGACTTAGAGGTAGTTTTAATCCCCCTGCCCTAATATGTACTAAGGCCTTACAGAGGAGGTCATGCTAATCACAGGGGTACCCCAACGCATAGTGTTCCCTAGTGTATGTAGGTGTTTTCACTGTATTCTAAGTGTCTTTTAGCATAGCACTGGCTCTAGGCCTGGTTAGTCAGAGTCAGTTACCACCAGTACCCGTCTGAAAAAGTTGTGGGCACAGGATGATTTTGCAACAAGGCCTCTTTCTGCTCCTCTGTTGGTTCTTTCTGCACTTTTCTTCGTCTTTCTGGACTTCTGTTGCCTCTTTCTGCATTTGTCTTGCTTCTTTTTGCGCTTTTCTTCCTCTTTCTTCACATGTCCTACCTTTGTAGGCATAGTTAGAAATTAGCATTTAAAAACCTTTGAAATTCACTGAAAAAACCATAGGTTTCAGGCACGTTATAGTTAGAAATTAGCATTTAAAAACCTTAGAAATTCACTGAAAAAACCATAGGTTTCAGGGACGTTATAGTTAGTTGGAGATTTCACTCGTATAAAACCATAGAAATTCGGCCGTTATAGTTAGTAGACCCAACTATAACTCGCGCCCCCGCAATGCACTGCTGCTGACGTCACATATTACATCACTCATGACATGCTCAGTGACATCACTGATGACATCTCAAATGACATCACTGATGACATCATCCACGTGATCATTTGATGCACCTCCTCATACCCTAATAAAACCTTTCATACACCCACTCTAAAATACAGACCACCAATATCGAAACCATAGACAGACCAATAGCAGTTAGTACATACCTGCTCAGTGATTCATACGTCTACACACACATCCACCCACTAACCCATACAGTCACTCATACACACAGTCATTCATCTATACAGTCACTGATATATCCACTCATAAACCCATATAGACACTCACACACTGCCACTCACCCAAAGAGTTACTCATACACCTGGTCAGTCATGCAAAGAAACTATCACACACCCATTTCCTTGCTTATACAGTCATACACACACCACCACACTTATTTATACAGATACTAACACATACTTACTCTCTTAAACAATCACTCATAGAAACACACACTCATCCATACAGATACTCTTGCAATCACTCACTCTCACATATAGTCATTTATATACTCCAACACTCACATATACTGCTTTAAAATATATGTAGTTACTCACACATGCACCACTGAGACATCCATTTACTCACCAACACACCCATACACACACTCACCCACCCATACAGGTGTTTCCATATGCACTCTTGAACCTATACACCCAGTGAAACAACCACTCACATATCTATGCACAGAGTCACACACCCCCCCACCCACCCACAAAGACACTCAGACACCGATACAGATACTCAGACAACCAATAAATAACCCATATAGACACTCATGTAGCTACTCACCAAGCCATGCAGCTGCTTACACACTAACTAACAGACTAATAAAGACATTCACAGAGTTTAGTCTCTAACCCATGCATTCAGTAAGATACATTTAATCACTCACTTATACAGTCAGTCACACACCTATGAAATCATCCATTCAGACACTCATACACCCATTCATACTTTAATACACCTTGGCATATATATATATAAAACATATTTTTATACTTTATAGAAACACACATTCACTGGATGATGTCATCAGTGATGTCATCAGTGATGTCATTTGAGATGTCATCAGTGATGTCATCAGTGATGTCACTGAGCATGTCATGAGTGATGTAATATGTGATGTCATCAGCAGTGCATTGCGGGGGCGCGAGTTATAGTTAGGTCTACTAACTATAACGGCCGAATTTCTATGGTTTTATACGAGTGAAATCTCCAACTAACTATAACGTCCCTGAAACCTATGGTTTTTTCAGTGAATATATATATATATATATATATATATATATATATATATATATATATATATATATATAGTACAAGAACCGAAATGTAGGACATCTGCAAGGTCTATAGATTCTTTTTCAAGATCTGGTTAAAGATGGAAGGATTCTCTGTATACTCTTGTGTAACTCTGCAGCATGCCAAAACTCTCTGCTGAAAGATAAAGGAGAAAAGGTGTTGGCTATATTCGTGCAATGGCACTGAGAAGAAAGCCTGACAAATATCAATATCTGTGAACCATTCTGCAGTGCACAGGATCTTAAAAAGTATGGAGGCTGGATTCGGTACTGCGGGACAACATGGAACAGCAATACTGTAAATTTTTCGGAGATTCTGCACAATCCGATATATACCACTAGGCTTCTGTAAACCCATGATCGGAGAGTTGAATGGACTCCCAACCCTCAAAAGCCCATCGCTCAATATGTCTTCAATTATGGATGCTATTCCGGCAACTGTTTCTGTTGTCAAATTATATGGTGGTGTTCTTGGATACACTGTGTTTTACTTTAATGTGACTCAGACTGGTTCCACACCTTTGATTAATCCGATATCTTTTCCTGTAAAGTCCCATACTTCTGAATTCATTGTTTCTTTCAAATTAGGAGGTATCTCTTCAATTGTTCTCACTGAGATTAATCCTCCAACTGAATCTTGTTGGGCCATTTTAAACTCAACATCCTCATCATAGGTCTGGAATTCAACACCAACCGGTGTACAGTAAATGGTGGAATTTATCAATTTTCAATTTAGTCTTTATTTCGATTGAGATGATCATAAAAGACACAAAACATACAAATGCTAAAGGCTACATACAATTACGACATCACTCAACAATAAAAGATCGTGAAATAAATAAAAAATCATACTAAAACATAATGTATGTGAACAGCTATTAAAGATATATATTAAAAGAATTATTAAAAATGTAAAAACATCATTAAAAGGACATACCTTAGATAATAGGTTATTTCGTTTGTCTTTCATTCTGTCAAAGATTCTGAGTCCTATTGAGGCTTAGCAAGTGTTTACTAAAATCCCTATGTTAACGTTACTATGTACAACATGTGAGAGGGAACTTTATCACTGGTTACTTCGTTCAATCTTTTGGCGAATTCTCCATGCCCAGCTTAAAAATGTTGCTACAGTAATCACAACGTCTTTCTGGGCACTAGTTTTCAGTATACGTAAAGCTGTAGCACACAACCTAGTGCCCATGTTGGAGCATATTGGTTTTAACCATCTGCTCCGAGGAGAACGGTATGCGGAGCATACGAACAGAATATGGGAAATTGTTTCGTCCATATTTTGACAGACTATACATTTACTATCTAAAGTCTCTTTCCAGGTCTTGATAAAAGATTTAATCGGTAGTGTACCAACCCGGAACTGAAAAAAGAGTTCTCTGTCAAAGGGCTTTGTAATGTAATCCCAATATTCTTCATACTTTGGTTCAAACTTATGACACAAAAAGATGCTGGTCAGAGGAGAAGTATTAGAAGAGCTCAAATTACCAGCTGTGATCGTTGCCCAATAAGCTTCTTTAAATACTTTTCTGGGGGGAAACAAGTTGTTGGTTGGGTCTTCCCACAAATGCTTTATGCCCATGCTGACTAGGGAGCTTTTCACCCGCTGTATCCAGCTAATCTTGTTGGAAATATCAGCAGCCATAACATCTTGTAGTGCTTGGGCATAGTGTGTTAGCTCGGGTGTCGACCATAATCTTCTCCAATATGCTATTGGCCTAAATCTCGCGACCTCTACCAGGGCTCTGCAACCTAAATCCATATACAATGGTTTCAGTGGGGTGCTTTGTGGGAGACCGGTTAGGCCTCTCACAAACTTGTTTTGAGCCAGAGGGGTCAGATTCTCATAACCCCAAAGTTCTGCTCCATACAAGATGGATGTCATAACCTTGGAATTATAAATCTTTAACGCAGGACCTATTGGCTTGGTCAGGGAAAGCCTATGTTCCTTTAATAACGCTCCTGCCAGCTGAGAGTGCTTTAGTGCCATTAGGTCTATCTGAGGTTTCCAATCTAATTTACGACCTAACGTTATACCAAGATAGGTAAATACGTCCGTTTGTTCCAAAGGCACTTTATTCATAACGACTCTTGCATTAATTGCTTTGTGCTTATGAAGGACCATAAATTTAGTTTTGTCCACGTTGACCTCTAACTCGTGTGTTGAACAAAATAACTCAAAATGGCTCAATGCTCGCTGCAACCCAATTTTGGTTTTTGATCAAATTAAAGTGTCATCAGCGAACGTGAGTATTGGTACCTTTAAACCTGCAACTGAAGGAGCGTCAGTGGGGACTGATGAAAAAAAGTTGACCACCCCGTTAATAAACAATGAAAACAGGGTCGGAGCTAAGACGCACCCTTGGCGTACCCCTTTTGAGATTGGAAACTTAGGGGCAGTAGTGCCTTGCGCACCCCAGCGTACCTGGGCATAGGTGGACTCGTGTAATCTCACTACTAACTGTAAGAGATCCAAAGGCAGCCCTAGATCTTTCAGAACGGCCCAAAGCTTATTTCTTGGGACCGTATCAAAAGCTGCCTTCAGATCTATGAATGCAGTGTAGATGGTGCCTCCCGCTAGTAGTACAACACGTCAGTAAATCATTGTAAAGTAAAAGACTTGGTCGATTGTGCTTACAAGAGTCCTAAACCCTGCCTGAAATGGGGATAATATGTTGTTCTCTACTATCCAAACCTGAATTCTATTTAGCACTAATCTGGCTATAATTTTTTGTGTAGAATTGATTAGACTTATTGGTCTATAATTACTGGGACTGGAGCGATCCCCCTTTTTGTAAATAGGTAATATTTCGGCTCCTCACCAGGAATCGGGAATGGGAGCACCGCTAGCTATCGAATTTGCAAGTAACAGAATGTACTGGAGCCAGTTGCTTTTATCTGATAAAAACAAATCCGCCGGTATACAATCAGGCCCCGCAGCCCTGCCCTTTGGGACTAAATTCATGGCTGCTTCCACTTCACCTACAGTAAAGCTTACAAACGTATCTACATTGGTCATTTGGAAAGGAGCAGTAATCTTTCCAACTGCAAATTGAGCCTCAAAAAAAGAGACCCATTCATCTGGCGCAATGTAGTTTTGTGGTGGATGGCCCGAACCACCTCTTCCCCATTTTACCAGCTGCCAAAAAGTTAACATATTTTTCATTTTACTAGCCTCTAATAATTCAACCCAGTGTAGTTCATCCCACTCCCTTTTGGCCGTTCTTTGTATATTTTTATAATTTTTACGAGCTGTTTTAATGCTCTCCATATCCATGGCTGTTATCGCCCTAGATAGTTTTTTATATGCTTCTTTACAGTCCTTGTTATACTAATGGTCATGTTTAACTGGGGGTTTATAAGATATTTTATGCGGTTTGGTAAAGAACTGCCTGAGCTTGGTAAACAAGGCCTCATGGGCTTGGGTTATCGTACCATTAATTTCTTCCTGGCTTGTAAGTATATTTAAGCTCGCTATTGTTCTCTCCACCGTTTCTTTCATTTTGAGGAGGGAGCCTTCATTTTCAATAATCCTGGGCCATTTCACCCTTCTCATGTCATTAGTTATGATAGCATCGGCAGTCTCAGTTACATTAACTAAGAGTAAAACTGGTGAGTGATCAGGTACCTTAACTTTTAGCAATAGTGGATTATGGTCACTTTCGTTCCTTGTGCAGACCTCCATATCAACCAGAGATGACCAGTTCTCTACATTGATAAAGATGTAATCAATACGACTACTTCTCAAACCATTACTATATGTATGGGATCCCAATCGGTCAGAAACTGACCTACCATTTACTGCCCTAACTCCCCTCTCTAAACTAAATGCTTTCAGTTGGAGGGCTGCTTCCGTCCATTTTTTAATTGGTTGTATTTCCAATAGGGGAATACCCCATTGGACATCTTCTTCTACACTAAGATTACTGTCCTCCATATCTAAAGGTTCAAAGGTAGTGTTGAAATCACCTACAATTACTATATTGTTACCTTCTCTCACTGTATCCAGAAAGCTACTTAGTTCAGAGATTGTCTTGGATGCTTTACCCCCCACCAACCCTCTGGCGTACACATTGGCAATCAGCAGACTGGGCGAGCTTTTAAGCCGAATGAGTAGTACCATGATATCAGGGCTATCTACCACCATTTCTTCAATCCTATAGGAAGGATTCTGCCTTATCCAGAGAGTTAACCCACCTGAGGGTCTCCCTTTACGTCGCCAATTGCTGGTTTGGAAAACTTTAAGTATCCAGGGCGGTAAACTGGGTTGAGAGCCCACGTCTCTTGGAATGCTATTATGTCATACTGGTCAATATAGGCAGACCAGTCCAGTGACGCTGTCTTACTGGACAACCCCGCTATATTCCAGGAGACTAATGATATTATAGACTTATCGTCTTTGGTAGAGGAACTATTCGGGCTCGTTTTCCTAGCAATGCCCATACTGCTAATTGGTGGAGCTACAACGTGATTTCCTGGAATAGGACCTGTTTCAGTCTGAGATGTTACGATGGGCTTGACAGATGCTTTCTCTAAGTTATGCGTGTCATTTATGTGGTTTAGACATAGCACTGAGTAAAGGCTAATACTTGGCCCTTTAGATGTGGCTTCCATCATGCTTGGATAAGGGGGTGGATTCTTTAAGCATCAATCTATATTTTGCAATGACGAGTCCCCATTACTGTTCCTCTGTGTGATACTTGTGGATTCCCAACGAGGAAAGTCGGGGGGGTTGAGTTTCATCCTTATACTAGATGATATCAAATGGGAGGTTCTTAAATCAAATCCCACCAGATTCTCTACTAATACAGGTGAAACAAGTGTGAGACAAACATAATCAGGATCGCTACCCGGAAACGAATGTCGTGTGGCAGACAGAATGTCTTCTCTAATTATGGATCTGCACTTACGTACATGTCTTAACCACTGAGTGCATTTGTTAATCAGCGACTGCTTGTCTTCCTTAACCAGACTTGGGGAAGTTTTTGGCACATTTATCAGAAAAATTTGATTTTTCAGGGGGCGGGGTGGGTGTTTGGCGAGGTGGCTAATTCTAACCAGTGGGTTTACCCCTTGAGTGTAACTTGGTCCTGGTTTTATACAGGGATCTATTCTGTCAGCCACAGCAGACCGACTGTAGTCACTATGCCCTGCTACTGGATGTG
This sequence comes from Calotriton arnoldi, assembly GCA_963921515.1. Taxonomy (NCBI): domain Eukaryota; kingdom Metazoa; phylum Chordata; class Amphibia; order Caudata; family Salamandridae; genus Calotriton; species Calotriton arnoldi. The sequence goes on from CAWUFW010002625.1 coordinate 719,614, forward strand.
GAGCAGAATGCTGCACATCACATGAGCCTGTATAGTCTTGCTTGCTGGCTGCTATACGATGCCTTGTATTAATATTACCTTTACATGCACTGACTATACTCGTGTTAATAGGATCCCTCACTTCCAATGCTGGTGCCCTGTTTTGAGCCTCAGTAGCTGGTTGGGTAGAGCCGGTACGTGTTTTGAGTGCTATTGACAGTGTATCAATCATACCCTTTAATAAACTGACTTCCTCAGTGAGCTGCTTGGTCTGGGCCTTCAAATCAGCAATCTTGCCTATGAACAAAGCAGCGCATGAGTCAGAACAGTTTGATAAACTGTCATGAGCCTCAAATTCGCGCTCCTTTCCCTCAGTGCCCTGGATATCACATAAATTCTCTGTGTTTTCCATTAGAGGTGAAAAATCTATTAGAGCATTCAATAGCTGGCTCGATGACACAGTTTCTTACTGGACTGAGACTTGATAATAGAGGGACATCATTCACAGCTAGATTGGAACTTGCATGGGCAGTTGTTTTTTGGGCCTTCAAAATGGATCTTTTAAACATGTCTGCAATTGGTAAGGTGACATTCGAGGAGGTGTTGGCAATAAGAGGCGGTGTTTGGAACATATGTATATCATTATCACTCAAGCCCTCTGAAGCAGTTAAAATTTCCTCACAGTCATTAACCAGTTTATCAATCCTGTCTATAACATGATTGTTTTTGCACGACACTTGTTTTGTAGACTTTTTTGATTTCTTGCCCTTGACCTGTAAACCCCCTCCCGCATTATCTACAGCTTTCCTTTTCCCCATTTCCTAACCAAACACTAAAAACACAACAAGTTATGTTAGCAACAATGAAATAGAGAAAAGCGGCTGGCAAACATTTGTATTAGCGTTGATAACAATCGTAGATATTAATATAAGGGCAGTGACAGGTTGCTTAAGTGGCTTAACAGTACCTTCTGTGGCCAAACAGTGTTTTGAGTCCAAATATCAAGGGGGTGGCCCTGTCCTGTCTCAGTCTGGCGCGGACGGGCGCAGATGGGCCTGCCCTTGGCCCGGGCTTGGCCCGGGCGCGCCCGCGTGCGTCCCGCGCTCGTTTTTAAAGCGCCTCCTGGCGCTGGGCTGATGTCACGGCGGTCGGGCAAGGAGGAGAGCTGGACTTTGTAGTCCCAGGGTCAAGGATCATGGTGCAGCTGGACAGCTGGATACTGGCGACTGATGTGAGCGGAATTTAACTTACACAACAAATCTCTTCCTAACAGGTTTACGGGACTTGAATCACAAATTATGAATTGGTGCCTTTCCTCAAATTAACCTATTTTTACAGGAACTTCCTCTGAATCTGGGTTTGTGATCTGTTTATTTGAAAATCCTACAACTTGGATGTTCTTTTCCAAGAGGAGTAAGTCTGGGCATTTCCGCTGTTCTTACAGTGGAACGGACAGCTCCTTTGTCGCTAAGAAATGACACTGGGTGGTCACTAAATTCTCCTTCCACAAATAGACCACTCTGGTCTACCTACAAGAAGACTGCGTCAAGCACACAATCTTCCTCCCCCTCAGGCACTGTCATTCGGAATTCTCGAAGCCAAAACCATCATTATCAAATACAGGAAACTGTTATAATGGTTTCTGATTTTGGTTCTGAAACAGGTTCAAAATTGCTTTAGGCAACTGACTCAAAATAAATTTAGTGTTTCTCATATTTTGCAGGACTTGGTCTTGTAGAAATTGCATGTTTCTGCATACGCACTTGCATCTGCTGAACTGGCACATTTTGCATTTGCATTTGATTTTCTTCCTTCATTTGCACATTTCCAATTTCTCTATCAGGATTAAGTCTACACTTCTTCCAATGCCCAATCTTGTTACAATAGTGGCACGGAGACAATTTCTTCAGAGCTGCAACATCCACACCAGAATTTGGATCAACTGGAATACCTCTACCTCTGCCAAATCCTCCTTGAGTACCCTGTACTCCTGCTTGTCTACCAACACCTTGCATACCACCTTGACTTCCTGCAAAGGACTGGTTTTGGAAACCTCTCTGAGCAAACTTCGTCTAGGTCAACATGAATTTCTCCTTAGGTTTTCCCTGCTTCATTTCCTGTTCAGCACTACAATATTTGGCACATCTCAGAATTTCATCCAGCAATTTAGTCTGCCAGCAAATTACACTCTGTTGGATGTGCGTACCAATTTCTGGTCTCTGCCCAATAACAAACAAGATACAAAGAATCCCATATAACTGTGTTTGGGATACCTTCTTTCACTGTGTTGTGAAAACACCTGTAACAACTGCTCATAGCAATCATGCACTGATTCTTTTGGTTCTTGTGAAGTCCTTTTAATTTTTACCCAATTAATGTCTTTCAGAGGTACCTTGCCTTTCAGGAAGGTAATCACTGCTTCATATTTTCCCATGACTACAGGCGATGGTGCATCAGTGCGAACCTCTCTCGTTGGTACCTGACGTGGTATTGCACGACAACTTTACATTCAGCCCACAAATCATTTGGCACTATAATGTTAAAGAACACATTCAAATCAATCCACAGAACTTTGGAAATGTTGACAAATCTGTCAACCTGTGTGTATCACTACACAGGTTTGCGTCTAAATTTTGGAAAGTTGTTCATAAATGGGGCAAGATCACCTCTACTCCATGACACGTGAACATACACTCCACCCAGTATCGCTCTCAGTGGATAAGCTGAAGTTGCTGACTCATCTTGTGAACCAGTTGAGGACTTTTTATTTTCCCCATCTACTTCTGACTGTTTCTTTTTCTTTTCATGCTTCTTGGACCATTTGATTTTTAATCTCGCAAAATCACTCCATTTATGGATGCATTTTACCAATTCAGTTATGTGTAAGCGCATTCCTGAAGAACGCATTGTCTTAATTGCTCCATCATCTAATTGAACCCTATAACTTCTCTGCAATGGAAAACGTTTTGAAAGGACAACATCATATTTTTGGACCAAAGGCATCAATTTATCATGTGTGATCGCTGCACGTTGTGTAATTTCCTTGAAAAGGTAAATCACTTCTTTCTCTTGATTCTGGTTTAAATGTTCAAGTTCCCATCATCCCATAATGATTTCCTCTAATTCCACCTTCAGTTTTGAAACATTCAGTGGTCTTTCCTTTCCAGGTTCTGGAGTAATTTGTTGTTCTGCACTTTCTGTCATTCTAAGCCCTGCCGCTTCCTCAAATATGATGAAAAAATGCCCTCCTCAAATAAATTTACCTCTGTCTGGACTATCGGCGTTGTAAACATAATTCTTCCTTCTTCTCTCAATGATTAAATTGTTTGAGGTGGTTTCCATGCAACAATATGTGAATTTTGAGATGTCAGAATAAATCCTGATGGAACCAGTCTTCCGACAGATCCTTGAGTTCCCTAAGTCGGGCAATGCTCATTGGGGCAGTCACACTTGTCCTAGCCACTGTCTCTACTATTGCAATTTGTGGTAATTGTATTGGAACAGTCATAATTGAAGCAGTAACACCAGGTGTAATCACAGTTGGTGTCTGAGCAACAGGTGGTGGGGTAATCTGAAATGTCTAAAAAGGTCTCTCAACCTATATTATGCCTGGCTCAATAGGGGCAGTAGCAGTTGTAGGGTTTCTGCTTAGAAACAGGACTGTGCCTGGGATAACAGAACATCAGTACGTAGGAACTGAGTCACCATACCTCATCAGTACCTATGGCCCCAGATCCAGACTAGCTCATAGCGCCTTACTTGTCCTCCTAACCTTCCCAGAGAAACAAGTAAGTTGGCACCCCAGAACACAACACTGCAGACCCTCTGAGGGATCGCGGTAGCGGGCCAACTCCTTTTCATTCTCTCACTCATACATATCCACAATAAACAGAAAAGAGACACAAAGAAAGGTTACAATATTTATTGAAACTATCATGCTCTATTATGTAATAACTGTGCTGCAATAAGAAGACGTATACATGTCTAAAATGTGATTATCATAATCAACAGACTGTATACAACAAAAGGCCCTGTCATATTGAAAAACAGATCTGCCTAAACCTACCCTCATATAGAAGCACAGTGATATATTTTAGATTTGGGATTTGTTGGGGACACCATACCTGGAACACGTAGATAGTTGTTCTACATTTCAGGTAACGGAGCTCTCTTTCGTCGCGGGACCTTTGCTCTGCAAACAGACAACAGTCAACAGACTGAACACAACGAAAGGCCCTGTCATATTGAAAGACAGATCTGCCTAAACCTACCCTCACTGTAGAAGCACAGTGATATATTATAGATTTGGGATTAGTGGGGGACCCCATACCTGGCACACATAGATAGTTGTTCTACATCTCAGGTAACAGAGCTCTCTTTCATTGCGGAGCCTTTGCCCTGCGAGAATGTGTCTTCTCTACCCTCGAAACGACAAGTTCCAGCTTATGTGATAAGAAATTGCATGTTCAAAACAGCAGCTGGATTTTTCTATCATATCTAGATGTTAGTGTCCAACCACAGAGAAAACAGAACACAGTGTTTTTCGACCTTTTTCGACCTTGTATGAGATGTTCCATCCAAATCTCAGCAGAAGAGCTGAATAATAAAGCATGTGCAGCCTACTTGGAAAATAACTGGGTAGCACAAAAACAAGTGTGTTATTTCGTAACATGTGCAAAGCAAAAGTGACTTCCTATGTGCAGTCAAGTTAACATAAGTAAGAAAACACAGTGGGCCTATAGCAAATACCCGACATAGTCACTGTAGCATTTGTAGTTGCACTATTATCTGTACTAGTGGTGGGGGGTCACATAAGGGGGTGGACATGCAGCTAACATTTCTTCCAATATTTCATCCTCTGAAAAACTATGGGGCATATTCTCAAGGACTTATCGCCGAGTTATCAGCACTTTAACGCAGCAAAAGTGGCGAAAGAATTATCGCCCCATTCCCAAGCTGGTGCAAACTGCCCACATCGCCAGTTTACCAGCGATAGCTGTCGCAAAAAACATCGCCACAGATGAGAGAGAGAACTAACGCTAATGATATGCAGAGAAGGCGTTCCCGTGCAAAAACACACGAAAACACCACTTCGCGATATTCTCAACTTCCAGCCAGATCAGCGATGCGAACCAAAAACAGGCGATAAGGCGCGTTAGCAGCAGGGATTTAACACCTGCCTTTTACTGGTGTTAAGCAGGACGAAAAACTGCAGTAGAAAGGAAGCCCAGCCCAGAGCCACATCTGAAGACCAACAGATGCCATGGAGACAATGAGGGTGCAGCCTGGAGACCCAAGAGGGCCACAACACCCACCGCAACCACCCCCAGGCCCCCCCCCCTCACTACCACAGAGGCAGCGCAGAACAGGACAGCGGACGTTCCCAAAACCCACCAGCCCACTACAGGCACAAAAGGACAACCATCCTCCGCATCCTGACCCACATTGCCCACAGTCTGACGGTACCAACACGGCGGACAACCACCATCCCTCCGCAGACGAAGCTGCTGGCTGTGCTGCACCTGTTGGCCCCTGGTACCTCCCAAACAACAACTGCCAGAGTCAGAGGAGTCTCACGGCCAGCCCTATCATCCTCCTTGAGTACCCTGTACTCCTGCTTATCTACCAACACCTTGCATACCACCTTGACTTCCTGCAAAGGACTGGTTTTGGAAACCTCTCTGAGCAAACTTCGTCTAGGTCAACATGAATTTCTCCTTAGGTTTTCCCTGCTTCATTTCCTGTTCAGCACTACAATATTTGGCATATCTCAGAATTTCATCCAGCAATTTAGTCTGCCAGCAAATTACACTCGTCCTCACCCATGTCATGGATGCATGTCCACAATAGCAACGGCGGGCCCCGGTCACTGCACCATACGACAGTTTCAATTTGTAGTGTTCCTGCGCAACCAACCCCAATGTCAGCCGTTGCCAGACGCCACTGTGCCCCAGATCCAAAACTGTAGTAACTGAAATGGGGGTGCGCACGGTCATGAAGTCCAGTAGTCAACAGTAGTGTAAAAACAGTCCTTTATTACAAATACAACAATAAACAATACGAAAAGCACAGCCAACGCCCAACGGGGAACTTCATCAGGGCAACGTGTGGATTCAAGTAACTGCATAAGCCGCGGGAACTCCCCAATCCCATTCCATACTCCGGAGGTCAGTATCCAGAAACCTGTTGGACAAATGGTGACAATGGTCAAGCGTCCGTATAGTCACAAACCTAATCTGGTACAGTGTATAGCACTTGGACAAACCGGAATGCTCACAGGAAAGACAAATCCTGCACAAAAAGACCGTAACAGAAGTACGTGTGGTCGTAACCTTCGTAGGATAGAAAAGGAAGGTTACGGTCACACCAACTTCTGTTACGGTCTCATGATGCAGGATTACCCATACCTGTAAGCATCACGGTTTGCATCAGCTTGATACCCCTGCACCTTCACTCCCCCCACCCAGCCACAAGGGCGCCGCCGTGACCGGTGGTGCCTACGCGATCTTGTGCGCCTGCTGCACCCCAGCCCTGGTCCCCAGACCAGTCCGCCAACCAGCGATGAGTGCCCGCCCCTGCGCACCCAGGCCTCAATGCTCACCTGTCGCCACCAGCGTGTCTCCAAGAGGGCCCACCACGGGCCGGTGCAACCTCCTCAGCCGATCGCTGGAATCCGCGCCACAGCCCTCATGCATAAATTATGACCACACGGACACACTCAGCTAGATAGTGGAAATGGCCTCGGGCACGTGCGCCCGGCCCCTTTTATTGGCAGGGTCACATGTCCTGTGACGCATGTGCTGGATGGGTGTGGTGTGGGTGTGAACCAGCCCTCAGGGTGTGGCTGTGGCATGCTGACAACTAGACCTGTGATCAGCAGCTCACTACAGGGAAGACCTGGGACATGTAGCGGTGTCGTCCCCCCCTGCAAGCGTAAGTGGAGTGGGCTGGCCTGGCATATGCCAGTCCACGTAGGGGTGTGAATGATGACCCCGGCGCTCTGGGCGTGGTTCTGTTCTGGGCTGGACAAGAAGGTGACTAATGCGTGTGTCTCTGATGTTGTGGCTGCGCCACCCGGTCCGCAATCGGTAATGTTGCACCCTGTGACTTAAGTCCCACAACATGTGCAACATGGGCGTAAGGGGGAATCACTGACCCGACATTCATCCATACTTCCGTACTTGAATGTACATAGACATGACACATCTGTGTGAATTTAATTGTTTAATGCACATTCAGTGGAGTGTTGTAGCTGGAGCAGTACAGGGCCATGCAAACCCCACTTTACATTGTTGGCCCGTGGAGGGCCAGCCAGAGTCCTTCAGGGAATGACAAGTACATCGGAAGAGGAAGAGTTCAGTCCGCAGTCTGATAGTTGTGTCATTGGTGTCCAAACAGAATATGGCAGTCCATGTCAGGGTCCAAGGTGAGTGTCGCAGAGTGCATCGGGGGACAGTGGAAGGTGATGATGCAGAGGGCAGAACCAAGCAGAAACAGGCCATATGGCGGAGAAGAATGCTACCGCTTCCTTACTACCAGTAAGGCAGATTCATCTGCATCTTCGTCCTCTGATGTCTCATGTGCCTCACATGTGGGTGGTGGTGTTTTCTCTGCAGCACTGTGTGGCACTGACACATCAGGGGCCAGAGGTGGATTGGCTGCCGCACTGTGAGGCACTGACACATCAGGGGGCAGAGATGTGGATGTCGAAGCAGCAGCAGCAGCATTCATCTGCGTCAGGCCTTGTGGCAGCAATGCCATGACGAGGATCCGCAGGGCATGGTAGATCCCAGCCAAATCACGCTGGTGTGCAGCCTTGGCAGCCATTATTTCCACCTGCACCCGCTCCATGTTCTCCATGGTCCTCCGCATGTGTCCCAACTCCCGGATGACACCGCTGGAGCCACTCTGACTGGACAGTTGTCCTTGTCTCTGAGTCAGGACTCCAGCGATGTCATCCATGGTTCGTCGGAGAGCATGGAGCGGACTGTGGGTGTCCGTCAAGGACTGTAAGTGGTCCCTGATGGGACTTAGACACCCACGTATGGCATCTAGTTTGGCTGCCATGAGGTCGAACCCCACCCGCACCTGATCAGCCATCTTCTCCTGGCACCCTAACACACGGCGTTGGAAGGCTATGTGTTGTTCGTGGGGGTCCTGGGAGACAGCCGTGGTGGTGGGTGCTTCCTGCTGTGTGGTCTGTGCAGGGGGTGGGGTTTCCTCGATGCAGCTGGGCTGCCCTGCTCCTGGAGGTGGGGTGCCGAAGCTGTCCATGAGCCGTTGGAGGGCATCGGTGTAGATGGAGGGGAGGTCCTCTTCATCATCAGTGAAGGGGTGTACCGTCTGCTCTGCAGGAGGTGTTGATTCACCCTCTGCAATGTAAAGGGGAGATGCAGTTTAACATCATTTTCACATGTATGTTGATACTTTGTACAGGTTTACATACTGTTAGAAGGTGGTTCTGACACTCTGAGCCGCCCAGAATTTTCGCTTTTTGAGCACCTATTTGTTGAGCTTTTACTGTGGGAGAGCCTCATAAGTTGGGACTCACCCACAGTGAACTCATGATGAAAGAGACTGCAGGTGGATTTTACTGGAGTCCCCCTAGCTTGACTAGGCCTCTGTGCAGCAGCTGGAGTAAGGGGCACTGGGCTGGTTACATGCAGACACATGTGTACATGCGTGTGCACACGTGTACGGGCTGCGCAGGGGAGATTCCGGGCGTGCGCAGCCCAGGAGCAGAAACAAAGTGACATGGAATAGGCTTTATACAGTGGGAAGAAACATGCCAGGGAAAGTCAGTGTGCTTTACAGTGTTTATTCCATTATTCTCATATGAGGATAGGGAGCACATGGGCTAGTTTTACTTTCCTAGGGCCTACAAATTCCAGACACGCACCAAAGTCCACGGTAACCTATGTGAGAAGAAGTATTCTGCAGAGTCCGAAGTCATATTTGTACTGCTTTTGGGTCATCCAGAAATGTTATATTTCTCTGAGTCAGCTCATTACCAGGGCCTGGCTGGGGGCTGACCCCAGCAGGCTGGATTAATGACCTTTCTTCCAAGAGCGAAGACCTCCTCTCCACGAAGAGAAGATGGGTGGACCTACAGGCTAATCCATCAGCAGCTGTCACCTGGTGCCAGGCACCCAGCTGCACAAGGGAGAAGGCAGCTCTGGGGGGAAGGGGCTTTCAGAGACCATGTGGCAGGAGACCCTGGAAGACGCCATCTTGAACCAACCCAGAGGCCTGGGCAGGAAGGAGGGAGCAGGGGCAGAGAAGTGATGTGTCGCTATGTGATAGGGCCAACAGAGACTTCCTGCCAGCCCCCTCCCCAATTCTTAAAAAGTGTTTGCACAGGAAGAGAAGCTCTCTCTGGGGTGTGGTCTGCTGAGGCAGAGGGTGCTGGAGCCTGGCGCAATGGGCAGTTGGAAGGAGGAACCCCCTGACTGTCCCAGGATCCTGAACAGCGCCAGGAGAAGAGACCAGGACCAGTGCGCAGAAGCAGGGGCCTCTGCGCAGGGAGAAGAGAGGCCCAGGAGGAGAGCCCGGCGAAAGGCTGGCGCAGGGAGCCAGTGAAGACAGCTCCCTGCTGAATCCACCCTCTGTGACACCCCGAGGGCGAAGGAGAGTGCTCCCAGTGGCCGGGGAGCGCCACCAGGAGCAAGAAGAGGCCAAAACTAGGAAGATCAAACCCCTGGGGGCTGAGAAATGCCCCCCAGAAGGTAGGCGACCTTTGACCTCCGGCAGACCAACGACGAAGCGCGTGGGGCTTCGCCACCGGTCTTGGATATGCCCCCGGGGTGGGTCAGGTCCCGGGGGCTGCCCCCACAAGAAGAAAAGTCAGGGAGCGCCTGCGGGGTGCCAGGAGGCCACACTGGCCCTTGCCGAAACTGGAGACAGGGGAGCGCCGTCGCACCCCCCTGGGAATGGGGAGAGGGGCCCGGGAACCCAACTCCGGGCCCTGCCAAAGCCGGGGAGCGCCGTCGCGCTCCCCATGAAAATGCCGGTGCAGTGAGGATGGAGCTGAAGAGGAGGGGGGCAGGAGGAAAATCCGGGGAGCGCCGCCGCACTCCCAGTGAAGCTGGGCAAGCGGGGTGCCAGGAGCCCACCCTGGCCCCCGACGAGAAGGCGGAAGTCGGGGGGGCACCGTCACGTCCACCCGTGAAGGCGGTCCAGGGGCCTGGGACCCCATCTCCGGGCCCCGAAGAGAAGGGAGCGCAAGTCAGGGGGCGCCGTCGCGTCCCCGTGAAGTTTCGTTGGGGGCCTGGGATCCCAACTCCGGGCCCGACGCGGCTAGGAGAAGGCAGGGGAGTGCCGTGACACTCCCCTGAGCTCCGGAAAGACCGGCCGGATTCCCCGTGTCTGCCCGCCGGAGCGGGCAGACCAGAATGGAGGAGCCGGCTCCTGCGGCGGCACGCGAGGGTGCTGGCCAGATGGGGAGCCGGCGGGGGCAGCCGGGGGTGGGCTCCCCAGGCTACCCTCCAACACGGAGGCATGTGGGAGTCCCAGGTGGGACCGGGACCCCGAAAATCTGAGAGAAGCGGCCGGGGGTGGGCTCCCCGAACCGGAGGCACTTATTTGGGGGTCCGGGTGGGACCGAACCCCCCAACGAGCCTGGCGATGCGGGAGGGCCCGGGTGGGACCGGGCCCCCACGAAGGACAGCAGGTTGCGCGGCTCTCCCCGGCACAGCGGGAGAGCCGCTGTTCTAGTATGCATGGGGCTGGAGGAAGCGCCCCATAATGCTTTGCAGGCCGGTCGGCCTGCAGGAAACTGCCTGCTTGTTTTCTCTGCTTGTGGTGGCCCCAGGAGAACAGGGTCACCCCCACATGTGTGACGAGGTGCAGGGGGAGCTGCAGGAGAACGCAGTCTCCCCAGCACGAAAATGGAAGTCCCTCCCTAAGTCTCCTGGGGATTTGAAAAGAATAACCCCTCAAGGGCTCAGCCAGCATTTTAGCACCTTCTGGGCGGAACTTTTGTTCTACAGCTGGGGGTGTATTAAGAAGTGCGCCAAGGGATGAAGGGCTGAGTTGGGGATGTCTGGAGAAGGGCATCCCCTGGAGGTGAAAAGGTGTAATTGCACCAGAACTGCATTTACTAACGTTATTTCTTTTAGAGGGACTGAAAGTCACATGTGTAATGTGAAGTACCTGTGTAAGGTGACGTCATAAGCAAAGTGGGGTTATGTTGCCAGACATTCCTGCTAGGGTGTCTGGCTGTACATGCTTAATCCTGTGATTCATCTGTGATGCCTTTAGGGGCTGTAATTGCAATGCATTATAATGACCAACACAGGTGATGAGTACTGTCATTCTAAAGTGATGCTTAAACATGTTTTCTTGCTGCTGCGCTTAGGTGAAGAACAATCCAGACTGTTAGCCCCTAAGATGTAGAGGTGTATCCTGTATGGTCAGTGGGAGATGCTCAGTCAGGATTATGTGTCACCAGGGCAGGATTACCTATTTCAAATGCTTGTTGAGGAAATGGGGTGGGTCGCCACTGGGATGGTGCCAGTACGCAGGGCCCTCGCTCCAGGTTATGTTCAACTAACTGCATTAGGGGGCAAGATGATGTGCATACATGGGAGTGGTGGTACTAGACCCCCCCCCTGCGGGAGGGGTGGAGATGTTATGCAATGTCACAAAGTAATTCCAACAGCTTATGTATATTTGTAAATTGGTGCATAGTATTGAGTAGTGTGTGCGTTTAATAAAATGTACTCTTACTTTTATAAAGCAAAGTACAGACTGGACAATCAATTATTGAGTGTTATTCCTGCACACCTGTATTGGCGATTGCTAGCCCACACCACCTCCCTTGAGTAAGCCTCAGACTGCTCTGCAACACTACCCTCTGAGAGTCAGGCGCTACAATTGGGTGTTTGGTTCCCAGTGAGGGACAAATGTAGTCATGTTATTTGTGCAGGCCTCACAGATACTGCCTCGTTTTCCAACATTGGTGTCTAGCGGCAGGAAACATAGTATCCCATTCTGGTGCGCATTTATAGCATTTGATAAGTCCAGTTTTGCCACACATTACCTATGCAGTAATGAGCAAATGGAAGAGCGCAAGGCTCTGAGAAGGGTTCAGAGTTTTGGTTATGTGAACTATAAGTATGGGAAAGGAAAGCCCCGCGCACAGATATGTCATGTGAAGATGTTATGGTTTAAATGTAAACTGTATTAATATGACTGAGTTATGTTGATTATCATGTGCTAGCGGGATGGTGCTTTCCAGGAAATGATTGCATACAAATGTTCTAAGCCATATTGTACACCTTTGAACCCTAACACTACATACACTACACCTGCATGAGGAGGGTGTCTCCTCAAGAGATAGGGACAGCAACTGATACCTACATCACAGAGGGGGGTGTAGGGGTGGATTGACCATTGGGGGGGACAGGAGAGGTAGGGGTCCTGGGAGATTCCCGCGCTTTTTAAGGGCAGGGAGGGTTTCCACAGAAGGGGCCCCTGATATCCTTCCCCCGCTAAAAGGTTCTTGCCATTGGCGCAGGCCAAAACCACTGGAAGGGTGGGGCAGGAGGTTTCTTTACCCTGGGTAGTAACACCCCAGGTGTTCCCCTGGTGGGGGACCCCAAGAAACTTTTCCCATGGTGGGAGGAGGGTGTGGTAGAGTTGTGTGTCCGGCAGGCCCCCCAGGTTAACTGGTGGGGAAGGTGAGCAACCCAGGGGTGGCCCCTGGTAAGGGGTGGCCCCAAAGGAGGGTAGTCCTCAAGCGAGGGTGTGTAGTGGTAGCCCCTAGGTGCACTAGGGGAGGCTAGGTAACTGACCCAGTGGAGATCTGAGAGGGGGCGATGTGGTCCCTGGATTCCAGGTGAAGGGTTAATGGTGGACCCTGAGATGTCAGGGTCGGGTAGGTGGTTACCCAAGGAAGCAACAGGATGTCATTCTGAAGCTTGTGTGTGAACCCGAGGTGGTGGCTGGGGCGATGCCTAGCCGGTGACCAGTCAGGTAGGTCCTGTGGGGCTTGGACCCCAGGACCAGAAGCATGGGGGTGTTCCCCTAGCTCGCGGCAGGAGGTGGACTTCTGCAAGGTAGTACCACCCTGAACACAGGTGGGGCCCATCTTAAGTGAAGGGACCCTGTGTTTCCCAAAGGGGTGGTGCAGGCCTAGCCGGGATCCTCAGGGTCCCTGGCTGATGGAGGTAGTACAGCCCTGAAGACAGGTGGGGCCTATCTTAAGTAAAGGGACCCTGTGCTTCAGAGGAGGGTGGTGCAGGCCTAGCCGGGATCTTTAGGGTCCCTGGCTGAGTGTGGTAGTACTACCCTGAAGGCAGGTGAGGCCTATCTTAAGTGAAGGGACCCTGCTCTTCAGAAGGGGTGGTGCAGGCCAGCCAGGGATCATGTGGGTCCCTGGACGGTCTCCCAAGGCGCTGCAGGGAGACCGGGGAGAACCATGAGAGGTGGGCCTGGGTGTAGCTAACTCGGGGCCTACAGGCTCTCTAAGGGTACTCCGATAGGAGAGCGCGCCTCTCGGAGGGAAAGGTGCATAGGCCCTGTTCTCGCAGCGGAGAACACAGAATAGGTCTAGGTTCCCGGGGTAGTTTCCGTGTGGAGCTACTGACGGGGGAATGAGCTGTAGGATGTCTGACGAGTCACCCTCAGTGTTCCTCCCTGGCACTGCCAGTGTGGTAGTGAGGCCGGTCTGAGGTCCTATCAGGGAGCCAGGCCAGTGGCCAAAGGGTGCTTTTCTGTGTGGGGAAAGCACAAGTGGCTGTGCTTTCTTTAGGGAAGACAGTCATCCCGAAAGGGTGGTGGCAGCTGAATGACCCCAGCAGCAGGCTGAGGGTGAGGGTCCAGAGAGGTTGCATCTTTGGGGTGCAAGGACCAAATGGAGAGAGGGTACTGGTTGGAACAAACTCCGGAAGGGAGACCAGCTAGTGACCCCGGGGATGGGATGTAGACCTATCCCAGAAGACCGCATCGGTGCTGAGGCTCTGTACCCTTGTCCAGAGAAGTGGTAGGCATAGTGTTGCATGCCCAAGGGCAAAGGTGGGCCTAGTTAGGCTGAGTCCATGTAGACCATGAGTGACCTAGAGGTATCTAACCTAGAGCCCGAAGGGTTCTTAGGGTAGTCTGGGATCCCTGTCATGGGTGGAGGTTTCATGGATGGGAGTCTAGGTGGTCTGAGCGGATAACTGATGAGTAAGGGGGGGTCTGGTCAGAACCCCTTATAACTAGTTATCGCTGACTACGGGAAGAATACCCATGTAGAGTGGCTATTTCTTCCTTGTAGGAATCAGCTGGGCGCGGCGTGTGTTAGAAGGTGGTTCTGACACTCTGAGCCGCCTGGAATTTTCGCTTTTTGAGCACCTATTTGTTGAGCTTTTACTGTGGGAGAGCCTCATAAGTTGGGACTCACCCAAAGTGAACTCATGATGAAAGAGACTGCAGGTGGATTTTACTGGTGTCCCCCTAGCTTGACTAGACCGCTGTGCAGCAGCTGGAGTAAGGGGCACGGGCTGGTTACATGCAGACACATGTGTACATGTGTGTGCACACGTGTATGGGCTGCGCAGGGGAGATTCCTGGCGTGTGCAGCCCAGGAGCAGATACAAAGTGACATGGAATAGGCTTTATACAGTGGGAAGAAACATGCCAGGGAAAGTCAGTGTGCTTTACAGTGTTTATTCCATTATTCTCTTATGAGGATAGGGAGCACTTGGGCTAGTTTTACTTTCCTAGGGCCTACAAATTCCAGACACGCACCAAAGTCCACGGTAACCTATGTGAGAAGAAGTATTCTGCAGAGTCCGAAGTCATATTTGTACTGCTTTTGGGTCATCCAGAAATGTTAGATTTCTCTGAGTCAGCTCATAACCAGGGCCTGGCTGAGGTCTGACCCCAGCAGGCTGGATTAATGACCTTTCTTCCAAGAGCGAAGACCTCCTCTCCACGAAGAGAAGATGGGTGGAGCTACAGGCTAATCCATCAGCAGCTGTCACCTGGTGCCAGGCACCCAGCTGCACAAGGGAGAAGGCAGCTCTGGGGGGAAGGGGCTTTCAGAGACCATGTGGCAGGAGACCCTGGACGACGCCATCTTGAACTAACCCAGAGGCCTGGGCAGGAAGGAGGGAGCAGGGGCAGAGAAGTGATGTGTCGCTATGTGATAGGGCCAACAGAGACTTCCTGCCAGCCCCCTCCCCAATTCTTAAAAAGTGTTTGCACAGGAAGAGAAGCTCTCTCTGGGGTGTGGTCTGCTGAGGCAGTGGGTGCTGGAGCCTGGTGCAATGGGCAGTTGGAAGGAGGAACCCCCTGACTGTCCCAGGATCCTGAACAGCACCAGGAGAAGAGACTAGGACTGGTGCGCAGAAGCAGGGGCCTCTGCGCAGGGAGAAGAGAGGCCCAGGAGGAGAGCCCGGCGAAAGGCTGGCGGAGGGAGCCAGTGAAGACAGCTCCCTGCTGAATCCACCCTCTGTGAGACCCCGAGGGCGAAGGAGAGTGCTCCCAGTGGCCGGGGAGCGCCGCCAGGAGCAAGAAGAGGCCAAAACCAGGAAGATCGGACCCCTGGGGGCTGAGAAATGCCCCCCAGAAGGTAGGCGACCTTTGACCTCTGGCAGACCGACGACGAAGCGCGTGGGGCTCCGCCGCCAGTCTTGGATATGCCCCCGGGGTGGGTCAGGTCCCGGGGGCTGCCGCCACAAGAAGAAAAGTTGGGGAGCGCCATTGCGCTCCCCGTGAAAAATGCCCCCGCAGGGTGCCAGGAGCCCCCTCTGGCCCTTGCCGAAACTGGAGACAGGGGAGCGCCGTCGCGCCCCCTGGGAATGGGGAGAGGGGCCCGGGATCCCAACTCTGGGCCCCGCCGAAGCCAGGGAGCGCCGTCGCGCTCCCCGTGAAAATGCCTGTGCAGTGAGGATGGGGCTGAAGAGGAGTGGGGGCGCGCCGTCGCGCAACCCCCCTCGCGGCAGGAGGAAAAGCCGGGGAGCGCTGTCACGCTCCCTGTGAAGCTGGGCAAGCGGGGTGCCAGGAGCCCACCCTGGCCCCCGACGAGAAGGCGGAAGTCGGGGGGGCACCGTCACGTCCCCCCTTGAAGGCGGTCCAGGAGCCTGGGACCCCATCTCCGGGCCCCGAAGAGAAGGGAGCACAAGTCGGGGGGCACCGTCGCGTCCCCCCGTGAAGATTCGTTGGGGGACCGGGATCCCAACTCCAGGCCCCGACGCGGCTGGGAGAAGGCGGGGGAGTGCCGTGACACTCCCCCGAGGTGCGGAAGGACCGGCCGTATTCCCCGTGTCTGCCCGCCGGAGCGGGCAGACCAGAATGAAGGAGCCGGCTCCCACGGCAGCACGCAAGGGTGCTGGCCGGACGGGGAGCCGGCGGGGGCAGCCAGGGGTTGGCTCCCCTGGCTGCCCTCCAATGCGGAGGCATGTGGGGGTCCCGGGTGGGACCGGTCCCCGAAAATCTGAGAGAAGCAGCCGGGGGTGGGGTCCCTGAGCCGGATGCACTTACTTGGGGGTCAGGGTGGGACAGGACCCCCAACGAACCTGGCGAAGTGGGAGGGCCCGGGTGGGACCGGGCCCCCACGAAGGACAGCAGGTTGCGCAGCTCTCCCCGGCACAGCGGGAGAGCCGCTGTTCTAGTATGCACGGGGCTGGAGGAAGCGCCCCATAATGCTTTGGAGGCCGGTCGGCCTGCAGGAAACTGCCTGCTTGTTTTCTCTGCTTGTGGTGGCCCCAGGAGAACGGGGTCACCCCCACATGTGTGACGAGGTGCAGGGGGAGCTGCAGGAGAACGCAGTCTCCCCCAGCACGAAAATGGAAGTCCCTCCCTAAGTCTCCTGGGGAATTGAAAAGAATACCCCCTCAAGGGCTCAGCCAGCATTTTAACACCTTCTGGGCTGGAACTTTCGTTCTACAGCTGGGGGTGTATTAAGAAGTGCGCCAAGGGATGAAGGGCATCCCCTGGAGATGAAGAGGTGTAATTGCACCAGAACTGCATTTACTTACGTTATTTCTTTTAGAGGGACTGAAAGTCACATGTGTAATGTGAAGTACCTGTGTAAGGTGACTTCATAAGCAAAGTGGGGTTATGTTGCCAGACATTCTTGCTAGGGTGTCTGGCTGTACATGCTTAATCCTGTGATTCATCTGTGATGCCTTTAGGGGCTGTAATTGCAATGCATTATAATGACCAACAAAGGTGATGAGTACTGTCATTCTAAAGTGATGCTTAAACATGTTTTCTTGCTGCTGCGCTTAGGTGAAGAACAATCCAGACTGTTAGCCCCTAAGATGTAGAGGTGTATCCTGTATGGTCAGTGGGAGATGCTCAGTCAGGATTATGTGTCACCAGTTCAGGATTACCTATTTCAAATGCTTGTTGAGGTAATGGGGTGGGTCACCACTGGGATGGTGCCAGTGCGCAGGGCCCTCGCTCCAGGTTATGTTCAACTAACTGCATTAGGGGGCAAGATGATATGCATACATGGGAGTGGTGGTACTAGACCCCACCCCCCTGCGGGAGGGGTGGAGATGTTATGCAATGTCACAAAGTAATTCCAACAGCTTATGTATAATTTTAAATTGGTGCACAGTATTGAGTAGTGTGTGCGTTTAATAAAATGTACTCTTACTTTTATAAAGCAAAGAACAGTCTGGACAATCAATTATTGAGTGTTATTCCTGCGCACCTGTTTTGGCTATTGCTAGCCCACACCACCTCCCTTGAGTAAGCCTCAGACTGCTCTGCAACGCTACCCTCTGAGAGTCAGGCGCTACAATTGGGTGTTTGGTTCCCAGTGAAGGACAAATGTAGTCATGCTATTTGTGCAGGCCTCACAGATACTGCCTCATTTTCCAACACATACAAACTGCATGGCAATGTACATTGTGACTGTTTGGGAGGAGCTGCCTATTTGATGCAGGACAGTGGACATTTCGACAACATCACAGATGTGTGTTTGTACTTGTGCATGGGTTTGTTGTGAGATTAGTGATGTGCGGGGAGGGCCCCCTCTGGGCACATAGTCGACGGGGGGCCTACTTGCAGTTTCTAGGTGTGCTGCAGTGTGCCAAGGGGATCAGGGACATGCTCCAGAGTAGTCCTGGGTGTGCACTGTGCTATGCTTAATTGTGCATTTGTGCCATTGTGCCCATCTCCCCTGTCCCCCCAGTCCCTGGTCGTTACTCACCCTCTTGTTGTTGTGTCGGCTCCTGTCGAGCAGTGTCCGGTCCCCCAACTCCTGCCACCGTCTCCACACTGATGACTGTGGAGACCTTTTCCTCCATCTCGTCCAGCTCCTCCTGTGGCGCTGGACTCCCACCTCCAGTCTGCATTGTTGCCTTCTGGTTGTTGGCGAGTTTCTGCTTGGTTTTGCGCTTCACATTATTCCAGCGCCTCTTGACCTCTTCCATTGTCCTCCTCAGCACTCCGATTGCATTCACCTTCTCCACGATGGACTGCCATATTCCATTTTTTGTCGCCAATGACACATTGGAGGTGACAAACAGTTGTTGATGGTATTTCATCACCTCCGTTATCAGGATCCTGTTTTCCTGCAGACTGAACTACGTCTTCCTCTTCTTCCTGTCCTTGCCCTTTCCTGACCCCGAGATCCCGGCCTGGTCCTGCGGGGGGCTTGTGGGGTTCTGCTCGTCCTCTGTTCCTGCTCCGGCTGCCTCCATTGTGCTTCGCAGTTGTTTGGTTTTTGTTTGTGTTATTTTTTTCTGCTTTTGTAGTGATTTTTCCCGCCTGACGTGTGTGGATTGCAGGCCTGGCGCTGCTTGTCGCTGATTTTTCTATCGCGGTTTGGCCCATCGCAACTTTTTTCACGTTCGGGTTTTCTTTTTTATCGCCGTCGCGGTAGTTGTATCGCGGACATTTGATGCGTTATCGGGAGACTATCGCATGTTATCGCTGTGTTGTGAATACGACGTTAACACAGAGTTATTTTCCGCTGATATACGGCGATATGAAAACGTGCGTTAGCCTTTTTTGGCGATGATTATCGCACGTTCTTGAGAATATCCCCCTATCTGTTTCAATCTTCTTCTCATCCTTTTCATTTTCTTTATCCTGTTTCTTATTCTTTTTTGATTTCTCGAGCATCTCACTGGTAATAGTGTATAGTCTAGGACCCCCGAGTATAGCTTTTCTTTGTCTCTGTTGTGCTTCATCTCATCGAGCATTTGCATAATTACACACTGCTCTTCTATTCTTATTCTAATATTACTCTCTTTCCCTGCCTCATGCTACCGTCTCCCACATATTCAGTTCTTTCTATTGTGTGGGTCTAGGTGGTGGCTTCATTTCTTACAGCTTCTCCTTCAACTTTTCAATAATTCTAAGTTTGAAAATACCTTATTTAGGTAAACTCAATAGACCGTCTTTTTTCAGTAATCTTGCACCATTTACTAAGCCACAAACATGCATGCAAT
Source organism: Calotriton arnoldi (assembly GCA_963921515.1). NCBI lineage: Eukaryota > Metazoa > Chordata > Amphibia > Caudata > Salamandridae > Calotriton > Calotriton arnoldi. The sequence goes on from CAWUFW010002625.1 coordinate 738,990, forward strand.
CCCAATTTTGGCGTCAGGTAATGTGCAGGTGTGCCCTCTGAAGGTGCCTCTTCACATACCCGTATTGGAATTGTGGCATCACCTCTCACAAAACTCTTAAATTCTTTTAAACATGTCATGATTTTTGCCAAAATTTACAATAATTAGTTTAAATATGCAATCCAAATTCAATGCTTTGATTCTGTTCCGTAGATGTCAAATCCCCTTCTCCAATCCAGTCACAATTCATTTGTTTGAAAACTTGTTAACCAATCTCAATGCGGTATTCACACAACAACTGACCTTTCACAGCATGAAACTTTGTGTCGTCATTAACCAATCACAGTGAGACAGTACACCAACCAAACAATCCCAGCGTGGCACACTTTACAATTTCTCTCGTACACTCAATTCTACCACTTTTAACAAATGTAAATAAACAGTCATTGTCTGCTCCACTAAAGAAAATCAAAAGCAACTTAACAATCGCAATATTAAGGTTGTCACACCTTCTGACTTCTCATACAAAAAGATTTTTCACATTCTCAAGTGAAATCTCGACCAGTGGGAAAACACCCTAATAAATGTAGCGTCACCCTTTGCACAATCAGGTTCTGCTAACATTAATCGATATTAGTACAATCACAACAGATAATTATAATCCCTAGCTCAATTGTGTAGTCGGCAGGAACTCATGATCTACACCACAAACCTTTAGCAGACAAGAAAACCATAACGTTTATTCTACAATTTTCTCTCAAGTTTAATGTCAATATCCCAGAATCTTAGGCTATGCCCTGCCTGATAACTCTTCAACTTCTTCACAGTAAATGTATAAATTCATCAAATCATTCAAATTATGTTCCCCAAATTACTTTTCAGTAAACACATTAAATAATAATAAATCACAGAGCATCACCTTATTAATACTCACACCTTCAAAACAGCAAACACCTTCAAAATCGCACTTTATCAGACTTCATGCTCTGAGAATTGGGTTTTGCAACTCAGGCATTATTCTAACGTGGGAAAGCATTTTATAGCTCCTCTTCTCAAGCCCTAAACCAACACTCTGCTGCCAGATTCTGCTGGAGCGAGAATCCATTTAAATAATATGGTTTATTGCCTTTACACAGGGCTGATTCCAGGTCCTTGGGTAGAGCTTCTCCTTTTCTTTTTTCTCCACCCCTAAAAACCTGTGCGACCGATCTTGCCTGTTGTTTATGAGACATCAGGAGCTAGTCATCACATAAATCGTAATCACAAATCTTAATTCTAAGTTCAGTCAATATTGAGAGTTTGAAATAGTTTTAAGGGTTTTATTCTCATGTAAGGTTTAGTAAAATCATTTTATTCAATAAGTTCAATATCTCAGTCAAATTACAGAATTGATAATAAAAGTAAGGTCAGATCAAAATCATTTTCATATATAAAATCATCAAGCATCTTCCATAAAGGAAAGAATCCCTATTGTAACAATGGGGTAAAAATGGTATTAGTTAAAACCCATAAAGAGTTCAAGTTCTAGAGGAAAGAGTGAGATAGAGCATAAAGCTCAAATTCAATTAATAATTAACAGCAAAACTACCCATAAAGAGAGGTTCATGAAACTCAGTAGAGTCTCAAGCAAATAAGGCAAAAATAATCATACAGAAGCAATAGCAAACCACAATCAGTGATAGGTTCAGAAAAGATGGCAAATCAGCGTTCAGCCTTCAGAATTAAACCTTCAGCATCCAGCTTCAGAGTGGAGTGGGTATTCTTCCCCTCTCGTACAATCAGCTTTCAGTATTCTTTTGAGAATAGGCTCTCCTCATCCTTTCCAATGTACGAGACAATGGACCACAGACAGTTATTGTGAATGTGAAATAAAAATGTGTAATTGTGACTGCATATGAGGCCTTTCCATTCACCTTCTTTCCCATAAACATGACTAAATTTCTGACCTTCTCCTAAAATTAATTGTATGTTAGCCAAACAATGAATAATGTAAAATAGAAACATCAGCTGTAAGCACCATATCTTCTGTTATAAAATGAGGAAAACATATGTTAAAGACATCAACATTTCTATTCAAGCAATGCATTCTTATGGGACTATTGTCCATTATTCCATTTAATAATGTTTCTTTAGCAAGCAATTTAAAACCTTATTTTTAATCAGAAACATTTTGCAGAGTTATGTGAAGCTTTTCATTGAAGGCATAATCATGGAAAGCTCAACTTTTAAATATTTTATGCTGATTTCTACATATATCAGTCAGGTCATTCATGAAGCAAACCTGCTTTAAACATTTTGAGGCCTAGTACTAATAAGTATAACTACTTACAATTTTTTGCACATTTTTAAATGTCTATCTGGTTCAATAAAAATTGCACATTAATGCTGCACATATGATTTTATCACTGTGATAAGGTGAGGAGAAAGCATCCTACACTATCCGACAGTGCCATCCACATGCAGCAGACACAGTGCAGGACTGCCACCCTAGGCAAGGAAGTGGAATAAGTCTGGGCTGGGAGTCTGCAGGCAGTGCTAATTGTCAAAGCGCAGAGGAGTGGCACCAGGTGATGTGGCCCCAAGGGCAGAGAAGGGGTCCGGCTGCAAAGCTGCTATGTGGCCACCCAGCTGAAGCAGGCTGAGTCTGCAGTAAAGTGAGAGGAGAAGTCCTGAAGTGAAGACAGCACTGCGCGAGGCCTAAAGGAGAGCCCCCAGCCCAGGAAGAGGTAAGAGCTGGAAGTTAGCCCCACCACCCTTGAACTGTCTGAATTACTGGTTAAAGTGGCTCCCACTTCCCACTGGTCACCGGGGTTTAAGCTACTTAAGTAGCAAGCCTAGTAGGGCCTCGAGGAGTGATGCACCCACTCTGGTAGCCGTTTGTTGACATCGCCGGGAGAAAAGCAGGTTAACTCCTAATGCAACTCGAAAGCAGCAGCAGAGAAAAGGGGGAAGGCAAGGGCAAGGACCTGCAGAATTGCTCGGGGTCCGTGTTCTCCCAGGCAGAAGGTGTGGGGCTACAGTAATGCAGCCACAGTACACACAGTATTAGGCCGCCAGCAGCCCACACAGAGATGTATTTGGTGAAGAATGTGTCCACTAGGCCTCTCAGACACTGCCAAAGCTCACCGTGCTCTTGTGAAAGACTGGCAGCACAGATCGGCCCGGCACCATGGAAGTTCGATGCAGGTAGTCGGGAACAGTGCAGCATGACTGCAGCAGCTGACCACTAGAGGGAGCTGTGTACTATACAGTATTACAAGCATTTGCAATGCAATAGGTCTCGCATTACTGAAAGATTGAGCTATTAGCGTTGCATTATTATTTGCAAAGCCAATAGCTCAAACTTTCAGTAATGCAAGACCTATTGCTTTGCAAATGCTTGTATTTAGGAGCCAAGCAAACACAAGGAGATGATGGACGGAGCGCTGAAACTTTTCAGAAACTCACACCCAGTCACAGATATGGGTTGAATCCATCATCGTTCTTTAGCTCACTTCGCCACCCCAGTTCAGACACAGCTATATGCAAATCAGTCTTGACCCTGTGCCTCATGGGAACAGTCCAGCCCGAACTGCCAAGCCATGTCTTCCCTGTACTGGAAACAAGCATCCTGGGACCGGTTTCAGGCTAACAGCCCTCATCAGCCAGGCTAGCTTTTGCATATGATGGATTTAACCAAGATCTCTTGACTGGGGGTGAATGTTTTGATTTGTTTTGCATTCTGTCCATAACTGTGTGTCTTTTGCTTTCTCGCCCTAAGTGCGCCGGGTATGCCCAGTCGTGGGTCCCGGGCTCACTGTGCCACTGGATTCAAGCTATCCTGGCTGATGAGGGGTGAAACCCCGAAACAGGTCCTAGGATGCTTGTTTCCGGTCCAGGGAGGACCTGGCTTGGCAGTTCTGGCTGGACTGTTCCCATGAGGCACAGGGTCAAGACTGATTTGCATACGGCCAGGTCTAAACTGGGGTGGCATGGTGAGCAAAAGAATGATGGATTTAACCCAGATCTCTTGGCTGAGGGTGAATGTTTTGATTTGTTCTGCATTCCATCCATCAACTGTGTGTCTTTTGTTTTCTCGCCCTAAGTGCGCCGGGTATGCCCATACGTGGGTCCTGGGCTCACTGTGCCACTGGATTCAAGCTATCCTGGCTGATGAGTGGTGAAACCCTGAAACCGGTCCTAGGATGCTTGTTTCCGAACCAGGGAGGACCTGGCTTGGCAGTTCGGGTTGGACTGTTCCCATGAGGCACAGGGTCAAGACTGATTTGCATACGGCCAGGTCTAAACTGGGGTGGCATGGTGAACAAAAGAATGATGGATTTAACCCAGATCTCTTGACTGGGGGTGAATGTTTTGATTTGTTCTGCTTTCCGTCCATCAACTGTGTGTCTTTTGCTTTCTCGCCCTAAGTGCGCCGGGTATGCCCAGACGTGGGTCCCGGGCTCACTGTGCCACTGGATTCAAGCTATCATGGCTGATGAGGGGTGAAACCCCGAAACCGGTCCTAGGATGCTTGTTTCCGGTCCAGGGAGGACCTAGCTTGGCAGTTCGGGCTGGACTGTTCCCATGAGGCACAGGGTCACGACTGATTTGCATATGGCCAGGTCTAAACTGGGGTGGCATGGTGAGCAAAAGAATGATGGATTTAACCCAGATCTCTTGACTGGGGGTGAATGTTTTGATTTGTTCTGCATTCCGTCCATCAACTGTGTGTCTTTTGCTTTCTCTCCCTAAGTGCGCCGGGTTTGCCCAGAAGTGGGTCCCGGGCTCACTGTGCCACTGGATTCAATCCTAGGATGCTTGTTTCTGGTTCAGGGAGGACCTGGCTTGGCAGTTCGGGCTGGACTGTTCCCATGAGGCTCAGGGTTAAGACTGATTTGCATACGGCCAGGTCTAAACTGGGGTGGCATGGTGAGCAAAAGAATGATGGATTTAACCCAGATCTCTTGACTGGGGGTGAATGTTTTGATTTGTTCTGCATCCCGTCCATCAACTGTGTGTCTTTTGCTTTCTCGCCCTAATTGCGCCGGGTATGCCCAGACGTGGGTCCCGGGCTCACTGTGCCACTGGTTTCAAACTATCCTGGCTGATGAGGGGTGAAACCCCAAAACCGGTCCTAGGATGCTTGTATCCAGTCCAGGGCGGACCTGGCTTGGCAGTTCGGGCTGGACTGTTCCCATGAGGCACAGGGTCAAGACTGATTTGCATACGGCCAGGTCTAAACTGGGGTGGCATGGTGAGCAAAAGAATGATGTATTTAACCCAGACCTCTTGACTGGGGGTGAATGTTTTAATTTGTTCTGCATTCCGTCCATCTATTGTGTGTCTTTTGCTTTCTCACCCTAAGTGCGCCGGGTATACCCAGACGTGGGTCCCAGGCTCACTGTGCCACTGGATTCAATCTATCGTGGCTGATGAGGGGTGAAACCCCGAAACCGGTCATAGGATGCTTGTTTCCAATCCAGGGAGGACCTGGCTTGGCAGTTCGGGCTGGACTGTTCCCATGAGGCACAGGGTCAAGACTGATTTGCATTCGGCCAGGTCTAAACTGGGGTGGCATGGTGAGCAAAAGAATGATGGATTTAACCCAGACCTATTGACTGGGGTGAATTTTTGATTTGTTCTGCATTCCGTCCATCAACTGTGTGTCTTTTGCTTTCTCGCCATAAGTGCACCGGGTATACCCAGACGTGGGTCCCGGGCTTACTGTGCCACTGGATTCAAGTATCCTGGCTGATGAGGGGTGAAACCCCAAAACCGGTCCTAGGATGCTTGTTTCAGATCCAGGGAGGACCTGGCTTGGCAGTTCGGGCTGGACTGTTCCCATGAGGCACAGGGTCAAGACTGATTTGCATACGGCCAGGTCTAAACTGGGGTGGAATGGTGAGCAAAAGAATGATGGATTTAACCCAGACCTATTGACTGGGGTGAATGTTTTGATTTGTTCTGCATTCCGTCCATCAACTGTGTGTCTTTTGCTTTCTCGCCCTAAGTGCGCCGGGTATGCCCAGACGTGGGTCCCGGGCCTACTGTGCCACTGGATTTAAGGTATCCTGGCTGATGAGGGGTGAAACCCCGAAACCGGTCCTAGGATGCTTGTTTCCGGTCCAGATAGGACCTGGCTTGGCAGTTCGGGCTGGACTGTTCCCATGAGGCAAAGGGTCAAGACTGATTTGCATACAGCCAGGTCTAAACTGGGGTGGCATGGTGAGCAAAAGAATGATGGATTTAACCCAGACCTCTTGACTGGGGGTTAATGTTTTGATTTGATCTGCATTCCGTCCATCAATTGTGTGTCTTTTGCTTTCTCGCCCTAAGTGCGCCGGGTATGCCCAGACGTGGGTCCCAGGCTCACTGTGCCACTGGATTCAAGCTATCCTGGCTGATGAGGGTGAAACCCCGAAACCGGTCCTAGGATGCTTGTTTCCGATCCAGGGAGGACCTGGCTTGGCAGTTCGGGCTGGACTGTTCCCATGAGGCACAGGGTCAAGACTGATTGGCATACGACCAGGTCTCAACTGGGGTGGCATGGTGAGCAAAAGAATGATGGATTTAACCCAGACCTCTTGACTGGGGGTGAATATTTTAATTTGTTCTGCATTCCGTCCATCAACTGTGTGTCTTTTGCTTTCTCGCCCTAAGTGCGCCAGGTATACCCAGACGTGGGTCCCAGGCTCACTGTGCCACTGGATTCAGGCTATCCTGGCTGATGAGGGGTGAAACCCCGAAACCGGTCCTAGGATGCTTGTTTCCGGTCCAGGGAGGACCTGGCTTGGCAGTTCGGGATGGACTGTTCCCATGAGGCACAGGGTCAAGACTGATTTGCATACGGCCAGGTCTAAACTGGGGTGGCATGGTGAGCAAAAGAATGATGGATTTAACCCAGATCTCTTCACTGGGGGTGAATGTTTTGATTTGTTCTGCATTCCGGCCATCAACTGTGTGTCTTTTGCTTTCTCGCCCTAAGTGCGCCGGGCATGCCCAGACGTGGGTCCCGGGCTCACTGTGCCACTGGATTCAAGCTATCCTGGCTGATATGGGGTGAAAACCCGAAACCGGTCCAAGGATGCTTGTTTCCGGTCCAGGGAGGACCTGGCTTGCCAGTTCGGGCTGGACTGTTCCAATGAGGCAAAGGGTCAAGACTGATTTGCATACGGCCAGGTCTAAACTGGGGTGGCATGGTGAGCAAAAGAATGATGGATTTAACCCAGATCTCTTGACTGGGGGTGAATGTTTTGATTTGTTCTGCATTCTGTCCATCAACTGTGCGTCTTTTGCTTTCTCTCCCTAAGTGCACTGGGTATGCCCAGACGTGGGTCCCGGGCTCACTGTACCACTTGATTCAAACTATCCTGGCTGATGGGGGGTGAAACCCTGAAACCGGTCCTAGGATGCTTGTTTCTGGTTCAGGGAGGACCTGGCTTGGTAGTTCAGGCTGGACTGTTCCCATGAGGCACAGGGTCAAGACTGATTTGCATACGGCCAGGTCCAAACTGGGGTGGCATGGTGAGCAAAAGAATGATGGATGTAACCCAGATCTCTTGACTGGGGGTGAATGTTTTGATTTGTTCTGCATTCCGTCCATCAACTGTGTGTTTTTTTATTTCTCGCCCTAAGTGCGCCGGGTATGCCCAGACGTCGTACCCGGGCTCACTGTGCCACTGGATTCAAGCTATCCTGGCTGATGAGGGGTGAAACCCCGAAACCGGTCCTAGGATGCTTGTTTCCGGTTCAGGGAGGACCTGGCTTGGCAGTTCGGGATGGACTGTTCCTATGAGGCACAGGGTCAAGACTGATTTGCATACGGCCAGGTCTAAACTGGGGTGGCATGGTGAGCAAAAGAATGATGGATTTAACCCAGACCTCTTGACTGGGGGTTAATGTTTTGATTTGATCTGCATTCCGTCCATCAACTGTCTCTTTTGCTTTCTCGCCCTAAGTGCGCCGGGTATGCCCAGACGTGGGTACCAGGCTCACTGTGCCACTGGATTCAAGCTATCCTGGCTGATGAGGGGTGAAACCCCGAAACCGGTCCTAGGATGCTTGTTTCTGATCCAGGGAGGACCTGGCTTGGCAGTTCGGGCTGGACTGTTCCCATGAGGCACAGGGTCAAGACTGATTTGCATACGACCAGGTCTAAACTGGGGTGGCATGGTGAGCAAAACAATGATGGATTTAACCCAGATCTCTTGACTGGGGGTGAATGTTTTGATTTGTTCTGCATTCCATCCATCAACTGTGTGTCTTTTGCTTTCTCGCCTTAAGTGCGCTTGGTATGCCCAGACAAGGGTCCCGGGCTCACTGTGCCACTGGATTCAAGCTATCCTGGCTGATGAGGGGTGAAACCCCGAAACCGGTTCTAGGATGCTTGTTTCCGGTCCAGGGAGGACCTGGCTTGGCAGTTCGGGCTGGACTGTTCCCATGAGGCACAGGGTCAAGACTGATTTGCATACGGCCAGGTCTAAACTGGGGTGGCATGGTGAGCAAAAGAATGATGGATTTAACCCAGATCTCTTGACTGGGGTGAATGTTTTGATTTGTTCTGCATTCCGTCCATCAACTGTGTGTCTTTTGCTTTCTCGCCCTAAGTGCGCCGGGTATGCCCAGACGAGGGTCCCGGGCTCACTGTGCCACTGGATTCAAGCTATCCTGGCTGATATGGGGTGAAACCCCAAAACTGGTCCTAGGATGCTTGTTTCCAGTCCAGGGAGGACCTGGCTTGGCAGTTCGGGCTGGACTGTTCCCATGAGGCACAGGGTCAAGACTGATTTGCATACGGCCAGGTCTAAACTGGGGTGGCATGGTGAGCAAAAGAATGATGGATTTAACCCAGATCTCTGACTGGGGGTGAATGTTTTGATTTGTTCTGCATTCCGTCCATCAACTGTGTGTCTTTTGCTTTCTCTCCCTAAGTGCGCCGGGTTTGCCCAGAAGTGGGTCCCGGGCTCACTGTGCCACTGGATTCAATCCTAGGATGCTTGTTTCTGGTTCAGGGAGGACCTGGCTTGGCAGTTCGGGCTGGACTGTTCCCATGAGGCACAGGGTCAAGACTGATTTGCATACGGCCAGGTCTAAACTGGGGTGGCATGGTGAGCAAAAGAATGATGGATTTAACCCAGATCTCTTGACTGGGGTGAATGTTTTGATTTGTTCTGCATTCCGTCCATCAACTGTGTGTCTTTTGCTTTCTCGCCCTAAGTGCGCCGGGTATGCCCAGACGTGGGTCCCGGGCTCACTGTGCCACTGGATTCAAGGTATCCTGGCTGATGAGGGGTGAAACCCCGAAACCGGTCCTAGGATGCTTGTTTCCGGTCCAGAGAGGACCTCGCTTGGCAGTTTGGGCTGGACTGTTCCCATGAGGCACAGGGTCAAGACTGATTTGCATACGGCCAGGTCTAAACTGGGCTGGCATGGTGAGCAAAAGAATGATGGATTTAACCCAGATCTCTTGACTGGGGGTGAATGTTTTGATTTGTTCTGCATTCCGTCCATCAACTGTGTGTCTTTTGCTTTCTCGCCCTAATTGCGCCGGGTAAGCCCAGACGTGGGTCCCGGGCTCACTGTGCCACTGGTTTCAAACTATCCTGGCTGATGAGGGGTGAAACCCCAAAACCGGTCCTAGGATGCTTGTATCCAGTCCAGGGAGGACCTGGCTTGGCAGTTCGGGCTGGACTGTTCCCATGAGGCACAGGGTCAAGACTGATTTGCATACGGCCAGGTCTAAACTGGGGTGGCATGGTGAGCAAAAGAATGATGGATTTAACCCAGACCTCTTGACAGGGGGTGAATGTTTTAATTTGTTCTGCATTCCGTCCATCTATTGTGTGTCTTTTGCTTTCTCACCCTAAGCGCGCCGGGTATACCCAGACGTGGGTCCCAGGCTCACTGTGCCACTGGATTCAAGCTATCCTGGCTGATGAGGGGTGAAACCCCGAAACCGGTCCTAGGATGCTTGTTTCCGATCCAGGGAGGACCTGGCTTGGCAGTTCGGGCTGGACTGTTCCCATGAGGCATAGGGTCAAGACTGATTTGCATACGGCCAGGTCTAAACTGGGGTGGCATGGTGAGCAAAAGAATGATGGATTTAACCCAGACCTATTGACTGGGGTGAATGTTTTGATTTGTTCTGCATTCCGTCCATCAACTGTGTGTCTTTTGCTTTCTCGCTCTAAGTGCGCCGGGTATGCCCAGACGTGGGTCCCGGGCTTACTGTGCCACTGGATTCAAGGTATCCTGGCTGATGAGGGGTGAAACCCCGAAACCGGTCCTAGGATGCTTGTTTCCGGTCCAGAGAGGACCTGGCTTGGCAGTTTGGGCTGGACTGTTCCCATGAGGCACAGGGTCAAGACTGATTTGCATACGGCCAAGTCTAAACTGGGGTGGCATGGTGAGCAAAAGAATGATGGATTTATCCCATATCTCTTGACTGGGGTGAATGTTTTGATTTGTTCTGCATTCCGTCCATCAACTGTGTGTCTTTTGCTTTCTCGCCCGAATTGCGCCGGGTATGCCCAGACGTGTGTCCCGGGCTCACTGTGCCACTGGTTTCAAGCTATCCTGGCTGATGAGGGGTGAAACCCCAAAACCGGTCCTAGGATGCTTGTTTCCAGTCCAGGGAGGACCTGGCTTGGCAGTTTGGGCTGGACTGTTCCCATGAGGCACAGGGTCAAGACTGATTTGCATACGGCCAGGTCTAAACTGGGGTGGCATGGTGAGCAAAAGAATGATGGATTTAACCCAGATCTCTTGACTGGGGGTGAATGTTTTGATTTGTTCTGCATTCCGTCCATCAACTGTGTGTCTTTTGCTTTCTCTCCCTAAGTACGCCGGGTTTGCCCAGACGTGGGTCCCGGGCTCACTGTGCCACTGGATTCAATCCTAGGATGCTTGTTTCTGGTTCAGGGAGGACCTGGCTTGGCAGTTCGGGCTGGACTGTTCCCATGAGGCACAGGGTCAAGACTGATTTGCATACGGCCAGGTCTAAACTGGGGTGGCATGGTGAGCAAAAGAATGATGGATTTAACCCAGATCTCTTGACTGGGGTGAATGTTTTGATTTGTTCTGCATTCCGTCCATCAACTGTGTGTCTTTTGCTTTCTCGCCCAAAGTGCGCCGGGTATGCCCAGACGTGGGTCCCGGGCTCACTGTGCCACTGGATTCAAGGTATCCTGGCTGATGAGGGGTGAAACCCCGAAACTGGTACTAGGATGCTTGGTTCCGGTCCAGAGAGGACCTCGCTTGGCAGTTTGGTCTGGACTGTTCCCATGAGGCACAGGGTCAAGACTGATTTGCATACGGCCAGGTCTAAACTGGGCTGGCATGGTGAGCAAAAGAATGATGGATTTAACCCAGATCTCTTGACTGGGGGTGAATGTTTTGATTTGTTCTGCATTCCGTCCATCAACTGTGTGTCTTTTGCTTTCTCGCCCTAATTGCGCCGGGTATGCCCAGACGTGGGTCCCGGGCTCACTGTGCCACTGGTTTCAAACTATCCTGGCTGATGAGGGGTGAAACCCCAAAACCGGTCCTAGGATGCTTGTATCCGGTCCAGGGAGGACCTGGCTTGGCAGTTCGGGCTGGACTGTTCCCATGAGGCACAGGGTCAAGACTGATTTGCATATGGCCAGGTCTAAACTGGGGTGGCATGGTGAGCAAAAGAATGATGGATTTAACCCAGACCTCTTGACAGGGGGTGAATGTTTTAATTTGTTCTGCATTCCGTCCATCTATTGTGTGTCTTTTGCTTTCTCACCCTAAGTGCGCCGGGTATACCCAGACGTGGGTCCCAGGCTCACTGTGCCACTGGATTCAAGCTATCCTGGCTGATGAGGGGTGAAACCCCGAAACCGGTCCTAGGATGCTTGTTTCCGATCCAGGGAGGACCTGGCTTGGCAGTTCGGGCTGGACTGTTCCCATGAGGCACAGGGTCAAGACTGATTTGCATACGGCCAGGTCTAAACTGGGGTGGCATGGTGAGCAAAAGAATGATGGATTTAACCCAGACCTATTGACTGGGGTGAATGTTTTGATTTGTTCTGCATTCCGTCCATCAACTGTGTGTCTTTTGCTTTCTCGCCCTAAGTGCGCCGGGTATGCCCAGACGTGGGTCCCGGGCTTACTGTGCCACTGGATTCAAGGTATCCTGGCTGATGAGGGGTGAAACCCCGAAACCGGTCCTAGGATGCTTGTTTCCGGTCCAGAGAGGACCTGGCTTGGCAGTTTGGGCTGGACTGTTCCCATGAGGCACAGGGTCAAGACTGATTTGCATACGGCCAAGTCTAAACTGGGGTGGCATGGTGAGCAAAAGAATGATGGATTTATCCCATATCTCTTGACTGGGGGTGAATGTTTTGATTTGTTCTGCATTCCGTCCATCAACTGTGTGTCTTTTGCTTTCTCGCCCTAATTGCGCCGGGTATGCCCAGACGTGTGTCCCGGGCTCACTGTGCCACTGGTTTCAAGCTATCCTGGCTGATGAGGGGTGAAACCCCAAAACCGGTCCTAGGATGCTTGTTTCCAGTCCAGGGAGGACCTGGCTTGGCAGTTCGGGCTGGACTGTTCCCATGAGGCACAGGGTCAAGACTGATTTGCATACGGCCAGGTCTAAACTGGGGTGGCATGGTGAGCAAAAGAATGATGGATTTAACCCAGACCTCTTGACTGGGGGTGAATGTTTTAATTTGTTCTGCATTCCGTCCATCAACTGTGTGTCCTTTGCTTTCTCGCCCTAAGTGCGCCGGGTATACCCAGACGTGGGTCCCAGGCTCACTGTGCCACTGGATTCAAGCTATCCTGGCTGAGGAGGGGTGAAACCCTGAAACCGGCCCTAGGATGCTTGTTTCCGATTCAGGGAGGACCTGGCTTGGCAGTTCGGGCTGGACTGTTCCCATGAGGCACAGGGTCAAGACTGATTTGCATACGGCCAGGTCTAAACTGGGGTGGCATGGTGAGCAAAAGAATGATGGATTTAACCCAGACCTATTGACTGGGGTGAATGTTTTGATTTGTTCTGCATTCCGTCCATCAACTGTGTGTCTTTTGCTTTCTCGCCCTAAGTGCGCCGGGTATGCCCAGACGTGGGTCCCGGGCTTACTGTGCCACTGGATTCAAGGTATCCTGGCTGATGAGGGGTGAAACCCCGAAACTGGTCCTAGGATGCTTGTTTCCGGTCCAGAGAGGACCTGGCTTGGCAGTTTGGGCTGGACTGTTCCCATGAGGCACAGGGTCAAGACTGATTTGCATACGGCCAAGTCTAAACTGGGGTGGCATGGTGAGCAAAAGAATGATGGATTTATCCCATATCTCTTGACTGGGGGTGAATGTTTTGATTTGTTCTGCATTCCGTCCATCAACTGTGTGTCTTTTGCTTTCTCGCCCTAATTGCGCCGGGTATGCCCAGACGTGTGTCCCGGGCTCACTGTGCCACTGGTTTCAAGCTATCCTGGCTGATGAGGGGTGAAACCCCAAAACCGGTCCTAGGATGCTTGTTTCCAGTCCAGGGAGGACCTGGCTTGGCAGTTCGGGCTGGACTGTTCCCATGAGGCACAGGGTCAAGACTGATTTGCATACGGCCAGGTCTAAACTGGGGTGGCATGGTGAGCAAAAGAATGATGGATTTAACCCAGACCTCTTGACTGGGGGTGAATGTTTTAATTTGTTCTGCATTCCGTCCATCAACTGTGTGTCCTTTGCTTTCTCGCCCTAAGTGCGCCGGGTATACCCAGACGTGGGTCCCAGGCTCACTCTGCCACTGGATTCAAGCTATCCTGGCTGAGGAGGGGTGAAACCCTGAAACCGGCCCTAGGGTGCTTGTTTCCGATTCAGGGAGGACCTGGCTTGGCAGTTCGGGCTGGACTGTTCCCATGAGGCACAGGGTCAAGACTGATTTGCATACGGCCAGGTCTAAACTGGGGTGGCATGGTGAGCAAAAAACTGATGGATTTAACCCAGATCTCTTGACTGGGGGTGAATGTTTTGATTTGTTCTGCATTCCGTCCATCAACTGTGTGTCTTTTGCTTTCTCCCCCTAGTGCGCCGGGTATGCCCAGACGTGGGTCCCGGGCTCACTGTGCCACTGGATTCAAGCTATCCTGGCTGATGAGGGGTGAAACCCCGAAACTGGTCCTAGGATGCTTGTTTCTGGTCCAGGGAGGACCTGGCTTGGCAGTTCGGGATGGACTGTTCCCAGGAGGCACAGGGTCAACACTGATTTGCATACAGCAAGGTCTAAACTGGGGCGGCATGGTGAGCAAAAGAATGATTTATTTAACCCAGATCTCTTGACTGGGGGTGAATGTTTTGATTTGTTCTGCATTCCGTCCATCAACTGTGTGTCTTTTGCTTTCTCGCCCTAAGTGCGCCGGGTATGCCCAGACGTGGGTCCCGGGCTCACTGTGCCACTGGATTCAAGCTATCCTGGCTGATGAGGGGTGAAACCCGAAACCGGTCCTAGGATGCTTGTTTCCGGTCCAGGGAGGACCTGGCTTGGCAGTTCGGGCTGGACTGTTCCCATGAGGCACAGGGTCAAGACTGATTTGCATACGGCCAGGTCTAAACTGGGGTGGCATGGTGAGCAAAAGAATGATGGATTTAACCCATATCTCTTGACTGGGGTGAATGTTTTGATTTGTTATGCATTCCATCCATCAACTGTGTGTCTTTTGCTTTCTCGCCCTAAGTGCACCGGGTATGCCCAGACGTGGCTCCCGGGCTCACTGTGCCACTGGATTAAAGCTATCCTGGCTGATGAGGGGTGAAACCCCGAAACCGGTCCTAGGATGCTTGTTTCCGGTCCAGGGAGGACGTGTCTTGGCAGTTTGGGCTGGACTGTTCTCATGAGGCACAGGGTCAAGACTGATTTGCATACGGCCAGGTCTAAACTGGGGTGGCATGGTGAGCAAAAGAATGATGGATTTAACCCAGATCTCTTGACTGGTGTTGAATGTTTTGATTTGTTCTCCATTCCGTCCATCAACTGTGTGTCTTTTGCTTTCTTGCCCTAAGTGCGCCGGGTATGCCAGACGTGGGTCCCGGGCTCACTGTGCCACTGGATTCAAGCTATATTGGCTGATGAGGGGTGAAACCCCAAATCCGCTCCTAGGATGCTTTTTCCGGTCCAGGGAAGACCTGGCTTGGCAGTTCGGGCTGGACTGTTCCCATGAGGCACAGGGTCAAGACTGATTTGCATACGGCCAGGTCTAAACTGGGGTGGCATGGTGAGCAAAAGAATGATGGATTTAACCCAGATCTCTTGACTGGGGTGAATGTTTTAATTTGTTCTGCATTCCGTCCATCAACTGTGTGTCTTTTGCTTTCTCGCCCTAAGTGCGCCGGGTATGCCCAGACGTGGGTCCCGGGCTCACTGTGCCACTGGAATCATGCTATCCTGGCTGATGAGGGGTGAAACCCTGTAACTGGTCCTAGGATGCTTGTTTCCGGTCCAGGGAGGACCTGGCTTGGCAGTTTGGGCTGGACTGTTCCCATGAGGCACAGGGTCAAGACTGATTGGCATACGGCCAGGTCTAAACTGGGGTGGCATGGTGAGCAAAAGAATGATGGATTTAACCCAGACCTCTTGACTGGGGGTGAATGTTTTAATTTGTTCTGCATTCCGTCCATCAACTGTGTGTCTTTTGCTTTCTCGCCCTAAGTATGCCGGGTATACCCAGACGTGGGTCCCAGGCTCACTGTGCCACTGGATTCAAGCTATCCTGGCTGATGAGGGGGTGAAACCCCGAAACCGGTCCTAGGATGCTTGTTTCCGATCCAGGGAGGACCTGGCTTGGCAGTTCGGACTGGACTGTTCCCATGAGGCATAGGGTCAGGACTGATTTGCATACGGCCAGGTCTAAACTGGGGTGGCATGGTGAGCAAAAAAATGATGGATTTAACCCAGATCTCTTGACTGGGGGTGAATGTTTTGATTTGTTCTGCATTCCGTCCATCAACTGTGTGTCTTTTGCTTTCTCGCCCTAAGTGCGCCGGGTATGCCCAGACGTGGGTCCCGGGCTCACTGTGCCACTGGATTCAAGCTATCCTGGCTGATGAGGGGTGAAACCCGAAACCGGTCCTAGGATGCTTGTTTCCGGTCCAGGGAGGACCTGGCTTGGCAGTTCGGGCTGGACTGTTCCCATGAGGCACAGGGTCAAGACTGATTTGCATACGGCCAGGTCTAAACTGGGGTGACATGGTGAGCAAAAGAATGATGGATTTAACCCAGATCTCTTGACTGGGGTGAATGTTATGATTTGTTCTGCATTCCATCCATCAACTGTGTGTCTTTTGCTTTCTCGCCCTAAGTGCGCCGGGTATGCCCAGACGTGGGTCCCGGGCTCACTGTGCCACTGGATTCAAGCTATCCTGGCTGATGAGGGGTGAAACCCCGAAACCGGTCCTAGGATGCTTGTTTCCGGTCCAGGGAGGACCTGTCTTGGCAGTTTGGGCTGGACTGTTCCCATGAGGCACAGGGTCTAGACTGATTTGCATACGGCCAGGTCTAAACTCGGGTGGCATGGTGAGCAAAAGAATGATGGATTTAACCCAGATCTCTTGACTGGGGGTGAATGTTTTGATTTGTTCTCCATTCCGTCCATCAACTGTGTGTCTTTTGCTTTCTTGCCCTAAGTGCGCCGGGTATGCCAGACGTGGGTCCCGGGCTCACTGTGCCACTGGATTCAAGCTATCCTGGCTGATGAGGGGTGAAACCCCAAAACCGGTCCTAGGATGCTTTTTTCCGAACCAGGGAGGACCTGGCTTGGCAGTTCGGGCTGGACTGTTCCCATGAGGCACAGGGTCAATACTGATTTGCATACGGCCAGGTCTAAACTGGGGTGGCATGGTGAGCAAAAAACTGATGGATTTAACCCAGATCTCTTGACTGGGGGTGAATGTTTTGATTTGTTCTGCATTCCGTCCATCAACTGTGTGTCTTTTGCTTTCTCTCCCTAGTGCGCCGGGTATGCCCAGACGTGGGTCCCGGGCTCACTGTGCCACTGGATTCAAGCTATCCTGGCTGATGAGGGGTGAAACCCTGAAACTGGTCCTAGGATGCTTGTTTCTGGTCCAGGGAGGACCTGGCTTGGCAGTTCGGGATGGACTGTTCCCATGAGGCACAGGGTCAACACTGATTTGCATACAGCCAGGTCTAAACTGGGGCGGCATGGTGAGCAAAAGAATGATTTATTTAACCCAGATCTCTTGACTGGGGGTGAATGTTTTGATTTGTTCTGCATTCCGTCCATCAACTGTGTGTCTTTTGCTTTCTCGCCCTAAGTGCGCCGGGTATTCCCAGACGTGGGTCCCGGGCTCACTGTGCCACTGGATTCAAGCTATCCTGGCTGATGAGGGGTGAAACCCGAAACCGGTCCTAGGATGCTTGTTTCCGGTCCAGGGAGGACCTGGCTTGGCAGTTCGGGCTGGACTGTTCCCATGAGGCACAGGGTCAAGACTGATTTGAATACGGCCAGGTCTAAACTGGGGTGGCATGGTGAGCAAAAGAATGATGGATTTAACCCATATCTCTTGACTGGGGTGAATGTTTTGATTTGTTCTGCATTCCATCCATCAACTGTGTGTCTTTTGCTTTCTCGCCCTAAGTGCGCCGGGTATGCCCAGACGTGGGTCCCGGGCTCACTGTGCCTCTGGATTAAAGCTATCCTGGCTGATGAGGGGTGAAACCCCGAAACCGGTCCTAGGATGCTTGTTTCCGGTCCAGGGAGGACGTGTCTTGGCAGTTTGGGCTGGACTGTTCTCATGAGGCACAGGGTCAAGACTGATTTGCATACGGCCAGGTCTAAACTGGGGTGGCATGGTGAGCAAAAGAATGATGGATTTAACCCAGATCTCTTGACTGGTGTTGAATGTTTTGATTTGTTCTCCATTCCGTCCATCAACTGTGTGTCTTTTGCTTTCTTGCCCTAAGTGCGCCGGGTATGCCAGACGTGGGTCCCGGGCTCACTGTGCCACTGGATTCAAGCTATATTGGCTGATGAGGGGTGAAACCCCAAATCCGCTCCTAGGATGCTTTTTCCGGTCCAGGGAAGACCTGGCTTGGCAGTTCGGGCTGGACTGTTCCCATGAGGCACAGGGTCAAGACTGATTTGCATACGGCCAGGTCTAAACTGGGGTGGCATGGTGAGCAAAAGAATGATGGATTTAACCCAGATCTCTTGACTGGGGTGAATGTTTTAATTTGTTCTGCATTCCGTCCATCAACTGTGTGTCTTTTGCTTTCTCGCCCTAAGTGCGCCGGGTATGCCCAGACGTGGGTCCCGGGCTCACTGTGCCACTGGAATCATGCTATCCTGGCTGATGAGGGGTGAAACCCTGTAACTGGTCCTAGGATGCTTGTTTCCGGTCCAGGGAGGACCTGGCTTGGCAGTTTGGGCTGGACTGTTCCCATGAGGCACAGGGTCAAGACTGATTGGCATACGGCCAGGTCTAAACTGGGGTGGCATGGTGAGCAAAAGAATGATGGATTTAACCCAGACCTCTTGACTGGGGGTGAATGTTTTAATTTGTTCTGCATTCCGTCCATCAACTGTGTGTCTTTTGCTTTCTCGCCCTAAGTGCGCCGGGTATACCCAGACGTGGGTCCCAGGCTCACTGTGCCACTGGATTCAAGCTATCCTGGCTGATGAGGGGTGAAACCCCGAAACCGGTCCTAGGATGCTTGTTTCCGATCCAGGGAGGACCTGGCTTGGCAGTTCGGACTGGACTGTTCCCATGAGGCACAGGGTCAGGACTGATTTGCATACGGCCAGGTCTAAACTGGGGTGGCATATTGAGCAAAAAAATGATGGATTTAACCCAGATCTCTTGACTGGGGGTGAATGTTTTGATTTGTTCTGCATTCCGTCCATCAACTGTGTGTCTTTGCTTTCTCGCCCTAAGTGCGCCGGGTATGCCCAGACGTGGGTCCCGGGCTCACTGTGCCACTGGATTCAAGCTATCCTGGCTGATGAGGGGTGAAACCCGAAACCGGTCCTAGGATGCTTGTTTCCGGTCCAGGGAGGACCTGGCTTGGCAGTTCGGGCTGGACTGTTCCCATGAGGCACAGGGTCAAGACTGATTTGCATACGGCCAGGTCTAAACTGGGGTGGCATGGTGAGCAAAAGAATGATGGATTTAACCCAGATCTCTTGACTGGGGTGAATGTTATGATTTGTTCTGCATTCCATCCATCAACTGTGTGTCTTTTGCTTTCTCGCCCTAAGTGCGCCGGGTATGCCCAGACGTGGGTCCCGGGCTCACTGTGCCACTGGATTCAAGCTATCCTGGCTGATGAGGGGTGAAACCCCGAAACCGGTCCTAGGATGCTTGTTTCCGGTCCAGGGAGGACCTGTCTTGGCAGTTTGGGCTGGACTGTTCCCATGAGGCACAGGGTCTAGACTGATTTGCATACGGCCAGGTCTAAACTGGGGTGGCATGGTGAGCAAAAGAATGATGGATTTAACCCAGATCTCTTGACTGGGGGTGAATGTTTTGATTTGTTCTCCATTCCGTCCATCAACTGTGTGTCTTTTGCTTTCTTGCCCTAAGTGCGCCGGGTATGCCAGACGTGGGTCCCGGGCTCACTGTGCCACTGGATTCAAGCTATCCTGGCTGATGAGGGGTGAAACCCCAAAACCGGTCCTAGGATGCTTTTTTCCGAACCAGGGAGGAGCTGGCTTGGCAGTTCGGGCTGGACTGTTCCCATGAGGCACAGGGTCAAGACTGATTTGCATACGGCCAGGTCTAAACTGGGGTGGTATGGTGAGCAAAAGAATGATGGATTTGACCCAGATCTCTTGACTGGGGGTGAATGTTTTGATTTGTTCTGCATTCTGTCCATCAACTGTGCGTCTTTTGCTTTCTCTCCCTAAGTGCGCTGGGTATGCCCAGACGTGTGTCCCGGGCTCACTTTGCCACTGGATTCAAACTATCCTGGCTGATGGGGGGTGAAACCCCGAAACCGGTCCTAGGATGCTTGTTTCTGGTTCAGGGAGGACCTGGCTTGGTAGTTCAGGCTGGACTGTTCCCATGAGGCAAAGGGTCAAGACTGATTTGCATACGGCCAGGTCTAAACTGGGGTGGCATGGTGAGCAAAAGAATGATGGATTTAACCCAGACCTCTTGACTGGGGGTTAACGTTTTGATTTGATCTGCATTCCGTCCATCAACTGTGTCTCTTTTGCTTTCTTGCCCTAAGTGCGCCGGGTATGCCCAGACGTGGGGACCAGGCTCACTGTGCCACTGGATTCAAGCTATCCTGGCTGATGAGGGGTGAAACCCCGAAACCGGTCCTAGGATGCTTGTTTCCAACCAGGGAGGACCTGGCTTGGCAGTTCGGGCTGGACTGTTCCCATGAGGCACAGGGTCAAGACTGATTTGCATACGACCAGGTCTAAACTGGGGTGGCATGGTGAGCAAAAAAATGATGGATTTAACCCAGATCTCTTGACTGGGGGTGAATGTTTTGATTTGTTCTGCATTCCGTCCATCAACTGTGTGTCTTTTGCTTTCTCGCCCTAAGTGCGCCGGGTATGCCCAGACGTGGGTCCCGGGCTCACTGTGCCACTAGATTCAAGCTATCCTGGCTGATGAGGGGTGAAACCCGAAACCGGTCCTAGGATGCTTGTTTCCGGTCCAGGGAGGACCTGGCTTGGCAGTTCGGGCTGGACTGTTCCCATGAGGCACAGGGTCAAGACTGATTTGCATACGGCCAGGTCTAAACTGGGGTGGCATGGTGAGCAAAAGAATGATGGATTTAACCCAGATCTCTTGACTGGGGTGAATGTTATGATTTGTTCTGCATTCCATCCATCAACTGTGTGTCTTTTGCTTTCTCGCCCTAAGTGCGCCGGGTATGCCCAGACGTGGGTCCCGGGCTCACTGTGCCACTGGATTCAAGCTATCCTGGCTGATGAGGGGTGAAACCCCGAAACCGGTCCTAGGATGCTTGTTTCCGGTCCAGGGAGGACCTGTCTTGGCAGTTTGGGCTGGACTGTTCCCATGAGGCACAGGGTCTAGACTGATTTGCATACGGCCAGGTCTAAACTGGGGTGGCATGGTGAGCAAAAGAATGATGGATTTAACCCAGATCTCTTGACTGGGGGTGAATGTTTTGATTTGTTCTCCATTCCGTCCATCAACTGTGTGTCTTTTGCTTTCTTGCCCTAAGTGCGCTGGGTATGCCAGACGTGGGTCCCGGGCTCACTGTGCCACTGGATTCAAGCTATCCTGGCTGATGAGGGGTGAAACCCCAAAACCGGTCCTAGGATGCTTTTTTCCGAACCAGGGAGGACCTGGTTTGGCAGTTCGGGCTGGACTGTTCCCATGAGGCACAGGGTCAAGACTGATTTGCATACGGCCAGGTCTAAACTGGGGTGGTATGGTGAGCAAAAGAATGATGGATTTGACCCAGATCTCTTGACTGGGGGTGAATGTTTTGATTTGTTCTGCATTCTGTCCATCAACTGTGCGTCTTTTGCTTTCTCTCCCTAAGTGCGCTGGGTATGCCCAGACGTGTGTCCCGGGCTCACTTTGCCACTGGATTCAAACTATCCTGGCTGATGGGGGGTGAAACCCCGAAACCGGTCCTAGGATGCTTGTTTCTGGTTCAGGGAGGACCTGGCTTGGTAGTTCAGGCTGGACTGTTCCCATGAGGCACAGGGTCAAGACTGATTTGCATACGGCCAGGTCTAAACTGGGGTGGTATGGTGAGCAAAAGAATGATGGATTTAACCCAGACCTCTTGACTGGGGGTTAACGTTTTGATTTGATCTGCATTCCGTCCATCAACTGTGTCTCTTTTGCTTTCTCGCCCTAAGTGCGCCGGGTATGCCCAGACGTGGGGACCAGGCTCACTGTGCCACTGGATTCAAGCTATCCTGGCTGATGAGGGGTGAAACCCCGAAACCGGTCCTAGGATGCTTGTTTCCGATCCAGGGAGGACCTGGCTTGGCAGTTCGGGCTGGACTGTTCCCATGAGGCACAGGGTCAAGACTGATTTGCATATGACCAGGTCTAAACTGGGGTGGCATGGTGAGCAAAAGAATGATGGATTTAACCCAGATCTCTTGACTGGGGTGAATGTTTTTATTTGTTCTGCATTCCGTCCATCAACTGTGTGTCTTTTGCTTTTTCGCCCTAAGTGCGCCGGGTATGCCCAGACGTGGGTCCCGGGCTCACTATACCACTGGATTCAAGCTATCCTGGCTGATGAGGGGTGAAACCCCGAAACTGGTCCTAGGATGCTTGTTTCCGGTCCAGGGAGGACCTGGCTTGGCAGTTGGGGCTGGACTGTTCCCATGAGGCACAGGGTCAAGACTGATTTGCATACGGCCAGGTCTAAACTGGGGTGGCATGGTGAGCAAAAGAATGATGGATTTAACCCAGACCTCTTGACTGGGGGTGAATGTTTTAATTTGTTCTGCATTCCGTCCATCAACTGTGTGTCCTTTGCTTTCTCGCCCTAAGTGCGCCGGGTATACCCAGACGTGGGTCCCAGGCTCACTGTGCCACTGGATTCAAGCTATATTGGCTGATGAGGGGAGAAACCCCAAATCCGGTCCTAGGATGCTTTTTTCCGGTCCAGGGAAGACCTGGCTTGGCAGTTCGGGCTGGACTGTTCCCATGAGGCACAGGGTCAAGACTGATTTGCATACGGCCAGGTCTAAACTGGGGTGGCATGGTGAGCAAAAGAATGATGGATTTAACCCAGATCTCTTGACTGGGGGTGAATGTTTTGATTTGTTCTCCATTCCGTCCATCAACTGTGTGTCTTTTGCTTTCTTGCCCTAAGTGCGCCGGGTATGCCAGACGTGGGTCCCGGGCTCACTGTGCCACTGGATTCAAGCTATCCTGGCTGATGAGGGGTGAAACCCCAAAACCGGTCCTAGGATGCTTTTTTCCGAACCAGGGAGGACCTGGCTTGGCAGTTTGGGCGGGACTGTTCCCATGAGGCACAGGGTCAAGACTGATTTGCATACGGCCAGGTCTAAACTGGGGTGGCATGGTGAGCAAAAGAATGATGGATTTAACCCAGACCTCTTGACTGGGGGTTAACGTTTTGATTTGATCTGCATTCCGTCCATCAACTGTGTCTCTTTTGCTTTCTCGCCCTAAGTGCGCCGGGTATGCCCAGACGTGGGGACCAGGCTCACTGTGCCACTGGATTCAAGCTATATTGGCTGATGAGGGGTGAAACCCCAAATCCGGTCCTAGGATGCTTTTTTCCGGTCCAGGGAAGACCTGGCTTGGCAGTTCGGGCTGGACTGTTCCCATGAGGCACAGGGTCAAGACTGATTTGCATACGGCCAGGTCTAAACTGGGGTGGCATGGTGAGCAAAAGAATGATGGATTTAACCCAGATCTCTTGACTGGGGTGAATGTTTTAATTTGTTCTGCATTCCGTCCATCAACTGTGTGTCTTTTGCTTTCTCGCCCTAAGTGCGCCGGGTATGCCCAGATGTGGGTCCCGGGCTCACTGTGCCACTGGAATCATGCTATCCTGGCTGATGAGGGGTGAAACCCCGTAACTGGTCCTAGGATGCTTGTTTCCGGTCCAGGGAGGACCTGGCTTGGCAGTTTGGGCTGGACTGTTCCCATGAGGCACAGGGTCAAGACTGATTGGCATACGGCCAGGTCTAAACTGGGGTGGCATGGTGAGCAAAAGAATGATGGATTTAACCCAGACCTCTTGACTGGGGGTGAATGTTTTAATTTGTTCTGCATTCCGTCCATCAACTGTGTGTCTTTTGCTTTCTCGCCCTAAGTGCGCCGGGTATCCCCAGACATGGGTCCCAGGCTCACTGTGCCACTGGATTCAAGCTATCCTGGCTGATGAGGGGTGAAACCCCGAAACCGGTCCTAGGATGCTTGTTTCTGATCCAGGGAGGACCTGGCTTGGCAGTTCGGACTGGACTGTTCCCATGAGGCACAGGGTCAGGACTGATTTGCATACTGCCAGGTCTAAACTGGGGTGGCATGGTGAGCAAAAAAATGATGGATTTAACCCAGATCTCTTGACTGGGGGTGAATGTTTTGATTTGTTCTGCATTCCGTCCATCAACTGTGTGTCTTTTGCTTTCTCGCCCTAAGTGCGCCGGGTATGCCCAGACGTGGGTCCCGGGCTCACTGTGCCACTGGATTCAAGCTATCCTGGCTGATGAGGGGTGAAACCCGAAACCGGTCCTAGGATGCTTGTTTCCGGTCCAGGGAGGACCTGGCTTGGCAGTTCGGGCTGGACTGTTCCCATGAGGCACAGGGTCAAGACTGATTTGCATACGGCCAGGTCTAAACTGGGGTGGCATGGTGAGCAAAAGAATGATGGATTTAACCCAGATCTCTTGACTGGGGTGAATGTTATGATTTGTTCTGCATTCCATCCATCAACTGTGTGTCTTTTGCTTTCTCGCCTAAGTGCGCCGGGTATGCCCAGACGTGGGTCTCGGGCTCACTGTGCCACTGGATTCAAGCTATCCTGGCTGATGAGGGGTGAAACCCCGAAACCGGTCCTAGGATGCTTGTTTCTGGTCCAGGGAGGACCTGTCTTGGCAGTTTGGGCTGGACTGTTCCCATGAGGCACAGGGTCTAGACTGATTTGCATACGGCCAGGTCTAAACTGGGGTGGCATGGTGAGCAAAAGAATGATGGATTTAACCCAGATCTCTTGACTGGGGGTGAATGTTTTGATTTGTTCTCCATTCTGTCCATCAACTGTGTGTCTTTTGCTTTCTTGCCCTAAGTGCGCCGGGTATGCCAGACGTGGGTCCCGGGCTCACTGTGCCACTGGATTCAAGCTATCCTGGCTGATGAGGGGTGAAAGCCCAAAACCGGTCCTAGGATGCTTTTTTCCGAACCAGGGAGGACCTGGCTTGGCAGTTCGGGCTGGACTGTTCCCATGAGGCACAGGGTCAAGACTGATTTGCATACGGCCAGGTCTAAACTGGGGTGGCATGGTGAGCAAAAGAATGATGGATTTGACCCAGATCTCTTGACTGGGGGTGAATGTTTTGATTTGTTCTGCATTCTGTCCATCAACTGTGCGTCTTTTGCTTTCTCTCCCTAAGTGCGCTGGGTATGCCCAGACGTGGGTCCCGGGCTCACTTTGTCACTGGATTCAAACTATCCTGGCTGATGGGGGGTAAAACCCCGAAACCGGTCCTAGGATGCTTGTTTCTGGTTCAGGGAGGACCTGGCTTGGTAGTTCAGGCTGGACTGTTTCCATGAGGCACAGGGTCAAGACTGATTTGCATACGGCCAGGTCTAAACTGGGGTGGCATGGTGAGCAAAAGAATGATGGATTTAACCCAGACCTCTTGACTGGGGGTTAATGTTTTGATTTGATCTGCATTCCGTCCATCAACTGTGTCTCTTTTGCTTTCTCGCCCTAAGTGCGCACGGTATGCCCAGACGTGGGGACCAGGCTCACTGTGCCACTGGATTCAAGCTATCCTGGCTGATGAGGGGTGAAACCCCGAAACCGGTCCTAGGATGCTTGTTTCCGATCCAGGGAGGACCTGGCTTGGCAGTTCGGGCTGGACTGTTCCCATGAGGCACAGGGTCAAGACTGATTTGCATACGACCAGGTCTAAACTGGGGTGGCATGGTGAGCAAAAGAATGATGGATTTAACCCAGATCTCTTGACTGGGTTGAATGTTTTTATTTGTTCTGCATTCCGTCCATCAACTGTGTGTCTTTTGCTTTTTTGCCCTAAGTGCGCCGGGTATGCCCAGATGTGGGCCCCGGGCTCACCATGCCACTGGATTCAAGCTATCCTGGCTGATGAGGGGTGAAACCCCGAAACTGGTCCTCGAATGCTTGTTTCCGGTCCAGGGAGGACCTGGCTTGGCAGTTGGGGCTGGACTGTTCCCATGAGGCACAGGGTCAAGACTTATTGGCATACGGCCAGGTCTAAACTGGGGTGGCATGGTGAGCAAAAGAATGATGGATTTAACCAAGATCTCTTGACTAGGGGTGAATGTTTTGATTTGTTATGCATTCTGTCCATCAACTGTGTGTCTTTTGCTTTCTCGCACTATGTGCGCCGGGTATGCCCAGACGTGGGTCCCGGGCTCACTGTGCCACTGTATTCAAGCTATCCTGGCTGATGAGGGGTGAAACCCCGAAACTTGTCCTAGGATGCTTGCTTCCGGTCCAGGGAGGACCTGGCTTGGCAGTTTGGGCTGGACTGTTCCCATGAGGCACAGGGTCAAGACTGATTTGCATACGGCCAGGTCTAAACTGGGGTGGCATGGTGAGCAAAAGAATGATGGATTTAACCAAGATCTCTTGACTAGGGGTGAATGTTTTGATTTGTTCTGCATTCCGTCCATCAACTGTGTGTCTTTTGCTTTCTCCCCCTAGTGCGCCGGGTATGCCCAGACGTGGGTCCAGGGCTCACTGTGCCACTGGATTCAAGCTATCCTGGCTGATGAGGGGTGAAACCCCGAAACTGGTCCTAGGATGCTTGTTTCTGGTCCAGGGAGGACCTGGCTTGGCAGTTCGGGATGGACTGTTCCCAGGAGGCACAGGGTCAACACTGATTTGCATACAGCAAGGTCTAAACTGGGGTGGCATGGTGAGCAAAAGAATGATGGATTTAACCAAGATCTCTTGACTAGGGGTGAATGTTTTGATTTGTTCTGCATTCCGTCCATCAACTGTGTGTCTTTTGCTTTCTCGCCCTATGTGCGCCGGGTATGCCCAGACGTGGGTCCCGGGCTCACTGTGCCACTGGATTCAAGCTATCCTGGCTGATGAGGGGTGAAACCCCGAAACCGGTCCTAGGATGCTTGTTTCCGGTCCAGGGAGGACCTGGCTTGGCAGTTCGGGCTGGACTGTTCCCATGAGGCACAGGGTCAAGGCTGATTTGCATACGGCCAGGTCTAAACTGGGGTGGCATGGTGAGTAAAAGAATGATGGATTTAACCCAGACCTCTTGACTGGGGGTGAATATTTTGATTTGTTCTGCATTCCGTCCATCAACTGTGTGTCTTTTGATTTCTCGCCCTAAGTGCGCCGGGTATGCCCAGATGTGGGTCCCAGGCTCACTGTGCCACTGGATTCAAGCTATCCTGGCTGATGAGGGGTGAAACCCCGAAACCGGTCGTAGGATGCTTGTTTCCGATCCAGGGAGGACCTGGCTTGGCAGTTCGGGCTGGACTGTTCCTATGAGGCACAGGGTCAAGACTGATTTGCATGCAGCCAGGTCTAAACTGGGGTGGCATGGTGAGCAAAAGAATGATGTATTTAACCCAGACATCTTGACTGGGGGTGAATGTTTTGATTTGTTCTGCATTCCGTCCATCAACTGTGTGTCTTTTGTATTTAGGAGCCAGCACCTATTTTTATTAGATTTTGATCGAGACCAAAGAGAGAGATAGAAAAAGAAGTATGAGAGAGAAAGGCAGAAGAAAGGAGAAGGAGAAAGACAGGAATACAACGAGATAGAGAGAAAGCAGGGATGAATAAGAAAGAGGTATGAGGTAAAGTCAAGAGAAATCAGCCTTGGTATTTGGTAACCATGATACTGTGCAGCACTATCTGTGAGCTCTTAAAAAAACTTTGGGCGCTTGCATGTATGTTTCTTTTTTTTCACATTAAGCACTGACTACATGATAGCAATACAATTAACCATTTTCTTAACTGAATTTAACTGAGCCCCGTCCTTTGGCACATTGAATTGCACCCCCACGTTTAAATGTGGCAGCAGCTCCTTGTACAAGCCAGCCAGTTTTTCTTAGAGCCACTTCAGCCATAACTGAAAACTCTAGTGATAAAATGGATTCATGAAACGCGGTTGATAGGATGCTGTATTTGGAAAACAGACTTCAAAGTGCCTGGTTGCTTTTAGCTGGTGTTATTTTAGCGTTCACTGTGCAAAGTTCTGATAACCGACCAATGCTGCGTGGTCAATAACAATGCCGCATTCAAGAGGTAAACATGACAGTCTCCCAGTAACCACAAAGTGTTCTTTAAAGGACAAGACTGTTTTATTAAGTAGCGGTCTGAGAAAAATGGCCATTCATTTAACAGATTTCTAATTAAAATCGCAGAAGCATAGAGAAAAGGAAAGGAAGAAGGAAATGTAACCTTTGACACTTTTTTTCAGGTGTTAAACATCTCGGTGGTTTATACAGCAAGGACCCGTCCTACCACGGCTACATCGGGTACATCATGATGGCAAATATGAACAGTGACCCATATATGTCAACTGGATCCTTGTGGGTAGGGGGGAGGATGTAGGGGAAGAAACAGACATTAGGGTGAGGTAGTAAAATGAAGCAGGGACGGGGCTTGTGGGGGAGCGAGAGAAAGCCAGGTGTTTTAAAAGCAGCGAGAGGAAATGCTGCTAACAGCTAGCCGGCAACATTCACAGATGACATGGACAAGCAGGGTGGGGTAGGGCGGGGAGCAAGTGAAACAAAACACACAATGTGCTTAATGTAAATAATATTTAATGTAAATAATAAGATAAAACAAGGAAAAGTAAACCAGCAGGAGAGAGACTGTGGGGTAACCTCTACAGCTGCCGACTTTGAACCTGGGGAACCGGGTTCAAGTCTCGGCATCAGCAAAATTGTGCCAATAAAAAATACAATATAAATAGAATGTAAATACATGAGGCTTATTGTCCTCATGAAAACAATCTCAGGAATGCCGACAAAGTAAGCAAGCAATGGAGCGGGACACACGGTGGGGAAGGCAGCAGTAACACAACTGTGGCATTAAGAGGCAGTGGGAGCAAGAATGCTATATTTAAATGTAAGCAGCTAGGGCGCTCAAGCTGAACACAGACAATCAGTAACAGAGCAGAAAGCCATGAAAAAAATAGTCCCCCAGAGAACAGATAAAGAACCATAGCAGAATGAGACAGTACTAAGTCCCTGCTCTGTGGGAGGAACAGAAGGGAGAAAGGAGGGACAAAGAGGTAGGACTGACCACTAGCAAGCAAGGATTTTAAAAGGACACTGACATAGACAAATGAAAAGCAATGGCAAGAAGGGGGATGGACTTGAAGCCCACAGACTGATTACAGCAGGTCTCGAAGAGACAGCGCATGTGCTGTCTAGCTCGCCCTAAAAAAGGAAAAAGAAAAGGAACACAGCAAATGAGTGCTTGAAGATCCCAACATAGTGAAACCATTCCAAGTGAGATAGCAAAGACTGCGCACCCCCTCGTGTCCGCCTGACATCCCTGCAAGCATACGAGAGAAGGCATGTCCTGGCTAGAGTCCTCAGGAGGGACATGATGCAGAAAAGTGCTGGCCACCGATAGAGACACTTTTCCAGCAGAAAAACAAAGAGAGGGCCTTTGTGGTGCAGTGAAGGGAACAACTTCACCACTGGCACCAAATTGTGAGTTCAAATCCAGTAGCAAACACCTTTGTGGCCCAATGCACAGGACACAGAGTTCACAAAATAGGCTTGGATTTCCTCCTTCACTCCAACATGAGGACCTGGTCATGGGAGGTGGAAGGTGAGTATGTCATTTGAGTAACACTACTACCCTGGAATGGATGAGCTGTCTGGAGGATAATAAAGTGAAGATGTGACTGCACTAAGCTTCCATCTTCTCTGTGCCAACCAAAATGGCCTGCAGCTGGGTCTGGAAGAGGAAAGGAGGTTCCCAGTGGGGTAAGTGCTACAACCCCATGCAGCATTGCATTCCCCACACATCCCCACATTCAGGACTCAGGGAGGCATACACCACCAGACGGTGCAGCAAAGGCCAGATAGACTGCCTGCAAGAGTGGCTTATGAGCTGTAACCCCCAGCGCTTTGAATCATGCTGTCTAGTTCTCAGAGCCACTGACGGTCACCAGGTGAGAAGAACATTGTCTTCAGACTTGGTTGAAACAAGCACAGAGGCAAAAGGAATCAAAAAGGCAAACACGCAACACTGTTCAACCAAGCCTGCCCGACACACATGAAACTAGGCAGAACAAGACCCAGAGGAAGCGAGGTTTGACTGAATGGAGGACGTAAGCACACTGCACCAGAGACTCTGGTACTGATACCTGGCCTCAATCGACCGGCACTCTCAAGGCAGAATGTGCTGTACCCACAGTAACCATGACTAATGAGTGCACAGCCTCAAGGCACAAACACTGTGCCTCAAAGAGAAGGTAAAGCAGAAGCAAAGTTTCCCTAATAAAATGAAGAGAAGACGGCACCACAGGAGGACTCCCAGATCAGAAGGTGCAATCCACACAGTGCCACCACTAAGAGAAAATGGGGCAGAACCACAGCTCCCTACTGCCTCCATAATCAATACTGTATTGCTTACTCACTTACCATCAGTTGGGTCCACGCAGCTGACTTTTAGCCCTGCCTGAAAAACACCCTTTGAGGTTTGAGAGTGAGTAATACAGTACTGATTACGGAAGTGGACCCCGTGATTGCAACACTGTGGGCTGTTTTCTCTGTATCTTCTGATTTACTATGACGAGGCCGGTAGATGGTTGTTTCACATAATATATTACAGAGTGACATTATAGTTTTTTGGTCCTGACGAATGTCCCTGAACCCTAGCTGGGGTCCCCAAAGGTCAGAAACATGTTGACCTTGATTTTATAAGAACTATTCTTTCCAAACTCCCTGTCATTCTTTCTTTTTAATCCTGTTCACTGGAGGCACCAGAATAAAACAGAGTTTTCACCTACCAGGAGACAGTTTTATTTTAATCACTCCTTCCCTATTTACGTTAAATGTTTTAGCACTCTGCACCTCACCTATACTTCTTTGCTCATCTACGGAAACACACCTCTGCTCCTCTCTTTTTGAGATTTGTAGCCCACACCAGGAACCTTGCAGTGCAGGTGTGAGGAGGGAACCCTATGATGAAGCAGGTCACCCAAGGGTGAGTGACGGTTCTCGTGCTAAAAAAGCATTCTCCAACAGATAGCGTTTTTCTGAAAGGTTGTTTTTTCCTTTTTTTTTTCTTTCAATATACCAGACATACTTTTGCATCTTTCTACTTGGATTAGGGAGCAGTACACCTTTGGTAGAGTTCCCTTCTCCCTCCAGACCACAGTGTGTTGTGACTATTGCAGCCGTCGTCATCGGTCCACACATCCAATACCATCCTGCTGATTGACTCTAAACACTGTTGGACAATGTGGTATCCTGTTGTTTGCTTTGTTTCTACAGGTTCGACTAGTTGTCCTTTTCTTTTGGATTTTGGGAGGAATGTAGTGTCCTGCAGGACACATCATGCAGCAACTCCTCCCTAGGGCCATGCTAACACCCACCCCTCATCATCCAACACAGGTGTCACCAGTAAGGTGATCCTGCTAATAAAAGGGGCCAAGTGCACATGCCCATGGTCAGTTACCTACCCCTAACACCAGTTTCTGAGTCATATTTTACTCAGTATGTGGTCCTAAGGCCCAGGACACTACAGTGTGCAGCCCTTCCTCAACTTCTACAAAAGACGACATGGAGCCAGCCACAACTTTGTCACAGTGGCAAATCTCACGCACAATCAATAGGCTCTCATCATCTGTCTCTCCATGGTAAACCCCACGTAAGGCACCTTTGAGGTTACAAAATGCTGCCAAGGATTGCTCGTCTGTCTGTCCAGGCTTCACTCCTCATAGTTTCCCTTATGACCTAACATATATGCTTGAGGTTGGGACAATGACGCTCCTGGGCTGACTTAATATCGTATCTCATGGGTGTCTCTGCTTGGTATGTATTTGCTTGCACAGACTCATCGTGATGGCTTGCAGGGAATGGACGACTTCTTCATGACTGGTTTGAACCAAGAGCATGACAGATTGTAAGACATCTATAACATCTGTATGACGGATTGCATGACAACTGGTTACAAACAGAATGACAACACAGTAATAAACATCACGACATGTTGTAGCTCAAGGTGCATGACAATTGTATCTAAAATTGTAGTTTTCACTCTGAGCAGCGTGCTAACCCAAGTTTAAGCCTCCATGCCCAATTGTAATCATTGCTAGCTGGACAAATCTAGCACAAAAATTGCAAAGGAATCATAGCTACCAGAGGTTACACATCCTACTTTGTATTCAGCTCAGGCTACCAGAGCTACTTCCAGGATATGCTGTATCAAAAGAAATTCTACATCAATTTGCATTCCTCAATCACTTAGTACCAAAATGTACAGCCAATCAATGGCTGACGAGATCTGGAGGAGTCACATGTAGTTCAACTATGCAGGTCCTGAGCACCATAATGTCTTCAGCGAATCTTCCAAATCACTTAAATTAAAGGAGGACAACAATACAGACCATCCAGGTGGGTTTCTGGCTCTTACCCCTTTTCTCCCCTGTCCTTCCCTCCATCCCAGACTGATGGCTTTTCAGATTGATCAACCCAACTGCTGCAGTCAGTATGGGAAATAATTCCAAATTGTATGAAAATGACAATCATAGCAGGAAACATGCAGAGCAAATCATAACCATCAGCTAACTGCAATTACAACTTGCACATTTTCCTCCCTCATTTCTTCTTCCATCACACTGATAGGCTTTGCACTCTGAGACAAGATATATGGGATAAAGTACCCTATTGTGTACATTATACGGATGTTGCAAGTCACCAAGTAGTTCCGTGATTATATACAGGAATGAGCCCCCCCCCTCCCACTAAGCTTTCTACCAGAAAGACGGCACAGCAACACAGCAGTCATAAGGCAGAACTGGTATTTAAGAGAGGCGTTGAAGGTGATTTGTGATGAATGGGATTATACAAGCACACAGGTTAGGATCATTTGTGTTAAACATATCTATAGTTTAAGACATGTAGAGACAGAGAGCCTCATTTATGAGGTTTTGCCTTAGGGCAGCGCAGCACGCCTTCCTGCTGCGCTGCCCTACAGCAAAAGAAAAGGGCAGGAATGTGCCTTATCTATCAGATACGGTGCATTCTTGTCCCTTTTCCCTGCACCAGCGCACAATGGGCTGCCTTGCTCCAACGCAGGCCCCTTTGCACCATGGTGCAAGGGTTCCTGCATTGCAGGGATGATTATTTTTGTGCTGTAAGGTAAACCTTCCTGCACAAAAACAATCACAAGGGGCTTTTCCCTCTGTCTATGTGTGCCGCAGAACACAGCACACAAAGAAAAAGGAAAATTGAGGAGAAATAAAGACAGTTCTCCTCGTTGTGCCTCCCGTACGCCTCCCCCGGGGAGGCGCACGTTTTTGGCCCTGTCTCAGAGTTAGGATTTCTTGTAAATCTGGGGCAGGCAGTGTCAAAAAGCCATGGATGTTGCTGGGAACACCCCCAGCAACACCACTGCACGCTCCCCCTTCAACGCAGAAAACTGTGTTAAAGGGAACAATATTTACGAGGCAGCATTAAGTAAAAAAAAGTGGCTTGGCGATGCCTCACAAATATGGAGCAGCCACCTGCCCCACGGAACGTCACAAAAAGTGACGTTCCGGTGGCACAAGGGGCCTCATAAATGAGGATCAGAGTTTTTGGTGGGAGTGCTGAAGTTGGGATAAGAACCCTTGTCTAAAGGTGATAAGGTCAACAACTTGGCCAGCAGACCTTGTGTGTTCCTGGTTGAATGTGTGAGGGTTTTCAACGCAGTGGAGTTCACATTAAACATGTGATAAGCTATGGATGTGCAAACAAATTTGGTGAATTTAAGCCTGAGCAATTAGTGATAGTTATGTCCTTTTTTTCTATAACAATGCCCTACAGTATTCATTTTCAGAACAGAAAAAATGTTATCAATAGCACAACACTTATCGGAGGAAATGTGGGAGACTATCGTCATTGGACGGAAAAGATTTCGATCTGAACCCACTATAAAGAAAATGCATGTACAGTCCTAACTCATTGGTACCTGACTCCAGTCTGTTTGAAGCCAATGTTTGGGGGTTTCGACGTGTGTTGGAGGGAATGTCAGGTTTGGGTCATGCTACTCCAAGACTAGTGTGCATGCCCACGAGGGAAGCCTTAGTGGGTGGAACCAATAACATAAATAAAGGAAAAGACAGGGGTAGCCCTTCCTTTAGATATGGCAGTTATATTCTGCACTCCCCAGGGTGGCCGAACAGTATATCTGTTACATACTGCCATAGAAACATTGCTATCACAGCTGCTATTTGTGGGGAGATTAACACTTGCCCATTTCTAGAAGTAGGTGTCCCCATCTCCCTTGGGTCTGTGATGGTCGATAATATGGCCCATATATTCCATGGAAAAGCTATCTACCATATTAGAAGACACATTTTTTTTTACTGAGAATAGACAGGAACGACAGAATGTGAGAGGGTGTTGTTAATGGTGATCTTGTTTTAATGCATCTTTGCACCAAAAGTTGATGTGCAGACACATTTTATGTTAGAATATATAGCACGAAGTGCTGGCTATCCATTTTGCACAATTTTCCCGTGATTTAGCATAACTACGCGAAAGCAAATTACACAAATTTCGCACACTCTAAAATGTTCCTTCCTTCGCTGGCAACTCCAGTGCTCAATATCAGCAGTAAGGCAGGAATCCAGTGCTGGACATTGGACCCAGCAAGACATGATTCCCAGTGAGGAACCAGAAAGAGCAGTAAGGCCAGGATAATTAATAGGAGGGCCCACCTCAAGCTGTCTCCCAGGTTCTCGATAGGTGTTGGATCGGGCCTTTTCTGCAGGGTCATCCCGGATTTTTGCCTTACTTTGCTGAACCCATTTTTGTTGGCTTTTAGGGCTCTGTACCCTTTACTCTTGCTAACCAGTGGTAAAGTGATTGTGCTCTCCCTTGAAAACATGGTAACATTGGCCTACAGCTGATTGGTATATTTAATTTACTCATAAGTCCCAAGTAAATGCTGCTACCTATACCCAGGGCCTATTAATTAAACTAGTAGGGTGGCGGCACTCAGGACACACACGATAGGAGCCCTGTAAAAAATAAACCTTTTGCCAAGCCTAAACCTTCCTGTTTAATACTTATAGGTCACCCCTAAGGTTGGTCCCAAAGTCTCACAGTGCAGAGTGTATGTCATTTAAAAAGTATAACATGTGTTTAGGTTTTATATGTCATAACAATGAACAACTCCTAAAGTCGTTTTTTCACTGTAGCATACTATCTCTCTATAGACCAAGATTGGGTTACCCTATCATACAGCATAAGTGATAATTTAAGATTTGCAACAGATGGAAAAATACTTCCGCTCATTTGAATTGCCATTTAAAAACCTCTCTAATGGTTAAGTCGGATTTAAGGTTATTATTCTGAAAATGCCACTTTTAGAAAGCTGCCATTTTTCTGCCTAAACCTACTGTGCCTTTCTGCCAGTGTCCAGGTCATATGACTGTGAATGGCTCTTCTGTGGTATGTTGTGTATTCCTTCCAGACTTGGGACAAAATGGGCCTATGTGTAGAGGGGGTGGGTCTTCCTGACAAGATGGCTGAGGAGTAGTTGTGCCTGGCCCATTATTACACTTCAAAGGACCCTGCCTAAAGGGCACACTAAGCAATTTAACACCAGGCCTGCCCTTTCCTTTGTCCCTCTGGCCAGGTAGGAGTCAAACCCAGGGAAGAAGGAAGAACTGGCCAGAATTGGTTTGAGAGTAGGCCTGGGATTGCCCCCCACACAAAGGCACACCGTTTGAACCTCTTGTCAGAACACTCCTGGGCCTGTGGAAGATTCAGAAAAAGGAATGCCCTGATGTCTGAAGAAGAAAGACTGGATGTGCTTGCCCTGAACCCAGGATCTCCAGCAGTGACTCCAAGGGTCAGTTGGTTGACCTCCTGTTTGAGCTACAGTGACACAACAAGGTTTCAGAGGCGTTCCCTGCAACTGCCCAGCTGACCAGCATCAACTGGCCTCTGCTGGAGTGTCCCCTGATCCCCAAGGGGTGCCGCACAAGTTGTGGACACTTGGCTGGCATCAGAGTGTACTCCTCCTGCTTCAAAAAACAAGCTGCAGGCAACAATCCACTAGTTTGGGGCTCTTCGCGACCACAAGGAGGTTTCTCTTGTTAAAACATTCACCACCTCTCCCATCAACGCAAATCTCCAGCAACGTCTGCTCTTCGCAATGGCAGCGATATCCTCACGGCCCGTACAAACGTGAAGCTCAAGCTGATGCTCCTCATGTGGACTTGGACTCCGAGAAGGTAAACTCTTCACTGGAACAAACCTGGTCTCTGTATCCGACCCGATCTCCATCGCGGTCGGCCTGAACTTGTGACTTTGACCTGGTCCAGCACGACCAGATACCTGCGAGTGTCCCTTTGTGCTTTTTGGTGCTATTGCTACCTAGAACTTTAATAATTCATAACTCTGGTTCTACTGATTACATTTTTCTCCTTTATTTGGTATTTTATTAATTAAATTTACTCTATTTTTCTAAATTGGTTTGGGATTTTCCTTTTGTGGTGTTTATACTTTATTGCTGGTTGAGTGCTGGATAAATACTTTACACAGTCCCTCCAAGTTAAGCCTGACTGTTAAGCACAGGTTTTTTAGTGACTTTTGTGGTTTACCCTGACAAGTAGGCCCGGGCTGAATTATAATTCTGTTCAAGGAATTGATGGGATTTGTTGACTCAACATCACGCTTGTAACATGGAGTTCCTATCAAATCCACCAATCAGTGCATAGCGGAATAATTCTGCAGTTCGAGCCTCGCGATTTTCACTGGAACAGCGCTAGGCTCCATAGAAATGCGCTTGCGAGCGAGATTTGCTAGCCCTTGACACAATTTCCCCATCACCATGAAGCCTTCCAGAGCCATTTTGTAACGCCGGTGGTTGCGCGCAGTCGGGGTGCTTCTTGAGTAGATTTTTGCTTTCGAGAAGCAGTTAGTTCAACTCGAAAATACCTTTTTGAGTGAATATTCTACTAGAACGGAGGGTTCAGGTAGTTTTTTTTAGTTTGGGAAGCATTTTTTTTCATATTTCTTATTTTTTCAACAGGAAGGAAGTGCCACAAATGCTCCAACATCCTCTTCCTGTCCAGAAGGCTCCCCCCAGTGCTTTGTCCATTTCCTGGTCACTTTCCATTTGGATTTAGAGGTGAAAGAGTCACTCTCTTTGCAGTTCCTGCTGCATATACCATTGGATTCTAAGGACTTTGTTTTTGTGACATCACAACAAGTAAGTAAAAACATTTTTGGGGTAATATTCTGATGCCTTGGGAGGACGTGTGTTGTTGGAAAAATTTTATAGCTGACTTAAATTTCGTTTTTGGCATTGTTGAATTAATGGTAGTATTTTCTTCATTGTTTACCATGTCTCCATTGTTTGCTGGCCAAGTTGCCATTTTCTGTCTGGCCAGTGCATATGTGTGAGTGTGTGTGTGTGTGTGTGTGTGTGTGTGTGTGTGTATGTGTGTATGTGCCATAAGCCACCATTTTTTCTTTGTTTACCATACATTTTGTCAGCAGCCATTTTGAGTAGTCAGTGTCCATAGGACTGCATGTGTTCTTTGTTGTCCATGCCTCCTTGCTTGTTGTTATTTGAACTTGTGGCTGGTAGCCATTCTGGGTAGTAGTCAGTGTGCTTTTGCCATAGGCCTGCATGTGTTCTGTGTTGTACATGCCTTGTTTGTTGTTGTTTGAAAATGTGACCGGCGGCCATTTTGTGTAGCCAGCCAGTGAGCTTTTGCCATAGGCTTGCATGTGTTCTTTGTTGTCCATGCCTTCATGCTTCTTGTTGTTTGAACATGTGGCCAGTGGCCATTTTGTGTAGTCGGCCCAAGTGCTTTTTTCCATTGACCTGCATGTGTTCTTTGCTGTCCATGTCTTCATGCTTTTAGTTATTTGAACATGTGTCCTGCAGCCATTTTGTGTAGCCAGCCAGTGTGTTAAATCCTTTTTTTTTTCTCCAGTTTTCAAGTCATTTTCCAGGGACATTGATAGAAGAGGGCTATGCATTCTTACCATGTTCCCCTGCACCTCCTTGCCCCCCAAAGGATTGCTCATAGTCCCTAGTAAGACACCAGCAATTAGTTGTATACATTAATTGACTTTTTCCCTGCACCCCCTGCATGCCATAGGTCTCTTAGGCTGTAGGATCATCCAGTATTAATGTTTTAAGGATTATTTCATTTTCTCTTGCACCCCTGCCCGCCATAGGAACACACCAGCATTGTTTTTTTAAGGGTTATTCAAGTTTCCCCTGCACCCCTTGCCTGCTATAGGCCTCTTAGACCATAGATGCACACCAGCATACAATTTTTAAGTATTATTCAATTGTTTTCTGCACCCCCTGCCTGCCATAAGTCTCTTATGCCATAGGAGCATCCAGTATTAATGTTTTAAGGATAATTTCATTCTCCCTTGCACCCCACCCTGCCATAGGCACTCACAAGCATTGCTTTTTTAAGGATTATTAAAGTTTCCCCTGCACCCCCTTGCCTGCTATAGGCCTCTTAGGCCATAGACGCACACCAGCATACAATGTTTAAGGATTATTCAATTGTTCCCTGCACCCCCTGCCTGTCAGAGGTCTCTTAGGCAACAGGCACACACCAGCATTCATTTTTTAAGGATTGTTTCATTTTTCCCTGCAACCCTGCCTGCTATAGGTGCACAGCAGCATTAACTGCTTTAAGGAATATTTTATTTTCTCCTGCAGCCCCTGCCTGCCATAGGCACACACCAGCATTCATTTATTTAAGGCTTATTACATTTTACCCTACACCCCTCGCCTGCCATAGGTCTGTTAGGCCGTAGGCTCACACCAGCATTATTATTTTAAGGATTATTAAATTTTTCCCCACAGCTCCCTCCTGTCATAGCTGTCTTAGGCCATGGGCGCACACCAGAATTTTAAAGAATTATTCCATTATCCCCTGCACCCCTTGCCTGCCAACATAGATGCTCACGAGCATTCATTTTTTAAAGGATTATTCAATTTGTTTCCTCCACACCCTGCCTGCCATAGGTGTCTCATAGGCCTTAGAGGCACCGAAAGTAAACTTCTAAATCTGTATGTTGTTATCCTAATTGAAATATTATGTTATGGTTTGGATTGGATTGGATACACTATTGTTAATTATTTGGGATAACCTCACTAAATTATATAGTCTGTATGAATAATTCAAACTGCAACAATGCCACGTTTCCCTGAATGTTTTTTTTGTTTGTTTGCTTTTAGGTGCACAGTAGACATAACCCACAGTACTGCCAGAC
The DNA here is from genome assembly GCA_963921515.1 of Calotriton arnoldi. NCBI lineage: Eukaryota > Metazoa > Chordata > Amphibia > Caudata > Salamandridae > Calotriton > Calotriton arnoldi. The sequence goes on from CAWUFW010002625.1 coordinate 778,080, forward strand.
AGAAGGCCGGCACAAAGTGACACCACACCACCTGAGTCCTCCTCTGCTTCTGCAGCTAAGTACCAACTGACAGAGCTTGAAGATGGCCCCAAAGAATGGTGTTCCTGCCAATGAAGTGGCCAGTGAGGAGGAGAAGAAGAAGCAGATTGCCATCACTGGCATGCTGCCCTCCACATTTTTCAGGAAATGTAGTGTGCCTGCTACACCGTTCTCCAAGCAGCAAGCTGGGAGCAGCACTCCTGCATCAACAGCACCACCATCCTAAGCCCAAGCCATTGTCTCTCAGCGAGGTAGCTACTGCAGTTATGCCTAAAAATAGTGAGTCTGAATTGGATTTTTCTCAGTCTCAAGGTACCCAATTGTCGCAGGAAACTCAGCAAAGTGGACAACAGGAGCAGTAGCCAGCAACAGTTCTTCCTGAAGTAGGAGCAGACTAGGAGGTTGAGCTTCCTGCTGAGCAAGATGTAGCTCTTAAACCATTGGCTTCACAATCTCCAACACGAAAATAGAAATGTTACTCCACCATCTTCTCCAAGCCTCCCTTCTGATGATCTGGACATGGATTGGACTCCAGCTGAGCCCGAGACCCGCCACAAGAGACAAGGGGAAAGGAAAGTTCCTGAAAGCCTTAGAATGATGGAAAGTGACAGTGATGAGGACAAGCCAGTGATTGCCAATATGGAGGGAGGCTCAGAGGACACCGAGATGACCTCTCCTATTCAGCCAGCTTCCATATGTGTAAGGTCCTCGCAGAGACCTGCATCCACCACTACCTTGATCGTAGTACGCACTGCAGACAAACAACACACCCACCTACCTCCAGTTCTTCAGGCACTGGCAGTGGCACACTTAAAAAATTCTCCTCCCCAGTTTGGGACTTCTTTATGATTTACAAGCAGAAGGATAACATTGCAACTTACCTCCAGTTCTTCAGGCACTGGCAGTGGCACACTTAAAAAATTCTCCTCCCCAGTTTGGGACATCTTTATGATTTACAAGCAGAAGAATAACATTGCAATATGCTCTATTTGTCACACGACTGTTCATCGAGGTAAGCCAGGTTCACACTGTGGTACTAGAGGCCAAATGTCCTGTACGAACATACATCACGCAATCCGATGGGAGGAGCACCTTAAAAAGGTAGCTGGTGGTGGTGATAAGAGAGGGGAAGAAGCTCTGATCACGGTGATAGAAGGAGGTGATGAGGATGAAAGGGATGAGAGCTTTAGACAAAGGAGCCCTGTCCCCTGCAGAGTGCCAGCATGACCCGCATCAGCAACCTCCAAATGGCACAAGACTCAGATACAAACACCACCACATACAGTGATTCTCCCAAGATGCACATTGACTCTACCACCTCACCTCCTGGTTCTCCCCAGAAGTAGCCTGTGTCAGTGGCACCACAAAAGAAAAAAATCCAAGCTACTGTTATGATAATGTTTATGGGTGCAATGAATTGTGGTGTGGAAGAAGATGCATGGGTTAAATATCTAAAAGAAGGTTGTGGAGAAGGGTCAGAGCCTGAGAGTATAGGATCGATAGAATGGGATGGGGTGGATTAAGATTTTTTAGAACCCAGTTCTCGTTGGCTAATATTAAAAGCACTATATGAAGACTGGTATTGACTAGAGCAGATAATCTCCCTGCCATTATAATTAAGACCAGGGCTGACTGGTAGGCAGAATTCTTCCACCATACGTTTCAAGGAATTTTACCCATTGACCAGTTCCGAGACAACAAGAAAGTGGCTATCAGACCGATAAACAAGAGGGGAAATACGGAGGTCCCGAAGAATTACAGGTTAATTAGCCTGCTGGATGGGGGTAAAAAACTGTTTGGAAAAATAATCCTAGGTAGTCTCAAGGAATGGGCTGAATTATACCACATTGCACCCCCAGAACAAGGGAGGTCACTCCACAATAGATCACTGTTTCTGTTTATGGTCGATTGCGCAGAAGTCTGTGGAGCAAAGGGGTAACTTATTCTGCTGCATCGTAGACTTCTGAGCTGCCTTTGATCTGGTGGACAGGAATTGTTTACGGGAGACACTTAGGTGAAACAAGATATTCCTAAGAGCCATTTGGCAATAATACCGGGGCTGCACTTACACAATTGGGCACAGGAAATTATGGACACCGATAGGACATTGACCTAGAAAATTCCAAACAACAACAGGCTGAGACAGGGATGTGTCTTGGTCCCCTTACTCTTCTCCCTGTTTATAGCGGACATACTATCAGCTTTAGCAGTGGCAAAGGGCGTCAGCCCCAAAATGGATGGGAATCAGATAGCATGTCTCCTGTATGCGGATGATCTCATTATTATGGATCTGACGGAGATAGGCTTACAAAGGAAGTTGATGTGTTCGCGGAATACTGTAACAGTAAAAAGTGGTAAACATGGAGAAGACTAAAGTTTTGGGCTTCGGCAAAAAATCTGTAAGTTTTGGTTGCCACGTAGGTTTCACGAAATCAGAATCTGTTAATGAATACAAGTACTTAGGTGTATGAGTTTAATGTGGAAGGTTCATATTGAATCGCTCAAAGTGAGAGCCCTTGCATCATTAAGTGGTCTGAAAACATTTAATAGGGACACTGGGGAGATGTCCATTAGGGCAGTTTTAACAGCCTATGCTGCTCTGATCCCCCCTCAATTTCAGTGTCGAGCCGAGCTGTTAAGCTTAAGTGGCGAAAGGTGTTGGGAACCCGAGGAGGGTAAATGTCAGAAAAATGTATTGTTCCTGCTGAGGTCCACAATGATTCAGGCAGTAAGAATGGAAATATGTACTATGTCATAGAGTTATCTGGCACGGGTGGAGGCAGTTAGATTCTAGCTATGTCTGAATGCAGGAGACGGGGAAAAGGTATCACTATGGTGTAAGAATGAGATTATGCATAGTGAATTGAAGTGGGCTAAGGGTGTCAGGAAAAACCATGGGGTCATATGTAGGGAAATGAGTATTTGGTTGGACTACCAGAATCTGCACATAGAAACCTTGAAGAGTGAACAACGCATACGAACGAAGGAAATTGCCAGAGAACACGATAGGCAGTACTTAAAAGGGAAGCCATCAGCGCAGTTTATGCTCAACTGATGGCAAAATGAGGAGGTGTACCCTTATGTGGATTCACTACCTAACCGTTAGCTCAGATATGAGCTGTTAAGGCTGGGAATCGGTATTAACCGGTGGTATAGCAGTGACAAGGTAAAAATGGCAATTATAGATGTAGATGGTAAATGTACCTGTGACTTGAGTGTAAAATGTGATAATCTACACATCCTCTTGGATTGCCAAAAAGTCCAGACCCTTCAGAAAACCATCTTAAGACTGGTTTTTTTTTAATATGGCACCCATAACCATGCGCAAGCAGTGGCTCTCTTAATGGATATGCGTTACCTGGATGTTGCTTGTGACCTAGGGAGATTTCTGGTTGCAGTAAAAAGACTTTTACTGGAATATTAGAAGGTCTGCCATTTTTTAGTTGCTTTTAACTTTTTTTGGGTGGATTTGCTAGTGTTTGCTTTATAAGCCTATGATAAGATCTTAAATATTTTATTATGATTAAGTTTTTATGAATTTTATGGCTTATAAACACTTTTATGATATCTAATTGTATGTATATATTGTATGATGATGAATTTTTGTGAGCTTTTACACTGTTTAAAGACTAATGGTCTAAATAAACATTCTTTATTGACTGATTGACTTGCTTACCTTCACCTTGACTCTACAATATCTACAACATTTACTTTTTTGCAATCTACACGCCGTCTCTTCTTCTGCACAAAAGCACATTAACACTCTTGCTTAATTACCGTACAGGTTCAGTCCTGCACCCAAGACGTACATTTCAGGAAGAAGAATACAGATGCACCATCCATTTTGGCATTTATCTACGATTTCATTTTTCTTTTCTGAACAATCACAGTTTTTAGAACTGTAATTGTCCTTCCTAATTTGCATTTTTCAAACCTAGATGACGGCATAATCAGATAACTAGGTACTCTGGGGCTGAAGGACTGTTCGCAATGCATTTATTAACTGAACTGTCATTTATTGCGTTCCTCCCAGAACAGATTTGATGATGATGTGCTGCTCATCGACCTGATGAATGTTGTTTTTGTCTGAGTCACACCTTTCCCCGAATCCCCGTTTTCATCAATTCATCAAACCCATGACCATCTTCCCCCAGGCTGATATACTGAGGTGCGACTTAGGAATTTTCACCATAAATGGATCACACACTTGGTGGGGCGGATGTGGTGAAAGTGACATCAACTCACTGCATGATCTTCTTACCTAAACAATAGTCCACATCAGCCCCACTTACCCACCCAGGCATTAAAGGGATATCATCATCATAGTGCAGAGTCAGAAGAATGTCTGTCCCACAATAGGGAGTAATACAATGAACTGTCTGGCCTTATTCAAAAAAGGTAATGTTACACTTTTGGTGTAAGTTCACTCTTGCAGTTTAACTGGACTAACAGAAACTTTACGATTACGAGTAGTAACCTTATGAGTATTAACTAACTAGTAGTAATAGTAACTCCTTTTAAAGTGATAGGGATTACTTACTAGTCGCAAAGTTACTACTCATAAAGTTTCTGATGGAAAAACTACTCGTTGTAATCATAAACTTACATTTCAAGAGTAAACTAACTTTACCTTTGTGAATCAGGATGTGTTGCTTGCAAAGTCTATGCAACATGTAGTAGCCAAACCTTCTCCTGAGTCCTGACTCCGGACTCAAAGACTTTGTAAGTTTAGCTTTTTAAAAATATAAAATAACTAGCTACTAGCTCCCCAGATTGCTTAGAATTACTACTGCTGTATTTTGTAATATGAATTTTTTGTCATGGTGGTCTGTCTCAGTCTTGGATAACCCACTAACTCTGTGTTTTCTTTCAGTCTAGTTGCCTGTGATGGATAATATTTCTGGATAATCCTACAGCTGGAGTTCACTTCATTCGGAATAGGTGGGAGTGCGACCTCGCTTTGTGATGTCTTCCCTGTTAGCACACAAACACTAATACCACCACCATTAAGCAGGACCTTTTGGGAAACCCTGCAATAAGGTTTGTGGAGATTGCGAGCGGTAGCTACTATCGCTTAATCTGATCAGGTAAGAACTTGAAGAACTATCTAATAATAGGGCTGGCTGCAAAGTTCTGTTCTGCCTGTGGCATTTGTGAAGTTTTGGCTACTTCGCATTGCTCTTCAACACAGAGTTCTGGCCAAATTCCAGCAGTCGCAGTGTGGCGGAGTTTTTCTCCCACAAGGCTCCAGAATATGCAAGCTGGCGAGCAAGATTTGGTGTCCTCCAGCTCGATTTTCAAACGCGGGTGGTCGCCAGCATTTGCGAGAAGTCACGGTCCGAGGGCTGCCGCTTCAGTAGATTTTTTACTCGAGCAGCAGCAAAATTGACTCAAATGTCTGGGTGCTCTTGCGCAATGCATGGTGCCATTCGTGCTGATGCCATTTGCGCTACTGGCACTAAGTTGTAGCACGAGCTGCATATTTTCCTCCCATTGGCGGAATTCCATGGAATCTCGCAGAATTTTTCTGTAACTCAGAGGAATTCTGCGGAGTGAAACTCCGCAAGTTCCGCCCACCCCTAGTTAACAACTTAGGGCATCATTACGATCCCGCGCGGTTGGAACGCCGACCCCTATCGTGGCAATCAGGAGACCACCCGACAGGCAGTCGGCACTCCGACGGCCACATTAGGATGTGACTGCTGTGACGGAGGTCGGAAACTGCTCCATACCATGGCGGTTTGTGCTTCTGCCTTCAAAAGGGCCACAGCACAAGCCACTGTGGTATGGAGCACCTCCTGCACCTCCATGCACCGTGTGCCATTCACCATGTGGTACGTGGCACATAGTGCATGGAGGTGTGTGGGGGCACCACATGTGCCCCCAGACCACTTTGCTGTGGCCCACGAGGGACCAGGGCCCTGTTTGGGGCCCCCAAAACCCATTTCCGACAGCCTTATCTTGCCGGTCTACCCGACATGAAAGGATGAAAGGGCAGTTGGAAAGTGGTATCGTAATCCCGATGGCAGTGCCTTCCTCGGCACTGCCTCTTGTTGGGACTACTATTCCGATCACCGCCCCGTTGGGATCTGATATCCTGACAGAGGTGGCGGTCTTCGTTCTGACAGCTTGTGGTCCGACCGCTGGTATTGTAATCCAGTGGTCGGACTGAAGGGCTATAGCCTGTAGTGGTGGTCCAACTGACATCCAAATCAGCCCCCTAGTACTGAAGTTGTGCTTTGCAAGGAGAGATAATGTTACATTGTTGTGTATGTTGTTGGCAGTACCCATTGGTGGTCAATAAGAGTTGCAGAGGGTAGAACAAGGGCAGTAACTAAACTAACTAGTATACAGTATCATTGATAGGTATAAAGTGAAACAGAATTAACCTGTTTTCTGTGCCAATACAGTGCCAATCTGGTGGTGGATTATAATTAATTACTGTTAAGTTCATACAAAGCAGTAATCCTTCCTGGAATTGCTCCTTTTTTGTTGATGGTATCAGGATACTGATACACGTTCCTCTCGTTCCTTTCAGGAGTCATCCAAAAAATGTTTGGAGAGAGACAGAACACAGATCGGAAGAGCGAGTCAAGCCGAAAAGAGAGACACATCGCACTACATCATTGAACAAGAAGACAAATAAAAGACTTCTATACCTCATTTTAAAAAGAAGAAGATAGCCGGTATTAAAATTAGAAATGCCCAGGCTACTGAGGACTTTGCTTCTGAACAAGGAATGGACAGTGACGATGCTAGACAGCGTGGCAGAAGTCATGATAGCTCGCCGGAACCTGATGGATTGTCTGGCGGCAGTAGCGCTGAGTGAGCATATCACGGTGGAAACACCTGATATAAGGGTAAGTGTCCCACCTAGTTTATACAAAATAACACTTCAAATGAAGAGGGACATACCCAGGCAAGTCAAGTGTCTCTTTTTGGAGAACTTGACCTATGGTTACGTCATTCTTTTGGCCGAAAAAGATTGCCCACCTGATTTTGTAGTGGATTGCCCAATGGGAAAGAAGTAATTTTACCTGCTTTCTCTGACCTCGTACCAGAATCAGTTAAAAATTCATAAGTGCAGGAGTGGGCGTTAGCACTAGCTCCTGCACTTTACCGCAATTATGTTGGGTGGGATGATGCATCACCTCATCACAAAATCCCATTAAAATCGATTCCTCACCCACAGAGACAATACCCAATAAAGCATGAAGCAAAGAAACAAGTCAGGGAGATCCTAGATCAACTACCAGGGTGTGATTGAGAATTGCACCTTACCTATGAATAATCCCTTATTTCCAGTAATGAAAACTGATAATTCATATCATCTAACATTAGATTACAGACATTTAAACGCAGCCACACGTACATTTGCAGTGCAAAATTCACATAGTGCTGCACTGATGAATAACATCTTGCGGAAAAAATACAAGACAACACTGGACATCTCAAATGGATTTTTCTTACAAAATATAGCACCTGGGAGCAGTATTTGACAGCCTTCTCAGCGCTAGGTTCTCAGCGCCAATTTTGACGATTACAAAGAAGAGCCCTCGGTTGTTTTCAGCCAGGGTAACAGAGTTACTTCAAAATTTAGATGAGGAAGCATTGTTTTATGTAGATGACAGCTATCTGACGGACGATGAATTAATGGAACACTTGGCTAGAGTGAACCACATAACCCTTGGGTTTGTTCACCTGGATTACAAATTCAATTTTTAGAAATCAAAAATTGCCCCCTTCAGTGTCCTAGTTCTAGGGTACAAGTTGTTAAGTGAAAGAAAAGGCCTGGTGGCACAGTTTTTAGAAAAATGTGCACTGCTCCAACCTCCAACGACTCTGATGAGACTGCAATTCATTTTAGGATTTTTGAATTTTGGCAGGACATATATTTTGGGTTACGCAGAAAGGGTGAAACCTTCCTACGACTTAATAGACCTGATTTTTCAGTACATCATTGAACACAGGAACATACAGATATTCTGCGTTCCGTACAAGCTGGTATGATATCTTCTAAACATTTACATACATGTAAAAGTCAATTCCTATGCACACGCATTCAGGTGATGCGAAAGTTCGCCAGACGTAGTAGAACAGATGGAGGCAATGTCTCTTGAGGATTTTCTTTTTTCTTTTAATCAAAACAAAAAACACGAGGTCCAGCCAATACGTGTTTTGTCGTTAGGGTGATAACCCTCGACTTCTTCAGGGCTGGAAACAATAACAATACATGAATATAACATGTGAGGGATTTCGCGTGATAACCTTCAGTGAATTCAGTAGAAATGAGAGATACATACACATATAAGTTCTTCAATAGATTTTAGTTGAACATTTTTGGAAGCTTATCAAGTTAGACACATCATACATAGGTACTTTAATCAAACATAATGTATTCAAAATCACAAAAGGATTTATAGAGTCAGGAATGTGCTCAGAGAAGGTGCTCGTGAAAGTGTTCAAAGGAAGGAAATTGGAAGGGTTATGACCCTTATCTCAATCAGATTTCTTGCACTAAAGGTCTGTCAAATAGATTATTGTAGCATTTATTCCATCCATTATCTGAGCACCTTCTCGACTCTATAAATCCTTTTCTGATTTTGAATACATTATGCATTGTTAAAGAGAAAGTGATACAGCATTTTCCTTCATTTCATGTTTGTTGCTCTCTCCGATCGGACTTTTAGAAAGTGGCCATTTTCTTGCTTTACCATTCTGTGCCTCTGCCTGCCTGTGGAATTCATGTCTGATGGAGGGTAACAGTTGGGCTGTTTGTGCATTCACTCTAGACAGTCGCACAAAGGGAGCTGAGGTGTGCCCTGCATATTCTGATGGCCCATCACCAGGCTAATGGGTCTTTCTGAGTCAGAGTGGCTGGAGGAGTTGTCACTGACACCTAAATGGGCTGTGCCTGTCCTCACACAAAGCTGTCTCCACCCCCCTGTGGTGTGTCTGAAGCCAGGTCAGGGAAAGGCAGGGATTTATGCACTACGAAGACTTTCCTTTGAAGTTTGCCTACTTCAAATGCAGAAACTGGTATAAGTACTGGAGCTGTGACACCATAACTTCAGAACACTTCTGGACTAAGAGGACATTCTACAAAGAAGAAGAGCTGGCGAAGCTGCCAGGAGGGACTACCACTTTGCTGTGTGATCTGCTGTGTTGGCCTGCTGCTTGCTGTTTCTGTCTTGGGTAGTGAAAGGAATAGACTTTGCTTTCTGTATCCTGCTTGCCAAAGGTACTCCAAGGGCTTGTGTGTGCTTGCCTATTGTTAAGAAGCCTTAGGGCCATCAAAGACTTCATCTGAAGCCCCTGAACCCCTGTGCTGGGAGTTCTGACCTGGGAAGTGGTGCCAATTTGAGTTCTGGGCCCTTGGAGGTGGTTTTGCTGCAAAGGACTGAAGAAAATCCATGCATCAACCTTCCGCGCCTGTTTTTCCTGACGCAGCACCGCCGTGCGGGCTGAAAAATCAACACATTCCTGCGGTGCGGCTGAAGAATGATGTAGTGCCTGGCGTACAGCTGAAAAGATTACCGCAGCCCAAGGCCTAACCATCATGTCTCTGACTTCCAAGGCACCCGCTCCAACTCCGACGCAGGCCGTGCTGTGCGGCTGAAGAAATTGACGCATCACCTGCTTCCTTGCTGGAAAATCGATGCAGTGCCTGTTTCGCTGCCTCAGCATCAACCCAGCACGTCCAGATTTTCGAGGCATCGCACTTGTGTGCCAAATTCATCGACGTAGCCTAGCAGTAAGGAATTTTCAAACTGTAAAACTAAAAATGTAGTATACGCTGTCATCTGCCCATGTAAAAAAATCAACATTGGAAAGACCAACCAAGAAGTAAGGCACCGGATTGTCCAACATAAGTCAAGAATAAAAACAAATGTATATCTCAGCACCCATGGTCAATCACTTCCATCAAATGCGCCATTCAGAAAAAGACTTCCAGTGGACTGTGCTAAGATCAATCAAGTCGACCCCAGAGTAGGGGATCTGGAAACTAGATTAATGCGAAGAGAAGCCTATTTGATTTTAAAATGTAATATGGCAAGCAGAGGGCTAAATGAATTGTCTGAGATCAATAAACTATAATAGTGAATGTCTACACTACAACTCCCATAATTCCATGGGCCAAGTATCAGGCAGTTGAATGAGCATGCCTTCTTTTAAAATGCAACAGAAGAAAGCTGCCATGTTTGGACGCGCAAGCCTGAAGGAGCCATGTCCGAGTGACACCGAGTTTGCAAGCATCTGTGAAGTAAGTGCCTCAATAAGCCAAGCACCATGAGTGAGTTTTTCTACAAAGATTTATGATTGCAACGCAGCCCAAATTGAGGAGCAGTAAGTTTCCATGTACAATGCAAGCCGGTGGATAGAGTGATTTGATTACATACCAAACAAGCCTGAAAAATGTTACTAGACGCTTTGAAGTTTCCTTTTTAAACATTATTTAGTCGCAGTCTTTGACTCTCAGTGGCGAGTGTAATTGTCAAACATTTGAATTGCGCAGTGCGGAAGCAACATTGTAGCAAAAGCCAGTGGAAAAAGCGACAATATTATTAATTATTCGCCCGAAAATTGTTGAATGAGGCTTCGAAGTTCCATTTTTAAACAGCGGCGAATGCATTTAAAATCATTTGCATCGTACAGCGCGAGAGCAACATTGTGGTTAAACCTGGTTGCAACATGTAATGCTGATATGTTTTCTTTCCACGTTTAAGTGAAGCTAATCAATTACGGACATGCCAACTATGCAACTATTTTCTTAAAGCGTGCTGTATGCCTTCAATTTTAAGTAAGTTCTGAAACCACCAAGCTTCAGAATGAGGCCCGCTCCCCTTACTTTACAGAATAACAAGCCACAGAAGAGCATTGCCTTATTTTAGACACTGTGGCTGGAAACTAATCTGCAGTGCAAGAGGTAAAATCTTTCTGGCAACGGAAAATTGCATACAGCTGCTATTAATTAAACTATGAAGAAAATTAAATGCTAGTATACATTTCTGCATGCACACCTCACGTTCGAAGTCAATGTTTCTCCAAAATGATAGGAGCTTTGGACTGACAAGGCCTGCTCCCCCTTTTCTTCCAGAGTTGATTGAAAGTCTGTTAAGGGGATTGCTTTGTTCAGATGCTGCAGCCACTAATTACAAAGGCATACAGGTAAAATCCTTTCTGACTTTACGAAACCGTGATTGGCCGCCCGTAAGAAAACATTTTTCATATTAATGAGGCTACATATTTGTCTTTTTGCAGCCTCCCTAGTACATTGCTGAGACACCACCAAATATACTTCCAGCTTTGGTGTTTAAGGTAAAACAACTAACTGATGTTATTGGGAATGCCGATGCAAATGGAGAGTACTTTTTACAATTTTGGACTGTTTTAGTAAAATACACTACCCTTTCACTTTTCAGAAATCACCCAGCCCTTGTCCTAGGGAGAACCCATAAAGGAAGTGGGGTTTGAAACATGTAGGCCATGTACAATGGGGTATCCTTGTACAACACACATCAATATGGATCAATACAATTAAGTTGTAGTGAAAGACAATTTCTTCAAGTCCATGTTAGAAATATCTGCACCCCCATACTGTGTTCTAAGTAAGGGTGGGCGGAATTTGCGGAGTTGCGTTCCGCAAAATTCCGCGAAACGGCAAGAAATTTCCGCGAGCACGCGGAATTTCGCGTGCTCGCGGAGATTTTGCTGCGCCCGTTGAATCCTGCCCTGCATATTTATCCACGAAGATGCCACCGTTTTGTGCAATACCTCTAGTCACCTGGAGTACTTTCTACTGGCTAATCGGTAAGTGCTACCTCGTTGGGTAAATGTATAGTGCCTTTCCTACACTATGGAAGAGATGGAGAGAAGGCACACCTGCTTAACCACGCTCACGAATTCTGCACGAGGATTGCGCTCGGGAAAATCAAGGATGCAAAGACCTCCTTCGAGGATTACAGCTAACTTTTCACGTTGGAAATGGAGAGAAGGCACATCTGCTTAACCACGCTCACGAATTCTGCACGAGGATTGCGCTCGGGAAAATCAAGGATGCAAAGACCTCCTTCGAGGATTACAGCTAACTTTTCACGTTGGAAATGGAGAGAAGGCACATCTGCTTAACCACGCTCACGAATTTTAATTGTAGCGACAGTTCAGGGACCTGGCCTTTCTCGTTATCGCTTGCTGCCTCCGTACTCGCCCGTGGCCGTGAGTGACAGGCCTGCTCGTCTTGCCTGGATTGCTTTCCTCTCTCTAATTTATTTTCTAATTCACCAGGACATAACATCCTTGTTTCCATAGAGGCTAAATGTGTCCGAGATGACAGCTACCCCAACAAAGTATTAGCAAGCCCAGGATATTCTGCACCACAGTGAGTCAGACAATATCCATGCATTAGAATCGAAGTGTCAGCGCGGTCATTGCCTTGCAAGTAATTATTTACGGTATCTGCAGATCCTTCTGACGCGACACATATCCCTGCTATGGGGTGGACATGCGGATGTTGCCTCAGACAGCTGTCTTTCTAGGAGGATATCACTCTCAGACTGGTGCCAGGGCGTGACTGGCCTCTGCAGAGTGGTGTGTGTTGGTGGTTGTGACAGCACACATGAGAATGCTTTGTCAATGAAGGTGCATGTTTCTGTGCCCATGCTGTATGTCAAGTGGTGTGATGTAGCATGGACCAGTTTCCACCATTCCTGATGGGAATTTTGAATGGACTAGATCCCCCCAGCTTCAATGCGCTTGGCACCTCATTTGCTGGGCTAGGATCGTACATGCAGGTTGACAGTCTGCAATAAGCAGCCAGGTATTCACGGCTTTGCGAAAATACTTGTTAACAATTGAGCCGATTTCGGTATGTGTGTAATTGAAGACCTGCGAACCTTTCATTGCGATTATGAAGCAGTGCGATTCATTGCGATTATGAGGCAGTGCGTGGGAGCATTGCGGAGCCAGGAGGTTGTTGCATGACCAGAGGGTCTGATCGGGAGATCGTTGGTTCTAAGCAAAGTCACAGTGCAAGTGCTCTGTAAGCAAATGGTAAAGATCTAATGCCATATTGTAAGAAATTAAATAAAAAAGTTATCATCATGGACAGAAAATAGTATTGTTTGAGAGCCTGAACTGGCGATATCGTGAGCAATATAATAGGGAAATATACATTAGTAATCTTCTAACCGTGCTGCTCAACCTTTTCAAACATCATTCAGCTAATGTTTGACGGTAGATATGGGCAGAAAGCACTCCTGCTTAGCCTCGACCTTGCTCATGAATTTTTTGTGCTGATTAATGCGTTACAGAATTTGAGCTTCAACTCGGCCACCTGCTTCGGTGCTTTCTCTTGCACCCGAATTCCGTTCCGCCGCGGATCGCGGAAGTTTCGACATTTCCGCGTTCCGCGCGGAACGCGGAAATGCCGAAATTTTGCAAGTTCCGTGAGCGGAACGGAATTTGCCGCCCACCCTTAGTTCTAAGAGCATCTGTTGATGTAACGCTCTGGCTCTCCAATTGAAGGACTGGTCGAACACTGATTACCACATGCTTTAATTTGTCTTTTGTATATATTTCAATTTGTGTTTGTTAATTTTTTGATAGAGCACAATGTCCCTTTAGAATTTGCACATCTCAGAATCGATAGTTGGTATCACTCCCTTCTTTGTAATGAGATTGAAGCTTTGAAAAGTGTTATAATCATGTGTTAAAAAGAACCAGAGGTCATGTTTATTGAATAAGATGATCTTTCAACAAAAGTAAAAATGTGTTCAAAACTAAACTTTCTAAAAGTGGCATTTCCAAAATAATAATTTAGAATTACAGTTAAAGAGGATTTCAAATTACAATGAAAACGAGTGGAAGAAGTATTTTTCTAGCTGCTGGCCAACTAAATTTAGCACCTATTAAACGTAATAGGGTAATGAGAGGCCAGCCTTGTCAGAGCATAAAATGACATTGTAGATTTTTTAGTGCCAATACATGGAAAACATTCAATATACATTACTAACTTTTTAAATTACATGGGCCCCATCCTATCTGCCTTTAAGGCCTACCTTTGGGGTAACTTATACATATTAAAGAAGAAGGTTTAGGGTTGGCAAAGCCATGGACCTAGCCCTTTCTGCAGGGCCACCCCCAAACCTTTTGCCTCCCACCTCCCATTTTTTCTAAATTCGATTTTGTTGGCTTTAGAACTATGGGCACTTTTCCACTGTTAACCAGTGCTAAAGCGCATGTGCTCTCTGTAGGAATCTGGCTCTTTATATAGTGGATCAAAAAGAGGTACACTGTGCAAAGAGTCCAGGCAAACCCCAAAGAAATTACAGAGACACAAATGACACCACAAATGCTCTCTTTTGTGGTAGTGTGGAGCGAGCAGTTAGGCATATAAGAGGAGGGTAGTGGTAAATATTTATTGCACACACCGAGGCAGTAAGTAAGACACACACTCAATGAAGAAATCCAACACAAATTTATAAAAATAACACATTCTTTTATATGAATTTAGATACCAAGATCACCAGGTAAGTACTTTTTGAGTTATGAATTTTTACAGTTTTCAAAAGTTGACAATTTTTGGATGCCGTAATGTTATCCAATGGGGGAAAAACATGTAATGCATTCGGGCACTTACCAGCAACTTACTGGACTTAAGGTGAGTATGGGGCAAGGTCCAAGGCCATACCAACAGGCCACCTCGGGAGGCTCTGGGGCATCTGGGTGCAGAGGTGTGTTATGGCGTTGGATGTCCCATTCACTTCAATTGGGAATGGTGAAGTCAGAAAGAGGCTGCAAACAGGGACTGGGGGACCAGTCTGGCGGAACCCACATGGGGGGACAACCCTTCGATGCTCGGCATGTGGGGACAACATTAGTCCACTTCTCCTCGAGCTCGGGTGCTGTGGTGTCTTTTGGCATTGGGTTCTGTTCTGGAGTCATTCGCGGTTGGAGGTGGCCTGGAGAAAGAGACTGCAGGTGGCAACTTGAAGTCCAGTCTGGGTAAGCCCAAGTGTGGGCATAGCTCCTGTGGGTCTGGGGACCCTGTTGGTACCGTTACCTCCCTTGGCTTGGGCTGTGGAGAGCAGGTGCAGTAATACTTTTAGGCGTCGGGTGGAGGGGTCGAAGACTCACTCTTTGTCTTGGTTTTGGCTGCAGAGGGGCATAGAGGGCAGCTGGCCAACTCATGATGTGGGTCTCAGTGGCCTTGAAGTCCCTTGACGTGCATGTCAGTTTTCCTCAGTGCTGGTGTCCGGTCTGCACACATCAAGCCTTGGCTGCTATGAGGGGTCCAGTACCACAGGTATTGGTGTTATGAAGCTCCGGTCAGTTCTGGTGTCCCCACACTTGGAGGGAAAACAGATCTAACCTGTAAGAGCACTTCCGCCTCTTCCTGGGTGGCTGTTGCATCGGTAGTCCCAGCGAGCGGCAGGTCGGTGAACCAGGTCTTGGTTCTTTGGTGCCTGCGGCTGCAGGGCAGTAGCTCCAATTTTCAAAGCACTGGCAGACCTCTGGGTTTCTTGGGGTCTGCACAGCAGCAGGATGAGTCGGTTGCTCCACAAGGGTTGGGTGCAGCATGCAGGCTGACCGGGTTGGCACCAAGTTAGTTGTGCTCCTCAGCAGTCTTCTTTGTCCCCTCCTTCTTTTGTGTCCATCAAAATCTCAAGTCCTGGTATCAGGGGGTCCCCGAAATACTCAATTTAGGGGAGTTAAGGGGATTGAGGGATAGTAGCCAATGAGCTACTTCCCACTGGGTTGACTACACCCTCTAGATGACCACTTCCTTTGGGGAGCGGGCATCACCCTATCCCAGAATTCCCAATTCCACCACACATAAGAAGGTGGAATTTCTATGTTCATGTTTAATTCAGTCTTATTCACCCTAGAGGTGTGTCCAGCCTGGCAGTGCAACACGCCTCCCGCATAGCTAATTTTCCTGCCTGTCCTGGTGCCAGATGGTTCAGGGCAGGGGGTGGTATCTCCCCTGTCTGGAGAAGCCTTGGGTTGCATATCAAAGGTGGCATATGCCTTTGAAGCCTCCTGCCTTGATATGCTGATTTACCAGCCTTCCTGGGGGAGGAGGTAATAACACCTCTCCCCAGAGCAGGCATTGTTTCTGTCCTCTGAGAGCAGAGCTTTCACCTCCTTGGGGGTAAGAAACTCGTCAGTGGTGGCATGCTGGACTCAACCTGTCAGTCAGCACACTAGAAGGCTAGTAGGGTTCAGGGGATACCTCTAAGGTACACTCTGGGTGCATGTATTAATAAATCCATCACTGGAATCGGTGTAGGTTTATTAATTTGAGGTGTTTGATGCCAAACACTATACGTTTTAGTGAAGTCATTATATAGCTGGGGAACTTGTTTTGACCAATGCCCAGTACATACCTTAAGATGGCTTCCTTGATCACTTGCAATATCTAGTAAAAGAACTAGACATCACAGGGGCACATCTGAACCTGCAGATATGTCCTCACATAAAATATAATGCACCCTGCCTTAGGGCTCAAAGGCCTACTATAGGGGTGATTTACATATACTAGGTGCAGTGCCTTTGGCATGACACACAGGAGTGTGTCATGGCATGTTTTCACTCATGGTTTGCACCGTCATGCAGCCTGCAATGGCAGTCTGTGTGGAATTTGTATTTGGGTCCCTTAGGGTGGTAAAAGATATGCTGCAGCCCTTAGTGACCCTCTTTAACACCCTTGCCCTAGGTATCTGGGGTACCATTTACTAGGGACTTACAGGAATGCTAAAGTCCTTAGCCTATTGAAGAACAATTAGACTTCACCTTGCTTTAGGGGATGAGCACTGGCACTGAGGCTAGGTTAGCAGGCCTTGGGGCACTGTCCGAGTCGAAAATCAGCATCTAGTAGCTAAAAAGAGAGCAAAAAGTGGGGGGGCAACTGCAACAAAAGCCCAGTTTCCTACATTCTCTACTTTAAACACGGTAACATTGGATTCCCCACAATTGGCACATTTAATTTACTTATAAGTCCCTAGTAAAGTGCACTACATGTGCCTAGAGCCGGTAAATTAAATGCTAATAGTGGGCCTGCAGCACTGATTCTGCCACCCACTTTAGTATATCGTTAAACATGTCTCAGGCCTGCCATTGCAGAGTCTGCGTGTGCAGTTTAAAACTGCCATGTCGACATGTCACGTCAACCCTCTTGCCAGGCCCAAACCTTCATTTTTAATACTTATAAGTCAATCCTAAGGTAGGTCCTCTGCAGCCCCAAGGGCAGGGTGCAGTGTATTTAAAACGTTGGACATGTACTTTTTAGTTTTAAATGTCCAGGTAGTGAAAAATTCCTAAATTCGTTTTTCACGACTGCAAGGCCTATCTCTCTCATAGGTTAACATTGGGATTACCTTATTACATTTTATAAGTGTAATTTCCACTTGTGAAAATATAGACTTTTCAAGTTTGGTGTCTCTGGACTCTCAATTTAAAATCCCTACTTATGGTAAAGTTGAATTTTAAGTTGCAAGTCTGAAAATGCCAATTTTATAAAGTCGGCAATTTCTTACATTAACCATTCTGTGCCTTCTGCCTGTCTCTGAATACACATCTGGGGTGGGTGACAGCAGGGCTTTGTGCATTCCCTCTACACAGCCACACAATGGGAGCTTAGGTGTGACTTGATGGGCCTTAATGGGCCATTAACTGGCTTGATGGGGGGGCAGAGCTGAGCCCTATCTCACTTACACCTGAATAGGCTGTGCCTGTCCCCACCCAAAGGCCTGCATCCCCCTGTAGTGAGTCTGAAGACAGGGCAGGGAATTTGTATTCACCAAATTACGCTAATTTGGTAATGGGGTGGTAGGAGCAGAAATATGCTTGGTCTGTAGAACATGATGCATTTATGGACAAGACTGTAATGTGGTTGTACTTCATAGATGATTTTTTTTTAATTTGGGATGGCACCACAAAAGAATTTGAGGATTACTTCAAAGTGTTGAATAGTAATTCGGATAACCTGAGATTAACATATGAAATCAGTTCAGAGAAAATGAGTTTTTTAGACATTGAAATCTTCATCCACCAGAACACGTTGCAAATAAGGTTACATAGAAAAGAAACGGCATCAAATGCAATATTGCATGCGGAAAGCTTCCACCAACAGAACTTAACAAGCATTGGCATAGCCAATAGGTCTCGCCTTTGGGACCTTCTAAGTATTTAGTTATGCAGCACAATATCCTTGGTGCAACAACATCAACTGTTGCGTAGCTAAACATTTATAAGGTCCCAAAGGCGAGACCTATTGGCTATGAAAATGCTTGTTATTGATGTATTTGGTTTTATATAGCATTAACATGACCCAGGGGGTAAAACACTTTAGAAGACGAAGGATAAACAGTAACAAAGTCACAGTAAAGCCAGCACAACAAGACCAATGAAAGAGCACAGTGACTTCACAGTTGTGTGCATTATACAAGTACTAGTCCAAACAGTATATACACGCACCAGCCTTTGCACATGCCATGGGATGAACAGATGGAAATGATTAAAAAAAGAAATACCATAAAACCGTGAGCCCTATTCAAAATGCTTAGACGTGACAGGAGAGCATGAAGAGTCATATAAATATTTTTAATCATAAATATTGTCATATTGCATGGTTATTGAGACAAAAACTAGAAGCATACATAAAACCTATTTCTTGAAGGCTATATTGATGCTGATTAATTTTGATACCGTACTGGCATTATCCTAGGCCTACCCTGGTATTTGAAACCGGTCTCACCGACATTAACAGAAATAAATGGTGGGTGCAAGAAATGGGCAAATGGTCAGGAGGATAAGACTTAATACTTTGAAGACGAGGATGGACAGAACAGGTAAGGCGGGTGGAAGGCCAGCAACAACAGATGAAGAGGTTCCAGCAAAAGGGCAAGACGGAAACTGGTAGCAAGGACAAGTGAAAGGGTTGGCAACATGAGCAGGCGGGCTGAGTTGGCAGCGTCGGAAAGTGTAGAGGTCGGAGATAGAAGTTCCGAAAAGGACCTTTGCCGCAAAAATAAAAAAATAAAATAAAAAAGCTTTACAAGCCTTGAAGCAACGCCAGAGGGTGAGCAACAGAAGGTGCAGACTAAAGGTGAGTGAACAAGCCTGCTAGTCTTAACTCCAAAGATTAAAGAAGTGGCCTGATGGGGACACGAGGAGGGGCGGGGGGGTAGTATAGGCAGAAACATCTCATAGTAAAATTGTGGATAAGGGAGAATATTAAAAGGTACAGTGGTGGTCGGGGTCTTACCACTGGCAGATTAGGAGGTCTGACAGAGGCTGAATGAGAAGGTAATTGCAGAGGCAGGTGACAGGGTGCGGGATGGATGGATGGTTATTATCCGGACTGCGAAAACAGACAGGCCCTTTCCATGGCCGAGCTGAGATTAATCCTCTTCCCGGCCTTGGGGTGGAGGACGAGGGATGAGCAGAGGGAGGTGGAGGGGGCTCTGTTAATCTGTAACGGCCTCCGAGGAGGAGGGGTGGAGGAGGAATGAGTAACGTGTAATCCTGGGAGGAACTGAGGGAGAGCGTGCAGCCTGTGAGGCCCGGCGATACATCCAGAGTCTTGTCCGGAGAGAATGGGAAGAAACCGGTGAATTAATCGGAACAAAACTTGATCGGGGACTAGAGAGGCCGGGTGAGAGCGGTGCCAGGCCCGAAGACGGGAGAGTGCCCCGTTCCGCGTGAGATCGGGACAAGCCCGGTGAGATTCCGCGGAGTTGGGGCCCTGCCCGGAAAAGCACGGAGACGAGCTGGGGAACCCAAAGAAAGAGACCGGCGCTGGGGGTGGTGTTGGGGCCCTTTTCAGAGAAGGTAGATGCGAAACCAAGGCTTTTCCTGCCGAGCGTGGCGGCTGAGAAGCGCCTGAACGACCGAGAATCTGGCAGAAAAGACCCAGAGAGATTGAAGCCCTGCCTAGAACGGAAGTAAGACTGCGAAAGGCCCGGCACTGAAAGCGGCAAGGAATGGGGGAGTAAGTAGACACATCGCCGGATTGGGACCGAGTGAAGCGTTGATGATGGAGGCCGGGGGGAGCCCGAGCCCGCAGGCTGCCAGCCCCGTAACTCAGCCACCAGCCACCTACCACGGAGGTGCCCTCCGGACCCCCTTCTTCCACGCCTTCTCCCGGCACCAGCACCAGCTCTCCCAGTTCGGGTTCCGCCTTCCAACGCTGGAAGTACCGCGGCGCCTTCACCTTCTGGGAGGAGAAAGGCAAGAACATCACGGTGCAGTGCGGTCTGTGCCAACCCAAAGTCAAGCTTCTGTCAACGGCTCGCACTTCCACCAGCAACCTCAAGAAGCACCTGCAGGTGTCTTAGTAAAGGGGGCGAGAGAGGGAGCTGCTATTCAGCTGGGCTGACCCACTACGCGAGGACGGGGATTGGGCCTACCTCAGGCGGGCGAGCGAGACGGTGTAGCGATACTTAAAACCGCAAGAAGCGTTTAGGGTAAAACAGTACGCAAAAACAACGGGGAAAGGGGGTGGGAGTTAAAGAATAAAATACTCTGCTTTCAGTAGAAGAGGGTGTTGGGTTCCGCTAAAGGTTCAGACAGGCAGTAACAATCGACGTGGAAAGGGGAGGACTGCTCAAGGAAAGTGGGAAAAAAAAGACTAGGGATCAAGTGGGAGGGGTGGGGGGGGAGTGCAGCCGAGAGCACACACAGCGTTTCCCTTGCAGGAGCGAGCAAGGGCACCATCTGTTTGAAAGTTAATTACAAACAGATGGTTTCAAAGCTCGCTCCCGCAAGGGAATTGCCAAACGTGCACGCGTTGCCACTGAAAGCAATGCGTGCACGTTTTTGGCCTCAAAAGTGAATCGATTCCAAGAGGTCTCTTCCTATGCAGCACTTGCGCGCTGCGTAGGCGAGACCTAAAAAGGAGTATACCATATGGCGAACTCCTCCAAATCAGGAGAAATTAACTCTGGATGAGGAATTTGAGAGATACAGTGGGGAGGCAACAAATCGATTTTTGCAAAGAAAATATCCAAAGAAAACAATAAAGGGGAGCCTGCAGAAAGTGAAGGAAAAAGATAGAGTACAAATATTACATGGGTCGTTGGAGGAAAAACAGAAAATAATGGAGAAGTAGAAGAGTGTGATCAGATTAATAACAACGTACTCTGTAGAAAGTGGGAAGTTATCTCGGATTCTGGAGAAACATTGGGGGATGTTAAGATCAGACCCAACAGTTGCCAAAATAATGGGGAATCACCCAAACATCACCTTCAGAAGGACACCAAACTTAAAAGACAAGCTTACGCATAGTCATTTCATGACGACTCCCACAAAAGCATGGTTGAGATCGGAAGGGTTTTGGCTGTGCAAAAAATGCAAAGCATGTAAGATCGGAACACATAAAAAGGAAATATCTCTAGCCAATGGTACGGAATGGAAGATCAAACAGCACATTATTTGCAAAAGTACCTTTGTAGTGTATGTAATTGAATGCCTCTGTGCATTGAAATATGTGGGAAGCACAACATGTGAACTAAAAAAAAGAATACTTGAGCACATCAGAGCAACCACCAACGGGGATCGCAGTTTCCAAGCATATGGAGGAGATGCATAATAGTAACTCAGAAGAATTGCAATATTTTGCGATAGAGCAGGTGACCGTTTCTGAAAGAGGTGGAGATCGTGTGAAAAACTGAGACAAAGGAAATCCAAATACATTTTATCGTTAAGAACACTAAGTCCGAAAGGTTTAAATCAGGATGAGGAACTTTTTGTGCACTTGTAAAACCTCAGTGGCTAATAAAGGACAAAAGATGATGGAATTCAGGAACACCACAGTAGGCTGAAGAAAAGAAAATATATAAAAGAAAAAACAAAACAGGAATATCAAACAAAAGTACAAATAAACAAATGTGAAGGTTTGCCGATAAATAAGACAACTAATTTTGGATAAATAATGCCATGAAAAGCCACAAACATTGCAGTACTAAAAGAAATGTGAAGAAACAATGATAACTATGAGGACATCGGGATGCATTAACCCAGTAGGGGGTGGGATTTTTCTGCAACTAAAGAATGAAAGTATAAAAGAAATAAGATAATAAGCAGACCTGGTTGGAAAATTCAGAACTGGTACTGAGTAACAACTAATGGAATTTTCAGAAAACCGAGGAAAGGGAGTTACCCACTTTAGGGTGTGACTTTGACAAATGGACAATAAGGTTTTATGGCATTTAAAAAATTGGGAACTTTAAAAGCGTAAGAAAATCGCATGAAATTTGTTTCCATGTTTTAATTATGTTTTTTTATCACAAATGTCTGTCCTTGAACAATGCACTTTCAACTAACACTATTGCACTTTTCAATTAAATTTGCACTTTATGCACTTTGTCACTTTCAATGACAATACCTGAAAATGCACCCAACTACAGGTACCACCAGCCATTGGTGTAGAAATTAATGACTGTATTGTGAACGGAAATAAATGAAGGACAGTTGTTTTTTTTAAACCAAACCGTGATCAAGGTCTGAGGAGAGACCGAAACGCGTTGGGTGTTTGTTTGTGCTGCAATAAATCTTGTAAAGCCAACTTCCTGGGAGTGCGCTAGTTCTTGGTGCTGTCATACAAATTGGAAATGTGAAACCAGCATGGTTCGGCCCAAGGAGTTACGCACCGCCTGCAAATGGAGAGCGCCATCCACTTAGAAGAACCAAAACGGAGAGAATATATATATGTGACCAAGACTGATGGGTCGAAACGCGTCTTGTTTCATTCGGCAAATAAAAATAATAATACAATAACGAGCTCCGTTGGTGCGGCTGATTTCCTTTTTCAAAGCGGAGAAGGGATTTCCTGAGTGATATATATATACCTGTATCTCCACTCGTAAAATCCCATGAGATTGGATGAACGGACACAGACTCCTGTTAGATGATGCTGATAGTTCTTTCTTTATTCTCAACGGTACGCCATGACGCGTTTCGGCCAAAACTGGCCTTGATCACACGACGCGGCTGCGGTGGAGTACAAATCATTTAAAGTGATGAGTGTGTAAAACGTGCAATAAACAGTGTAAACAGACTACAACTCTACAGTGACCATTGAAAATTGTATGGATAAACTTGAGCATCTGATGTTAGATATCAAATCAAAAATAGCGAAGTGATATCAACTTTTAAACTAATTTCAATCATGTTAAAAAACACAGTAAAAGCCAACTATAGTCACTGTTTAGTCTTTGCAGGCGGAACACTATAAATGAAACAAGTACATGCACATAAATATAAGCATAAATGCATTATGTAAAAGGCGATATAGACCTGTAATTACAATACAATTGTCTGTCAAATGACTATAAATTGTATCCAACCTGAACAGATACACCAATATATCATACAATAGAATGTACATGTCGCATTATAAGGTTGCTAATCGCTATTCGGTACCATCACCGCCAGTTCCTAAGGACTGCCCTAAAACCTGTAGCCCATGTTGGTCTAGTCCAAAAATATGGCCGCATTTGCAGTCTGTTTAAAGTGCTAAAGTGCAAAGTGAAATGCTAAGTGCCCACATATCAAACGCCAAAGGAAAAGTAAAACTTTATAAAGCGTCTAACTGCAAAAGATAGCAGCAGGATAATAATCAAAGTACAAGGTTTTAATATCCTTAAGTCATCCCCATCATTTGGTCATAGTTAAACAATGCAAAGATATGTACTAGTAATATATATATTACCTACTGGCGGTCATCAGTAGGTAGTTATACTTAGGATGTATTTTCCATAGGAAGATAGGGTTTTTGTCTTGCCAATAACTTTGGCGTTGTTTGACGAATGTTCGTGACATTTTCAAAACTACTTCAGTGCTCACTTCAGCTGCTGTCTTGAAAGTTTTGTGGTGACCTGTCAAGCGGAGGCTGAGAAAAAGGGGGGGGGGTACCAAAACTCATTTCCCCTATGTTAATTTCCATAGGAAATTTTAAACAATGCTACAGCCCAAACTGCTGAACGAAATTACACCAAATTTGTCAGAAAGGTAGCTGTTGGTCCAGAAAGCGACCTTTTTGTGAATTTGTGTAAATCCGTTCAGTAGTTTTGGAGTTATTTTAAGAAATTTCCAGTTGTAAATATAGGGACGCAAAGGATCCGCAATCCCTCCCGATCTCATGGGGAGATCTGATTGACTGCCAACACTTTAAACCAGGAAGTGTTGGCTGTCATCTTGTGACTCAGTTGAATTAAGTCACAGAAAAAAACATTAAAAAAAGAAAAGGGGGCAGGGTAGAAACACCCTGACCCCCTTGGCCCATGGGGGGGGGGGGTCCTTTGGGCCAAAAAGGCATTTTTTAAAAAATATTTCAGCGGGAGTCACGCTGGATCGACAAATTCCACAGAATAAAAATAAATAAATCTTGGTCTTGCACGCTTTATTAATCGCCCCCGGGTGGGCCAGGTCTCAAGAGCATTTAAATAATAAAGAGGGTGGGCTCATGGGCCTCCCCTTCTGGGGATTACTGAAGCCCCGGCTACCACCACATGCCCAGGGCTTATTGCAAAAAGAAATGCGAGGTTGCCTGTTCGGCAAACCCCGCAGGCCCGGGGACCACCACCTCCTCAGGGCAAATTGAAACATTAATGCGGGGGGGCACATGGCCAACACAAAGCCCCGAGGATGCCACCTCCCTGGGACAAATTTAAACAATAATGGGGGGTGCATGCCCCCATGCAGCCCCAGGGACCGCCACCTCCCCAGGGCTAAAATGATATATGTGCGGGGGGCCCATGGGGCACCCCACAGCCCCAGGGACCACCACCTCCCTGGGGCTATGTAGCCAATGAAGGGGGGCCACGGGGCTCCTCTCCTGGAGCCATAGATGGCCCTGGGGACTGACAGCCCCAGGGCCGGCTCCTGCAATGTCCCAGGGGGCCCAACTCCACCCCCAGGACATTGCTGTTTGCTGTGGCTTGGCAGGAGCACACCTCCCACCAAGCCATAGCAAACTCTGCTCTGCTTTGAGAAAGTGTGAGCATGTAAAATGCTCTTGCTTACTTGAAGCAGAGCAGAATTGCTTTTGGACAGAGGGAGCAGCATGCTTAGCAGCTCCCTCTGTCCAAAAGCAATGCAGGCTCCCTCAGGACGTGGGGAGCCGGCAGGGGTGGCGGGGGCCTTGAGACTCTTCCTGCGGGCCTTGAGACTCTCCCAAGTGGGTGCCCTGGGTGGGACCAGGGCACCCTTCACTAGATGCCGGGCACCGGGGGATGGGGTCCCCGGGGCTGAAATCACCCCAGGAGGGGTGCCGCATGGCCCCCATCCCATTATTTTTTTTTTAAAAAACTTTAAAAAGCCAGGCCACGGGGATTGTGGTCCCCGGGGCCGGAATCAGCCCAGGGAAGGGGGGGTCAAACTCCCCCTTCCTTTATTAAAAAAAGAAAAAGCTGGGCCCTGGGAGATGGGGCCGTAATGGTCCCAGGGAGGAGGGCTGCGTGGCCCCCCTCTCCATTCTAAAAATACCTGACCCCGGGGGATGGAGTCCCGGAACCAAAATCAGCCAAGGGAAGGGGGGCCACACAGCCCCCATTCACTTATAATTTTAAAAAAAGAAAAAGCTACAGGCACAACGCCGGAGACCCTGCCCCCTTTCTACAGCACTCTGCAATTGCACATCCTGGCATGCTGCTGGTTGGGGGTTGAAGTTCCCTTGGCTGCAGAAGGTCCTTGGGGGGGCCAACAAGACCTCCTGTTACCTCAGTAAGTTCCACACAGTGGGATTGCTGAGAGGTGCTCAGAGGCCATGCCCCCTTTCTCTACCGCTCAGCCAAAAGCATCTCTTGGTGCACTGCTGGTAGAGGGATGAAGTCCCCTTGGCTGCTGAGGGTCCTTGGGGGCAAACAACCACCCCTCCTGTTACCTCCAGTAAGGCCCACACAGTGGGGCTACTGAGAGGTGTTCAGAGGCCACGCCCCCTTTCTCCACCACTTTGCAAATGTGACTACTAGTTAAAAAAAAAAACATAGAAATTCACTTAAAAAACCAAGATTACAGAGACGTTATAGTTGGCAAATAGATTTTGAAAAATCTTATAAATTCACTTAAAAAAACCAAAGGTTACTGGGACGTTATAGTTAGGCTGTGATTTCACTCATACAAAACCAGTGAAATTCAGCAGTTATAGTTACCTGGGCTAACTATAACTTATGCCCCCGCAATGCACTGCTTATGACCTCACATATTACATCACTCATGACATGGTCAATGATATCACTCATGAAATCACTGATGACATCTTCCACAGAACCACTCACGCACCTCCTCACACCCCCATACAACTTCTTGTATGCATACTCACAAACCTGCACAAACACTAACATACCCAATCACAGACCTATACCAGTACTCACACATCCACTCACTCCTCCAAAGAGCCACTCACATACCCACTCACTCATACAGCCACTCACACAACCATTCACTCACCCATACAGCCACTAATATAACCAGTTACTCACCCATACAGCCAGTCACATAACCCCACACTCACCCACACAGCTACTCACACTCTCACTTATTAATTACCTACAAAGTCACTCACATACCCACTCACTCACCCAATCCGCCTCTGAACACACTCACTCGCCCATACAAGCCCTCACACACTCCCTAACACAATCACTTACATACCCATTCACACATCCATACAAGCACTCAAGCATCCCCGTACTCACCCATACAGCCATTCACACAGGTACTCACTCTCCAATACAGCCACTCACACATGAACTCACTTAATGAAACACCCACTCAAACAGCCACTCACTCGCACATACAGCCACCTACACACCCAGTCACTCAGTCAGTCAGTACCAACTTTATTCGATCTAAATAAATTAGACCATAAAAGTTCAATAAGAAAATACATAAAAATCCAATTAAAATCCGACATAATTTTTGATGATGCAGTTTAAAATCAATTCATTTAGATATTCATCAGGCCCTATCGCCCCTCATTTATAACATTCACACATTGCCTTTACATATTCTAATTAGGTAGGGTAGAAGGGAAGGAGAGCAACAACCTCAATAGGGGTCCGGCATACATTCCTAACCAACTATTTAATAGCTTAAAAGAAATCCTCTATTTTATTTCATAATGGCAACTTTTAAAAATGTGATTCCACTATTTGTAGTATATTTCATAGCAATTATTATAAAAACAAATTAATAAAACATCGTAAATCGATTAATCATTTATATGCTATTATACAAAAGTTATATTGTCTGTAAGCTTTTCTTTCTGGCATAGAGAACAGCTCCCCAGGAAGCTTGACATTCTGCTGCAAATCTCAACAGTAGGCAGTGATTGTAGGAAGAGATACACAGGGCGACATTGTGTAAACTGTAAGAGCTTTAGAAAAGGTAAGATGTAACGTTTTCTCCATCTATTATAAAATTTACAAAAGAGTACAACGTGCATGGTACTCTGTGGCATCAAACTGTCACAAGGGCATTTGCTTAAATTTAGTGACCAGTCGTTAGATTCAGGGAACCCAACCAGCCGATGGAAGGTGTCCATTCTAAAATGTGTCAAAACAAATCTGTGCCTTAGATTAGGTACGTCTTTCAGATAAGGCTGCATATCGTAACTAGTTCAAATAAGATGGTTTTTCAAAAGAGAGGGTTTTAATAATTCAGCAGTCAACCTGAGGTTCTCTAGGTGCACAATGCATTCATTTGTTAGTGTTGTTCTGCTGATGGCTACTAGCGATTCAGGATCCTCAAAGTAGTCTGGGTGCCCCAGGTCATTGCAAAAGCGTTGTATATATGTCAGCCATGGCATACGTGTAAACAAGGTTGATTTAAGGCAATCCCCAATAATGGCATGGTTTAGGGCGTTGTGCTCTGATGTCCAGACTTTGTGCCAGAGTAATATGGTTTGCATCCTCATTAGGTCTGTAAGAAATGATACCTCAGCTCGGCATGGTACACATATGTGGGGTCCCATTTTTGGGGGTGGCAAGAAATATCTTAAGAACTTGTTCTCTCCAGTTGTAATGCCGTACATTTAGTATGCCCCCAAATCCCGCCCCATTTAATGCTATGCTGATACATTTGGCCTTATAAATTGTTATTATCTCTGCAGGGTAATTCATGCTGAACCAACTGGAAAACTTTTGTAGGGCTATACATGCATTTCTAAATAATAAAACCTTGGTGGATGTGGCCCGATTCCATGTTCCTCCTTTGTCGAACAGGGCGCCTAGATATGAGAAACTATTTGTAAATCTATTTTGGTGTCCATGATTTTCATATCCCGACAGGTGGCAGTTCTCTTGCCACACTTCATTATAAATGTTTTAGATTGATTAACTACCAGGCGAAGATTCTGCAAGAATTCGACAATGTTTTTAATTAGGGACTGTGAGGCGAGGGGAGTGCGGGCCATAAAAATGGCATCATCCACATAGAGGAGGGCTGGCACTGGGCGGTAGCCCACCTGAGGAAGGTCTTTAGAGTGTAAAATCAACACTGTGCCTACATTATTTATGTATGATGAAAAAAGAAAAGGTGCTAGGATGCAGCCCTGTCTTACCCCTTTCTCAACGCTGAAGGGCTCTGTACATTCTCCCGCGATGCCATATCTAACCCTGGCTTTGGATCCTGTATACAGGTCTCTCAAGAAGCTAATTAGCGGTGTCTCCACCCCATGTCGGATATAATTGCCGATAGTTTAGAGTGAATGACATAGTCAAAGGCTGAGGACAAGTTAACTAATTCCAAGAATAAATTCCCTCTCTTGATCTTTGTGTATTTTCCTATTAGCGTGCTTAGGTTGAGGCCCTGTTCTATTTTCCCAATCCCAGCATGGAACCCATACTGAAAATTTGACAGGAAATTCTTTGTCGCTGGTGGGGTACATGGCGGCCAGCTAGTGTGCCGGTTGTGAGCCCTTTCCTCTCCGAATTCTGCAATATGAAGCAACCGATGTGAATGCGGAGACTCACCTCGGGCTTTCTCTCTCTTGCTGTTTCCGTCGGCCTTCTGGCCATGTGTGGCATTTGTGGGGTGGCTGAACCGGGCTCTCAATGGTCACTTGCCGTGGGTCAGCTTCGCCGGGACAGGCACGCGGCCGCCCGCATTGGTTTCTGGGGGCTTCCAGCTACAGCCGGCAGAGTCAGCACATGCCGGCTAGCGCTGCAGTCTACGCTGACCCGAGGTGATGCTGGAACTGCGTGGGGGGGAGACGAGCCATAGGACCCCGAAGAAGAGAAACAAGGCCGACACCAACAAAAAACAAAAGAGCCAAATGTCGATTAAACTTGCCTGCACAACTAGGAGCGCAGGAATACAGACAAAGGGAAAACATGCAATTGGCTCCACAGAGACAAACATCGACTGAGTCTACTTCTGCATCTATCTGATAAGGAAAAAATAGATATGCCTTAAGGAATGTTGAATTTGCTGAGCAAGTTCAGGGAGGAGGAAATTATGACAAAAGTCAGAATTCAGAAGGGGTAACTATTTCTCCCACCTTGGTTGCTCATATAAACACTCAATCACAGGTCTCATCCCATGTGTCACTCCAATTATGGAATCAATCCACACTTCAGAGAGGAGTCAAAACATCACAAGAAACAGCTAACATTTTAGGTGGGAAGTTTAAAATCACCCCCTCATTAAGATCTTTCTTCAAAATTAAAGATGCAAAATCACAGAGCAGCACACTTAAGTCAGCTTGTACCATCCGTACAAAACATATGGAGCCTTCCCTGGATATGGATATACCTTATGCTTTACCTCACAGGGACAAAGATCTTCCTCTCTCTAATCAGTACTTGGTACTTTCTGAGGACCCCTATCCTGACAAATTGACAATAGGGGAGACACAAACGACCTCTCGCACAGAAAGCATGACTTTTTCTTGGAATGCAGACACCGACATGAATCTTATTTTGCTCTCATTGTCTAAGGATATCAAAGAAAAATTTGCAATCTCTGAGGGAAACCAAGCAAAAATACAGGAGGTTTGTGAAAACCTGGAAATAAAAATGGTTGACATCACGGAAAGGTTATTCTCAATGGAAGCCTCAATAAGGGTATTACAGGAGGAAGTGTAACTATAAAGAGATCCAAGCTCTAAAAACTGGAGAAAAAGGGCTCAGAGATAAAATGGAGTCATTGGAGAACAATTCTAGAGAAACTATCTACGGTTCCTAAATATTCCAGAGGGCACAGAGGATGGAAATCGAAAAACGTTTTGTAATTGATCTGCTTAAGAAAAGTATCCCAGAAGTGTCGGGGTTGGACTTGGAATGGGATATTCAAAGGGTTCACCGGGACCCTTTTAAGAGGAACCCTGAAAGAGGAAAACCGAGAAAAATCCTAATATATTTTCGCACATATACAATAAAGCAGTCAATTGTGAAAGTGGTGGAGCGGTGCACTACCAAAGAGTTTTTTTCAATAAATCCAAATGTTCAATTTGTTAAGTGGTAATCAATCCTTTATTTTCAATATCAAAATAAACAGATTCCAGCCAACGCGTTTCGTTCATACATAAAATGAACTTCTTCAGTCAACATTGACTGCCGACCAGACGAGACTAATAGGACTGTGTCCCCAGAGACACAACCATCAGGTACTTATCATGGTAGCCTTCAAAGCATAACACTTGTGCATCGACAGCAGGAACTTGGAACATAGACGTACGTTATTGGGCCAAATGCATGCCCTCACGTCCGAACGCCTTTTCCAATGATCCCAGACCAAAGGCTCTTCATTGCCTCTGTGTTCCTGCGTCTCCTTCACATCACCATTTGCCCTGAAGAAGTTCATTTTATGTATGAACGAAACGCGTTGGCTGGAATCTGTTTATTTTGATATTGAAAATAAAGGATTGATTACCACTTAACAAATTGAACATTTGGATTTATTGAAAAAAACTCTTTGGTAGTGCACCGCTCCACCACTTTCACAGTTTTCTCTCTGCCTGGCAGCTGGCATCCAACAACGGCAGGTGCAGGAGCTGTATGTGCACACCCAATCATACTACCCGCTACAGTTTCATATACAAGAAAAGGAATAAAGCAGGGAGGTGCGGTTACTCAGATCCGCCGTTGCTCATCCATTCCCCATTAATAAAGCAGTCAATCCTCATGGCAGCTCTCAGAGCCAAACAGTTTAAGAAGAATGATTGGTCATTCACCATAAGGTCAGGCATTGTGAAAGCAACACAAAATTGGCAATGGGAGCTAGGGAAGTATTTACAAGATCTGAAAGCTTTGGGTGCAAACTCTCAGCTAAAATGTCCAGCACTACTAAGAGTCATGTGGAACAATAAAATGTACAACATGAGAGAGGTTTTTAGGTTGAGAACTTAATTACTCGGGTAAAGACGCATATAAAGGCTTATAAAAAGGAAAGTCAGAGAGAAAGAGCTCAAGGGATATAATACAATTCCCAACTTGGATAAAGGGAGGGGGGTAAGGGAAGAGGAGTCACATACAAACAGCATTTTTGAGCACTGGGTTGGGAACATAGAGAAAACAATTACAAAAAATCTAAAGTCCTCATATGTAACAACAACCTGAGCACGTGTAGGAGTTGGTCGGCCCATATGCATGCAAAAAGATGATAAAGGAGAAGGAAAAACCCCATTAAATAAGGGTACTGACCTAGAACGTAAATGGGTTAAGGGTTAGTGGTAGAAGAAGGAAGATCTTAGAATTGCTTAAACTTTTTGATAATTATATCTTAATATTGCAGGAAACACATTTACGTTGTGAGGAATGGGACGGGATCCTTAAAAGGAACAAATGGATCTCTCATTGTTCATGCACTAATCAATCCAGTAATGTCAAAGGGGTGGCAATCATATTTAAAAGTTCGGCACAAGTTAGATTTGAGAGTTCCATTGTAGACCCAGGGGGTAGATGGCTAATCAGAAATGTTCAGATACATAACATAGGGTACACATTTGTAGGTTACTATGGGCCCAATATGGACGATCCATCTCCGCTTAGGGAATTATATCAGCATTTGCTTGAAATAAGATATTATATAATCATAGGAGGAGATTTCAACACTCTGCTGGATCCAGACTTGGGCAAATCCACATCTAGGCCAACAGTGAACTCACCAAAAATGAGGGAGAGTATGCATCATTTAATGAAGAACTTAGGCCTGGCAGATATTTGGAGGTTAAAGGAGGGCCAGAGGAAAGGTTATACTTTTCAAAATAAAAATACTCTCAT
This sequence comes from Calotriton arnoldi, assembly GCA_963921515.1. Lineage (NCBI taxonomy): Eukaryota > Metazoa > Chordata > Amphibia > Caudata > Salamandridae > Calotriton > Calotriton arnoldi. The sequence continues at coordinate 810,344 of CAWUFW010002625.1, forward strand.
TCCTCTAGAATTGAATTTTTTCTAACGGATATAAAGCTAAATAAAAATATAAGCAGGGTATCATATCAACCAATCCACCTATCGGATCATGCAGCAGTAAAACTGGAGCTCTCCCTGGTGAAACTCCCTTCTCAGAATAGATGGACCTTAGATAGAACTTTACTAGGGGATAAGGAAGTCATACATGCTTTGAAAAATGAGCCGGTAGAGTTCTTTGAGTTAAATTAGCTTTCAGCCCCCGCATATTGTTTGGGATGCATACTAAGTTTATATTCGTGGGAGGCTAATTAGCTATGCAGCACATAGAAAAAAAGAAGATAAAAATAAACTTAGAGAATATGAATTGAGAATTGAAGAAATTCAGGGAGAACTAGCAAACCGAATGCATGCTAGCACAGATCCTGTACTCCACAGTAAATTAAAAGAGTCCAAGGAACGTTTATCAGAATATTTAGAAGGGTGCAGAAGAAGTGGAACGCTAGCAAGTTGGCACATTATGGGTGTAGGAAGTTATCAGCTTGGAAGGCAAGGCAAGATAATACTTGGAATGAGATCAAGGAAGTAGTGATTAGTGCCTCCAAAGAGCGATGTACGGAAAATCTGAAGATTGGGAGGGCTTTTTTGGGCTTTTTCCAGGATTTATTCACTGATGATGCAAAAGCAACACTAGCAGAAATCAGGGGGTGGTTGCAGCAGGATACCCTTCCTAGTCTGGGTAAAGAACAACAAACATTCCTTAACCATAAAATAACCACCCTGGAGATGGATAGAATTATTAAAGGATTAAAAAATGGGAAAGCACCGGGTTCCGACGGTTCACTTATGAATTACATAAGGTGTTAAAAGAGGAGCTTACACCTTTTCTTACTAAATTTATTGAATGAGATTTATATCGATCACTTCCCTCTACCATCTTCATGGAATGAGGCAATAATAACACAAATTCTTAAACCCAATAAAGACCCCAAAAAATGTGAATCATATAGGCCAATATCCTTGCTTAACACGGGTTATAAAAAAAACATGCAAATACTTGCTAAAAGATTGGACAAGGTTTTAGGGGATATACATGAAAATCAGAAAGGCTTCATGAAAGATAGGCAGCTCCTTGACTTAACTCAAGATTTGGTCAGTGCGATTGACGTGCCCTTGGTGACGGAATCCCTTTAACAATCGTAACATTGGACACCGCTAAAGCTTTTGATAGAGTTAGCTGCCCTTATCTATATGAAGTACTTGAACAAAACTGATTAGGGGGAAATTTTCTTAGAGCAATAACATCTATAAATAATGCCCCTACAGCAAGGATCTTGGTCAATAGCTCACCTACTGCATCTTTTCACAGAAGTAGAGGTACTCGGCAAGGCTGTCCACTATCACCCCTGTTATTCAATTTATTTATAGAACCATTGGCTAGAAAAATAAGAGCAGAACAAAAAAATGTACCTTTTCCATTATTTGGGTTGGGTAAGAAAAAAAGCCTTACATGCAGATGATTTGATAATCTATACAAGTGACTCTAGAGTCTCACTCCCTGCAATAATGGAACTAGTAGATAATTTTGGGAAAATCTCAGGCTACTTAGTTAATGAAGATAAAACAGAGATCATGAGGTGGAATGGACCAACTGATAATCCTTTAGAAAAGTCAGAAATTAGATATCTGGGGATTCGTGTGATTAAAGATCTGGAGAAAATGGCACACATACATTTTAATAGACTCATGGTAGAAACTAAAAAACATTTGCTTCCTTGGGCTCATCTTCCACTTTCCATTTTAGGGCAAACAAACTTAGTTAAAATGATGATCCTCCCCAACTTGACCTTTATTTTTAACACCCTTCCTCTACATTTTAAAACGGAATGGTTTAAAAAGTTACATGGAGAACTTAGTAGCTGTATATGGAGGAATAAGAGTGTAAGGATCGGGTGGAAAAAACTTCCAAAAAAGAAAGTTGATGGAGGAAAGCATTCCCAGATTTTCAACTATACTACTGTTTTTTTTCTGAAAAATACAAGTCGGCTACTAATCGAAGACAATCGGGATACAACACATGGCCTTAAGGCGCTCACAAAAAATCTCCCAGAGGAAGGCAATAATTTTTTTTTTTTTTTCCAACTTTTTTTATTAAACAATCATTGGCATATCAGCATTGAAATCAATACAGTATAGAAATATGCATGACAAGCAAGGCAGTACAATAGCGAATTACATGCAGTGGAGGTATTCAAGGGGAAGTAAATCATCAAGCTCAACAGTTTGTGGGGGAATGCAAATATCACCACGGTAAGCTGCTCCACTGTGACCAGATGCGGGTCCATTTTCGGGGCAGCCTCGGGCTGTAAACACTGTCTTTTCTCTGAACATGCACCAGTCCATATTGTTTTCCCATGTAGCCAAAGTAGGAGGGGCTGCCGCCCCCCAGGCCTGAGCTATATTTCTTTTTGCCAGCATGAAGCCCAAAGTTGCCCATTGTATTTGGTGAGCGTTAAGATCAGTCGGCTCCCATATGTTTAGTAGGCATCTACGTGCCTCTGGACGGATAAGGACAGTCAGTACCGTGCTCATCGTTTCGTGTACCTCTTTCCAGTACCTTTGGATTAGGGTGCATTCCCACATAATATGCATGAACTTGCCCGTGAGGCCACATTTCCTGCGACAGTCCCCTGTTTCGGCTCTCCCCATCATCACCAACCGAGGGCCGGTCATATATACTCTGTGCAGGATTTTAAGTTGGACAAGCCATAGTCGGGCCGGAATGGCCACCACCCGGGGCGAGGAGACCGCTTCCTGCCAGTCCTCATCCTCCAATTCCATCCCATCAGTTACCCATTTCCCCCTCAAAGCTAAAAGAGGATCGTCCATGTGGTGTATTAATTTATTGTAAATTAACGAAATGGTCTTGTCAGGAACATGGCCATCTAATATTCTGTACTCTAAAGGGGATGAGTCGGGAAGGGATATGCCTCCAGGGATGAGAGAGTGTAGCGCGTGGCTAATCTGATTATATCGAAAGAGCTCGGCATCTGCAAGTTCGTACTGAGTCTGAAGGGCAGCAAAGGGTTTTACTCCACCCTGTTTCCACAGATCTTTGACTTGTGATATGCCGATCAGGTCCCATTTAGCAAATCCTTTCGAGGACCATAGGTTGCCAAGTTTTGCGGAGTCCCATAAGGGGGTAGCCAATGTTAATTTACCCTCCCACCCCAGGGATTTATTTGCTGCGTGCCATACCTTAACAGAGTGTCCAGTGGGCCCTGTGAGCTTGGATCTGTTTGGTTTCGCGTAGAGGGATCAGTTATAGTTCCCTCCAGGGAGGAGCCACTTATCCATCTGATAGCCCGGGTTGGCAAGATCTCCGTACGTGCTGTGGTTAATGGCTGCCAGATGTGCTGCCCAGTAATATTTTTTAATGTCAGGTAGGCTGATGCCACCATCGTACCACTGTAGCGTGAGCTTATTCAGGGCTATACGGGGAGGCCCGTTCCATAGCAGGTCCCTCTGGAGGCATTCAATTTCTTTGAAATATTTCGAGGGGACTGGATCAAGTGTGTTCTGCAAGACGTAGAGAAAGCGGGGTAGGGACATCATTTTAAAAAGAGCCGCTTTGCCCAGTAGGGAGAGGGGAAGGGATTTCCAGCTGGCAATGTCTCACCGTAAGCGAAGCAATGGAGGGAGAAGATTATTTTCATAGCGGAGTATAGGATCCCGGGAGAGAAATATACCCAGGTATTTGAACCCGGTGGTGCTAATTTGGATGGGGCAGTTTCGGGGTAGAGCAGGAGGGCCCCCCCGAAGGACATAGAGGTGGGATTGAGACCAGTTAATCCTGAAACCGGAATATTTACCGAACACGGCTAAGATGTCAAGAACTGCTATTAGAGACTTTTTGGGCTCCGTTAAATAAAGTAGTATATCGTCCGCATAGAGCTGAAATGCGGTCTTCCCAGTCAGGTGACCACCGCATGCCTCGAATAACTGGGTTTTGGCGGATCCATGCAGCCAGTGGTTCCAGCGCCAATGCAAAAAGAAGGGGAGAGAGTGGACACCCCTGACGGGTGCCCCGGCTCAGGACAAAGCAATCCGACTTTTTGTTATTCACCACGACTTGCACCATTGGTTCCGAATATAAAAGACGGACCCATCGCATGAATTCCTGGCCGAACCCTAACTTTTGGAGGACCGCAATAAGGTAAGGCCATTCTATAGTGTTGAATGCCATGGTGGCATCTAGAGACACGAGGACAGCCGGCTCAAGAATCGTGTCCACTCTGCCTAAAACACCGTGGGCACGGCGTAGGTTCAATGCTGTGTTCTTATGCGGAATGAAGCCGGACTGGTCCGGGTGTACCAATTCCGAAATTACGTTAATGAGACGGGTGGCGAGGACTTTAGCAAGGATCTTGGGTTCGGCATTGAGGAGGGAAATCGGCCCGTAGGAGGCGCAGTCCGTTTTGGGCTTACCTTCCTTGTGTATGGTTACTATGGTGGCTATACGTTGGTCAGTTGGGAGCCCTCCTGATTCTCTACTTTCCTCAAACATGCTCTTGAGATGAATGGACAATTTGTCAGGGCTGAGTTTGTACAGTTCAATTGGGATGCCGTTCGGGCGAAGAGCTTTTCCTGATTGTAGCGATCTGATTGCTTGCGCTATCTCATCTGCAGTCAGGGGGCTATCTAGAAGACGCTGATCTTCTAAGGAAAGAGTGGGAAGTTTGATGTCACGCAGTAGTTCGAAAGATTCGTCCTCAGTGTAAGACGCCACTGCGGTGTATATTAAGTTAAAGTGCCTGGCGAAGCAGTCTGCTATGTCTTGGGGATCCGTTACGTCAATGTTATTAGCATCGTGGAGGACTGGGACCAACCTATTCGCCCATTCGCGTTTATCAAGCCAGGCTATTAGTTTCCCGGCTTTATCCCCGAGATCATAGATCCTACCAAGTGTCTCTCTTCCCAGCATTTTCGCTCTTTCAGTCAGTAGTGCCTTGTATTCATCTTGTTTAAGTCGCAATAAGTGGGCTAAGTCAGGTGTGACTGTCATCTCCATCTCTCTCTCTCTAAGTGATAGATCTCGTCCTCTATACTTGCAATTTCTCTATGCCTTTCTTTCTTTTGTCCTGATATCAGGGACAAGGCCTCTCCCCTAATCACTGTCTTAAATGCTTCCCATAGTGTCTGGGAGGAGTCCACCGTATCCAGGTTTTCGGCAAAGTATGTATCCATTGTCTTGGTGAGTTCTTGATGGATTTTGGGGTTGCGAAGATGCCAGGGGTTAATAGGGACGACCCTACCCACCCGGGCTTGATCAAGGAGTACATGGACCCAAACTGGTGAGTGATCAGAAATGCCCCTAGCCAGGTGCCTAATTTCGTGGATGAGTGAGATTTGGGGGGCGGGGATCAGAATATAGTCTAATCTGGATAAGCTGCCATGAGCCCCCGAGTGGAAAAGTGTGTTGCATTCTGTCAGGGTTATAAGTGCGCCAGCCATCTACTAGTCCCATGGTGTCGAGAAAATCTGGCAGCCATCTATGCGAGGGCCCCAGTTCCCGCGGTGGGTGGCGATCCAGCGCCTCCGACCCCACGGAATTAAAGTCTCCTCCCAGCAATAACACCCCCTCAGGTAGTGAGAGGAGAGCGGTACGCAGGTCCTGAAATGTGGTAGTTTGGAGGCCAGGGGGAACATAGATGGAGACCAGTGTGATAGTGCATCCCTCCCAGAACCCCGTAATACCCACGTAGCGGCCCCTGTCGTCCGTCCAAGTACGGTCTATAGTGAGCGGGAAGGTGTTTTTCAACATTATACCCACGCCTCTGGAGCTTGTGGTGAACCCTGCATGTGCCACCAACTTATATCCAGATCTACACAGTGCTTTACATGAACTACCTATCAGGTGCGTCTCCTGGAGCAGGACAATGTCGGGGGCTTGCTTCCTAATATATTGGAGAACTATACTGCGTTTAACCTTGTCTCCCAGCCCGTTGACATTCCAGCTCAGGATTCTAGCACTTTTATCCCACTGCGTATGCGTCATATTTGTAAGTGTCGTCCAGAGCCTTGGTCATGCAGATTATAAAGTTTGCCGAGATAACAACCTTAACACATGTCATGTGTCGATGAATGCAAATAACGATAAAACAACCCCCCTCCCAAATCCCGTTTCCAACAACCCCCTCCCTGCTTCCCTGCTCTCTGGACTTAAAACTGCCCATCACAAACTGGCAGAGTGCCTGTCACCCAATACCCTAAAACTGAAAAGTAACTAAAGGTAGTAAAGAGGAGGAAGGTCGGCGTTCCTTCCCACCATCCCCCAACCCAAACTTCACAGATAAATTGTTCCCATAAGGTCCTGGAGTGTATTGCTGAATAGCTACAGTTCAACGTGAGCTTTTGTCCGACTGTGGGGCCCCGGGACCCCCATACATGGCTATGTTCGTGTAGACCGCCTGCGTGTTAGCCAGTTGTCACTCCCGTGCCTGTTGATCTCCGTCTTGACTACATCCCGGGGGGCCACCGGCGGTACGATTGTTCAGCCAATCCGAAGCCATCTCAGGATTATCGAAGAACCATACCCTTCCCCCGTCCTCGACACGGAGGCGAGCCGGAAACATCATGGCGTATTTAAGTCCTTTGTCTCTGAGTTTCTTCTTGACGGCTAGAAAGGTTCTACGCTGCCTTTGTACCATTTGTGTGAAGTCGGGAAAGAAAGAGAGGGCGGCATTCTCGTAGCGCAGCGGGGGTGCTGCTCGGGCGCATTGCAGGATAGCGTCTCTGTCCCTGAAGTTGAGGACCCGTGCAATGAGAGGGCGCGGAGGTGCCCCGGGCCTGGGTCGCCCACCCGGGACCCTGTGTGCACGCTCTATGGTGAAAAAGTTCCCCAGTCCCTTGGGTTTAAGGTGGTTCAGGATAAGGTCCTCAACGAACAAGTCAGGAGCTGGCCCCTCTGATTTTTCAAGCACCCCTAAAATGCGGACGTTATTGCGTCTAGATCTTCCTTCGCAGTCGTCAAGTTTCCGTTCGGCCGTCTCACAGAAAGATTTAAGATCACGTACTTCGCGCTGGAGCTGCGACACATCGTCCATCAGACCGGTCGTCTTGATTTCCAGGGATTTGACTTTTTCATTCATCTTTGTTAGGTCAGCCCGGATGAGGTTTACTTCAATGGAGATGGTGTCCATTTTATGTTCCAGGGATGATTTAACCCCCTCTATAGCGGCCACAACATCTTGCAGGGTCAGTTCTGGGGTGGGGCTCGCAGAGACCTCCCCCACCTTAAGGGCGTGAAGCGGATCTGCCGGCGAGCCTCTGGGCAGGGTATAGCGGTCCAGTGTGTTCGATTGGATCTGCCTCGACCCCCTGGACACCTTGGCCTGGCTCTTGTCCGAGTCTGTTTTACTCGCCATTAGCCCTCCGAATCTCAGGACACTTAGGTGGTGTCTGGACAAGGTCCTTTGCTGCGAGCAGTCGATGGGTCAGCAACTATGAAAAGTCCGCCACGTGTGGAGTAGACCAGCTCGAGCGCCCGGTAGGGAGCGGGGAGCACAGGTGGCACGCAGCTCTTGCGGTGTCCCAGCCGCCTCGGACACACAGGCAGACCGGCCACTCCCAATCCCGATCAAGCGCCACCCCCGCCGCGCACCCGCACCCCCGGTCAGGGCGACACCATCAGCCGCCGGCAGGCCGACGCGAAGACGCAGGCCAAGAGGCAGTTCAGTATTGGCCCCGGTCACACCCCTTCAACAGATGCCGCCGAGGCGAGTGGGGGGGAGGAAAGATGGAATGCAGGTCGCTCCCACCCCGCCGGTAGGTCTTCAAGGCTCCGGCCTCACCAATTCCCCGCGTCAATCCCAGCACGCCACCCGTGCCGCCGCCTCCACCCTCGGTCCAGGAGGGAACGGGGCGCCAAGGGGGGTGGGGGAGAGTGTTCTCACCGCCGCCTCAGCCGCAGTCCGTGCGCTGCCCCAGAAGGCGAGATTTCGCAGAGTTGGGAAGATGCGCTCCTACCGGCGACTTCCGGTCCGGGCAGCCGACTCCTCCTCGCGCTCCAGCCGTCATCCTCCCACCGCAGTCCCCGGTCCGGAACCAGCGGGCAGGCCCAGACGGTCGGAGCCTGTATATCCAGTCCCAGGTAGCGTCTGAGAGCCGGGACAGCAGAAAACGGCACCGCTTACTCACTGCTTCCAGTCGCAGACCATAAGGGGCAGGATAAAGTCAGGATGATGGGTTTAGGGGAACGGTAGCGGCGGAGCCGAGAGCTCAGGCAGCCATCTTGGTCCGACGCTTGGCTCCTCCTCAAGGCAATCATTTTTTAGTTAAATTTGGACATCCTAAGTACTTTAAAAAGATTAAATGTAAGATCTTAACTGCAGCATGTAATGTATGGAATCAGGTTAAAAGAATCCTGGGAATCCCATACTATAGCAGCAAGGCCCCAATATGGAAATCTCCAGGGACCCCTGTGTCTGCAAGTTAGCTTAGCTGTTCCATTGCTATCAGCTGGTATAGTGAGATGGGGTCAGTTTACTGAGAGAGGATCCCTGGTGTCGTGGGACCCTTCATTAAAAAGTACAGATTACAGATTGACCAGATTTATTTATTACCAATTAGCAAGCTGGTCCTGCGCTCAAGTCAATTTGGGGATGAAAACAGAAATTGAGGTAGAACTACAGAGGAACCAGACATATAGGAAGGAGGTATCCAAGTGGTACTGGGCTCTGGTACAGGTAGAAGATGGCCCGCCAACTCTACCAGAGAAGATCTGGAAGCTGGACCTGCCAGGCTCCAAAATCCTGCACTTATGGCAAGTATCCATGTCTACACTTTGGTCGACAGTGAAGTCTGCATCACTTAGGAGCAATAATTTATTAACATTATACAGGGAGTACTGGTCTCCCAAGAAGCTCTCAAAGATGGGCAGATGCAAGATGAGGTACTGCCTCAAGTGCGCGTTAGAGAATGCAGACGATGTCCATCTCATTTGGCAGTGTCCAGCCATCTAGTCTTACTGGCAAGAAGTGGGTAAGGTGCTGACTGGAATCCTGTGTGTAAGCATTGAGCTAAGCCTTCCATTGATTATCTTTGGGGTTCTGATCAGTGATGAGGTCTCTCTAAATTTAGGGAAGCTCCAAATCCAGTTGATTTTCATCTTAATAATTATCGCACAAAGAGAAATCTGTATAAAATGGTTCTCTAATGTGTTATCCTCTTGTCTGGATTGGGTGGCCTCCGCTAGACACATTGGTAGGCTAGATTGCCTAACCGGGTCAGCATAAAGGGATAAAATGTGGGGCCGTTTTTTCTTAAACTTTATTTAACGTCATTCATAATAAAGTGGGGTGTTTCCCTGTGGCTTTATAGCATAAACAAAATTATTTCTTTTAAAAGTACGAGGATTAAGACACACTTCAACAGTTGATGAGGATAGTGGTGGTCACCACTTAAACTCTATTCAACAATTGATTGAAGAAGGCTGGTCAAAAGAGTTTAAAATGTGTCTCCTGCCTATGTCCTCTATGAGGACTGAAAAGAAAGAAAAAAAGGATATCCTTTGTTTCTGTCCACTTTTGTAGCCTGTTCAGAATGATGCAGCCCGCTGTCTTCACTAAAGAGTCAAGCAAGGAGGGGCGTGGCCAACAAGATGTCCGAGTAGGACGTGCAGTGTCGAGCTCTGTCCTACAGCGGCAAACTCCTGCATGATCCTGTGGTGCTGATTCAGGCACCGACCTCGCCCCATAATCCTTGATACCTGGTGTGCTCGCCGCAAGTGAAGGAAGCTGCAGGGAAGTGTGCGAGTGGCCGCACGGCGTTAGAACCGAAGTCCGTCCGGAGGGTGGGGCCGCCATATTGAGTGAAGCGGGGCTCACTGCAGACGCGCCGGAGAGCAGGAGGGGCCGGCTCACTCACCCAGACCTCGGAGCTCCGGAGGATACGAGACAGTAGCGGGGGCCGCGCAGGCACCGCACGGAGCGCCGAGATCATCTCTGAGGCGGGTGAGTGGAGCGGGGCGCATTAATTGCAGCGCGGCCTTTGCACCCGGATGCAGGAGCTTCACCAGGGCCTGTGCCTCATGGGAAAGAGAAGTTGTGTGTTTGCCAGTGGGCGGCCGCGCCGGGGACACACCTGTACTCGGGGACTTCTGGAGGCTGTAGTGAAAGGCCCAGAAGGCTCCCTGCGATGTGTATACCCAGGAATTGCTGGAAGAGGCTTCCAGGGACATCAGTGACGGAGCGTTGTAGCCACGTCTAGTAAACGGACAGGAAAAGGCCATAAAAACATACAGAGCGCAGGCGTAGACGCGTGTCCGGTAACTGTTTGGCAGTTTCCATGAAGGTGTGGTGAGGCAGGTGCACGCAAGTAGATTGCTAAGGGCCTGGGTGCTGTGCGGCCAGAATATATTGACTGTGGGACTGAGACACCTGCGCCTGCTCCTGGCCCTGTTGAGAAGCCTCGAGGGGATCGCGAAACAGAGGAGAGGTTGGGACGCATGTGGATCCCAGTGGTCCGGGGAGCTGGTCACCAGTGCTGAACACGGTGGGTCCCTTAGGACTGGGATTATCAGAGATCCTGAAGCCAGCGGTGTCACGTGGCTGTGGTGGGACGAGGACGGAGGAGTGCAATCCGGGGCGAGCCTATACTGCTTGGAGGCGAGGAGGCGAGACATTGACGTCCACCATGGGGAAGGACAAGGGTGCTAAGGCACAAACAAACAAAATTCTGAATTATGCGCAGCCCATGCAGCAACGCCTACACCAGAGAGATATGCGCAATGAGGATGATGATGAGACGGCTCCGGGGGAAGACGCGCGAGACCCCTCCCTGAGGGATATAATGGCGGCGGTCCGGACGACGAAGGATGAGATGGTGACCAAAATTGATGCTGTGGCAATCGATGTGAACCTCCTACGGTGTGACCTGCGCAAAGTTTCGGACAGGGTCACCTCAGCGGAGCAAAACATGGGCGAGCTTCAATCAGAGGTGAAGGCCCTATGGACCACAGTCATGGACCTTCAGAGGAAGGCGATCAGGCTGGACGAGCGCGCTGAAGATCAAGAAGGGCGCTCCCGGAGGAACAACCTGAGGTTTGTGGGGTTTCCTGAAAGGGCGGAGGGGCCCTCGGCGGAGTTATTCTTGAAGGACTGGATAACGAAGATCCTGGCTCCAGGCAAACCGTCAACATTTTTTAATATCGAAAGGGCCTACAGGGCATTGGCACCTCCACCGAAACCGTGAGCGCCGCCACGGGCCATTATAGCACGTTTCTTTAATTACCGGGACCGAGACTTGCTCCTCCAGTCTACTCGCAACAAGTCCAATTTAAGCTTTGAGGGCCACCATATTGCTATCTTCCCTGATTATACCCAGCGGGTACAGGACCAGAGACGCACATTCATGGCAGTTAAAAAATGCATGAGGGAAGCGGGGTTGAAATGCAGCCTTCTGTATCCAGCCAAGCTTCGGGTGGAGCGTGGGGGCAAGGCTCTGTTTTTTGGATCGGCGATGGAGGCCTCTGACTGGTTGGACAGCACAGGAGATCAGGAGCTCTGAAAGAAGACGCAGTCGAGTCAGCGCACGGTCTCACTGGACTGGAATGGAAGACGACGCCGAATGTCTGAAGGAATGAGATCACAGGACACGGGGGACTCCGGGAGGGTTCAGGTGTGCGACGATGGAACACTGCAGGTAATGGACGGTTCGCCGGACTCTGAATTGGCCTCATCGGAGGTCATTCCGGACACAAATGTGGACTGAACACTTGGAGGGGGATAAGGAAGATGGCTGGAACACTGGATGTGCAGATAAGTGACTGTATCTTGCCGCACTGTGGCCAATGTTATTGGGTTGCCTGTTTTCAGTTTATGGGTGAGGATCAATCGCATGTTCATGCCAAGGGGGAATGGGACACGCCCCTCACTGGCAGCTGGATCCTCTTCTGGGAGCTAGAGGCTCAGACCTCGCACCCGGCTGGGGAGCCAGACGCTTGCGTGGCACTAATGATAGTCGAGAGTCAGAGTATGTTTCCCCAAGACGTGCTCTGTGTTTCGGGGGGAGGGTGGTAAGGAGTTCTAATGTACTCTTGGAAATGAGTGAGACGGGTGGTATAGGGCAGGGGATAGCACTGCTCACTCGCTCTGTTGGCGGGGGGATGGTCTTGTCGCACTGCCCAGTGGGTGGGGGGAGGGCCGGGGTGTTTGCTCTGTGTTGTTGGTTGTTTATGGTTGTTGGGGACGAGGGGGGGATCCATGTCTGGGTCAAAAACTACCACAGAATGTTCAGTTAGTTGATGTGCTGGCGGGATGGGAATGGAATCGGGCCGCCAGATGTAGGGGCATATGTCTCCTTCCCTGACGAAGCTACTCATGTGGAATGTACGGGGAATGGCCTCGCTAGAAAAACGCAGAAGGGTGCACTCACTCTTACGAAGGTATAAAATAGCCATAGCGGGGCTGCAGGAGACTCATGTCTGGGGGGAGGCGCTACCTTTCATCAGGCGTAGGTGGCACAGACAGCTCTATGCCACCTCATTCTCAGGTTTTGCGCGGGGGCACTAATTTGGGTGGCTGCGGGGACCCCCTTCCAACACCTACATCACACACTTGATCCTGAGGGACGTTATGTAGTATTATATGGTAGGTTGGACGGCCAGGAAGTATGCTTCATTAATGCGTATGCCCCCAATGTGGACACTCCCGGTTTTTTCTATGAAGTGATGAGGGTGGCGTCACCATACCTGGGCGGGGATATTATATTCTTTGGGGATGTTAATTGTGTCCTGGATGGGAACAAAGATCGCGAGCCTCCCCGTGTGAATACCAAGCCCGGCATGACTGGGGCCCTGCTAGATGTGATGAGGGAGATGGGCCTGCTCGATGCCTGGCGGAACCGGCACCCGGGGTCGCAGGTGTTCTCATGCTATACCCCTGCATCCAACACATACAGTCGGCTGGATCAGATTTTAGTATCCCAGAATTAATGTCCAGAGTGGAGGAAATAACATACCTCCCGAGGCATGTCTCGGACCACTCCCCGTTGCTGGCGACGTTGAGTATGGCCAGACCAAGAGCAGCGATCTCTACTTGGAGGCTCCAATCGGAAGCGCTCATGGACCCGCCTTTCACCGGGAAACTGGAGGAGGAACTTAAGTCTTATTTTAGGACTAACTGGGGCTCGGTGTCGTCAAGGGGCACGGAGTGGGAAGCGATGAAGGTGGTTGTTCGGGGGGTATGCCTCACCACGACCTATGGCGCTCGGAAGGAACTCGAACATGATATCCAGGTCGCTGAGAAAAAACTAGCTGAACTGGAGGGGGTGCTGCCGTCGGATCCAGGCCGCTGGACTGAGTGGCGGGAGACGCGGGAGGTATTCCTGGCGGCGTTATGCCTCCTGGAGAAGTTCCATTATACCGCTTTCCGGCAGTGCCTACATGCGGAGGGAGATCGCTCCGGGGCACTGATGGCAAGGTTGATTCGAAATGAGAAGCAGCCCTCACAGATAGTACAGATGAGGACTGTGGATGGGCACATGGTATACAGCCAACATGGTATTCTGGATACTTTGGCGGACCACTTGGCCGGAGTATACACGGGGCGCCAAGCCCCAGTGCGGGAGACGGTAGAGGATTTCCTCACTACTCTTAACCTCCCCTGCCTGGAGGCAGAGTTCAGTCAGATGTTGGACAAGCCGCTCACGAAGGAGGAAGTAATGGGAGGGATTAAATCGCTGAAATCGGCCAAAAGCCCCTGCAGTGACGGCCTTCCGGCCGAATTTTATAAGAAATTCGCACATATTTTGTCTGATTACCTCCTTGAGATATATAATGAAGCCTTCCAGTCCCGGGCACTCCCGCCCTCTCTGAATGAAGCGGTGGTGGTGATGCTCCCAAAGGTGGACAGGGACGACCAACTCCCAGGGTCATATAGGCCTATATCCCTGCTAAATATTGATATGAAGATTCTTAGTGGGATCATGGTTGGACGGCTGCAGCCGTACATTCTGCGCCTCATTTACTCGGACCAGGCGGGGTTAATCCCTAAGCGTAGCACGGCCCTGAATCTCAGACGTCTGTCACATGTTTGGCACTCGCCTGTGCTCCAGCAGGAGGAGTGCGCATTAGCACTTCTTGATATTGAACAAGCGTTCGACTCCGTAGGTTGGGCATATCTCTGGGAGGTCCTTCGGGCAATGGGAGTGGGAGACCGGTTATTGCAATGGGTGCAGTTGCTGTACTCGGCACCATATGCCAAGATCAGAGTGGGGCGGCTGGTGTCACGGGCCTTCTGACTGCAAAGGGGCACCCGGCAGGGGTGCCCGCTCTCACCGTTACTTTTCGCGATAGCGATGGAGCCACTTGCGGTGGTTCTACGGGACAAGATGGCGCCATATGTGATCAAGATCGCCGAGACTAATCATGTAGTGTCCATGTATGCGGACGACACCTTGGTGTACGCCAGGGACACAAGTGTAGCGATCCCGGTGCTGCTGGATATGCTGGCGGTGTTTGGGCATGTGTCGGGCTTACAAATCAATCAGGGGAAGTCCAAGCTGTTTCCGTTGGGGCGACTGGCCCTCTGTCCGGACGAGGAGCTACCAGAGGTGGGACTTCCATGGGTACGGTCCGCACCCCGATATTTGGGGATTCGACTAGCAGACACAGCCGATCAGTTTTTGGTGCATAATATCGGCAGGGTAGTGGAAGGGCTGAGAGGCTCGGTGCGTTTTTGGCGGGTGTTGCCTTTATCTCTCATGGGGAGAGTAGCGCTAATTAAAATGGTGGCCTTGCCTCGATGTTTGTACGTGATGCAACACTCCTTCTATCGGATCCCCTGAGCCTTTTTCATTGAACTGGATAGGCTTATCGTCGATCTGCTGTGGGGGTCCAAGCGTAAACGTATTAGCCTGGTTACCCTGCAACGAACATGGAAAGCTGGGGGGTTGGAGGTCCCATGCCTGGAATATTACTACATTGCCTCGCAGCTCCAGCACGCAGCGCACTAGTTAGACGGGGACAATAACTGGGAAAAGACCCTGCTGGCGGGGACTTGTGGGAGAAGCGAGTTGCCCGAGTTGCTCATGATGGGGGCGGGGGTGCCCCCGACATGCCCATACATTGTGCGACATGTGGCGGAGTTGTGGGAAGTGGTGGTTCGGAGAGTGCTGAAGAGGGCTCCATATGCGCCGGACATGCCCCTATGGGTGGGTCAGCCGTTCCGACAGATCTCCGCCTCCATGTCGGTGCGGAGATGGCAGGAGGGGGGGATGCCTGACCATGGGCGACCTATATGATAATGCGCGGTATATCACACGCAAGCAGGCGCGGGAGATGTTTGGGCTGGATCCCGGACAATTTCTACAATATGAAAAGATTGCACAGGTGGCGAGGGACTTATGGCCCGCATTTCCCGGATGAACCCCCAGTTTCCCTGGTGCTACAGACTTTATTAGTTATGGCTAAAGGCCGCAGGCTGATTTCACATCTGTACCGGGCAATACGGGATGATCGAGTGACTGGGGGCTGCTAATTCAAGCGAAATGGGAGGCACTGACGGGGGACCATTTCACTGATAAGGAGTGGAGCAAGATTCATGAGGGGGTGAAGCAAGTGAGTGCAAATGTGAGGTTTAAATTAATACAATTCAATTATGTCCATCAAACGTATCTGACCCCGAGAATGCTCCACAAGATATACCCGGAACGACCGGGGCAATGTCCTCGGTACGGAGCGGAGGAGGCTGCGTTCATACATATGGCTTGGGCATGCCCTGAGCTTCAGGGGTCCTGGACCGCAGTCCTGGAGGCATTGAGGGGAGTGACAGGATGGGAGATAGTGGGTGAGATTCGAGTGGTGCTGCTGGGACTGCTGCCTCGCCCCAAGAACAAGAACCTTAGTCGGAAGCTAATCCTTCTGGGGCTGGTACTTGCCAAGCAGCGGATAGCCATCTTGTGGATGGGTCGACGTCCGCCCAGTATGACACAGTGGGTGCGGGATATGCAGGAATGGGCGACTGCCGAGGTGATTGGGATGCAGCAGACCAGACGCGATGAGAAACTAGAAGATGACGTACAGGCCTGGAGGGCAATGGTAGTAGAGCTGGTCAATGGTGGAGCAGACGGAGCGGACAGTGACGGGGCTGGGGGGGACATACACTCAGGGGGAGAGCCAGACAATGCTGGGGAGCTGAGGGAGGCAGAGTAGCATAGTTCTCCTGGAACGGAAACGGAAGGAGTAGGGGAGCGTGGTATACCCGGTATAACTTGAGAATTGTACACCAGACATGATTGGGGGTGGGAGTTGTGTTGGGGATTTGGGGTATGGGAGGGGGGGTGGGTGGCTGACTCGTAGTACAGAAGCTTCAGGGCATGGGCCATAACCGGGATACGCGGATGGCCTTCCTCCGTGCCTAAGGCTTAATGCACGAGGTATAGGTGGGTGAGAAGGATGATCAAGAATGAACTCACCGTTGTAGAATTTAGGCTACGGCCTGTTGTATGTGGATTTTAAATGACCAGTACTGTATGCTACGGATTTGGTCCCTGCCGTTACTAGAGATGTTTGTTTTGGAAAAAAAAATCAATAAAGATATATAAAATTTTTAAAAAAAGAGTCAAGCAAGGAGAACGGCCTGTAACAGGCAGGATTATGTTGATCTCCCTTTTTATAAATCGATACAATTATTGATTCCGCCCATGTGGGAGAGAACCTATATTACAGCAGGCCCTTAGTACAACAGTAAATAGGGGCCCTCATAAAGCTGTATTAGCCTTATACAGATCCACTGGGATAGCGTTGGGTCAGATGCTTTTCCACCTTTACTAGCAGTTATTGCTTTGTTAACTTCCTCCAAACTGAACAAAGTGATTGAGGAAGATTGTGGGTAAGGAGGCTATAAATACCAGAAAAATGCTTTAGCTTATCCTCGTCCGGTATCATTCGCAACCGCGATCCCAGGGCCATTATCTGCTCTCAAGGGTGCAGAATTAACAACCCTCCAGAACGTGTTGTTATCATTGTTAGTACTTGCTTCATGTAATTCTCCCAATGCTTCTTTTCTTAGCCGTATTTTCCTTTGTTTCATCTCTTGTTTATAGGCTAATCTACAGGACTGGACCTCGAGTCTACATCTTGGGATTTTATGTAGTGCGCCCTCTAGCCTCTTATGAGCTTTGGTGCAAGATGAGTCAAACCAACCTCTCTCCTGTTTATGTTTCCTAGTAACAAGGAAACTCTCCTTCATCCCCTGCTTAATTGCCAAAAAAGCATTAATAATGGCTTTTGATTGGGGGGTTTCATCTAGTTAGATCTTGAAGGTTTCCCCTTTACTACAGATTAGTTGTTTTAGAAACCCCTCAGGGATAATCTGTTGCCACCGCAGGAAATAGCGATTAGGAGTTGGTAGCTTGAGTTTACCTGTCCGGGCGGTAATGTGACTGTGCTGCTGTTTGGATACTAATGAGAGTGAAATTTGAACAGACGGGGGGGGAATGGTCACTTAATGAAATAGAGTGAGTGTTAAAATTAAAGATATGAGCAGCACATTTATTAGATAATAGGATGAAATCAATAATATTGTGAGCGTTTCTCCCGTTAAATGGGGCATATGGGGATGAGATTTCATTCGAGAACGCCAAATCAAATTTAAACATGAGTTCAATTACCTTATCCCATATCGATTATGATTAAAATGGGTTTGGCCAACACCATATAAATTGGTCAAACCACATACGTTTTCGAAAGGCATACTGCATATTCGGGTATTAAAATCCCCCCCCCCCCATAAAATTAACAGGTTCTTGTTGCTACTTTTGTCAAGACGTTCCAAGTCTACATCCAATTTTTGCAAATTTGTCGTATGTCACACAATGCGGCATTGTTGCAAAAGTTAATAACTGCTAACAGCACTGGACCAGTGCCTTCACATTACTTGATAATAAGGATCGACCAGTTCTTTAGTTTTCTAACAAATTGTAAATTATTAGAAATAAAGGTGCATAACCCACCTTTTGATCTACCCCGAGATGTAGGGGAGGAAGGAGCATGGTAAGTTCTGTACCCATTTATGTGCAAAGGCTCAGTGAGCCAAGTCTCTTGGAGACAGATCAGGTTAAAACCCTCAGTAAACTCTCGCCATTCTGCATTGATCACTTTATTCCGAAGACCTGCCACATTCCAAAAAACAAATCCAATAAAATCAGTGCAGATTTCAGGGAGACTCACTGCTTGTTTGGTTACCAGGGCAGCTGAGCTAGAGCCAATAGTTGACTGCGTAATAACTTAGAATTGCGGGGGACTTACACCACTGAGTTCTTGAGTAAGTGTCTCATTGTCAGAGTTGTACAAAGGAGTATCAGTCTCTGGTCAGCCCTCAAAACCCCCCCCCCGAGTGCTCCTCATCAAGTCCATCTAGCCCATCAAGATTTGATAGATTCTCAAACCGGTTATATGTTGGAACGTTATAAGTTAGTTTGGTCGATGGTCTTGGAGCAAGTGGGTTCTGTGTTCGATTGGTATTAAATATCATGCTGGGTTGATAAAAATAGCCTAAGGGGAGAGAGGAAACAGTGGTTGTAGATACGTGTGCGGCCCTGGTACTGTTCAAAACAGCCTCCACCAACCTTGGACTTTTGAAGGGCAAGCCGACACAGTCTCCTTACAGAGTTTTCCTCGCCCTGCCCACCCATTTAACTCGCCGTACCATCTTTATATCCTCAAACAAATGTTGGGTTAAACCTTATCTAAACCCTAACCAGTTTAGGGCCTTGTTTCTGAGGGAAATCCAGGATTCTGTGCTCTGTAGAGGTAGTGTAGGGACGTTTGCGAAGATGATTACGTACGGTGTGGCGGCCAGAGGAAGGTCTAATAAGTCAGTTGTCTGGGGCAGTAGGGCTTGTGGGAGACTAGTGATGGCTGGCGATAACGTGGCAATGCCAGATTTCTTTCCTCCAGTTGAGCCTCTCTCCAGATAGACAGGAGGCATGATCTCCTGTGTGCTCTGATTACACGTTTGCTTTGGTAGGCCCTGTGTACTACTTTTATGCTTGCTGTGGCTAGGTACTACATTAGCTGAGGTATCACATGATATCTGAGTGTTCAGCAGGTCCAGGCAGATAGTACATTTAATTTCTAATTGTTTTAAGTGAGTGTTTATGGATTCCAGTGTGTCTTTCACTAATTCTTCTAAGGATTTGACTGCCTTACATAATGAATCATGCTTTTGATTTTTTAAATCCCTGGGCTCCTGGTTAGTTTCAATGTTTATCACTGTTGGCCTGCTAAAGGGCTTGTTTTCGGATTTAGTCAGTCTATTCTGATTTACCTCCTTATTTGTGTTACCAATTATAGGGCATTGCCGGGGCTTTTTTATGCGTTTAGGAGGAGGTGGTGAGTCACAGTTGAATGAGTTAATAGTTTCGGATATGTGCTGAATACACCCATTATCGCCCTTGTCATTCATTGGGGGTCTGCCTTTACCACTGGTTTCAGATTTTTCAGGGTTCTCCGTGAGGGGGTGGGGTTGTTACATAGGGGCCGATATACGATCTCCACAAACTAACAATGATTCTTCATGGAGGAGATTTGCTTCTCAGTAGCCCCCATGGCTCCACATTTATATTTTAGTGGTGAGGTCTGAGTCTTTTCTGGAGTCTGAGGCTTTTCCGCATCTACTGGGAGTTTCCTTTTGCCCATACTTAATTAGGGTAATAGTTAACAAGCTAGTTGACCAAACTATACAAATACAAGCATAGACAAAGTTGAAAGGTACTTACTCTGCTTCCCCCTTAAAATCACATCACATCCCCGGGCCAGAGGCCTTTATAAATTTCTTAAGCCTTTGGTCCCCTTCGACAGCGCAAAATTGTCCCCTGCCTGTTCTTTAAATCCCAAAGTTCGATTCAGGCAGTAATGAGGCTTGAGGAGTTTTTGCCACTGTTACTTTTTTAATCGATTGCGGTAGCTCTACAGCCGCAAACCATGCGAACACCAAGAAAACTGTCAGTCCAGCCCCACCCCAGCCGCAGTACGCTTGCTGATAAAAAGGGGGTATTAACTGTTACAATATATAAAGTACATGTACTCCTGTTGCGATGTAATTGTCAGGGGGTGGTCCAGCCCAGTCTCGAACTGCCTTGAACAGCCACGGACCGGACGGGCGTTACGGAACCCCCGATCGTACTTTAGGGAGTGCCTCCAGGCACATCGGGATGTTTGCAGCAGCGGCATCCTGCCACACGGAGTCCTGAGGGTTATAGACTCCCCCAGCAAGTTCCTCTGCGTTCCTTAGAAAGTTGAGTGTAAATTAGGGGTGGGCGGAATTTGCTTAGTCGCGCTACGCAAAGTTCCGCAAAACGGCAAAAAATCTCCGCAAGCACGCAGAATTCCGCGACCTCGCGGAATTGCTTGTGCCACCAGAAGAATTGTTGTCTCCAGTGACCATGTGTGTCTGTAACTTTGCCACCGCGCCGAAAGGTGTCGGGGTCCCTTGAGTGAGCTGTCCATCATAGTGGGTAAAGGGCGGGAAAACGTTGCATACCGCTAGTGTGTGTGGGGCGGGGCTTCTATGCGAGTTCACATGCCTCTTGTTTATAAAAGGTCAGAGACCGATCAGAGCAGCAGATGAGGAGAGAGAACCTCCTGGTCACAGGAACTACACGGGGATTGCGCTCGAAAGTCATGGATGCAAAGACCTCCATCAAGCATCACAGCTACTTTTTGACGGTAGATATGGGGAGAAAGCACACCTGCCCAGCCTCGACCGAGCGCACGATTATTTTGGGCTGATTAATGTGTTACCGAATTTGAGCTTTAACTCTGGCACCTGCTTTATATCTGTAAGTGCTTCCTGTTGAGGTTTAATTTTTGTGACAGGAGCATCATGCCAGAATGAATCCTGCCCAGCATATTTATTTATCCAAGAAGATGCCACCATTTTGTGCAATACCTGTACTCGCCATGCCCACGAATTCCGCTACGCCGCGGATCGCGGAATTTTCGGCAGTTCCGCGCGGAACGCTGAATTGCTGAAATTTCGCAAATTTCGCAAGCGGGACGGAATTTACTGCCCACCCTTAGTGTAAATGCCTCTGGTGTAATACTTCCTGATACAGATATAGTGGTAATGGCTGTGGTCACTAATTCCTGGTTTCAGCACAGCTCTTCCAGAGTCCAATTATATCCAGGCAGGTCCCCTTTTTAAAAAAAATTAATTTTCCGCCTTTTCTCTCAAACTTGCAGCAGGGCATAGGTAAGGGGCCCTAAAGTCAGAAAACCAAGAAGGGGGCCTAGCCCAGCCTCTTCTTGCCGCACACAAGCCCGCTCTTGTCCCAGTCTTCACCCCAGCCACGCCCGTACGCGACCCGCACTGCTTGATGCCTACGCCCACTTTATGGTGCTCCAGCGCCTGAGGGCAACGTCAATAGCAGGGGGTTGCTGGAGAGTGTAAATGCCCACCTCCCTAGCACAAGAACAGCAGTACCTGGCAGCAACGCAAAAACATCAAAACAGCCTTTCAGATATCCACTCACTCATAGTCACTACACACCCACTTACCCACCCATAGAGCCACTTACACCACCACTTACCCACCCATACAGTCACTGCACACCCACTCACTCACCCATACAGCCACTCACACAGCATCATACTCGCATGATATATATTAAAAGTAGTATCACTCATTAGTAGTACACCTAGTATACTAATTTAACTTTTGTAGTACCTTAGTATATATGTTTAACAATCATAAACTCTTTTTTTTTTTTTAATATTTTTATTGGGCAGAAAAAAACAGACAGCTCAAAGGAAAATTCATCCATAAATAATCAACATCCTGGTAAAAGCTTAAAAAACACTCCATAATAAAAAGGGCGCATACTACATTATACAATAAATAGCATAAATAGCATAATTCATAATACATATCCAGTGCCACCTATATCCCCCCCAAAAAACAGATTTCATATTTTAAGAATAGATAAGGTCATAAAACATTGCTAAAAAAAAAAACTTTAAAGCTATGTTACCATCCTCTCTTTTTATTCTTTTTTTTTTTATCAATCTACTTTTGTGATCCGGGCGTAGCTCTGAATCTGCGAAGTGCCCCTACCCTCTTTGCATAATCCTCTTCAAATTGATAGGTCCGATCCAGTTTAGAAAGCCACTGGCCAATTGTCGGTTCTTTCTATGATCTTCAATTCTGCAGCACCAAAGATCTAGCTACCGCTAATGCTATAAATACAAAATATTGCCGAAATTTTGGCAGCTGTAGGTCTGCATGGGGGAACCCAAATAAGGCTAGTGACGTTGAGGGGAGAATGACCATGGACATGCAGCGACTAATGAACCTAAAAACCTCCTCCCAAAAGTGCTGCAGTCTAGGGCATGTAAAAAATATATTAGTCCCTTCTCCCGCCCCAACCCTATTACATCTAAAACATTGATTAGGAGTTGATGGAAACAATGTATGCAGTCCAAGGGGGTGGGGGTGTGATACACCAGCCATCTAGAAAAAAAGACATTCTTTTGAAATTGGCCGCCCTCAAAGCCTTATTCCTAAATTCACACAATGACTGCCATTCCTTATTATTAAAATGGCAATTTGTTTCCTGGGCAATTTTTTGGGAGTATCTCATCGATAAGCTTGTTGTTCGTGCCTTGACGTAAAACCTGATGCCGGTTACCAACACCGCTCAGGTTCTTCTCAAAGAGTGTTTTTAAAATTGTTTTTTCCGTCTCATTAATCATTGTGTAGTTGTTCTTAAGGAAGCCTATAATTTGTCTTAAGCTTAACCACAAACCTCTACTTTGATGATCAAATTGGAATGCAAATGATTCCCACGTTATCAAATGGGTGCAGTTATAGAAATCTCCTAGCTTCCAGAACCGCAAATTATTTTAGGTCTGTAACACCCCTTGGGAAATCTGAAGACCCCATAACTCACAATCTTGAAGAGAGGTATATGTTACCATTGAAATTATGACCTTATATCTTGTTTTCTTTGGTAATTTTATTGTACAAAGAACACTGGTAGCTTAATTACGCTTTCTGTTAGCATATGATTTAACATAAAATTATCAAACTTCAAAGAAGAGGGGGCTGCCAGCTGAGATAGTAAACTAACTAGCGCGGCTTAATAATAGGTGGAAAAATGGGGTAGTGCAAGCCCCCCTGCTCTATATCTAATTGTAAAATGGCTAATTTGACCCGAGGTTTTTATTTTTGACCATATAAACTCCCAAATCACTTTATCCAACTCCTTAAAATATAAGGTTGGTACTTTTAAAGGAAGATTTAAGAACAGAAATACCAGCAAGGGAAGTATTGACATTTTCACTAGGGAAACTCGGCCCACTAGTGAGCGAGGTAGTAACGACCATCTTTCTAAAAGCCTTTTTACCTTCGTACGGGTATTTCAACAGTTTAGTTCAAATAGTTGGGAGAAGTCAGCTGTAAAATATATACCTAAATATGTTATAGGTCGAGATGGCAAAAATGTAAGCCCTGTTGGGAGTTTGACTGCTGCAGAATTGAACAGGACAACCTCAGTTTTAGCCTAGTTTACTTTGTAACCCCCCCAG
The DNA here is from genome assembly GCA_963921515.1 of Calotriton arnoldi. Lineage (NCBI taxonomy): Eukaryota > Metazoa > Chordata > Amphibia > Caudata > Salamandridae > Calotriton > Calotriton arnoldi. The sequence goes on from CAWUFW010002625.1 coordinate 833,910, forward strand.
ATCTGTAAACGCCTGGATCTCCTCTAACGCTGCCTGGATATTTACCTTATCTGCCTTCAGATATAAAATCATATCATCGGCAAACAGCTTGATTTTTGCCATCCCCGTTAAAGGGGCCACAATTGGAGCGTTAGAACAAATATTTACCACCAGTGGCTCAATAAAAAGAGAAAAGGGGGGACAGGAAGCAACCCTGTCTAGTGCCACATTTAATCGCCACCTCTCCTACCTGTTCCACGTTAACGATTATCTTTGCGACCGCTCCATTATAAATTCCCCTTAACATCTCTATCAAACAGGCTGGGAAGCCAAACTTCCTTAGGATAAAGAAAAGCGCCTGCCAGTCCACAAGGTCAAATGCCTTTTCTGCATCCATCATTAATATAGCCGCTTTGTCCTTATTAACTGAAAAATAATCAATTGCCTGTGGCAAAAAAAAAGTATTAGCTGCCATTGATCTGCCCGGCAGAAAGCATGTTTGGTCCACATGGACCAACTGTTGTGCACTGCCCGAGATCCTATTTGCCCAGATTTTCATAAAAATCTTATAATTGACATTTAATAAACTTATGGGGCGATAAGAGCTCGGGTCGGGGTCCTTATCTTTTTCAAGATGGAAATCACCACTGACTCCTTGAATCTATTAGAAATAGGGGTTCCTTCCAAGATTTGATTATAGAAGGATAATAGGAATGGATAGAGATCATCTAAAAACATCTTATAAACTTCCACCGAAATACCGTCGTTACCACTTGCCTTGGCGCGAGCCATCCCTTTTATAGTTTCAATTACTTCTGAAAGTTCAATCGGTTTACTTAAGGCTGCGCTGTCAGACTTTGTAATTTTAGATAACTGTAGTTCGGTGAAGTAATCCTCGAGCTTCTGTAAATCTACTATCTGGGTCTCAACATAAATTCGCTTAAAATGGGATACAAATATTTCAGCGATCTTGTCTTTATTACCTACCAGATTTGTAGTACTAGGGTCCCTTACTTGTGAAATCAGCTGCCTGCTTTGTTGTGTTTTTATAGACCAAGCTGGAAATTTGCCTATGAGCTGGCTTTCTTCATAGACTTTCTGCTGAAACGCCTTGCTCCCCGAAATCTCTTCTAAAGTAAAAACGTTTTTAATTGCTCTTTTGCTCTCAATAATTCCTGCTATAGTATCTTGTCATCAAGACTTGGGGGCAAAGAATTAAGATCTTCCCTAGCCCGGTCTACAGCCTTTTGTGGTAATTCTACCTTCCGTTGCCTCTGCTTACATGTATTAGCTTTGTATGCAATCACCATCTCCGGAAAGAGGCCTTAAAAGCTTCCCATACCATAAAACCTGGGGCTGAGTTAATATTCTCTTTAAAAAACCACTGTATAAATTCCTGAGTTTCTGTGATCCATACTAAATCTGAGAGCAATGCTTTATCGAAATGCTACCTGGTGTTAATTCTTTGGGGGGGTACATAAGCGTATCACCAAGGAGACTATCGAATGGTCCGAAAAGGAATTGGCAAAAATATCTACTCTCCTATTACAAGCTGCTTATTTACCAGAAAGAAGTCAAGTCGAGAAGCTGTTTTAAACCGAGCAGAGTAGCAGGTAAACTATGTCAACTCTGGGTGATCTACCCTCCAAGGATCAATTAAGGCAAAATCTTATTTCAGAACTTTTAATAATTTTGCAGTCTTTGATTTTAGTTGCTGCTTAGCCTTATTTGAGGTATCTAATCCTAAATCTTGCATAAAGTTAAAATCCTCCCCCCCCCCCCATAACTATAGGACCACAAGCATTTATTAACATATCGTATATCTGTTTTAAGGCTTTAATATCATCGAAAATTGATCCATAATAGTTTATGAAAATAAGACAAATCCCAGTGTCTAAAACCTCGATCCAAATCCACCTTGCTTCCTCATCACGGATCACTTTTCTCACCTCCCAATCTAGTGCGAATGAGAATAAAATACCCACTCCTCGTACTGCCCTAATGACTGAGGCGAAATAAGCTTGAGAGTACTTCCTGGGGAGAGGAAAATTATGGGTATTAGTCTTAAGATGTGCCTCCTGCAAAAAGATCACCTGGGGGGAGAACAAGCCCAACCATTTCAACACTGCCCCTCTTTTACGAACATTCAAAAAGCCATTAACATTGCATGAAATTATTTTTAGTGAATGAGACATTCTTCAAAATTAACCATAGCACAGATTCATACACCGCTTTTCATATAACCGCACTCTTTGAAGTTGTCTGGAACCATTTTCTGACGTATCTAGCGCAACTAGCTCCTCAACCCCTGCACTTACTCCGATCTTGTACCTTACCCAATTATGTCCTGCTGTGTTTCTGACCTTTTTTTAACTGCTTTACCCCGCAACCCCATGCCCCCCAGGCCTCCTCCTCCCAAACCCCCCTGAGGAAGGGAGTGGCCCTTAACTCCCATCCTCAGCCCTCCCAACAATCAAGAGCGCCATGACCTGGTGCCTAATCACACGTCTCTGTATCCTCCCCCTCCATGCTACCCAATTAAGCTCCATCTTAAGCAAGCATAGAGAAAAAAAGCCCTCCATAAAGTACTGACAATATATTTAAAAAAAAGAAAAACAAAAGTGCTTGTGCTTCTTGTACCTTTACCGGCCAAGACAAAAAGCTGTTTAAACCTTAGTTTATAAGCTCAGCTTAACACTGTAATGAGTAAACTAAGAACCCAGATAGGGGCCCGCAAAATTTTGTTTTATACCACACATCTCCCACCCATGGGTATATCCTAATTTCACAGAGTCTTAAGCCGCCCTTATACACCAACTCCCTCCAAGAAAAAAAGTGGAACGTGCAATTGGAAAGACCTTATTGCAAAAACCTCTTAAAATCTGGAATACAAACCGGATAAAAACTACCAATTGGCCATAAAAAGAGATTAGTGCCATCTTTGCCATTAAAAGAAATTCTATTAAGTGACTCTAAAAAAGGGAAAGAAGGTATGAATGAAAGTGCACACAGTGTATACAATATAAACTGAAGAGTGCAAAGAATTAAACCAACTAAATTGGGAGAATCTCTTACATAAGCTGGACTTAATATATTAGGCTGAACTTCATATTCATACAGCTTTATATATCTATTCTGTTCCACAACAGACCAGACTACCCCGCAGATTTCCTACTTTGATCACACGCCTATGCACCCTCCCCCTCTATGCTATTTATCCTAGGACTATTAACAACCAGAGAAAACACTCCAAAAGTGCTGACAGTAGAAAGTGCTTGTGCTCCATGTATCTATACAAACCAGAAATACCTAACTATACCTACTTTTATAGGCTAGGACCTGAACAAATAACATAAGAAAAAACAAGTCAGCTCTTGCGCACAAAGTCCCGGTAAAGAGTGCAGCGCACTCATGGAAACCTTATTTCCATGATTTCTAAAAACCTGAAATGCAATCGACCTTATGGTACCGATTACCTGTAAAAAGAAAAATTAGTACCAACTTTTCCCAACACAGCATGATAGATACCATTGGACACCCCCGAGGGGGAGAACAACGTGCAAAAGTGAAAGTGGGCACAGTGCATAAAGTGCTAAGTGTAAAGTGCAAAGAACTAAACCCGCTACAAATTTGCAAAGGCTCATACATAGACCAGGCTTAATACATTGCACTGCATTTCAAATTCATATAGCTAAATTCAGTTCCGCATCAGGTTAAGTTACCCCCCATTTTTTATTTTCTACTTGCTTGGGATATCTTTTGTAGTATCTCTTGAGCTTCTTCGAGAGTAGAGCAAAGATGGAACTGGCCTCTCCATAAGACTTTCTATTTGGACTGCTAAATGATAGAGGCTTGCGCTCCTGCACTCTCAAATTGGCCAATCAGGCCCACAAAATCCCTCCACCGCCGTGCTGCAAACGCTGACATATCAGAAAATACTCTCACCCTGGCACCATCGGATAGGACGATATCCTTCTTTTGAATTGCTTTACTTAAAATAGCCTCTCTAATCCGAAAATCAGAGAAATTCACAATCCTCATCCTTGGGTTCTTAGCCTCTGAAGTTTTCTGTGAAGGAACCCTATGAGCCCTCATTATAGTAAGGTCCTCCGGAGGACTCTCCAGTATATGTTCTCTGATCAGCGTCTCAATATAGGACAAGGGGTTAGACTGGCCGTTGAGGTGTTCACTGTCCTCTGGTATCCCTGTGAAGCGCAAATTGATCATCTTGGGTAATTCTCCATCTTGTCCATCTTCAATTGTGAAGCCTGCAGCTTTTTCTGAAGAGAAGCAATATGAGAGTCACAGGCCAAGGAGTGGTCTTCGATATCAGATACTCGTTGCTCAAACTCTTTAAATCGCTCTGGTAGTTGCTGTACCATATTCTCGATGTTATCAAATCTCTAATGCAGTGCAGGAAGCTCTTGAGCCTGAGAGGTTTTACAATCACATATTTCCCCCAGAATTGTCTCAAAGCTGTTGCATTTGGTGCGTCGAGACCATTGAGGACTGACTCAGCCCCACACTCTCCCTGGAATGCTCAGTCACTGTCTCAACCACCTGCTGGTTTTGCAGACCCAGCTTTTTAGCCGTGAGATCCATCAGAAGATCCAGGGATAGTGAATACGGCAAGAGACCTGGGCAGTCTGATATCTCTAGGCTATGAGAAAGTGCAGCCAGACCGTTCCCTTGTACAGACTTCCCTCTTGGGCCAGAGTTGTTACCAGGCAAGATTTCCAGAGAGTCCAGCGCTGAGAAGTCCTGAGATAATGCTCTAGCTGGCATCTGGTCTACAGCTTGCAGATTAGTATCATCGTTGGTTGCTTTACAGCTTTTTGAGAATAAGGGGTATTCTTTATGGTGATTTCCACCCCTTCTGCTTTTTTCTTCTCCTCAAGTGCCTTTTTTTGCGGTCATTTGTGCAGACCCTGCACCACTTCCACTATCCTCAGTCTCTTGCAAATTGATGGAGGACCCTGGGACTCTCACCTCCTGTAGCTTTAGGGAACTGTCTCGGACAGCGGCATTCCCTGCCCCAGCGTCCATGTTGATGGTGACGAACTCTGGAGAGGACCCTAAAAAGGCCAATGCCTGGGGAGAGGGAACTGGAGATATTTGATCCATTGACGTATTCGCTGCCTCGCTTCTTTTCTGCGTGGTGTTTCCTCTCCTCGCCGCAAGAATGCGTGATTGGGCTGCTTTTCTCTTAGCCTTCTGAGTTCGTGATGAAGGGCTGGGGCCTGAAGCTCCTGCTCCTATCCCTGTCCCCCTCAGGACCATTTGCCACATCTTCACAATCCAGACCCCAGGACATATATATATTCTTTCTTCGCTGTAAGGATGCGGTATGGATGCTGTATAGGCACACTGTTTTCTAAATTTTGCAAAGTTTTTTTTTCTTTCTTTCCTCCCTTTTTTCCAAAAATGAAAACTGCTGCTTCACTGGCGTAAAAAAAAAAAAAAAACTCCCAGCATATATGCACAAAAGCACTTGCCCCAGAGTCCTTGGACAGTACAAGCCTAGTGGAGGGGACTCCCCAAATCCCTGGAAGATCCCCTTACCTCTGCGCCATCCTCATCGAGGGGCTCCTTGTTTTGCTCAATACAGGCTCGCGAAACAGCTCACATAGCAGCTCCCCGCTATGTTGCTCCTGTCCTCATAGGGTGTGGGGGGTCGTCAGCTCCGAGATGGAAAAAACATCTTTTTGTCCCCCTTGAAATCTCCTCACAGGGTCTCTTCACTTGTCGTGGGTCCCACAATTCTGCCACTACAATCCACCATGACTCTGAACTCTCGGTTCACAGATCGCAAATCATGGCTTGCGGCTCACGGCTCCTGGGAACCATGGCCGTAAACGCGAGCGTGTGACGACAGCAGGAGGGGGAGGAGTGGACATGTGCTCAGCAGCGAGACTTCGGGCTCGCCGGCGCTGCCAGTCTCCAATCATAAACTCTTACAAAATACTTACACTCACTTGATGGTGTCATCAGTGATGTCATTTAAGATGTCATCAGTGATATCACTGACCATGTCATAAGTGATGTAATATGCGAGGTCATAAGCAGTGATTGCGGGGGTGTAAGCTATAACTAGCTCAGGTAACTATACCTGCCGAATTTCGCTGGTTTTGTGCCAGTCAAATCTCAGCCTAACTATATCGCCCCTGTAACCTTGGTTTTTTCAGTGAATTTCTAAGGTTTTTTTATTCTATTTCTTAACTATAACAACCCTGTAACGTGTTTTTTGTTTTTTTTTTAAAGTAAATTTCTAAGATCTTTCAAAATGTATTTCGTAACTATTACGTCCCTGTAACCTTTGGCTTTTTAAGTGAATTTCTATGTTTTTTTAACTAGTAGTCACGTTTGCAAAGTGGTGGACAAAGGAGGCAGGGCCTCTGACCAGCTCTCAGGAATCCTGCTGTGTCGGACTTATTGGAGGTAACAGGAGGGCTTATGGGCCCCCAAGAACCCAAGCATCCAAGAGGACATCACCCCCCACCAGCAGTGCACCAGGAGGCACATTTGCAGAGTGGTGGAGAAAGGGGGCTTGGCCCCAAAGTCCTCTCAGCAATCTCTCTCTGTGGGACTAACTGGAGATAAATATATATATATTCAAAATCAACAGACTACAATTAAAAGTAGGCACGGACTCCTTCATGGTGCGTAAACAAAATTTATTTCCTTAGTCCATTAGTTTATAAAGTGCACAATGCATAGCCCATGACGCGTTTCCGCCGTACTCACACGGATTTGTTCACATGACGTGCTGCGACTAATAGCTTCCTATTTAACCCCTTGCACCACGTGAGTTACTTGTACATAGAAATAGGCAACAGACTAATGATTTCATTGTGTAACATGTCGTCAACTTAATGTTTCTTTTGTGTAGTTAATGTTACCATCAGTCTTCTACTTCACATTCTATAAATAGTTGAAACATTGATTGACAGCAAAAATATAAGTTTAATTAAAAAACAATCACTAAATGGAGATGCAGTAAAATATTACAAATTCATATTTCAATAGATTCATTGAATTCCCACTGCATATATGTTTTATATTTTCAAAAATGCTCACCATCAATTCTAATAATTATTCTACTATTGATTCTTAGCTGTTTTCTCTGTTGCAGCGATCTATCTACTCAACCATGATAAAGTGCTGTGTGCCAATAAAGTGCTGAAATACATAAAAACAAGTGCTTGTCTCTGGAAGTTTTAGCAGCTACATTATCCTGCAACAATATGTACTGAAATCAAATTGCCCAACATTTGTTAACCATAATTAACTGAAGTACTAATACTTTTATGCATGTGGCACTTACCAAGTGACTATACGAGTATCATTATAATCCAAACTAGTAATTAAGTGGATTGGATCCTGTCAATCGCTACGTAACCATCATCCCAGGTCTGGTCCTCACACATGATTGCACTAATGCCAATTTCAGGTTGGGTATCTCCCTTTTGGATTTGCCTTTATAGAGTAAAGTACTAATACTATTTGTAAAGTGGCACGTGCTAGATTCAATACTTAACTATATATTGAACAACAGGTTTATACCCCATGATATTGTACTTCTAATATAATAACTGCCTCAATGCTCATAAACTGGGCTTGACTTCTTTCTCATAATTTTGAATGATATTAACCTATAATGTAGGTACTATTGTGAATCGATAGTGACTCGTGCATAAAAGGAAATTTAATAAGAAATACTTATATATGATTCATCATCATTCATGCAAACTCCTTAAACCCCTGTCGCTTACTCCTATGTACATTATGCTTGTCCATTCATGTATTCAAACCCACAATCAAATATAATGCTAAAATTCTGCTGTTATAAAAAGTTATGTATATCCTCACTCATATTGAGTCCATTTGGTATGTTGAAGTCCAATTCTAAAATAAATCTAGATTCAAGCTGTCTCAGCAATTTCTCCCTGTTGGCGCCTCTTCTTAAAGTTCGAACTGCTTAGTCTTATCACATAATAACTGAGTTCACTCAATTTATTCTCATGAACCAGTTTGAAGTGCCGTGCAACAGGGTACATTGGGTCAGGGTACGTTGGGTCAGAGTTTACTATCGCCCTGCGGTGTTGTAGTATTCTTTTGTGTACCTGCAATTTGGTACTGCCAACATATTTTAAACCATATGAGCATTCTAACACATAGACAGCAAACTCCGTTCTACACGTATAGTGACCCCTAATGTCGATTTGTTTCTTGCTGAAAGCTGGCTTATAGTTGGTTTTATTGACTCCAATTTTGCATGTTCTACATGATTTACACTTGAAAAACCCATTTTTGGGGGATAACCAACTTGTTTTAGATTCCAATTCGGGGCTACTGCTAATCAGAGAGTCCCTCATGCAAGGTGCTCGTCAAAGTCAGAGTTGGTTTTTTAGGGAGAATTTGGCCCAATATGATGTCCGTAAGGACAATGGGCCACTGTTAACTATTGGTCTAATTTGTTTCTCCTGTTTGCTATATGAGGTGATGAGTCTTATGTCATTAAATACATCTGTGCCCATTGGATCGCTTACATTGTCCTGATTGACTCCATCTGAAGTTGCTAATAGAATGGACTCCCTGGATTTGGAATTTGCTTTAGCTCTCGCTCGATTAATGTAATCTTTATCGTAACCTCGCTTTAGGAATCTATTAGCCATTTCTTCCTGACATACAACCAGATTGCCTTCAGAACTGCAGATTCTTTGCGCTCTAGGAAATTCCCCATATGGTAGATTCCTAATTGTATGTCTGGGGTGAAAACTAGATGCGTGTAGGATTGAGTTTCCTGCTGTTGCCTTTCTGTGTATTTTAGATTCCAATTTTCCTTCTTTTTGATATAATTGGACATCCAGGAAATCTATAACTTGGCTACTGATCTGAGCCGTGAATTCCAAATTTAGTGTGTTGTTGTTAATCGCCTTTACAAATAGAGTGGCACTTTCCTCTGAGCCCCTCCAGACTATAAAAACATAGTCTATGAATGGCCACCAATTTACCACGTGATCTTCACATTCTGACTATGGTTTACCCTGAGAACCCTCTCCTCCCACCAGCCAACGTGCAAACACATGTAGCTGGGGGAGAAGCAGGCTCCCATGGCAACTCCCCTCTGCTGTTGGAAAATCTCCTTGCCAAATAGAAAACAGTTATTGGTGAGGCACAATTTAATCATTTTAAGCAGCATTTGATTGTGATTATATAGATAGATTGGTCTTTTATTTAAAAAATATTCAGCTGCCGTGAGGCCATCCTCATGTGCTATACTCGTATACAATGATGTGATGTCCATTGTTATCAGGATATAGTCCTCTTGCCAGGTCATTTCATGTATTTTCTTGAGGAAATCTCCTGTATCCTTTATATAGGATGGAAGCTTGATGACAAATTCCTGCAAAAAGAAGTCCACATATTGGGTGATTTTTTCCAAAAGTCCTTTCTTTGCCGATATATTAGGCCGCCCTGCTGTCGGTGTGGAACCTTTGTGTACCTTTGGGATGAAGTATATGACTGGCAAAATTGTAAAATCATTGTATTGAAATGTATATTCATCCTTTGTTATTAAACCCTAACGTGTCCACCGAGTCAACTCCTCTTTAACCTCGCTTTTGACAGCCATGACTTGTTCCATAGTAGATCTCTTATAACATATGATATCCTCCAGGTGCCTATGGGCCTCTTTAAGATAATCGTCCTTAGACCAGCACTACATTGCCGCCTTTATCCGCTTTATTAATGATGATTTCATTGTTGTTGCTCAGTTTTTTTATTAAATTATGATATTGCCTTTCACAGTATTTGAATTTTCTATTGTATGTTTTGATTTTCAAGTTGAGTTTTTTCAATTCATCAATAATACAGTCATTGAAAATATCAACTGCATCCCTAGGCCTTACTGGCGTGAATGTCGAGACAGGTTTCAACGGACTTTTGATTGTACCTGAGATGTCAATGCCTGCTTTGTGTGTGTGTGTGTGTGTGTGTGTGTGTGTGCGTGTGTGCGTGTGTGCATGCGTGTGTTTGTGTTACTATCCTTGTGGGGACTTGGGTGTGATAACACACTCACGCTGTGGGGACTTGATTGCAGTGTGGGGACCTGAACCCAAGTCCCCACAAGGCAATGTTTTCTAAATGATAAAAAATGACTTCAGGAACATCTGTGTCAATTTTTACAACTTTTATAAAAATTGCCTTGTGGGGACCTGTGTTTCGTAAAGTGTGTTTATATTTTTGCTCAGCTCTGCCCCCGTAGATAGGAAGCGGTACTGCAGTCTTAAACACACTTTGCATTTAAACACACTTTGCTCACTAGGAACACATGCTAGCAGCAGAAAGCACAGACCTTTCAAAGGGAAAGCTGCATAAACCTGTGTTAAAAAATATGTTTAATGCAAATTACCTTTGGTCTATCCATTAAAGAAAAATGTTATTTACATGAAGCTGTTGAATTTAGACTATTTGTTTCTGACAATTATTTGTGGTTTTATAAACTTTGCTAAAATCAATTTGGGTCAGTTTAAAATCCCAGAATACTTCACTATTGCAGTTTCATTCATATCTGCAATTAAAGAATGATGGTGCACAACACCATGCTACAATATAAAGGGATTTGATCGTTTTTTGCAAATAACCTATAGGCATCAACTTCTATTGTTACATTTTAATGCTGGTATCAGGAATTCAGTCTTTGTGTTGCTTTGCCTTTGATTACATATTAATAAGCACTATGGAATACGTTCTGTTAGACGATGGCTAGATAAGTGAGTGACTAGCATTGCACTATGCTAAGGTTATGTTTTACCAGACAACTACAGCAATGTTATGCCCATTGCATAGGAAATTAAATTTTCGCGACTCGCAAAATGCAATGTACGACAGTGTCTCAGCCACTGTTTGCGATTCCCAATGGGGTCGCAAATTGCATGCCTCATCAATATTCATGAGGCAAGCGCAATTTGCGACCCCATTGGGAATGTTTAGCACTCACAGGGATGGTGGCCTGCTGAGGTCAGCAGACCACCATGCCTGTGACTGCTTTATTAAATAAAGCAGTTTTTTTTTTTTTTTTAAGCAGCCCGTTTTCCTTAAAGGAAAACAGGATGCATTTAAAAAAGAAAAATTAAACTTCAGTTTCATTTTTTATGGGCAGGCAGCGTTCCCTGGGAGCACTGCCTACTCTTAAAAAAATATTTTTGCACCCATTCACTAAGGGGAAGGGGTCCCCTGGGGACCCCCTTCCCGTTTGCGAGTGGCTTACCACCCTTTTGAAAAGGGTGATAAACTGCGAGTGTTTTGCGACCCCAAATGAGGTCGCAAAACAATCATACATTGGTGTGAGACTCCCTATTAGGAAGGGACGCCCTTGGCACTATCTCTGTGGGGACCAAAACATCCTTTACTTCATGTGCAATCTTTTTAAGACTTAAACTTCCCTATAATTACAAACTATGTATGTACAGGTTTGAAGATGCCTATAATCCCAGTTTGAATGTGAATATCCTTACCATCACACACTATCTGTGTAGGGAGATGAAGATTATATTTAAACACTATCACTGTAGGGACTTGAACTCTACTAACCTTGCACGCTATCTCTATGGAGACTTGAACATCATAATAAACACACAATCTTTGTGGCAGTTTGAACATCCCAATAATCACACACTATCTCTGTGGTGACTTGAACATAACAGTCAGTCCTTCATTTCATGTACTTAAAAAATAAAGAAAACAGTTTGCAATTGTTGTCTGCTTATCTGATATGGCAGAAAGGGTGACTTCATAGTCGTATTCACAGATATGCACCTTAAGAAGAAGCAGGCAAAGAGCAGTAGAAAGCACATGAGACTCCTGATACAGAGGGACAATATTTTGTTTTATGCTTCCTTGAAAGTACCCCAGGGCTCTGCATGACGCCATTAGCACCCATCATTTGCAGCCTCGATCGCAACATTATCTCATACACCAACGACACCGAGCTCATACTCTCCCTTGCCAAAGACACAAACACCACTAGAGTGAACTTCCAGAACACCATGACTGACGTCGTCGACAAGATGAGAACCAACTGCCTCAAACTCAACACCGACAACACCAAAGATCTTTTCGGAGGACCCCCCTCACTGTCGGATGACATCTGGCGGCCCTCCACCCTCGGACCAGCAACACCCGCAACCTTGGCATCATCCTCGACAGTGAGCTCTCCGTGAGACACCAAGTCAACTTGGTTGCTGTCGCATGCTTCAACACCCTCAGAATGCTCTGTAAGATCTTCAGATGGATCCTAACAGACACCAGTAGAATTATCACACAAGCCCTCATCACTAATCGACTTGACTACGGGAACACCCTCTATGCCAGAACCACCACCCTCCTCAAGCGCCCCCAAACCATCCAGAACGCAGTGACTAAAATCATCCTCGAACTGCCAAGGTGAGCCCACTACACCTCCCACATCTGCAACCTGCACTGACTCTCCACTTCAAACTGCTCATGCATGCCTGCAAAGCCCTCCACAACATTGGGAAGCAAATATCTGAACAACCGCCTGACCTTCCACCACCCCACCAGACACCTGCGGTCTGCCTCCCTGGCCCTCGCTTACGTCCCCCGAATCCATCGTACTCAAGCCGAAGGACATGCCTTTTCCCACCTCTCTGCCAAGACCTGCACTTTCTTTATTTACAAATGTTATGCCATAAAGCATAACAGAAACTGGAAGCCTTATTTTATAATCACGTTAATCATAAGATTAACATGATTATAAAATAAGGCTCCCAGTTTCTGCAAAAAGTATAAAATGAAGTGACAGCCACATCATAGCTCTTTCTTACATTATTTGCAGCCATGCAGCTTGGCTGAAACTCATTCTCCAAGCCAATATGTCTCATAGGCGAGACATATTGGCTTTGTCAATGCTTGTTTTTTATTTGCAGCCAATTATCATCTACTTCCGAAGACATAGGAAGTAACAGCTCAAACAGGTTTTGACATTCACTTTGCACATAATATTAATGCTTGCTCCCTAAATAGAAGAAACAGAAACCACTCAGTAAAACCTGGGGGTACTTTCCACTGTTAATGGAGTGAATGAAATTTTAACTAATCAGTGCTATTGCTTAAACGGCACAATTTGCATTTGCGGTCATTTTTGCAGTAGTGCATAGGTCAAAATGTCCCAGGAGGGTGTTTTGCCATCCCTCTCACATTTGAAGAAATTTGTTGAATTAAATTCTTTAATCATGATTAGATGTTTAACTATGTTAAAAACGTGTCAGTCTGAGACCCGGAGTGGATGACCGGAGGGCTGGCCCCGAGCTGAAGGTGTAAGATACCCCGCAGAGACTGCCCTGGTAGGCCCCTGCTCCTAGATACCTGACATTGAGGGTAGAGGACCCTGAAGCGAGGGGAGAGCTTGGCCGGGACAGCGGTGAGAGGCAGCAGGGCGGGCCCTGATTGTTGGACTGGATTGGCAGAGGGGGTACCCTATACTGAGCTCGAGGGACCGGAGCGACTCGGGGGCCGGATCGGGCTCCTCCCGGTGCCCGAGCAAAACGGGCGTGAGGCTGCCCTAGGCTAAGCTGAAAGTGTCGGGGTCTCGCCGGAAGGTGACGGAAGTGAGTGGCCCCTACGAATTGGACCAAAGGCGGCTGGAGTGTGGGGTATAGAACCGCGGGTCGGAACCTCCTGCCGGGACCGGCGAAAAGGGGGACTCGAGTGGATCCGAAGGGCGGACCCTGTGGCCGGGCCTGCGCAGCCTTGCCCTGCCACCGAACGGACTCGCGACGCATCGACTGGGGGGGAGCGAGGAGGCCCCGGTTTGGAACCGGGTGAGGGCGAGAGGGCTCTGCACCCCCGGCGCAGGAACCATGACTAAGCCAAAGACGGGGAAGGCCGCAGCCCAAATGGCGCCTAAAAATACCTCGGTGGCGGACCTGTGGGGAAAGCAAACCCTGGTAGCATCAGGGGACGACACAGCAATGACCTCCAAGCTGGACATGCTTGAACCAGGCGCCATTACACAGGCATTTATGTCTAGCTTCCTTCAGGACATCAAATCAGAGATCTCATCTCTTAAGCTGGAGGTCAAGTCCTACCTCACGGACATTAGACGAGATGTCGCCGAAATTGGCACTAGGGTGGATGACCTGAAGCACACCCTCGACACGCGTACAGAGGAGCAGGAAGATCTTAGGCGCCGCGTCCAAACTCTGGAGGAGCAACATGTGGAACTCCAAATCAAACAGGAGGATTTGGAGAACAGGAGCCGCCGGAATAACCTCCGCGTCCGGGGTGTGCCACGGGGCGCAGAGGGACAGGACATAATGACATATGTCGCAGACTTACTGCATGCGGTCAGGGGAGATGAGGACTCCTCCCCACCCACGTTGGACCGAGCACACAGGGTGGCACCCCCGCAGGGAAACACCAACCTGATCCCCGACATCCTGACCAGGGTACACTTTTATACGGAAAAGGAGGCCATCCTCCGAGCGGCGAGGGCGACCGAAAAGCTGGAACACGAGGGACATGCCATCCAAATCTTTCAGGATATATCGCCATTCACCTTGCGCCGCCGGAGGGACTTCCGGCCAGTCACTGCCAAACTGAGAGAAGCCAACGTCAAATATCAATGGGGCCACCCGTTTGCTCTGATCTTTCACTGGGAGGGGAGGCGCAGGTCTCTGAGATCTCTTCGTGAAGCCCTCCAACTGCTGAACATCTCGTCTGGATCGAGGCCTTCCTCCCCCGGGCCCACGGAGCCAACGTCCCAGATCTCCCTCCGCCCTGAGTGGTCGAGGGTCGGGCGCCCCAGGGCTGGAACATCCGGAGCAGGGGGGACTGACCTTCAAGCCAAACAGGACATTATCCAACACCTACGGAATATGGAGGCGCCACAGACTTCAACAAGAGAGGGCCTGAGATCGAGGCCGCCTTCCCCCCTTGGTGCTAGCGGGGGCAACTGATGTATGACTGAGAGACATCCACGGACAAGTGGACTGGCAGAACATGCCCTCCACGCCCCATTGTCAGAGGCTTCAGATGGGAGAAGGCGTTGGGCCACCTGGATTACTTGAACGAAGTATTGGGGCAATTAGGCGTATATACACTTATTAGGTTTTGTCTCACGATGAGGGTCAGGGGAGGCAATATTTGGCTCTTCCCCGGGAGGGGGGATCATGCCCGCAAAGCACCACATTACCTCGCCGGGATGGGTCTAGCGCGGGTGGGATTTTGAGAGGGCTTATCTATGAGCATTATTATAGACTGCCGTATCCACGCCAGCTATACACTGGTATAGACGGGGCGGGGGGCCCCTCCCCCACACTAGGCGGTTAACCTAAAGGTGCCCGAGTTTTCTGGATCGCCCAAAATCTTGGAGGGCAGGGGCGCCGGGGTGCGCTATTGAGCTCCGGATATATTCCAAGGGGGGTCCTCCTGTGGCTCCATCTGGGACGCATTTCTCCCCGTTGCTACCGCGACGGGTCGCCCCTGGGGGGTGGATGGCTCTTGCCCCCAAGGTAGTCTGAGACCTACCCCGCCATTTCCTTAGTCCCCAAGGGGAGTGACTTCCCCAGAGCCGCCCTGGTTCCCACCATTGGGCCGCTCCTGGACTGGAAAGGCCCTGTTGGGCCCAGTTGGCCCTTTAGATATTTAGTAATTTTTCCATTCTGGGAATCTTCCCCTCTTCTATTCTTTTCCTTACTCTCTTTCTTTCTCTGGACTCGAGGGAGGGCCCCGAACCGCAGCGAAGGGCCAGGGCTCTGAGACTGGCAGCCTTGGGGACACCAGGTACAATAACTCACACTCCGCCCCTGGGGGGGATTTTACGCTTGCTCCAACATTTACAGATGGGACTCCATCAGTTCCGACCAACGCATGCCTTTCCGGGTACAGATCAATGGCTCAGCTTAAATGTCTCTCCCTTAATGTCAAAGGCCTAAATGCCCCGAATAAGAGGGGACAGATCTGGCGCTACCTCCAACTTCAGGACCCGGACATTGTTTTTCTCCAAGAGACCCACTTACTACGGGCCGATACTGTTCACATGTCTCACCCTAAATTCCCCCTACGAATATGGGCGTCGGCATCATCTAAGACAGCAGGGGTGGGGATCCTTTTAAAATGGGTCTCTCGGTAAACATAGAACGCACCGTCCGGGATGCGGAAGGTAGATCTCTTAAGCTCCAGCTATCAATACAGGGCAGACAGCTTACCCTCCTTAATCTATATGCACCCAATCAGGCACAAGATGCTTTCATCCGCCACCTTCTCCAAACTTCCCTCTCCAAGGAAACTAATCCTATCATCCTTGGGGGTGACTTTAATCTAGTGTGGGACCCCACCATGGACCGCACCTCCCCTCTTACCAGGGAGTAGGGGCTATGTCTGCCGCTCTCAAACGAGATCTGGAAGCCTTGGGCCTGGTGGACGCTTGGCGCTATAAGGAACCGGACACACAGGACTACACTTTTTACTCCCATGTGCATCGCTCGCACTCCCGTATAGATTACCTTTTTCTATCCCACGCACTCATTCGCTCCCTAGAAACAGTAGGGATTTCAGATATTTCTATTTCGGACCACGCTCACTTAGAGATAACCTTGTCCGCCTTGGGCCGACCTTTGAATTCCGCCCCGCGCTGGCGACTCCCACCGCAGGTGCTCCGCGATCAGGTGGATGTGGCCGAGCTCAGACAAGCTATACAATCATACTTTGAGGCCAATGACCTCCCGGAGACCACAATACCTATGCTGTGGGATGCCTTCAAGGCCATGATCAGGGGCGTTATCACTTCCATCTCTATAGCCCGCAGGCGGGAGTCTCGCCTGGTGGAAGACAACCTCACCCGTGATCTTAAAACCATGGAACAACAAAATCGGAACGCGCCTAATACCGTCACAAGCAAGAGACTTGCCTCCCTTCGGGGTCAGCTTAAGGCTCTCCGGGTGAACAAAGCAGAGCGGTCTCTCTTGACTCTTAAGCAGAAGTTCTATGGAGGGGGCAACAGGGTGGGATCCATGCTGGCGCGTCGTCTCAGGAATCAGATCTCTAAGGGTCATATCGCAAAAATAGTCCAAAGTGGGGGGCTGGGCTACATCCGAAAAGCTAAACAACAGGAGTTTCACGCCTTTTTCTCCGAACTATATGGTCAGGGGAGACTAGGAGAGACCAGGTGGATCCCTTTTAGCTACTTGCGTCTGGACGCCACTGACCCCCTTCTTTAAAGAGCAATTAGAGGAACCTATCCTAGCGGCGGAACTCCTAAAGGCCTTAAAGGGTATGCCAGTGGGGAAGTCCCCAGGGCCTGATGGCCTAACGCTGGCGTTTTATCGCCTCTTCCTCCCCGAACTTCAGGCCCATCTATTGCGCCTATTTAACTCATTTGCGGAGGCGGGGTCGGTGACGCCGACTATGGCAGAGGCGGAGATAATCCTTATCCCTAAACCTGGGAAGGACCCCACGGCATGCGCCTCTTTTCGGCCTATCTCCTTATTAAACGTAGATGTCAAACTATATACCAAAATCCTCGCCCAAAGGATAGGCCCTCACCTCCCGGGCCTGATAGAACCCGATCAGGTGGGGTTTGTGAGGGAGAGACAGGGAGCGGATAATATTCGCCGAGTAGCCCACCTGGTGCAAAAGACACAGCATTATAATACACCGGCCTTTCTGCTCTCCCTGGACGCCGAAAAGGCTTTTGACCGGGTTGACTGGTCCTTTCTGCGGGCGGTCCTACAACGCGTGGGACTCGGACCGACTATGACTGCGCGCATCATGGCGCCGTATGCGGCGCCCTCGGCACGGATCCGAGTAAATGGTCTTCTCACTCCGCCCTTCCCCATCAGCAGGGGTACGCGTCAGGGGTGTCCGCTCTCACCCTTACTGTTCGCTCTTGTGGTGGAGCCCCTGGCGATCGCTATCAGGCAGTCGACAGAAATTCGGGGAATACACATAGGAGGAGTAGAACATAAAATTGGCCTCTTCGCAGATGATCTTCTCCTGACATTAACGGAACCAGCAAGCTCAATACTCGCACTACTGGACATTCTTTCTCAATTCGAACTGATATCGGGTCTTAAAATTAATCTTTCCAAATCGCAGGCACTTAATCTCACTCTCCCCCAGCTACAGCTGGATAACCTAGGTTCAGTTAACCCGTTCCAATGCGCTACACAGTCCATACGATACCTGGGGATTAACGTTACTGCTACCCTAGATACCTGGACTGGAGCTAATTGGCCGGCATGCAGGACGGCTGTCCGGGCTGAGCTCCGACGCTGGAAATCACTCCCAATTTCGTTGCTGGGCCGCTTAAATGCAGTTAAAATGGCGATTTTGCCAAAGGTACTATACCTTTTCCAGACTCTCCCCACGCCGATCCCCCAGAGAGATATCCAGAACCTCCAACGGGATCTCACGGCGTTCATCTGGGGAGGAGGCAGGCCGCGTTTCTCCACACGGGTCCTGTTGCTACCTCGAGACAGGGGTGGACTGGCTTGTCCCGATCTGCTCGCATATTACTGGGCCTCACACTTGCGATACATATCGGAATGGTCGGTTCACGAAAGCGAAAAACACTGGTTCCATATGGACAGGGCAGTGGCGTGTCGCCCACTGTGGGACCTGGCCTGGATTAGACGGGGGGCCAGACATCGAAGTGCATACATAGCTACTCCAACCAAGACGGTCTTGGAGATCTGGGATAGGATCGCAGTATCCCGGGGCTCACTACATTCCCCTCTCCCAACACATCAATAGCGCTCAACCCGGATTTCCCGCCGGCCCTACCCCTAAAGTCGTTTTCGGCTTGGTCGGCTGGGGAGTGCCGGGTCATAGAACAACTTTTTGAAAACGGTATCTTTAAATCTTTTGACCAGTGCAGACGGGACTTCAACCTTCCAAAACCACGAACATGGAGTACTTTCAGATCCGGCACTGGATCCGGGCCCCTCGTACATGGAGGGAGCCACGAGGCGCCTAACGCCTTTTGAAACGCTGGTCCGTGCTTTTGATGGTTCCCGGGGGCTGATTTCCCGGACCTATAAAGTGCTTCAACACTCACATTCGGTGCCCCCACATACCTTTCAGCGCCAGTGGCAGACGGACACCGAAGGAGACATAGACTCGGACCAATGGGAACAGTTATGGCGCGATATCCCTCGTATCTTTAAAAGTATAACACAACAGGAATCGGTCTATAAAGTCATGACTCGCTGGTACTATACTCCTCTTAGACTCCAGAAGATGTACCCGGGCTTCGCCCCTCTATGCTGGCGATGCCAGGCGGCCCAGGGTTCTTTTCTTCATATATGGTGGACTTGTCCGCTCATTCTCACCTTTTGGAGAGAGGTGATGGGCCACGTTGGAGAGGTAGTGGGGTTCCCCTTGCCAAATGACCCGAGGGTGGTTATACTGGGACTCCGACCGACGGCTATTCGAGCAATGAAACACACGGACTGGCATCTGATATTCCACATGTTCACTGCCGCTAAGCAGGTCATTGCCATACATTGGAAGAAAACGTGCTCCCCTCGTCCTTGATCTGGCTTACTCGCCTCTGGCATGTGATGGCGATGGAGCTCCTCTCCCATAGACTGGCAGGTACGGATGCTAAATTCGACCGCATATGGCAGCCACTGGTCTCGCATCTCTCTCGGTTGGAGCATACACGATCGGTGCCCCCAGGTTGAGAGCCCTCCAACTCTTTGCGGACCCCATACTTCCACGAGGGGAACCCTATGAGGAAGACACACAGTAGGGAGAACAGGGATGCAGTCCCCTCAAATAAGCCCACAACCATGCCACGGGAGAGCCCTAGGCCCCTTCACTTCCGAAGAACTGATGCACGGAGATACCTCCCCAGACTATCCTTTCATCTCCTCTTTTCTATCCTTTCTCGTTTTTCTAATCTCATTTTGACTGTCCCTTCTTCTTCGTTGATTCTCCAGACATAGACAGAACAATGACCGTTTCAGCTTACTGGTCGCGGACACCGCAACTAATACCCCCGAATGTAGAGCCTAGGTGAAGCCACATTGAGGGACATTCTATCTAGAAGGGGTGCCCTGCCGAACACATACCGCGTCTTTAGGAGCCAAGATCTTTTGGCCCTGAGAGATACACTACCACACTATAGGTGCATACATGGGGAACAACGACCTTACTAAGTATAACAAATACAGAGATTAAGGGTTTGCGCTAGAGGTTGATTGTACGAAGTAAACTGCCTGTTTCATGTTATTGAAATATCTCTAAAAATTTAGCTGTTGTTTTTGCTGCAGTTGGATGTTATTTAAACTGAATCTCTTACATCGCATCCGGGCAGTCGCTCTGGTAAAAACGCCCACTATAACGGACACTGTAAGATTGATCTTACCATTGGCAATGTTTTGTTACCCTGAGCCGTCCTATATCATACCATGCTCGTTATCTGTCATATTAATGGCTTTTGTCATATGAAAATTTAATAAAAGAGATTTAAACAAAAAAAACGTGTCAGTACAGGGAAAATGCACTAAAATGTAAAACTATTTCTTAGTCTGTTATGTACTTCAGACTTTCTCCTTGGTATTTATGGGATATATTCTGAAAACAATATTTGGTTTAACCAGTTCTGTTTAGTTTGCATTCCTTTTAGAAACGATAATTACAAAAGGAAACTGTTTAATAAAAAATGAGAAACTTAAGGTGAATAAGGAACGCCAGATGAATTAGCCGCATTGGACCTTATAAATCATTTTATGCATTGCTTTATAGGTTAGAACTTAATGAACACCTAACGCCATTAAATAACAGGCCTTAACTATTTCTTGGATTCTCACAGCTGCGCAAGCGTCAAAAGTAAGTAACTTAACTCGTTCGTTTGGAATTTCCTGCTTGCATTACACTAATGCTCGCTTTCAGCTCTTTGCCTGTCCAAATGTTGAAATTGCAGCCCCAAAGCGTGTTGCTGGGGGAAGGGGTGGCCTTTAGTGCTGGCCTCAACCTTTGACTTTGACCTGCGTTTCCAGCCTTAGAAAGGGGAAACAAAAGCCGTGATTTGCATACGTTAACACCTCTTCAGGTAGGAGGCCTGGAAACCATTGTGTTGTTAATCCAGTGCTGTCTGCGCTGCTGTTCAGAGAAGGGTGGAGGCCTTCATTCCTACATTTTCAGAACAACTGCTTTGCAGGGTCTTGTCTTAACTGCGTGAAATGCAAAGTCTGTTTTCCCCTCCTTGTTGTGATGGTGATGAGGGGAACATAAGAAACGCAGATAGCCCTGAATGCATTTACTTTTATTTTCGGTTAGTTTACTTGAACGTGGAGGTGGAAAGGACTATTTCACTGTTAACCTTTTAAGTAAGAGATTAATTTTAAAAGATCTGGAAAAAATGTTTGGTATTTGGTGATAACTCTTTAAATGGAACATCAGTGCTTCAATGTCTCAAAAAGCACATATTGGAAACGAAGGAAGTTAAAATATAGGTATTTTTTTTTTTAAATTATATAGCCCAAATGAATACTAAAGGCTAATTTGCGCTTAAAGGATTCCATGCTAAACGAAGGTTGCATTTCCCTGCATGGCATCTTTCATCTTTCTGAGGTCAATGGTGGATAGTGTAATCATTGCACCTATCACAAGACTTGATTGATTTATTATGTGCTGTATATACTTATATTAAATATTATCATTAAAACTCCCCTTCGCTCCTGGCGGATAGTGGATATTCCATTTTCTGAAAGGGAAGTTGCCATAAAGGCGCATTTATACCTCCCAAATGTACTTTGCGGCAATACACACAAGGCACCATCTTACAGTGCCAACTTTTCTTTGTTGCAGTTTATATATATATATATATATGGTACAATTATAGACCAACCAAATAGCCTTGGAGTTTACATAATGAAAAGGTTTTCTCTAACTTCTCCAACACACATCGAACAGGTGCACCATTGCAGCAGTAGTGGAAGAGTCACTCAGATATGCAACAGGTGCAATACAGACAATAGTAGTACCAACTTCCTTTCACACATAGAGCACGTACAGCATGGCCATAGGTAGTGAAAGCTTGAATGTACACAAAATAGACACAAGAACTGGGACATTTTTCCTCAAGCGCAAGGAGTAGTAACTTCCCTAATACACACAGATCAGGCACAGAGCATTCAGCAGCCCTGTAAGCGTCTCACACCCACACACAGCATTTACAGTGTGGTAAGCAGAAGTGCAAGCTTTCCTAACCCATATTCAGATTAAGCACAAACAGCAGAAGTGCACTTTTTCCTCAGACAAATACATGTGCAGCACATGTTGCAGCAGCTTAAGCTTATTAACTACACAATAGAAGCACATTGGAGGTGTAAGGTGGTGCTGCCCAAACATTTCAGAACCACAACCCAATTTTCAGAATGACAAACTTTCGCGACTCACCTAACTTTAACGGACATGAGGCGGGGTGATGTTTTTATGTAACTAAAGCATTGGGTCATAGCGCACTGTCATTTACAGACAGCACATTTTCCATTGAAATGTTCATTAAATTTGCACAAACATACAGTTTTACTGATAAAACTATACTGCACGTAAATGATATGTGGAAATCGGGTTTCAGTGAATATTTATCATTTGTGCATCACCAAGTAAAGGGTCTTGATTTGTTTTGATCCTTTAAAAATCTTTGTTTCCATCACTCTTCAGAATTAACAATGTGCTTAATTTTTGCTTTCTTAACTGCTTAATGTATACAGTTCATTTACAAATATTTACATTTTGTTGAGTGTTACAAAATAAATAACATCCTACTGCCTTTGCTTTCACACTATTTGTACCCCAGCAAGATTGTCACATAATTATCTTTACTTTTCTTTCTCTGACTGCAAAGTGAGAGGAGGTTGTAGACACAAATCCACATGTTAAAAAAGCAGCAATTTGTCAGAAGACATACGTTGGCATTTGACCTCTGTATTTGAAGCACACCAATCGTGACAATACAAATACAGAATTTAAAGACATCTTTGGTTATTGCTTGGTCTTTCGCCACCCACCAAAAATCTGCTCACAACTCGCCAGTGGGTCGCGATCCACAATTTGGGAAACACTATTGTTTATTTATTTGATGAGTTTTATATAGCGCTGGCTAGACCCAGAGGTATCAGATCGCTTTACATGAGGTTCCACATTGTTACAAAGTTACATCAGTTACAAGTTACATCTGTTGTAAGAAAACATTTAAAGAGCATAGAAGACGAGATAAATGGCGAGTAGAAGGGTAGGGGAGTAAGGTACAAGGGTAGGAGGGAGATACGGCGGAGAGACGAAGGAAAGTCTGCCCAAAGTCCGGCTGGGTAGGTGGCGGCCGAGGGGGAAGTCCACAGCCCATCTCCTCTATAGCTATCAAGGTAGCTCCACCGGGCATCGGCCAGAATGCTAGGTCTCAACGGTCGGTGGCAAGTTCACAGATTCAATGTCCTGATGAGTGAGCCGGATGGGGAAAATGCTCGTGGTCTGGTCGATGTTCAATTTTTGTCCAAGAGTAGTAGCACATCGTGGTAAAGGACCACTGTGGCAGCCATCTTGGGGTCAGGCAAGGGATTCTGCCCCTTGTGTTCCATTCAGCCGGTCCCCATTTTTATCTTTCCCCCATGTATTCTCAGGGGCCCCTAGGGTATTCGCGCCGCTTCTTCAGGTGTCTCCTGGGCTGTCTCAGTAGGAGACTCCTCCTTGATGCCTATTCAGCCGCCATTTAGGGTCCGGGGTGCAGGAAGAGATCGCCAGAGGCCGCGCAGAAGCAGGCTCTCTTGCTGTTGTATTTTTCATTGGATTGCTAGATGTGGCTCAAAGTCTGAGCCACACTGATGCTGATGCAATACTCAATAAACTAGGTGGGGATCACCACCAGGACAGACCACCACTAGCTGGAGTGAGTGTCCCCAGGGTGTTGAGGCACCTCCAGTTTTCTTGTAGATGACTCTGGTAGGTCTGTTGAAATGGATGCACAGACAGATACCTTCGTTTAGAATGGCATGAGCTTGGCGGAACACCAGCTTTTTCTGGCCATGTGCATTCTTTACACCAGGCTGTATCACATGGGTGCTCTTCTTCCTTCCATTTCCCCTTGATCTGTATCTTGCCCCTCTTCTCTTCGCCCTCTGTACAATGCCGCGGCACGTCCGTTTCCTATATGTAACAGCTACGTCACAGTGCATCTTGCAGGGGTCTCTAGCAACGCTCCAACTCGGCATACAAGCAGCGGGCGTGGAAAGCGCGGGCCCAGCAGAGCCCTCATTCCATGCGTACCACTCCCACTGGTTTAGGTTCATGTGTTCCAAACAGTGGTGCGGTCAATGCGCCCCGCAGTTGTTTCTAGTACCACTCACCAATGCCTCTACAATTCTCTTCGGGGCGACTTCTGCTGGATGGTGCTGCTGTGGTCTCTGTTTACTTAGGAGGGGTAGGCATGAGCCGAGGAATACACGTGGAGACACGTGGAAACACTAGTGTAAGATACTCTCTGTGTACGGGAATAGTATGTATTCATCAACAGAAGCTTCTGAATACATACAGGTCAGGAACATCAAAGACTGTAGTAGTCAAAGCTTTCATCACACACATAAAAGGAACATCGTAATACAGTTCTATAGTACAAGCACTACAAGCAACAGTTTAAGCTTCCTTTGTGTACATCAAGATAGGGCATGAGCAGCAAGCTTTGTTTCTTGTTACACAAAGGAAAGCGGCATCATGGGCAGCAACTGTGCCACCTTCCATCAGACTAGGAATAGTTGCACAGTATTGGCAGTGTTACTGCAGGCTCTCTTACACAGGGAACAAGCGCACAGCAGTGTTAGCTTCTTGCACAAGTGGAGCTAGCACAGAATAGGCTGCAGGGCATGCTTTCCTCATACAAGCAACAGGTACAGAACATGCAGCAGAGGTTCACACATCCCTCATACACAATTAAACAGTCTAGACAACAGCAAAGCAAGCTCCCTTAAACACACAGAAGAACAGCAGGGGAAGGAGGAATGCACTCTTACATGATTCTCTCACAGGCACATAGAATAACTGTTTGAATCCTATCTCTGCGGCTTGAACCACACTGTGCCTTTGCAACATGGTTCGAACCACGAACAAATCTTTACAATGCGTTAATTGACCCTGCAAGTCGTTACAATGACTTGCCTTGAGGGAAGCATTATTGGATTGATGTTGGACTTTAAGTCTAACACTTTTCCTACTGTTGCACAGGCTGGAGTTGGAATAGTAAATTATACTCTTCCAGCTCCAATGCTTTCCCTAAGGCAAGTCATTGTAGCGACTTGCGGGTTATGGAACGCATTGCAAAGACGTGTTGGGGGTTACATGCATAGTAAATGCCTGCGTGGTTCTGACAGACATCCAGTATAACTACATCAGCAGCAGTGCAAGCTTCCTTATTCACCATAAAAATTAAAAACTGAGTGATGGAGCAGTGCAACCGTGCCTGACGACCAGATTAGATTAGCAAAAAGCAACATTGCACCCTTCACAGACAATGAATAAGTGCATCATCTGAAGCTGCGTTGTATACTGTTATAAGCCTTCCTCGCTATTAGAAAGGATACAGCTCTTACAGCAGCACTTTTATTTATTTTTTACCAACTATGGAATGGGTGTCAGCAATGCAAGCTTGGCACATAGAATGGATGCAACACTGCCTTTAGCAGTGAAAGTTTCCATCACATTAAACAGGTACAACATGAGAAGAAGTAGTGACTGAAAATAGATGCACAGTATAGCCAACTATTGTAGCAGCATCTCTTATACCTTGTTCTGTAGTGGCATAGAAATACTCAAGGTGATAGGCTCAACAAGGAAGCAACCATACCCTGTAGTTACCCGTAAAGGAAAGCAGTGGTGGTAGGGATGTCTATAAAAGATTGTGGCAGTCCCTTAGAACATTGCTGCTGCTATCCCATTAAACGTATAGCAGCACAGCAAAGAAGTGTAGGCACTGGTATTGCAGGGATTATGTCTGAGTTTACTCAGTTGACATAGAATATTAAAGGTATTAAGGGTGTTGTGACGAGGCACGGGTTCTAAACAGGTCATACATATGTAGAAGAGTCCATCTATTGTTAGATGCACTTCTCTCAAAGTGAATGCAAGACATTAAGCAAGAAATGTGGTATACAAATGTGGCACTCTTCTTCTACGTCCTGGGCTATGGGATTGGTATGGATTATTCCAATTCTTCTCTTCATGGAATTGCATGTCATAATACATGTAAGAGACAGTTATGTGGGAGTAGCTGGTACACCATATGTGAAGTCATTTCAGTTCAGTTCACAAACTTTAATTCGATTTTTCATGAAAATCATATGAGTATACATGTAAACACAGTAGATCTTTATATACATCAGTAAAATCCTTTACCGAGTAAAAACAATGCAAGAGCAATAATAACACAACCATCTTCCATAAGGTGCAATAGTGCCATAGTAAACAAACCCTGTAGTTAAAAATTAGCACTAAAAACACCAGCCGGAAACCTAGATATAAAACAAATACCACAATTTAGGGGTGAAGTCAATTTTGTTGTTGTGTACTTATTTACCCAACATTGATTACAAATATGTATTTGGGACAATAGAAAATATTTTGTGTAAAAATGTGATGTATGCTCTACTGTAGATGGGTGACTTTAACTACATGCCTGGTCCAGTTCTAGATAGCTCATAGTCAACCAACAGACCACTGGGAAGAGTATCACACACACTGCACACACTAATGACATAATTTAGATTCCTAGGAGCTGGATTACATCTCCTATTTTTGCCCACATGGTACTTTTTCCTATATAGATTATGCTGTTGTTAGTGAAACACATTATAGTAATTTTGGGATGCTGAATTTCTAGACAGAGTGCTGGCAGATCATGTGCGTCTTAGGAAGCAAAGGAAACCAGATGAAAATGTAGCTTCAACACTCTCCAATGTAAAATTGGTCCTTCTGTATGGAGCAGAAACTTGGAGGACAGCAGTGATCACCACCAACAAAGTCCAGACCTTCAACAACACCTTTTCTGAGGAAAATCCTCCAAATCTGCTGGCCAAACACTATTAGCTACAACAACCTATGGCAGCAGACTTTTTAACTCCCTGCAAATGAAGAAATCATGAAAAGACTCTGGGGCTGGATATGTCACACCCTCCGCAATCTCGCATCAAACACCACCAGGCAAGCTGTGACCTGGAACCCTCACAGGTAAAGGGAAAAGAGGAAGGCCAAGAAACACCCGGCACTGAGGCCTCAAGACTGACTGTAGGGAGATGAGGTACACCTAGAGTCAGATTGAAAGAAAAGCCACTGGACCTTTCGGATCTGCTCTGATCATGTAGGCATCTCACAGGCAAACTAGTCACTGTACATGCATCAGGTGCCAAGACGCATCAACAGAAGAGTGCATCAGTTTATCATGATGCAACTGGCACTGGGGGAAAGGCAAAGAGTGACAAGGGACTTTTTTATGCCTCTGTCCACTTTGCTTGTGTGGTAGTTGCAATTGATTGCATTCACATGGCACTTCAACTATTTCACTAAACAGCACACCTTTTCTACAACTGACACAAGTGGCATCCCATCAATGTGTAAGCTGTCTGTGATGTCAGGAGCTGCTTCACTTATCTGTACATGACAAATGTATCTTCAGTCCGTCACCTTTTACCTCTCAGCACTTCGAATCGTTGCTGCGGATTTTAGTGGCATGTGGCTCATTGGTGAGTAAGAACATCTCACACTGGGGCTACATGTGCATTTGGGGGCTGGCAATTCAAATATATTCACACATTACTCACTATAATGCAATAGGCACACATTAACATGACAGTCACTGCATGTACATAGGCATGATGTATTATATATAGACTATAACCCTGTGGTAGCTGATGCCAAATATGTCAGTTCTGCAGAAAATAAGGCATGCCAAACCCAAAACAGATAAACTTTGTGTTTTGTGCAGATCCATCACGCTT
The DNA here is from genome assembly GCA_963921515.1 of Calotriton arnoldi. Taxonomy (NCBI): domain Eukaryota; kingdom Metazoa; phylum Chordata; class Amphibia; order Caudata; family Salamandridae; genus Calotriton; species Calotriton arnoldi. Next base: position 861,902 of record CAWUFW010002625.1, read on the forward strand.
GAGCATCTCCATGCGCAGTATTGTCATCAATGTATTGATTTCAGATGTTGCTTTGATGTTATATACAACATGTCTTGAGTGATGTAATATGTGAGGTCATAAGCACTGCATTTCAAGGGTGTGAGTTATAGATTCTTATGTTAACTACAACTGGTGAATTTAAGTGGTTTTTTTCTTATTTAAAATATTACGGTTTAAACTGCCATTTTCACTTAACTATAATATCACTTTAACCTTTGTTTTTTTCTGCAAATTTTTTAAGTTTGTTATTACTGCAAAGTAAGATAATGTTACCATACCTTACTATAACATAATTTTAACAATTTTTTCAGTGAATTTTCTGGGGGTTTTTAAACGTAAAGTACGATTCTATTACTCTACTTAACTATGCCAATCCCCTTTGGTGTCCTCAGGATGTCATCAATGATGTAATTGAACATGTCATGAGTGATGTAACATGTGCAGTGCAAGGTGGGGTGTAGTTACATCAAGTGCTTCAAACTATAACTGATGGATTTCAGTGTTTTATTTTTTTAGTTTAAAATGGTGTTTTAATTAGCATTTTCATTTAACTATAGTGTCACTTTGTCCTTTTGGTTTTCAGTGATGTGTGTGTGTGTGTGTGTATATATATATATATATATATATATATATATATATATATATATATATATATATATTCACTGAAAAAACCATAGGTTTTAGGGACAGTTATAGTTAGTTGGACATTGCACTCGTACAAAACCCGTGAATTTCCCCCGTTATAGTTAGTTCAGGTAACTATAACTCGCGCCCCGCAATGCACTGCTGATGACGTCACATATTACATCACTCATGACATGGTCAGTGACATCACTGATGACATCTCAAATGACATCATCCAGTGACTGTGTGTTTCTGTAAAGTTTAAATATGTTTAATATATATAGGGAAAGGCGTATTGAAGAATGAGTGGGTGTATAAGTGTCTGAATGGATGATTTAGTAGGTGCGTGACTAACTCTATAAGTGAGTGATTAAACGTATCTTACTGAATGCATGGGTTAGTGACTAAACTGGGTGAATGTCTGTATCCGTCTGTCTGTTGCTGTGTAAGTGGCAGCATGGGTTTGTGAATAGCTACATGAGTGTCTATATGAGTTATTGATTGGTTGGCTGAGTATCTGTATGGGTGCCTGAGTGTTTGTGTGGGTGGGGTGTGTGCGACTCTGTGCATAGATGTGTGAGTGGGTGATTCACTGGGTGGATGGTTACAAGAGTGCATCTGTGATAGACTGTATGGGTGGGTAAGTGTGTGTAAGAGTGTGTTAGTGAGTGAATGTATGTCCCAGTGGTACATGTGTGAGTAACTACGTATGTGAAAGGCAGTATATATGTGTGTTGGAGTACATAAATAGCTATAAGCGAGAGTGTGTGATTGTGATAGTGACTGTATGGATGAGTGTGTGCTTGTATCAGAGATTGTATAAGAGCGTAAGAATGTGCTAGTATTTGTATGAGTAAGTGAGCTGGTGTGTGTATAACTGTATAGGTGAGTAAATGGGTGTGTGCTTAATTTTTTGCATGACTGACTAGGTGTGTGAGTACCTCTATGGATGAGTGGCGGTGTGTGAGTGTTTATATAGGTGTATGAGTGCATATAATAGTCCTGTACTGAGTGACTATAAGTATGAGTGACTGTACGGGTGAGTGAGTAGATGTGTGTGTGTAGACCTAAGAATCAGTGAGTGTGTATATAGTAATTGGTGTTGGAGTGTCTATGGTTTTGACAATGGCAGTCTGTAATTTACAGTGGGTGTATCAAAAGTTATATTAGGGTGTGAGAAGATGCATGAAATTATCACATGGATGATGTCATGAGTGATGTCATCAGTGATGTCACTGACCATGTCATGAGTGCTGTAATATGTGACGTCATCAGCAGTGCATTGCGGGGGCGCGAGTTATAGTTACCTGAACTAACTATAACGGGGGAATTTCACGGGTTTTGTACGAGTGCAATGTCCAACTAACTATAACTGTCCCTAAAACCTATGGTTTTTCAGTGAATTTGTAAGGTTTTTTAAATGCTAATTTCTAACTATAGACCTTTATAGTTAAGAGCGCTCCTCTTTTCCCCCTGTTTAGGGTTTCTCATTGAGTCATATTTCCTTGCAAAGGTAAATATCTGGCTATTTTCATATTCAGCCTCGTCTCTCTGGAATTTGTATGCCTTCCTGTCCTTTATTTTATCCTCCTCTTTTTTAATTCTGCCCATCATTTCATCTCGCATTTTTGATATGTTCTGGGGTGGTTCCATCTTTGCTATGTCTTGCTCCAGCATGTCTATTTGTTGTTGGAGTGCAATTCTGTCCGTTTCTGCATACTTGACAAGAATTTCTACCAATTTCCTGGATGAATTAGGATTGCATTCAGCCCATTCTGCCATCATCTGGGGATTGGGATTTTCGTAACTTGGGGCAATCATATTCTTAGCCCTCTCGGGATCCTTCCCACATCCAAATAGCGCTGCAATGACTTATGATATATATATATATATATATATATATATATATATATATATATATATATATATATATATATATATATATATATATATATATATATAGTCCACTCCACCGTTCTCTGCAACTTCCCTTCCGCGGGGTACAAACGGATGCGAACCCACGTTTTCGTGCTGGAATTTTTTTGTTTATTGTTTAGTCACCACAATCGCCATGACGTGTTTCGGCCTGACACGGCCTTGATCACATGACGCGCTCCAGGAGTCACATTACTCTTTTTAAAGTGCTAGGTGCAATCACACGTGATAAGTTCATTGTATAGACATGGACGAAATACTTGTCTTATCCATGTCCGAGATAAGACTGTGCAAATCAGCAATAAATATATGACGGGTTAAAATCAACATACTATAAATGCATATAAAACCAATTTTACATAAAATACATAAAAATTGTTATCAAAGTATTTAAACATTGTCATTAAAACATAATGTTGTAAGTTTACATGTTGGTGTAGTAAAAACATCTGCTATATCTGTATAATACAGTATCGTACACATAATGTGATTACCGGTTTCTCTGATATAACCCTTGCTGATTGGATTGTTATACTTGCACAAAAAATATATTCGTAACGCAAATCTTTCTTATGTTATTTCTTTTTCTATACTCATCTAAAGTGCTCAGTGAAATATAATTAAAAAACGTGTGCTACCCTGGAACTAACCATGTTCCTAAAATATAAATAACTGAATTAAATAAAGTGTTAGGTTAAGTGTTAGTTACCATGCTATGATCACCTGTCATTCATTATAACCATGTATAAAAATCCTCACTGGAATTATGTCCATTGGGAGTCTTGGTGTCAAGTTCTAAGATATACTGTGTTTCTAGGCGTCTGAGTTTCGCCTCTCTGTTTCCACCTCTCCTGGACATTGGAATGGAGTCAATTATAAAATAAGTAAGATGGTTTAAGTCATTGACATGAATTTCTTTAAAGTGCCTTGCTATAGGATATGTCTTGGTGATTGCTCTCATGTGTTGCAGTATTCTCTTGTGGGCCTGTAACTTGGTACTACCCACATACTGCAACCCACAAGAGCACTCCAACACGTAGACCACATACTCCGTGCGACATGTAAGGAATTTTGTAATTTTGATGGGATCCTCTGTAAATGGGGTTTTGTAAGTTGTTCTATTTGCCCCATATTTACAGGCCCGGCAAGTATTACACTTTACAAACCCCCTACGAGCAGTAAGCCAATTGGTCGATTGTATAATTTCTGGACTGCTGCTGACCGAGTCCCTCATGGACTTTGATTTCCTAAACGTGATGCTAGGATGTTTGGGCAACATTTTCCCAATTACGGGATCACTTTTAACCACTGGCCAATTTTTGTTTATAATCTTTCGCAGAGCACTTTGTTCTTTACTGTATGTTAGAATAAGTCTAGTTTCAGTTCTGTCCAAACTATTGGCTTTTGTAATGGCTATATTTATGGTTTTTTCATTGTAACCCCGCTCCAAAAACCTCATTTTGCTAAGTTGTTGTGCCTCTGCAAGATCGAGTTCAGTACTGCATGTTCGGCGTATCCTCAACATCTCTCCATATGGTATACTGTGGATGAGATGCCGAGGATGATGACTTGTTGCATGCAACAAACTATTGCTCGCAGTAGGTTTTCGGTAAAGTTTGGTTTCGATTTTTTGATCTTTGATGTAGACCTCCACATCAAGGAAGTACACACTTGTGCTGCTGATGGTGGCAGTAAAATGAAGATTAACGCTGTTCTTATTAATGTTTCTCACAAATTCACGGGCCGATTCTTCTGTACCTTGCCAAATCACAAATAAGTCATCAATGTAACGTAACCAAACTTTCACGTGTCTATCTACAACTGACTTGTGTTCACTGTTTAAAACCATCTCCCCCCACCAGCCCATGTGGAGGCAGGAGTAGCTGGGGGAAAAACAGGCCCCCATAGCTACTCCTCTTATTTGTTGAAATACCTGGTTTGAAAACAGAAAGTAGTTGTTGTTAAGGCAATACAAAATCATTGCAATTAACATTTTGTTATGATGGGCCAAATGCAACGGTCTAGAGTTCAAATAGTGATCTATTGCCCTGATTCCATCCTTATGATGGATGCTGGTGTAGAGGGATGTTACATCAAGACACATAAGCAAATAACTTGAGTCCCATTTGTATGTGTTTAGAAGTCTCAGAAAATCGCCTGAATCTTGCACAAAGGACGGTAAGTTTTTAACAAAATCTTGCAAGAAGAAGTCTATGTATTTGGATGTATTTTCCAACAAACCTCCTCTTGCTGAGATTATTGGCCTACAGGTGGTGTTGTAACATTTTTATGCAATTTCCGGATAAGCTATATGACAGGCATCACAGGATGTTCATTTTTTAAAAACTTTAGCTCATCCATACTCAGCAATCCTGCACTCCGCCATGCATTTAGTTTGGAATAATACTCATTCCATGATGTACGAACTGTTTGCCTCGCGGCTCCCGTCCTGTCATAGCAAACTGCTTTGAATTTTGGAAGCGAGAGCAGGGAAACCTGCTCTCGCTTCCAAAATTCAAAGCAGATTGCTTTTCCACATGGGGAGCTGCATGTTAGCAGCTCCCCATGTGGAAAAGCAATGCCGGCTCCCGCAGGACGCGGGGAGCCGGCATGGTCCGTGGGGGAGTTGGGGTCCCCCCACGGACCCCAAAGGATAGGGCCAGCCCCGGGGGATGGGGTCCCCGGGGCAAGTAGTGGCCCGGGAGGGGGGCCACACGGCCCCCCTCCCCAAAAATAATTAAAAATAAAAAAAATAAATGCCGGCCTTGGGGCCTAAGGAGGCCTTAGGAGGGGGGCCACGCAGCCCCCCTCCATGAAAAAAAAAAAAAAAAAAATAAGGTGGCAATGGCCCGGGGGATGGGGTCCCCGGGTCGAAATTGGCCACGGGAGGGGGGCCCACGCGGTCCTTTTCCCGGTCCTTTTTTTAAAAAAATAAATAAAAGGGGGTCAGGCCCTGGGGGATGGGGTCCCCAGGGCTAAAAAAAATTACAAAAAAGGGGGTCCACACAGCCCCCTTTAAAAAAAAATAAAAAAAAAACAAAAAAAAAATCCGGCATCGCGCCGGAGGCCACGCCCCCTCCTTGTCAGCACTCTGCAAACGCGCCCCCTGGCGCGTTTGCAGATGGGGAATGAATTCCCCTTGAATACTGGGGGTCCCTGGGGGACAACTAGCCCACCAGGAACCTCCAGTATGCGCCAGGGGGCTGCGTTGCAGAGAGGTGTACAGAGGCCACGCCCCTTTTACACCTCTCTGCAACGCAGCTCTGTGGCGCTTTTGGAGGTACATGGTGGGCTAGTTGGACTCCAGGGACCCTCAGGATTCAAGGGGACTTAATCCCCCAACTTAAAATGCACCACAGGGCGCGTTTGCACAGTGGTGAAGGGAGGGGGCGGGGCTTCAGGTGACATGTGTGCAAACAGGCCCCATGGTGCATTTTAAGATGGGGAATTAAATCCCCTTCAATCCTGAGGGTCCCTGGGGGCCAACTAGCCCACCAGGTACGTCCAGAAAGCACCACAGAGCTGCGTTGCAGAGAGGTGCAAAAGGGGCGTGGCCTCTGAACACCTCTCTGCAACGCAGCTCCCTGGCGCATACTGGAGGTACAGGGTGGGCTAGTTGGACCCCAGGGACCTCATGATTCAAGGGGACTTAATCCCCCAACTTAAAATGCGCCACGGGCGTGTTTGCACAGATGTCACCTCAGGCCCCGCCCCTCCCTTCACCATTGTGCAAATATTCCTCTAAAACCAGCCGAACTACGAATTCCGATTTACTCACCTGTTATCAGGAGAGACCTCAGTGCTGCATCTTTCAGCCCAGCACTGATCCTGAAAAGTAATTTTAACCGTACTTACCAGTAACTTGAATTTCCTTCCATAGGATATCATTGCCTGCATTTGGCTGAAAAAGTTTCTAAGTGTCGATTTTTGTAACATACAAATATTCCTCTAAAATCAGCCGAACTACGAATTCTGATTTACTCACCTGTTATCAGGAGAGAACCCAGTGCTGCATCTTTTAGCCCAGCACTGACCTTGAAAAGTAATTCTAACCGTACTTACCAGTAAATTGAATTTCCTTCCATAGGATATCATTGCCTGCTTTTTGCTGAAAAAGTTTGTCGATTTTTGAAACATACAAATATTCCTCTAAAATCAGCAGAACTACGAATTCCGATTTACTCACCTGTTATCAGGAGAGACCTCAGTGCTGCATCTTTGAGCCCAGTACTGATCCTGAAAAGTAATTTTAACCGTACTTACCAGTAACTTGAATTTCCTTAAAAATCACTACTGTAACCAAAACGCTTTTACTCAACTGTTTACAGGAGATGTCCCAGGACTGAATCTAGGATCCAGTCCTGTGGTTAGAAAAATAATCCATAAAGTAACTAATTGCATTTAACTTGAAATTCACATTGAGCTGAATGTTGCATTGTGTTTGAAATTGTGTTGCCCATTGCAACAACTGGAACTACTGTACTTAAAAGTCTATTGCCTATTTGCAAAGTATTTAAACTAAAGTAATTCATTCTGAGAAAGTATATTTTGTAATGTAATGTATAATGTAATTACAATGTATTTAAAAAAATAAAATATCTAAAAATAAATAGTTTAAAAAAATTTAGTAAATCAGTATCAAAAAAATAAATATAACAATTAATACATTTAAAAATTGTCATTTACAAAACCTTTGAAATTCACTGAAAAAAACCATAGGTTTCAGACATGTTATAGTTAGGAATTAGCATTTAAAAAACCTTTGAAATTCACTGAAAAAACCATAGGTTTCAGGCACGTTATAGTTAGAAATACAGCACAGCGAGCCAAATGTTAAATGCACTCTCCTGACATTGACTGGACCTTACTAAAGGAAAATATATAATTGAAATGTCGCAAATGGAAAGTACGCCAACTTATGGAATAATGTGAACTCTCCATTTTTTTAGGACTACTGAGCCCAAAATGCACAGCGGTTATCAATGCGGGAGTAAGGCCCACCAGGGGGCCTCATCTGCAATAAAAGAGCATCGTAAAGGCAAAAAGGAGTTTGTGCTTCATTTGTGAAAAGCCCAGGAAGAAGAGTCGTTCCGACTCGAAACGCGTCGGCATATGCAAATTTTTACCGGAAAGTGCAGGAGAATGCTGTTGGTAATCCGGAGGGAAGGCAAGCTGTCGAGTGCCCTCCTAAGCTTTCGGGCATTTGTTTGGACATATATATATATATATATATATATATACACATATATAATTTCATTTTGCTCTGAAAATTAGTTCCCTGCGCCACTCGCTGCGACCAGTGAACAAGGAGAACTTGGTCTCTGAAACACATCAGGAGTAATTTGTTGCCAAGAAATCGCCGTCAACACTTTCAAGGTTCACATATTCATTTTTCTGGAAAAAAGATTCTGGAATACCTTTTTAAAATGAATAATGTAAATAAATATGTAAATAAAATATACATATATAGATATAAAAACAATATTTAAATAATTAGACAAAATTACATTAATAAAAGTAACAGTGATAAAATAATAATAAAACATTGAAAAAACATATACTGCATATATTTAATTAAAAATAAACATTTACAATTAAAAAGTTTTTAAAATGATAATACCAACATAAAAAGAGCTATAATTCTAAAAATATAGTAGCAATTGTAAAAAACAGAAAATTGTTAATATTTATCTCCAATTGAAATACAGGTAGGAAAGGTGTTACACTTAAAAGGAGTTGCATTTACTATTCCCACATCAATGTAAACAAAATCAGGGAAGGTGTTGGACTGCGGAGCGGTTAGATTTAGTATTCCCACTCCAGTCTAAGCAACAGTAGGGATAGTGTTGGACTTCAGAAAGGTTACATATACCATTCTAAAACAGTCATTCTTTAAAATATAGTTAAATACTTAACAACATACCATTATTAAAACATATATATTTACAATAACACATATTCTATATACATTGAAAGAAAATGTAAATTTTAAGATACAAATATACAAAATAAATCTACAACTTAATTAAGGGGCATATTTATCATTATTTCACGCAATGCAGCAAGACACATTGATGCGCTGCATGAAAGGTAGAGGGCAGGAATGCATCATATCTATAAAGATGTGACGCATTCCTGTTCTCTACCTGCGCTGGCGCACAAACTGCTGCCTAGCGCCAATGTAGGCACCCTTGCACCATGGCGCAAGGGTGCCTATGTTGCGTACAGGATTCATTCTGCATGTGCTGCAGAATGCAGCTCACAGAGAAACAGGAATAGACGAGGAAAAATAAAGATATTTTTCCCTGTTACACCTCCCCTAAGAAGACGTAGCATTTTTATGCATTCTAAGTTTACCAGTCTTGGTAAATCTTGGGATGCACCAAAATCAATAGGTGGATGGGTTGGAACACCCACGCTCCACACATGGAAGCCTCCTCAGGGCAGAGTAGCACAAGGCAGCGACTTGCGCTACCCTGCGTTACTCCACATTTACCAAGCCACGCAGTGCCACGCAAGGTGGCCTTGCTTGGCTTGGTAAATATCATTCTAGATTTTGCATTGCCCTTGTGCTACCTTGTGTGGTGGAAGGGCGATGCAAAACTTTGATCAATATGCTCTCCTGGTTACTTAAATAAATATAAATATAACCCACTTCTCTCCCTATTACCATAAAAACCACAAACACCAAACCGATAAATTTAAATATAAACAGTACAGTAATCAAATTTTAAGGGCTACTTAAATGAAATAAAATTAAAAGCACTAATAAATGAAAAATACGCTTCACGAATGATATTATTAAATACACTTATCAATGTATTATTGAATAATTAAATGAAATGCATGATTTCCGTAATAAATCATCAAGTAAGAAAAATTACGTAATAATCAATTACATATTTAAATAAAATTAAAATAATTTAAAAACTATTTTAATTGAAATACCTTCCGACTCTATTCCGCTACAAACCAAACAACCCACTAGTAAATTATAAATCACTAGTTTGACTGTAATAATATAAATTAAAAACAACAATTTAAACTTAAATAAATGAGATAACAAACAACTACATAATAACCAATATTTAATTAACATCACAAAACAATGATTTATAATTTAATTAATTTCTCATCCTTTTCTCCACCAAACTCAAGTCGCTAATAAGGTACTAACTACTAATTCAATAAAAAAACACATTTAAAATTTCAAACTATATAAAAAATAACAATTATACTAATATTGCTAATACTTAAAATCAATGTGCAAATTAATGTACATATATATAATTAAAACTAATATTTATTACACCTATATTGAAGTAACCTAGCTTAAATACAGCGTATTCCTAATAACGACATTATATAATCAAACAAAACAATATTCTTACCTTTGATATTCTGTTCCACAATATTTTTGTAGTGACAATATTTTTAATGCAATATTTCTGACATAACATATTTTGGAATCTATATTTGCATCATTCACCATATTTAACATGCACCATTTTCCAATATCTAACTTTTCCCATGAAAAATGTAGTTGCCAACTGTCAGTAATTTTTTTTTCTCCAGCACAGAGACCCCAATCCCAAAAATATTGTTTAATACTCCATGTACAAAATGTCCACTCCTGAAAAATGTGTTTTTCAGCTTAGCAAAGGACTCCTATCTTTAACATGGGCACATTTTATGGTTTATTTCCCCACAAAAACGCTAATTGCCTTTCTCTGTTCCTGAACAGAGGATTTACTAACCCCTTTGAGAAAGCCTAGTTGTATACCCGACATATATCGATGTACAACATTTGGGATACTCAAAAAATTTTAAGTTAACATTGTGAAAGACTCCTGTAATTAAGGGGGCACGTTTTGAGGTGTTTATTCTCATGAAAAGTACGGCGGTATGTCAGCCAAAGTGAAATTATCTACTCTTGCACAATGAGCATACCAGCTCAGTTTAGGAGTTCAATTTGTATGACTCATCAACGCTGCCAAAGACACTTGTACTTAACATGGGCAATTCTGGGAATGTGCTTTTTTCGATGAAGAAGGCAGTGTTTAAGAATTCCTGTATTACACCCCAAACATAAAATGTGGCTCCCCAATTGAATTTTTAACTTTTTTAAAGTCTCCCATGTTTTGAGGATTGTTCTTTTCCCATTCATAGGCTGTTGCACTGCACCATTGCCAATGTGTTTTTTCTACTCTTGCACAAAGTGATGAATAGCTTTACTCTCGAAACCCAGCTGCATGTTCCACTTACAGAAGTTGTGCTCCCAAACACAGATTTTTTTTTAACTTTGTTAAACAAGGTTTATGTTTTGGCATGCAATAATTTATGGAGTGTGAGCTAAGGTAGCTCGAAGGAGGACCAAGTGCAGGCTGAAGAAAGACTCTGAGAGAAGGAAGAACTTTGGTAGGAGAGGCCCATTATATTCTCGAATTCTAGTGACAAGAATAACAAAGATGTGCCAGTCCTGAAACTATTTCTATACTGTAATAAACCAACATGGTCAGAAAAAATCAGTGCTGGGCAGTTTGTTACAATCAGAAATACAGTTTTATCTTCCATATGGGGATTAGTCTGTAAGGTGGTGGCTAGAAAAGAGAATTAGAACTCACATATTTGGATTTCTAGGTAAGTGTGGACCGTTATTGATGAACATATTTTAAATCAGTTATTGCTTTATTTGAAGTGGGATCATTAGATTATTAGGATAATTCCAGTCTAGCTCCTGGAGGTGCTTGAATACCGCTTTATTATCACATCACATCATCTCATGTGTATTTGTAAAGTGCACGTTCACACCCGTGGGGTATCTTAGTGCTAAATAACAATTGTTTTTTGTTACCCAAGTCAATGGTACTCATTTTATCTATCGTGAAAGGATGAAAGTCTAAGTGGAAGCACCAGGATTAATTTTTAGAGGCCCCCCCCATGGGACCGCCAAAACAGTCTCCCAGTCACGAGGAAACTTGTAATCTGGCAGGCAATGTTACCACGGGTTTAGTAGTGAGGGAGCGGGCCGCCAGCGTGGCGGTCAACTCCCGCACCGCCAAAATCATAAGCAGGCCCTTACTTTGTGAGCTCTAGAACATTATTATAATCTCATGCCATATCTTTGGGTACCATTAATGCACAGCCATACGAATATGATACCAATTGGTGAAGTTGAAAAACAACGAGGTGGTTAGATGGCAACTTGCCTTTGCCATCTGACCTCATTGCAGGATCTTTGGCCTCTAAATTAATTGAACTATGTGTTGTTTTCATAGTTCTTAATGTTTGTGAGCACTCAGTAATAGGTTAGATATCCATGAATCCCTTTCCATGCACTTGATATGCTGTACTTTTCTGCTGAGAAATGCATTATTAAAAAAATACCTTTTCTTTGTGCACCTAGGACACAATGAGCTATTTATATTTGACTAAACTATCATGTAATTTAGGTATGGCACTGAAAAATAACATTTATCCATTTGATTTCGAATGTATTTAATCACAAATGAGAATTATTGAGTAAGTCCCCACAAGGATGGTAACACACGTCCAAGTCCCCACAACGATGGTCCTGTGCTTGTGATTAAATAACAACATATTTGCAAAATTGAAGCAGGATCCTGTATTATGAATTTTTTCTTAACATTTTTCTGTTATTGGTTTATTTTTAACACATTGGGATGGGTTAGTCCCCACAAGGCAGGTGTCCACACATAGTCCCCACAAGGATGGTAACACGTGTATGTGTACGTGCGTATGTGTGTATGTATATGTATATGTATATATATATATATATATATATATATATACACACACACACTACCTACTAGCGATAGCCCGTAGTTATAGTTAGGACCAAAGTTTCCAAAGGGAAAGCATTTTTTGTTTTGCCAATAACTTTGGTGCTGCTTGATGAATCTTCACAAATCTTTCAAAAAGTCCCTTTTTGGGATCAGCTGCTGTGTTGAAAGGTTGGGGTGATCAATTAAGCAGGGGCCGAGAAACAAGGGGGGTCCCAAAATGCATTTTCCCCTTGTTATGTCTATAGGGATTTTTCAATTTTTTAACATGACTACAGCCCGAACCGCTCAACACAATTGCACCAAATTTGGTAGAAAGATAGATGCTGGTCCAGAAGGAGTGCTTTTTGTGATTTGGTGTAAATCCGTTCAGTAGTTTCAGAGATATTGAAGTAAAACAATTTTATATCTGGGGACGCTAGTCTTAGCAGTGGACTCACGGATCCTATTGAAATTTGATTGGCTGCCAACACTTCAACCAGGAAGTGTTGGCAGCCATCTTAGGACTTGGCTTTAAGCAGAGTCCCACAAAAAAGTAAAAATTAAAGAAAAGGGGTCAGGGTAGGAATACCCTGACCCCCAAATATGGTGGGGGGGTTCCACAGGGACCATGCTTGGGGTTAAAAGCATGTATTTTTTAAAATGTTGCCACTAATTTGCGGGAGGACCCATGGCAAAATTAAAAAAATAAGACATGTGGGCTTCCGTGCGTCTGTTATAAGAAGCCCCCTGGTGGGCCAAACCCCGGGGCATGTTTTTAAAACTATGCGGCGGGTGCCCATGTGGCACCCCGGGAACCATCACCTCCCCAGGGAAAACAATAGGCACAGCCTACCAGCAACCCCAGGGACAGCCACCTCCCTGGGGCTAATGTAATGGGGGGGCCTCGCGGATTCCCCCTGCCCCGAAGACCACCACCTCCCTGGGGCTTTTAATTTTTTATATGGGGGGCCTCACGGACCCCTGAGCCCTGGGGACTGCCACCTCTGCGGTGCGAAAGTGCATTTTAAGAAATAGGAGGGGGGCCGGGTGGCCCTCATCCCCGGCTTTTGGCATGGGGGCCGCCACCTCCCAGGGGCAGGCCCATAATCAGGGATGCAGCCTCACCTCCTGGAGCCATACATGGCCCTGGGGACTGCCACCCCCCAAGGCCGGCTCCTGCTATGTCCAGGGGTACCTACCCCAGGGACATAGCTGTTTGCCATGGCTTGGAGGGAGCTTTACCGCTCCCACCAAGCCATAGCAAACTGTTCTCCGCTTCGAGCAAGCAAGAACATTTTGCTCTCACTTGCTTAAAGCGAAGCACAATTGCTTTTAAACACAGAGAGCTGCATGCTAGCAGCTCCCTATGTGTAAAAGCAATGCTAGCTCCTGCAGGAGACGGGCACCAAGCAGGGACCGCGGGGGTCTTGAGGCTCCACTCATGGTCCTCAACACTAAAAAGTGGGTGCCATGGGTGGGGCCAGAGTACCCACAACAGAGGCCGGGCCCCGGGGGGGGGGGGTCCACTCATCCGCCCTCCTATTATTTAAAAAAATACATAAGTGAAAAGGCCGGGCCCCGGAGATGGGGTCCTGGGGGCCGAAATTATTTAAAAAAATTAAATTAAAAAAAGAAGAAAGCCGGGCCTTGAAGAATGAGGAATGGGGTACCTGGGGCTGAAATTTGCCATGGGAAGGGGGCTATGCAGCTCCCTCCCTTAAAGCTTTTTTTTTATTTTAAAGTCCGGGAAGTCGCCGGAGGCCACACCCCCCTCACCACCACTGCAAATGTGCCTCCTGGCGCACTGCCGGTTGGGGGATTAAGTCACTTTGGGTCCAGATGGTCCTTGCGGGCCAACAAGCCCTCCTGTTACCTCCAATTAAGTCCGACACAGTGGTATTGCTGTCAGGTCTTTGGAGGCCACGCCCCCTTTCTTCACCACTCTGCAAACACGCCTCCTGGCACACCACTGGTTGGGGATGAAGTCTCCTTGGCTCCAGAGGGTCCTTGGGGGCCAACAAGCCCTCCTGCTACCTCCAGTAAGTCCCACAGAGCACGATTGCGGAGTGGTGGAGAAAGGGGGCATGGCCTCAAAAGTCCTTACAGCAAACGCACCTCTTGGCACACTACTGCTTGGGGGATGAAGTCCCCTTGGCTTCTGAAGGACCTTTGAGGCCAAACAGTCCTCCTGTTACCTCCAGTAAGTCCCTTACTGCGAGATTCCTGAGAGTTGGTCCGAGGAACTGCCCACTTTCTCCAGCACTCTGCAAACATGACTACTAGTTAAACAACCATAGAAATTCAAGGTTACAGGGACGTTATAGTTAGGCTGAGATTCAACTTGTGCAAAACCAGTGAAATGAAGCAGTAATAGTTACCTGAGCTAACTGTAACTTATGCCCGGCAATGCATTCCTTATGACCTCACATATTTCATCACTTATGACATGGTCAATGACCACACTGATGACATCACTGATGACATCACTGACATATGATAGTCTGCCACATGGTGGCCCTGTCTGTCCAATTTACATGAGCACAACAACAGTAGTTTAATAATTCAATATACATTAAAAGGGACTAACACCTGCCACCTATGCCATTCTTATAGTCTAGGACAGTCAGAATTGTCAAACCTGTAGGAGTATGATGGTTAGCAGTTGTGCTGATATTGTCATTGGCAGTGCTCTGGCATGACAACGGGTGGTGCGAGCTGCAGTGGCCTCATGACGAGGGCCCTTGCCCTTATTTTAGCAAATTAAGCACTGACCCAACACTTTTAGTGCTGTTCAAAACCAAAAGAGCAAAAGTAGTGAATATGAAATAAGCGGAGTGGCCGCTCATTTCATATTCACTGCTTCTGCAAGAGTATGCCCAAAATGCTCTGTGAGGGCTATTGAGATGTTTCATTTTACCTTTGTGGTGCCTCTAAAATAGATATTTGCCTGGCTCTGCAGAAGCCTGCCCCCCATGGACATGGAACTGCTGAGGAGTCCTTTATCGACCTGTTATCAAAGTTGTCCCTTGGGTTTGCAACTTCTCCATCATGCAAGGTATGAGCTGCTCCTTCTTGAGGAGATGCGTGCATCAGCACTTGGATTGCTAAGCACTTTCTCTAGTAACACGGATGCAGGTTATCTGGTATCTATCTCAGCACTGGCTGAGACCGGACTCCATACTGGAGTCCCAGGCTATTAAATTTGCAAGTGACATCATGGATTCCTCCGACTCACCATAATTTGATTACTTTCTTTTTCTAAATTGACATATTGGATTTTTTTTTATTCATAGTATGACCCAACTAAAGGGAGGCTGTCATGTGTTTCCTTTGTAGGCATTGTCAATTCCCTATGTTAGCCTAACTATGCACTTTTTAGGGCACTTTTGCTTTTCACACGTTACCAAAGGGCATGCAAGTTTTTGTGCCACATTGCATTTTCACATTTAGTTAGCACATGTTTTTGTATTTAGTAATTTTCCTTGGATTTAGTCTGGACAGCCAAGACTTGGTTAAACAACACTACTCCTTGTTATTCTCTGTGGTCGCACACTAGCACCTAGACATAATAGAGACGCCCAGCTGTTGTTTTTGAAAACACATGTTTTGTCATATTACCTGGGATGTGTCATTCTAAACACAGAGAGTGGAGACTTGCACACAGAGCAAAGGTCCTGAGATGAGAGAACTGCGTCAGTGGGGATGTAGAACAACATCTATGTATGCTAAGGTATGGAGTCCGTGGCTAAGCCCAGAGATCTACAATCTATAATCCTTTAGCTTTTGTAGTGAAGGTGGGTTTAGGCAAATCTGTCGGATATTATGACAGGGCTTTTCTGTATATGTTCTCTTAACCCCGCTAATGACATTACTGACCTGTTTTTGTTTGCTAGTTGTGGGCAATTCTTGCATATCAGTGCATGATAGTGTAAATAAGTATTACAAACTTTCCACGTGTCTCTTTTCTATTTATTGTGGACAAGTGCGAGTGAGAGAACGAAAGGGGGTGACCTGCTACCGCTATCCCTGAGACGGTGGGGACTGTTGTGTTCTGGGGTGGCAAATCACCTGTCTCTCTGGAAAGGTTAGGAGGGCAAGTGAGGCACTATAAACTAGTCCAATTCAGGCCCATTTATACTGATGAGGTATGGTGACTCAGTCCATATGTGCTGACATTCTATGGTTCCAAGCATAGTTCTGTTTTAGAGCAGAATACCTGCAACACAGGGAGGGAACCACCAAATATTTTTTTTAATGGCTTCCACCCGTGGCCCCCAAGGGATCTCAGTGCAACTATAACTTGTGTCATTGCCATGCACTGCTTATTATCTCACATATTAAATCACTCGTGACATGTTCTATAACATCATTGACAACATCAATATGACATCTGACATGACATCATTGATGACAAGACTATGCATTGCATTGTAGTGTATGGCGGCATTTATATAGCACTTACTACTCCGATGTGGGGCACTGAAGTGCTTGCCGACATGGGTGTCGCACCATACCGTGTAGGGTGTGTGATTGAAAGGATGTTGTCTTTGTTTTGATCCTATGTGGGAAGTGTTTCCATGTCATGTGTGATCACCACTGAGGTGCAGTTATCATGTTATTGGACGCAGGGCGTAGCAGTATGGTGAATGATGAGGTGGGGGGGCGTGGCTAACCAGCCATGATGGCGGACGTGTTCTAGGGAGCTCTGCATCATGGCTGGAGAATCCTTCAGTTCTCCTGCACTGGTTGTGGACATCGAGGCACCTAATCAGCACTGATGAGAGCCTAGCGCCAGCAAGTATGCAGCGAAAATCTGAGACTCTGTGATGCCGTGCTTATTGCGAAATACCCGACTGACCTGCAGCGCCATAGCAAAGCAAGGCCGAGGCAGAGCCGGTACCTCGTGTTAATCAGCTGAGGCCGCCCTCACACTGTGGGGTGCGCTGCCTCGGTCCCGGCGGAGACTGTGCCGATCTGAGCTGCCTGGGTCTCTGGATGCCCACCACTGGCGGCGGAGACACAGCACGAAGACCCGGTGAGGAGAGGTATCTGTCTGCCTGGGGGCCGCCTGCTCGTCCCGGGGTGCCGAAGTGGAAGTGAACTAGGGTTGCCCGGCGACTCTAGGCCGGCTGGCGGAGGTGTGAACCCCCCTTCCCCTGGTGCTGGGTCTGCGGCTCTTTCCCTCCCCCGGTGCCGCGGAACTGCAACAGCCTACCGAGACCTGCTTGAGCCCGCCTGGCTGATCCGGGAGAGCCTTGGGGTGACGCCGGGGCCTACAGAGGAGCGGGCCCAAACTGAAGAGAGGCCCTGGCCTGAGTGAGCGCTTGGGAGCAGGCCGCACACAACTGAGTTTTGGCAGAAGTGTGAGCCGTGATCAAGTGGCGACCCGGGTCCGTCTGGCTGAAGGAGGTAGAGAACCCTCCCTCCCAAGACTGTGAGCATACGTGGCCCCCCCTTCACACCACGGGGCTGCAGTAACTCTCTGGGCACTGGCAGAGACAAGCCATGAGGACCCGGTGAGGCCAGGTACCTGCATTGCCTGGGAGCCATCTGCCCGTCCCGTCCCGGGGCGTGGCAGTGGAAGTGGACTGGAGTCGACCGGCGACCCTAGACCGGCTGTCGGAGGTGAGAAACCCCCCCTTTCCCCTGGGGCTGGGACTGCGACTCTCCCCCTCCCTCTGTGCCGCGGAATTGCAGCGGCCCACCAAGATCTGCTCGAGCCCGCCTGACTGAACCGGGTGAGCCTTGAGGTGATGCTGGGGCTTGCGGAGGAGCGGGCCTAAACTGAAGAGCGGCCCTAAACTGAAGAGCGGCCCTGGCCTGAATATGCGCCTGGGAGCCGGTCGCCTGCAGCTGGGATTTGGTGGGAAGGCAAACCGCGATCGAGCGGCGTTCCGGGCCCGGTGGACAGAGGCAGAAGCCCCTCCCTCCCCCCTCGAGACTGTGAATATATGTGCCCCCCTCCTTGCACTATGGGGCTGAGATAACTCTCTGGGGCCTGGCTGAAGCGGCCTGGTGGGCCTAAGTGAGCTGAGAGTCAGAGCGACGCAGTAGGCACGAGCCACGACTGTGTGGCGGCCCTAGCCAACACAAAAGAGGTGAAACCCCCCTGAGACTGGGACTGCACCCCTTCCCCCCCACCCCATCTCAGCGCCACGGCATTGAAGGTACTCACCAGGCCCAGGATAAACCGGCCCTATTAGCCCAGATAAATGGCGAATCAGCGCTGAGACCAGGGAGAGTGCAAGCCTGAACTAATCAGTGGCCCTGGTCTCCATATGCAGCATGAGGTGAGACATTTAATGCACTCCGTTGAACGCGCCCTGTAGAGGAGAGGTGCCGGAATCAACTGGAGGAGGGCTGCGATTGCTTGCGAGTCTCTCTGAGAGTGGACTGTGATTCTGGAATGCGCCACTGTCTGGAAGCAATCACCAACTGGGTTAGTCTGTGGACCTGGGGCCTGACTCACACCCTGAGATCAGAGAGATCGGACTGCGGCCTTTGAGTGGAAGTGGGGGAGGTCAGGAACATCCAGGCCTCAGGCGGTGGACACCAACCTGTACCGGAAGGCTTCATCGACGCACGGTGTGAGGGGAGGCTCCCCCCTCCCACGGGCCCTGAGGAAAAATCAATCAAAAAGCAGCCAGCTGCACTGTCGCCGAGAGTAAGTGCACAACCCGCACTGCATAATGGGTAGGAACTGGACGGGCGCAGGAGGCACACATATCCAGCCGGCCCCGGATCTCACGCAGATGGTTCAGTCTGATGTGGCATCTACCCCTGGATCGTCCACACTGGAGACTAAAATAGATTCGGTGCTTCAGGCGGTGGCGGGCATTGGGGAAACCCTGGCGCAGACCAGAGCGTCACTCGAGAGCCGCATAGATAAGGTCACGTCGAACTTTACTCTCCTGCATGCGGATCACAAGAAGTTGGCAACGAGGGTTGGGGAACTGGTGGCGGAAACTGCAGAAATCGCCCCGGTCACCAAGGCGCTGACTGTGGATGTGCGCAAACTCACTGCACGGCTGCGGTCACTGGAGCATAGGGTGGATGATGCTGAGGGCCGCTCCTGCCGGAATAATGTCTGCGTCGTGGGGCTGCCAGAAGGTGCGGAGGGAAGAGATGCCCCCTCGTACGTGGAATCCTGGATGAAGTCTCTGCTGCCCGCTGAGTGTCCCTCTCCCTACTTTGCAGTGGAATGAGCACACCGGGTGCCATCGGGCCCGCCGCCGCCTGATGCACGACCTCGTCCTTTCCTTTTTCGCCTGCTAAATTTTAAGGACGGAGACACAATACTCCGCGAAACTAGAAGAATGGAGTCAATCACAGTCGACAACTCTCAGGTCCTTTTCTTCCCGATTATGCAGCAGGCGTGCAGAAGCAGCGCAGCACGTTCCTCCAGGTCAAAAGACGAATGCGAGAACTGGGCATAAAATACTCCCTCATTTTCCCGGCCCGGCTGCGGGTGATCGCAGAGGGGTCCACACACTTTTTCAGCGAAGCAGCGGATGCGTGGGACTGGCTCAAATCTGCAGGCCACCACACCTCACCAAGTCAGAGAGGAGGCGTAGGGGAATCAAATGCGAGAAGCCACAGAAGTTGGTGCAGAAGGTACAAGTCACAAGCGGCAGGCTCCCCAAGACAGCTGAGAACTGCTCCCAATCCAGAACAACGCTGCAGGAAAGACCGGGCATCCTGAGAGCATGAGAAGCAGGCGGCCTAGCAGAGACACTGATGCCTGGTCTGAGCACTCGCAAAGTGGAGGCAGCTCTAGCCATGTGGCCCAGCTGAGAGGACTCGCAGTCACTCCCTGTAGTGACGCCACAGACTGCAGATGATTTAATGTAGTGATATGGCGCACTGGACGATCATGTATGTATGAAGTTGCATCAAGTCGGTACACCTGACATACCAGGTTAGTGAGACACTTTACAGGACACCCCAGTGATGCACTCACGAGAAACATTGGGCCATGCCGGATCCTCTGTGTGCGCACTGATCAATGGGCGCTGGCCACACTACACAAGTTAATCACACCATGCGCAAACACTTGAGTCATGCAGGCCCATGATGCCACGATGCTCTTGGCTAACTGCACACACAACCCCCCACCCCCTCCCGACACGTTCGAATCGGCATACATAGCCATTAGTTGCCACATGGCATTGTTAAATGTTTGGGCAGATACCTGTTGTCCCTCTGCCCTACCCAAGTTCAATCCCATGCAGCTCCCTGTCTCGCCAACTACATGTGATGTCGTTCATATAAACATTCAATACTTATGGCTGCGCCGCGCACTCACTGACTGTTCTAGACACAGCTGCTCAACCCTAGAGGCGCTAAGTGGGACACGCATAGTGCTGTACTCTTTTCTTGAGACATGTCACCCACCAACGTAGTCACCTGGAATGTCAGGGGTTTACACACACCGTCATGCAGATATAACATCTATGCATACCTTAAGAGGCATTGAGCGCACATAGCGCTCTTGCAAGAGACGCACATAGCGTAGCCTGAAATCCAGAAACTGCAATAGCGGTGGAGAGGGCTAATACTGGCCACAGGCTATTCATCTTATGCCAGGGGGGCCCTAAGCTGGATCAGACCTGGGACACTCTTTACACCAGAAGAGACCGAGATTGACACTCATGGCAGATATGTCCTATCTAAGGGGTGGTTGAATGGGAAGCACATGGTGATAGGATCTATTTATGCCCCAAACACAAATCAGAGCACGTTCTGGCATACACTTTCTGACATACTCTCGCGCTTGTGTGATGTGCCATGGCAACTAGGTGGGGGTTTTAATTTGGTCCTTGACACTACCATTTACAGATCCTTCCCTCCGTTGACGCAAACAGCTGCAGCATCTAACGCGCGAGGGCTGAGTGAGTGGATGCGCCCTTGGGGACTGTCAGATGTCTGGAGGGCTCTTAATCCGCAGTCGCGCCTATACTCTTACTACTCTCACCCACATGGACTGTATGTCTGCATCGACCGCTTCGTTGCAACCCAGCAAGTACTGACGCAATGTGCTAGAGCAGATTACCTGGGTAAAACACATTCAGACCACAACCCACAGATATTGCAGCTGCAGGGATATGAAGAGGGACCCACTGCCCACCTCTGGAGACTGCAACCTCCGGCCCTGGAAGATCCCCCATTTAGGCAGGCAGTAGACAAGGCGATAGGTGCATATTTTGAAGGAAACACTGGTTCCGTAACAGATACAGGGGTGCTATGGGACGCGGGAAAGACAGTACTCAGGGGTCAGTGCCTGGGCCTTAGCTGGTCCGTTAAAAAACAACTTGATAACGAAATAAGCTGAATTGAACATACCCTAACTAGGCTGGAGGCCGACGTGATCCGTGGTGGGGCCACACAACAGGCAATAGACATGCAAAAACAGAGACACATGGAAGTGCTAGAGAGACTACGTTGTTTAAATTACACATCACACACGCCGCAGCTGACAGGGCAGGCAGGATGCTTTCGCGCATGATACGTCAGGAGCACGCGCAGACACCTATATTGCGTTTGCAATCCACCACGGGACAAATACTCACCAAGCAACATGATATACATAAAGAATTCCTAGCACACTATACCAGGGTATACAAATCTGTGCACCGTGCGACCACAGAGGAGCTGGACTCCTTCCTCTCCCCACTCCCCCTGTCGCAAATCACTGCCGATCAGCGAGAGGAATTGAATGAGCCGATCACATTATCGGAAATACAGGAGGCGATACGCTCGCTGGCCACTGGTAAAGCTCTGGGGCCCGACTGCTTTCCGGCCGAATTCTATAAAGCCTATCAGCAAACGCTGGCACCGCAGCTGCTCTCTGTGTATTGCTATGCGCTGGAGAAGGGATTATTGCCAGACACACTGCGAGAATCTTTACTTGTGTCGCTGCCAAAACCAAAAAGGAACGCGGAGCTGCTGGGCTCATACCGCCCGCTAGCACTCCTAAATACGGATTATAAGGTTTTAGCCAAATTACTAGCGTGTAGGCTGGCCCCATTGGTACCGAAGTTGGTTCACACAGACTAAAATGGTTCCGTACCGGCTCGCAGCACGTCACTGAATCTCCGCCGCTTCTTTAGAGTGGCTCACTATGCT
The DNA here is from genome assembly GCA_963921515.1 of Calotriton arnoldi. NCBI lineage: Eukaryota > Metazoa > Chordata > Amphibia > Caudata > Salamandridae > Calotriton > Calotriton arnoldi. Next base: position 884,392 of record CAWUFW010002625.1, read on the forward strand.
AAGATAGACTAGGACCATTCTGGATGCCTTGTCCTTGATCTGGAAAAGGCGTTCGACACCTTGGAATGGGTATTCTTATTTGCTGCGCTCCGTAAGTACGACCTGGGGAAAGAGTTCTTAAGTCTTGTTCAGCTTCTCTATACCCAGCCGGTAGCTAGAGTTAGGACTGGTCCGCACCTATCAGATAGGATCCTGATTGGACGGGGTACACGGCAGGGGTGCCTGCTCTCGCCGCTAGTGTTTGCGCTGGCCATTGAGCCACTGGCCGAGTCATTGCGCAAAGCGCAGGATGAATGGGGGATCCCCTTGGAGGATGGCATTCATGGCGTTTCATTATATGCGGACGACCTGCTTATTTACCTCAAAGATGTTAGGTCATTTTATGCATCAATAGAAAGAATATTACTTGAATTTGCTAACGTTTCAGGGCTCCGCGTAAACTGGGACAAATCGTGTCTAAACCCCTTTTCGGAAACTGTCCCAGATCCGCGCCTATCCCTCAGCTGCAGACCAATCCACTGGCAAACATCGCCATTCCGATACCTTGGGATACTTATCTATAGCGAGCCTGCGGATCTTCTTGAGGGTAACCTGGTGCGAGCCATCACTGTGATAAAAGCGCAGATGACTTTTCGGGGCACTCTTTCTCTGATGGTTATGGGGCGGCTTGCACTACTCAAGATGGTAGTGCTCCTGCGATTGTTGTACCATTTCGTAAACATGCCCCTATGTCTCAAACCAACACGGTTTAAAAGCTTAAAACTGGATGTGCGGAAGTTCATCTGGGGCGGGTCGTGCAGCAGGGAGGCGCTAATCAAAATGTACCCTTCGGTGACCAGGGCCGTTCTCTCACTACCCAATATGGAACAATACTATCTTGCAGCGCAGCTCCAGTGGGTGGCGAGATGGCTGGACGCGCGCCATCTGGAAGACTCAGTGACTCGTGACCCGTGTCTCACCCACCCACAGATGGTGGCCCTGTTTCACCCTAACAGAAAGGGCAGACCACCTGCCCAATTACTGATAGAGGTGGCTCAACACTGCTTCCGTCGCAGCCTGCGAATCACGCGCCATGTGACCCCGTATGCGCCATCTCTCCCCATACTCGCCAGGCCCAGAGGGCACCATGCGGTCACCAGTGTGGAATTACCCCAATGGGAAGAAGCGGGTATCCTAACATTAGGGGACTTATATAGCGACAGACAACTTCTGCCGTTCCACACCCTTGCAGAAGACACGGGCCTACCTCTGGGTCAGTTCTTATTACATGCGGCAGTGGCATGCACGCTGCAAACGGCATGGGGCAATGTCGCGCAGGAGCCGGCCACACACCTGACTGTACAATACCTGCATGAACTAGGCGTGGGTCGCCACTTAGTCAGATGGTTTGCGGAATCTTTGAGGATACACACAGCGCCGCAGCTGGAATCTGCGGATTTGCGGTGTCCCAGTACCGAACGTGAGTGGGAGGGCATCCTTAAGAGCCCCACCTGTGTCCCCCGCAATGCCAAATTCTGGCTCATACAGTACTATATAGTCCATCTGGCTTACTTGACCCCAGCCAAAATAAATAAATATTTTAATCGTACTGATGCCAGCTGCCCATGATGTGGTGAAGCAGGTGGGGACTTACTACATATGCTACGGTCCTGTACATCCATACAATCATACTGAGGAGCGGTTACCAGAAGTCTAGCACCGTGCACAGAGCGCACACTTGCCTGGTCGTGGGAAATATGTATCTTGGCGTTATACAAAAGGTCTAGTAAACATGAAGTGACATCCCGCTACATTGACTTAGGGCTAACAGTAGCTAAGCGCTTACGCACGAGGCAATGGAAATCTCAGGAGCCTCCCCGATACAGTCCTGGTTCCAATCGCTCCTTTGCTGGGCGCAGGCGGAGAGCATAGCTCTGCGTCGGGAAGATGCGATAGGTGAAAACAGCGGATAGCGGCGGAATGTAATGCAATCCTGATGGACTTTCACTCTATATCGCAAATTCACCCCGAAGAAGTAGATAGCGCGTCTGAGTAGGTGGCAACTAGCACCTGGAGTGCCAGGCGAAGAACACAAATCGCATTAATGCACGAGACATAGGCTCACCACTATGCACTGGTCGGAGAAATTGTGCCCCTCCTCATTAACATTTACCCAGGCCAGACAACAAAGCCCGCGACAAATACCTGTCATGCAGTGATGACTCTGGCAGAGACCTACACTTAAAGTAACATAGAACTAAGAGTGTCTTGCACATGCGCATAGATCAGCACCACGGTAATATGTTACATGAAGTTTAGAACGAGTCGTCGCCATCATTACTTTGGTTTTGCGAGGAGAGAGAAATGTGTTAACCACCCTGTTACACCAATGTTGTGTTGTAAACAGTTTAAAGTTTCTTTTTTCCTTTTTACGAAAGCATACTGTGATGCATGATCACCCAGTTTCATTACTGCTGGGAAATAATTGTACTGTTATGTAACTATTAAACTGATGCATGCCACAAAATGCAAATTCAATAAACAAATTTAAACAAAAAATGGTGAATGATGAGGTGTGAGAGACAGACACAGGGCGTAGCAGTATGGTGGATGAAGAAGTGTGAGAGACAGACACGCAGTTGTAGGGTTTTCAGTATGCTGGTAGCTTTGAAGAGCTCTCCTGGTCCCTTTGTGGTATTCTTATAATACAGTCTGCTTAGCTGGTCAATGCACTGGGTTGTCCATTATGAGATTTTGTGTATAGTTGTGGTTCTCAGCTGGCATGTTTGGAGGGAGAGAGAGGTGGCGAGATGTGTTGGGAAGGGCATTTTTATTCTCATCCCATATATGCGTGTCTTTGTAAGATGTAAAGAAGTGGTCAGATTGTATAGATATTTGGGACAGGCAGTGGTGGACTATATTACAGTCCTTGCAATTGCCCAGCAATGTGTGACATAGCTCTTCAGTTATTCCATGCCTGTTCATTTGGTCATGGTTGTTTTTTTTTGGGTATGTAGTGCTGGTGATGGACAACCCTCATAGCAGATATGTCTTATCTGAATTTAGGAGGTATAAGTTACGATTTCCTGTAGAATGCTGCACATTATGGTCTTCATATTATTGTGGACCATAACTGTTATATTAGCAAGTGAATAGCTATATAATACCATGGTGAACCATGGGCTAGCCCTTCCCAGCTTACCTGCATATCAAAAGTAGTTTGCTGGTTGAGTTATTTCCAATTCCAGGGTTGTAAGGTGAGGATTGCGATTGAGAGTGCAACTGTTTACTAGGTTCTGTTTCTGGAGTGTGGATGGTGCAGTTCTCTAGACTGCCAACACAACCTTCCTGGATACAGATCCCTGATTTCACCACCTGGAGCACTTCACGTCGACAACAACCACTCGGCATTTCCTGCAAGCACAAAGTTCTGATCCCCGACCAGCTCTTCATGCTGACAATGCCCGAACTGCCAATGCAAAATTCAGTCTTCCCTCTTCTGATGTGATGTGTATTCCTTCGAGACATGGGACAAAATGGCCCTGGGTGTAGGGAAGTGTGTTCCCCTCCTGAGCACGTTGGTCGGGGGGGGTGTTTGTCATCAGCCTTTTACTGAGCATTTAAGTGTAGCCTGTAAGCAGCCCCTTCCTGTCTTCTGAAGATTCCTGCCCTGTCACTCCAAATACATCTCACATCTGCCTGCCTTTTCACTAGCCAGGCTGGAGTCAGACTCAGGCAAAAGGGAAAAGCTGACCAGAACTATTTTAGGGTTAGACAAAGGGGGTGTCACACACACACATAGGCTGGTGAATGGTATAAAAGTTGCACCCTCAGAACCTTTCCTCAGAGTACTCCATTTCCTTTGAAGACTCACAAGAAGGACTGCTCTGCTGTCTAAAGCCTGTAGGAAGACTGGACCTCCTTGTCTTGTACCTAGGACCCCAGAAATGACTCCAAGGGTCCATTGGCTGACGTCCTGTTTGAGTTACAGGGGCACAACAAGCTTCCAAAGGTCTTTCCCTGCAACAGCTCGGCTTACAGTACCAACTGGACCTGCCTAAACCCTGCTACTGGCCTCTGTTGGAGTGAGTCCTGACCCTTAAGAGGTACCCTTCCAGGTCCTGGACCTTGGTTGGTCTTGGAGTGCACTCCTCCAACCCTAAAACTGCAAGTACTGGTCTAAAAGTGAAAAATCAGAGGTTCTGGGATCTTTGTGTTAAGAAGGACCATTGTTAGTCTCCCTGAAACCACAAGTAGACTTCACTGAGGCAAAAGCGGAGCCTGCGTTCAACTGCCGACGTGACTTTCTTGGATACAGACCCCAGACTTGTTTGCCAGAAGCTCTTCGCTTCCGCAACAATCGTCCACCGTTTTCTGTCAACATGAAGTTCTGATCAGTGACCTGGTCTTTGTGCCAACAATGACCGCACCATCAATGAGAAGTTCTGACCAAGGGCTGAAACTTCAGCAACCCACCGTTGATGACCCGTTCTGAATTTCCCGCCCCATCGCCAATGACCTCATCGAGGAGTGCTTCTCACATGAAAACCTGACGACGTTAGAAGATAAACTTTCCAGCGGCCCATCGCAGTTGATGTAAACTTTTGGCTCTGACCGTGTCCAGCACAACCAGAAATCACGATTGCCACTTTGTGCTTCTTGGCGCTAGTTTTATTTAAAGATTTTGTACTTCATACATCTGGTTCTACTTATTGTATTTTTGCCAATTTGGTGTCATTGTACTCGGTAAATGTTACTCTATTTTTCTAAATTGGTTTGGGATTTTTCTTCTGTTATGTTTTCACTTTATTACTGTTTGCGTGCTGCATAAATACTTTACACCTTGCCTCTAAGTTAAGCCTGATTACTTTTGTGCCAGACTACAAGAGGGTTAATTACAGGTTTATTCAATTACTTTTGTGGTTTACCCTGACAAGGATTGTGTTTCTTACTTGATTGGGGCTCTAACTCCTCTCCACTAATATCCCAATGTCTTAAAATAGGTGAAAGTAACAGTGGAAAAAAGGAGAGTTACTCGGGGACAAAACAAGCAGTGGCAGGGAGGGTGGGCGCAGACCTGTTCACTCTGCACGCGACCCTGCACGCATGCCATTTCTACAGCCTTGGACCGCTCGCTTTAGGTTGAAAGAATACTGGGGGAATGCTGGGCGGTGGTGGAGAAAGGGGCCTTGGGATGTTGAGCGGGAAGGATAGCAAAGCAATTCAAAGGTAATGACTGCGCACTGAAGAATGAACAATGATGGAGTAAATGTTTATCTGTTTACGGTTGGCCTGCATGAAAGGCATGAAGAGCTGAGCTTTACAACCTAACCGTCGCAACAGTAAATTTGTTAGCAAAACTATCAGACGAACCTGTAAGACAAACGTAAACCGTTGACTCACCTACTACAAACATCGAAATTACATGCCTGGTTTCACAAAAATATTTGTTAAATATTTACCAGAATGCTTAGATACTCTAAAGGTTAAATGACACGTCTGGGTGCTCTACAATGTGGCGGAACTAGTTTGTCTACACATTCCCACACACGGACAAAGGCTAACCCTTTTTCTGCCTGAAACCATGTGTATCTGCGGTAAGCACACTGGGCAGATTAAAATGCTACAGGGCACATTCGTATTTTGCTCTGCACTTTACATTTAAAAAAAAAAACAGCAGCTAGAGCTCTACACTTGCTTTCCAGCCAGAATGCAACACCATTGAATAGGCCAGTGAGACCTCGCAAGAATCCGTGCGAGGGGTTGGAAGGGAGCTGTATATTCAGAAGCAAGACCATATATATTCATAAACTACCTCCCCTGTAAATAACATGAAGTCTTTGTCACGCTCTGCTGCAAGTGAGGTGAGAGCAGACTTCCTGGGCTTCTGCACCACTCTTTCTATCACCGTCCACGGGTACAAGGAAAGACCTCTCCTACCTCTGCATGTTGATGCCCCATCTGTGACTGTTATAGGTGGATGATCAGGTGGATGATCAGTCTCTCACCAGTCTAGGTACCTCTTTACCTCACCCATATGGGCCGACACTGCAACCTCCAAAAAACTGATCTTACTAAAAGTCAACTTTATTACACGGGACAGGGTTATTTCAGTGCAATAAACCATACTTTATCATTCTGGTGAATTGATGATATCAAGACGCAAGGGCTACTTCATTCAATGCACCAACACATTCTGGGTAGAGTTCATGGTGTGCTTAAGTTTTGGATGTTTTAATGTATGCATACATCTTGCCTAATCAGCATCCTTTTTAACACATCTTGATTGCTCCACCTCACTTTTTGTACGCTGTAGGACACAATCATTCACTCTCCTATTCAACATGACGTCAAGGATAAGAGTTGGAGGCTATGGAGCGAGGTATAAGGAGTGAAGAGTGAGGAATGAAAGCTGAGCTATAAGTAGTGAATGATGATGATCAGAGGAGTGAAATGCAGGAAAGATGATGATGTCCTGAAATGTACCAGCTGTGAGGAAGAGAAGGAAGTATTTTAGGAGCTTGACTGGTGAAGATCTACGAAGTAATATTTCACGTTCAATTTTATTCAGATAATGAAAAGTGTTTACTGAAGTCGGAGAGCAGAGAGGCAAGTGCAGAAGAAGGATAATATGACAACTATCACTGCTTCGAAGGGCTCTGTTAGAAATGGGATTTCTGGTTAGCTAGGGCATGCGCCTAAACCAGGCAGAAACCACCACTCTAGTCAGGGCAAGGGAGTTACATGCTGAAGATAACCGCTGCTCTTGGTAGCTTGGTAGAGCAGTCAGGCTTATCCTAGAGGCAATGTGTAAAGCGTTTGCGCAACACACTCGCACAGCAGTGACACACTAGGCACACCACACAAGAAACTCCACACAAGGTTATGTAAAAATAGCTTTTGTATTATCCATAAAACACCATAGAACATAATCACATATATACACTGTGCCACCTGGCACTTTGGCATGACTTTACAGGGATTATATACACCACAGGACCAATCAGGCCACTGTCCTAACATCACAACTCACAGTTAGTGAAGACAACCAGTAACTACTGGTAAGGGTACACTTGGATGAATACATTAGGCATTAACCATCAGTAGCAATACCCAGCATAGCACATTATGCATATAATCATCAGTAGTGCAGTGCATCAGTTCCACAATACATCATGCCCCTCTTAGGCATAAACATAACTGCACAATACTCCACACTATCCCTGAGAGCCCAATGGCCCCCAATCGGCAGTCCCAGCGCCTCTGCGCTCACCACCTGGACTGCGCAGTAGTTCTGAGTGGTTCCTTCCCACTTGGGGATTATTAATACTACTCCTCTTCCTTAGTGAGGAGTGGGGGGCCTCCGCATCAAGGTTTACCCCGGATGCCCAAACTACAATTCCCGTCCCACGTCGAAGGCAGCTGCCCGTGATCACACAGAGGGGCAGCTGCTGCAAGGTACTTGGCTGTAACCGGGGGCAGAGATCTCTCCCGGGCTTGCCCCTCGTGCCTAGGATTCCAGCACACTCACCTGCGTCCTGGGTGAATCGGAATCCTTGGGACCCCCCAGCGGGGTCGAGCAGCCCACTTGCCGTCTCCTACGAGCAGCCAAGAATGCAGCTGCCCGCGACCAGCGGCGCAGCTGCTCAGATGCCAGGAGGCGCCCAATAGGGCCGGTCTTGAGCCCTCGCAAGGCTCAGGGCTCACCTGCTCCTTCGCGGTTCCAATCGGCATACGCCCTAGGATGCGGTCCCGTTTGCCCCGCCCACAACCAGGCAACAGCCTCCTGACTTCCGGTTGCGGGGGGGGGGGGAGCTTCCGCGGTGGTCGGGTCCTGCACTCAGCGTCCGGAGCTCTCAATGGCTCCAGTCGTCACCCCCAAGGCTGCAGGCGGACTTCCTGAAACTGCCCACAGCAGCCTCAGGAACCATGCGGGGCTCTCCCCTTCCTTACGGGAGCCCCGCCCATGGCCAGGCGTCCTCCGCCTGACTTCCTGCCTCGAGAGGGCCAATGATGTACGGAGCGAAATCTCCGTCGACTTGGCTCCCTTCCTTGCACCACATGGGGTAGCAGCCCGGGGCCATTCAGCAGAGCCCCGGCTGCAGCAGTCAGCCCCGAGAACCAGAGAATCGGGCACAGCGGTCCCGGAGTGCTCCGCACACTGTATCTACCACTGCGAGACACAACCAGGGGGGCAGACAGCGCCCTTCTCGAGAAATTGGCCAGGGCAGGGCTGGGCACAGGCAGGCCAGTTCACAGGGCCCACCAGCAGAGGGGAAGTCCTTTGTGGCAGTTCCTCCTGGCGCCCAGCAGTCCTCCAGTAAGCACCAGTTCAGTGAGTTCACAAAACATGGGGTCACAGCCCCAATATTTATACTGTACACAGTCTTTGTTCTGCCCCATGGCACAGCGCTCTGAGCCCAGTCCAAACCAGTTCTGGGGGGCACTTATCAAGTGCACAACACTCCCCATTGTAAGTGTAGGCTCTGGCCCCAGACACACCACAGGGGGGGGAGCCGGCATTGTGGAAGGCAGGCATAGGCCTATTCAGGTTCAGGTGCTACTCTTCCCACCCCTCCAAATGCAGATCCGGCCTATTCAGCCTAGCGCTGACTCACCCAGACCCTCTGGAGCCACTGCACCTCCCCAGCCCCTGTCACTCCAAGGCCAGACAGTCAATACACAACAGGCAGGCACAAAGACACATAGCACACAGAAATGCCTACGTCTAAAAGTGGCATTTCTAAAATTGTGATAATAAATCTGCGAACACCAGTGCGCAGCATTTACCACCACTATTCCAAACATACCAAACTTGATCCCGTTATTCCTCTCATATCAGGAATTACCACTGAAACACATATCAGGGAATCCCCAATGCATTCCAATGAGAGGGCAGCCTCCCAGCAGTGAGAAACCAAATAGGCTGTTTGTCACTACCAGGACATGCCACACAGTTAAGGCACATGTCCTACCTTTTATCTATACTGCACCCTGTCCATAGGGCTAGCTAGGGCCTACCTTAGGGGTGACTGATATGTAGTAAAAGGGGAGTCACAGACGTGGCAACCACTTTATGTGCCACGTCACAGCGGCAGTAAACTGCGCGCGCAGGCCCTGCAATGGCAGAGTCCCGAGACAGGTTTGAAAGGCTACATTGGTGGGTGGCGCAAGCAGCGCTGCAAGCCCACCAGTAGCATTTAATTTACTGGCCCTGGGTATACGAGATACCACTTTACAAGGGACTGATAGGTAAATTAAATACACCAAACGGGTGTAGACCAATCTTACCAGGTTTACCATAGAGAGCACATGCACTTTAACACTGAACAGCAGTGATAAAGTGCCCAGAGTCCTAAAACCACCAACAACAGGTCAGAAAAAATACCAGGAAGGCAAAAAGTTTTGGGATGACCGTGCAAAAAGGGCCAAGTCCAACAGGCTCTAATCGTGGTTTGCGTACTGTAACATCCTGAGTAATCCAATGGGCCATAATTCTTGGTCATGAAACATGTGCCATTTTTTTGTGGAGAATTGCAACTCCTATCAATTCTGTCAAACTCTTTTGCAATTTCAAATACATCATGATATTGGGATCTTGTTATTTTGTCTTCACTAGCAACATGTATTCATGTATTCATTTCACATACTTTTAATAAGCAAACATCAGTTGTGTAAATAGTTTAAGTTCCATCCATGTTTATTTCGAACATTTCATCCTTTAAATAGCAACATACCAATGGCTATGTACAAAGCATTTCTGTTACACCTTCTTTAGGAAGGTAAGCTTATCCATACAATAATCTCTCCAAAAATGTATTTTTAATCACTTTCGGAACAGGTATCTATTTTCAACATATAGAATAAGTAACATCAAAGTTATATTATGCCGACGAATGGACCCAAATAATCACTTCCCTTGATGTTTAATTTGTCACAGGCATCCACGACCTTGATCTCAATGTTGAATCTTTTAGATCTTTCAATTACTTTATGAAATCAGAAGGTTTTGATAGCATCTTCTTTTTGGTCTTTCCCTCAGCACCTGATCTTTAACCACTCATTATGTATTTTGTCTCTTAGCATCCCACCTGTCCAAGTATTTGAATAGTTTCCCACTATGCCTTTGCTTTTTACCTTCGATGGATTATTTTAATCCTATTGCTCAGTCTTTATTTAATTAAATTCCTATAAAAAGCACATCGTTTTGATGCTTATTCAAATCCCTCAAGGAAATTGTATCAAATTATGCTATCCACCAACATTTTTTAAAGTCATTTCTTAGCTTGGTCGCCACCTCCTAGAAGCTTATTAATTAATTTGGGGGTTTGAAACTAGATCTAATGCATGTTGTGTCTAAGCAATAACAGCCTCCCATTTTAGCTTTGTTCTTAGCACCAAAGGGGTATGCAAAAGCAAGTATCAGACTCAGCGGTGTGCCACATTTCTTGAAGATTCATCTGCACTCATCGGTGTCTAGCCCGGTTTGATTCCAGCTTACCCTGCTTTGCATGTACTGTACTTGGTCTATGTGTGAAGGAAGCTTGCTCTACTGTTAGACTTTTTGTACCTGTTTAGTTTGTTTCAGGGAGTTTGCATTGCTCTTACCAGGGCTCCATTGCTTCTGTGTATACGGTAAGCTTGCAGTTTGCTGCCTATTCTGTACCTCTTCTCTGTGTGTGAAAAAATCATGTATTAATATAGACTGTGCAGCAACTATTTTGTGTGTGAGGGAAGTCTGCGCTGCTGTAGCCCACGGTTACATTTAAAGTGTGCTTTAGGCAACACTGAATTGGAACTGCCACTACTTTACTTGCTGTGCATGTGTTACTGAGGCTTTGTCTGTCCTATGTTTACTCTGAGTGTTAGGAAGGCCTTCACTGTTGCGCTTTGTGTTACACTGAGATCAGGAAGCTTGAGCTGATGCTGTCTTTATTTTGCCTATGTTATGAATATTAGATAGCTCTCATTTCCAGCAGCAGTCCATTCTAATGGTTGGAGGGGTCACACCCGCCCCCACCCTTTTGCCCAACAAGAAGAGTGTGTATAAGGCTGAGCAAAGGTCAGCCTGAAAGACTTTATTTTCAGGTCAAGAAGCCAAGAGCTAGAAATAGGCTAAATGTGCAGGTTCCTGGCTGCCTGAGCTGAACAATGCCAGGTTGAAGATGTCACAGCCCTGTGGGCATGAACTCTTCAGCCTGGCAAAGAACCTCAAGACCCTCCCCTCTCCCCCAGGGGGATAATCACTGACTGCTTGGACCTGGGCACTTCAGTTTTAAGCCCTGTAGTGCCTAGGGCCGAGTGTCAATCACTGACACCTCGACACAGAGTGTGGTGGGGTCAGCAACTCTCACTGACTCCATCCCACTCTGTGATGAGGTAGCACCTGCTGCCTGCCCTCATTGGCTGATCTAAGGTCAGCCAATGAGAGAAGGCAGCATTCCCAACCCTCCTGGGACCTCGGAGGCAGAGTTTTACAGGTAAGTGTGATTTTTTTTTTTTTTAATGTGAGGTGCGTGTGCACATGTATGAATATTTGTGAGTGAGTGTTGTGAGTGGATGTGTGTGCTCATGCGCGTGCGTGACTGCATGGGTGTGAGTGAATGTGCATGTCTGTTTCATCTGCCCTCCTCTTTGCTAAAGTTACCGGCCGCCACTGTCATTGCTATTATCTGTGCTGTACCATTTTGATGTCTGTCAAGGATCCATGCAAGGCAGCGGTCTTTCGTGTGCATGTTTATAGCTACTGCTCTTGATGTATGTGTCATGGAACGATGAACTTATAGTACTATTGCCCTGAGCAACTTTTTTCATTGTGAGGATATTTTGCACTGCTCTTGCCTGTGCTGCACGTGCTCTGTGTCTGAGGGAGGTTGCTTTGATTTTCTCTGCTCCGCACCTGTTCTGGGTATGAGGGAAAGTTGATCTGGTAACTGGTCATCCACCTGTTGTCGGTGACAAGCTTGCATTGATATGGCCAGGTATTGCCGGGTCCCCCCTCCCCTAGACATACCTTTTTCCTGTACACTTGTGGACCTTAGGAAACCACTTGACCTCCACTTTTCACCCCAAAGCATCCGCAATAGAAAATCAAAAACACACCGTGCTTGGATTAGGGGTCGTAAACACCAGCCGTATTTTATTAAACATAATAAACATTAATTTTTATATTTACATTATGTATAATACGCAGAAAAGTCCAATCCATTACATTGATATGTACAGTACTTCATTGATATGTACAGTATTCCAGTTGGCTATCCTTAACATGTTTCTAATACATAGCCATTCCTGACTTAAGCTAAATGTTCAACAATCAAATCCTTTCCTGCGTATCCCTGTTTGAGCCTACGGCAAGGTCAATGACTGGTCCAAGATCGTGCTATGGCCCACCCTCCTACCGGAGTGTCTTGCGCAGGGGGCCCCAGTTTACCAGAGGTTACCTCCCCCGGGCACCCCCTACGCCCTCAATATTATATCCAAGGGGCTGTGCTGTCTTGCCAAGTTTCCTGCGCCACTGCGCCTGTGCGGGGTTGGCCCAAACTGCCTAACAGAAGCGTAACTTCCCCTCCCCCCGCACCCTTGAAGCCTACCGGCTGTAACTGCTCCCTGGAATTCCAAGAGAGACCAACTGTCCCCTCACCCAGGCGTCCTCATTTGACAATGGTGATGCCTACTAAGGACCGAAAAAGTATGCCTACCAATCATGACCTTACCGCCACAGGCCAGCATAGTTGACCGACTATCTGGCCCCTCCATTGCAGCTAAAAAAGGTCATGCCCTGCTCAATCTTTCCTCTAACCAAGCTAATAAGTTTGCAGATAAATCTCATTCTTACTTTGGGGAGATGCATGCCCTCCGGCAGCAAAAACCTTTCACCCCTGATGCAGCCATGTGTGATCGTCTGCAATCGTGGGGAACAAGACCCATTATCAACCCGCTTATTATTTCTTTTTTGACCGCGTGGTTCCAAGCCCAAAACAGACTGACCCCCTGCCCTTGGAATCTCGGGACAATGTGTGACCATGCTATCACTGTCTGTTGGCAATTTCTTCCAGCCAACCCACCTTGGTGATCAATGCTTCCGCCACGTCTTCCCTACCCAGGTGAACCAGCTCATTGCCCCCAGATGCAAAATTAGTGATGTGGGGGGCATGTGTGCCCTGTCAAGTAGGCTTCCCAACATGTCCCTTAGTTGACCAAGACGCAGACCCCCACGGCCATGAAAGAAACATATGAACCTGCCTGCCGTGTCAGGCGTGCGTAGCCTGCAAAGAAATTGTTTCAAACTGCTTACACATGAGTGACCAACTAACCACACTTCCATCTCCTCTCACCCCCAGGCGGGTACCCGGGCTGCGATGGGATCCGATGATGGATGCACCTCAGCAGGCTTCCTTCCTGCGGGATAGGACATACAAACCAGACATAAGACACCGTCAGTAGAACATGCAAAAAACAATTTCATGTAAAGAGAAAGTGCCTCAATCCGCCCCCTGATTGACCCTCAAATCATACACCAGCCAGGAAGGCAAACCTCCCCCCCGAATGCATCCATGCGAAATGGTGTGGGGTTCTGGGGACCTAACCAACTTATCTCTCCTTTTATTAGCACCCCCTGCCGCTGCAATCCTGAGCTAACGTGGGCCCTTCCCCCCTCCTACCGGAGTGACGTGCGCAGGAAGCCCCAGTTCGTCAGAAAGTTATCTACCCCGGCACCCACTATGCCCTACATATCATAGCCAAGGAGCTGTGCTGACATGCCAATTGTTGTCGCGCAACTGTGCCTGTGCGGGGGTTGGCCCAAAACGCCTACCGGAAGCGTAACTTCCCCTCCCCCTGCACCCTCCCAATGCTCTTGTGTATCCATCGCTAACAATTTAGAGTGAGAACGCGATGCGGTCTCCGTCCTGGAGACCGTTCCCTGGTGATCGGGCTGTGGGGCGGCGACGCGAAAAGAACGATCTCCGCCCCACATCCCATTTTAACCTCTCCCCCAGGAACCGGTTAAATCCGGCCCCAGACGCTGTTTGTGTCGTGCGACCCAGAAGCACTTGAATGCTTCCGGGTCGCCCATCGCTGGCAACAGGTGAGAGGGGAGGCGGGGGGGGCCGACCACGTCACCGGCGTGCGACGGCCGCCCCCCCCCTCCAATGTGGTGACCGGCACGACCACCATAATCTGCGGCGTGCCAGAGTCCGGTTGGCGCCTCCGTATGATCCACGTTCTTTGACAGTTCTTTGTGTGAGAATCATACCATACCGTTGTCCTTGCTACGTCCATGCAAGATATGTAAGTCTGTAATGGAAGCTTTTAGGGCTTGCTTTTGTGCTGGGGCTTTTTGTGTGCAGAAGAGCTTGTGATACCACAGCGAGAAATGAATGAATGAATAAATGCATGAATAAAAAGTACTTTTGAAGTGCACTGCTACCCACAAAGTTTTTAAATGTCTCCTGAAGGTAATATTTTCTGAGGTGGTACGAATTTCTTGGGGAGAAAATTCCAAAGCTTTGCAACGAGTACCAAGAATGATCTCCCTCCATGTTTGGACTTTCTGAGTCTGGCTACCGACAGAAAATGAGCGGAAGTGGAGCGAATGGGTCTGCTGGGTGAATACTGATGTAACGTTTGCTGAAGGTAAAGAGAGCCAATACTTGCTAAGACTTTGACACATGCAGAGGGCTTTAAAGATTGATGTTTCACCAAAATAATCAATGTAAGGAGAAAAGATACCAAGAGGTCAAAGAGCGCTAGCATCAACCGAGCCACAATATGTACCAGTTGGAGCCATCACATGGTACAAGTTGGAAGACCCAAGTAAATTGCATTGCAATATTTAAGTCTGCCCATGGTAACAGCCTGAATGAGAACTGAGAAGAGAAACAACTTTTCGTAAAACAAGGAGGCGATGAAAACAGTAACAGCTAATTTTTACATTTGGCTAGAGAAAGAAAGAGCGGTATAAAAAGTTATTTGTACATATGTTGCAGGCCTCAACTCAGGGGGAAACCAAGCAGAGGTCCGGATGGAAGGAGAATCAGCAAAGATAAGAACTTCAGTCTTGGCGCTATTTATTATAGAGAGTTGGATGTCATGCGCCTCACCATCTCAGACATGCAGAGCTGAAAGTTTGCATTTACAACCCAGGGCGTAACGCAAGACCCTGCTGCACTGATAGGGCCCCCATTCAGCTCACGTCCAATAGACATATGGGAGACATTGGATGCTTAGGGGCCCCTCATCACATTAAGCAGGGGCCCCATCATTTTCCGTAGGGGCCTGTCATCACACCAAGCAGGGGGCCCATCATTTTGCTTTACGACCACAGATACAACCATTAGATGGTTTTCAGGAAAGACACAATTACCTGAGTTTAATCTACATAGGGCATAATGGAAAACCAAAAAGATGTAAACAAAGCGATGAGAGTGGAGATGTAAAGGTGCAATAGAGTAGGGCTGAAAGAGGAGTCCTTGAAACACCACTAGTAAGGTGCTTGAAAGTGGCTTGAAATGGATGAAGCTGTAGTACCTTTCGACGATCAGTCAGAAAACACCGAAACCAAAATAGTCCTGTTTTCTCATTTCTGAAAGGTTCATACATCGAGTAAGCATGTAGTGTGAAACAGAAACAGATGCCGTGCTCAGATCTAACAAGATGAGTTTCCTTGACCGGGAATAGTTCGAGATCGTCTGCGACTGACAACGTAATCGTATCCGTGCTAAAGGAGGAATAAAAGCCACAATGTACAGGGTTAGTCAGGTAGATTGTGAGATTCAATAAAGTGCTGAACATTTACTTAAGATTTTTTACTGAAAATGGTAGTAGTGAAATTGTTCTGACACTACTTAGGACCTTAGGATGCCCTGTAGGCTTTTTCAGGAATGGAACAACTAGAACTCGTGTCCAGTATGCAGGAACCGCGGCTGTGGCGCTAGAAATATTGCACGTCAGTCATGCACTTCAGTTTAAAGTGGTCTCTGGGCACCTGTCTATAGCACCACGTTTACACTAGCAAGGACTTCGAGGCGATTCAGTCTTCAAGAGTTTACTTTTTCATCTCACCTGCATCTCCATTTTGTTTATGATACAGAAAAGTTTGTAAGGTTTATTTTGTGCATGCACGCGTGTGTTTCCGCACATTCCTGACTCTTTCTGAATGTCTGAGTCCGTGTGCGCATCTCCATGTAGGCCCTAATAGAACGGGGTCACATGCCAGTCACGCACGGCAATTTAAATGGTACCACGCCAGATTAAGTTAAAGATCCTCTGTAGGTTTACCTGATTGTAAGGATATTTCTTCCTTTGCAATCGGCGGCCTTACTAATACTGGTTTATGCTAGAAGACGTCATTTAGATCATGACTCTGGTAGGCATCCAGTGTGAATGATTTATTTAGGGTTCCCAGAATCATGGGCAACAGCTTTAATTGCAAAATAAATCAGTGAGACCAGAACACCAGTGCTCCTGTCTCATACCCTTGATGGATGTACCTGCAAAATAACGCATGAGGGATTTCCGACCTGCTTCTCCAGTGGACGGAGGAGAGACCAGAGTCATTATCAGGACAGTGGCAGGGTTTGTGGAAGATATGTGCTCCGCAGAGTAGTGTTTTCATGTGACTTCAGAGAAATATTCTTGAAAAGAATAGACGAAGAATCTGCACTTTCCGGAGCATGGCTTTAAATCTGATGATTTGATGGAGTTGTAACAATTTTGCACAGGAAATGTAGGAAGAGTTTACAACATCAAAATGGTAAATGTAGCATCAACTTCACCAGCTTCGACTGGTTCAGAACATAGCAGCAAAGCATGTAGAGTCCTCCAAGGGCATGGCATTTTGAAGATGGATACCATTTGA
This sequence comes from Calotriton arnoldi, assembly GCA_963921515.1. Classification (NCBI taxonomy): domain Eukaryota; kingdom Metazoa; phylum Chordata; class Amphibia; order Caudata; family Salamandridae; genus Calotriton; species Calotriton arnoldi. Next base: position 901,232 of record CAWUFW010002625.1, read on the forward strand.
GCTCATTAGAGTCTAATAACGCAGAGTGAATTATTCCTTTTTATTTGTCAGTAGATTCATTGTGAGGTGTGGTTTGTAACTGCATGTTAGTGTTTGTTATTGTATTTCTTTCCATTACTGACAAAATGTTTTAAATGCTGACTTATTTCTGTTTTCTTTAGGAATTGCAGGCTGTTTGAATGCCTTGGCCTGTGTTCTCCTTCGCATTTGTGATAACATCTTGTTGGATTTCCAGCTTAAACACAGAGTATCATTGACTAGATACCTCGAAGATATTACTCAAACCATGCTATTAACTTTTAGGATCTGTTTCTGTTTCATCCTGTGTTTTTATCTCACACGAGGAGGTCAATATGTTTTAAACAGTAAAGCAACACGTTATCTATAACTTATTTTTCCTCTATTGGTGTCCTGACCTACTGCGGCATGTACGAACGCTCAGTTGAATACACACGTGTCTCTGTATCCCAGTAAGAGCCAGATGCCGTTTAGGTATTGTTAGAAATGGAATTCTTGGTTTGCGGAGGTATACACCCAAGCCAGGCAGGAACCCTCACTCTAGTCAGGGCAAGCTAGTACACACTAAAAGATAGCCTGTGCTCACCCTCTGGTAGCTTGCCACCGAGTAGTCAGGCATATCTACGTAGACAATGTGTAAAGTATTTGTGCAACACACACACACACACAGTAACACAATGAATACACCGCAAAATGACTCCACACAGGTTTATAAAAATAGCTTTTTATATTATCAGTAAAACAAGACCAGACCAATAAAAATGCAAGGTATACTTTTCAGGATATGTGCATTCAGAGTCATAAGAATCAAATATAATGCTCGGGACACTCCCGGTATTTTACTGTTCGTATAGGGTGATGCTGGACCGAAGATACCAATAGAATGCCGAATGGGGGCCCTCTACAGAGGCTACAGCCCGGTATCACGCACAAACAATGCCCCAAAGGAGCTGGAAGGGGGTCAGTGGGCCACTCAAACCATGCTCCGATGCAGAGCAGCCGCCCGGGAGGGATCGTGAGTCAGCAAATCATAGTAACTTGAAGAAATGTCGAGGGATGGGAGCCTGCAGTGTCAATCTAGGGGTCCGGCTACGGGGATTGTCGGCAGGCTGCATGAGTGGGACCCACAAAGCCGGATGCACTGTGTGGCTCTGGCGTGAAGAGAAGGTTGATGAGCCTCGCACTTCAGGACATGCCTCTCATCACCAGGGCAATGCGTCGTGGTGGAGCCGCGCTGAAAGGCGCTGCAGCCGCTGTGAGCATGGCAGGGAATTCAATAGGCAAGAGTTCAGCAACTGTTTGGCAAAACAGAGCGCCGAGTCCTTGTAGTCGGTAGATGCAGGTGAGAGCAGAATGCCCGACCGTTGTAGGGCCCCTGTTTGCTGACCAGGGAAATTTGAAATCTTTTATTGCCCTGCGACTTTGAAAACAGGGGGCAAGCCAACAAGCCCTTGGAGACCACGAGTAGTTTGCACAGCAAAGAGGTAGCAGGCAGCAAGCCAGTACACAAGGCAGGTTGCAGATTGCAGAGGGGCAGTCCCACTGCAGCACAGCACACAGCAAGCAGCAGGTCAACACAGCAAAGCAGTTAGCAAAGTGGCAGTCCCTCCTGGCAGCACAGCAGTCCTTATGGCAGTGTGCAGACATAGATCCAACAGTGTCTGGTTACAAGTCCCACACAGTGTCTGATTTTAGGGGGTCAAAGCCCTAGTTCTTACACCAAAAAGTGCCTATAATGTAGGGGGTGACTTCATAGGAGACCTCTGAATTGCACAATGATCCATTCAATCCAGCCCTGTCTGCCAGGCTATCTGTGGTGAGTTATCAATACTTTGTGTTTGGGCAGGTCACTACCTATTCAAGGGTAGTGTGAAGCCCTCCCATCCTTCCTAGCCCAGGAAGACCCATCAGACTGCAGATGAATGCAGATGCATTTGAGTGTCCTGTGTTGTGGCTGTCTAGAGGGAATGCATAAATGTAGCTGTCACCCAGCCTAACCCAGATGTGTATTGGGGACAGGCTGTCAGGCACACAGAACAGTATGTGCAGAGAAATGTCCACTTTCTAAAAGTGGCATTTCTAAAATAGTAAGGCTAAATACACTAAATCCAACTGCACCAGCAGGGAGGATTTATCATTACAAATCAAATCAACTTTATTCGGTTTCAGAGAAATAAAACCATAAGTCATCAATACATCAAAATTACATAAAAGATCAACACAACTCATCATTGTTAAAAATACATTCCACCGAGGTCCATGGTAATCTATAACATAAGGTGCAAAGTTCGGGTCCAAATAGTCTTAACCCATAATTTAAAACGCCGCCAGCGAAATTAACCTGTCCCAGAGCTTTTGCTACAATATATGTATCATAAAAATAATCTTAAAGCCCTGACCCTTGTTGGTGTTTAATCAAGACTGGCCCTCGACTTCACCACTGATTTCAAATAACCAAGAACAAAGAAAATACATTCATCCTTCAGCAATTGCAGATACAGGAGTGCTGGACGAGCCTGCTTAAAATTCATCCTCTTTAATATCGGAACAATAAAAAACTTCCGGGGTACCTCATAAAATTTACAGAATAATACAAAGTGAAGCAAATCCTGTGGAGACTATCTGTCGCAGCCACAGGGTGCTAACAACTGACCTCTAAGGCTTCCCCTGGGTGTGGCAAGCAAGAGGTGAAAAAGGTCCACGCAAAACCTGGTCAAGAAAAAAAGTTCATAAATAGTTAAAAACCCCAGAAGATAAGGCTCAGCTGATGGTGTAGTCTTTAGCATTAAAAATTTACGGACACTTGGTTTCTGCAGTTCCACTTCTTCCCTCTCCGATTTCCTGAGGTTGCTGAAGGACTCCCTTGTTATCTCCACATCCTTTTTAGTTATTAATTCAGGGTTAGTGTACAGTTCAACTCGTCCTAACTTTTCAAAACTGCTCTTAATAAATCTGAGCCATGGTATTCTGAGTGCGTGGTAAAGGGTCATACACTCTTTTAAAATGGACTGGGTCAGCTTTAATCACTCGCTCAGCCAAGTTTTTAACCAAAACGTTAGAGGGCGGAGTGCCAAGGTGTCACTTAAATAAGGCACCCCTAGTTCTTCGTGTATCACCATGGTAGACAAGCCACGAGGAACACCCAAGAGACGTTTCCAAAAAGTGTTCTCTACTACCTGAAAGTCATCTGTGGTGACATGTCCCCATATTTCGCTTCCATACGAAGCGGTCGCTACGCTCTTGAATTGGTAAATCTTCAGCAACGCTGCAATAGGCCTTTTTCCCAGTTTGGAGGCAGAATTAAAAATAGCAGTGTTCAACCGCACCAGGTCCCCCTTCTTTCTTTGTTTGAGAGGGCCCCATGTTATGTGGTCATCCAGTATGACCCTCACATATGAAAAAACGTCTGTGCAAGGACCTTCGCAGAACCTACCCTGAATTGGAATGATTTTTTTGGGCGTATCCCCACTTGCATGACGTAAGATTTTGAATCATTTATAGATAGGTCCCGATCTGACATAAAGGCAGAGAAGGCATCAAGCAGGGTTTGTAGCCCCCTAGCAGTCCTCGATATAAGAACTGCGTCATCCGCGTAGAGTAGTACGGGAAGGCCACGTCTGCCCACGTGCGGATAATCTACCCCTGTTGATAAAAGGGCTTTATCTAAGTCATTGATATAAAGGTTGAACAAAAAGGGGGCCAGGATGCACCCTTGGCGTACACCTCTTTTTATATCAAAATTCCGTGATACACGTAGGTCCTGCGAAAATCTAACGTTAGCCTTAGTACCGCGATGAAGGTCTTCTAAAAAATGGAAAATGTTGCAGTCTACCCCAATATCTTTCATGGACTGCCACAATTTAGCCCTGTTCACGCGGTCAAACGCGGAGGATAAGTCCATAAAAGCCAATAAATAGTGCTGGATCGTGCAACCGTGTATTTGTTAAGGATCATGGTAAGGTTAAGGCACTGGGCCACCGTGGACCGGCCTGGGCAGAGCCCATACTGTACATTTGATAGTGTCATGTTCCTCAGCCCAGCCGGTCAACCTGTTTAAAAGTACCCGGCCCACCACCGAGTCCAGCAACGAGATCGGTCTATAACAATATGTGCTAACACGGTCGCCCTTTTTAAAGACTGGCACTATAGTCGAGGTAGCCCAAGACTCAGGGCATCCAATCCTTACTGCCGCATTAATTACCGCGACAAGGACCGGGGCCCAGAAGGTAGGGTCACATTTAAAGAGATCCGGGGGGATGCCATCCAGTCCCGGGGCTTTGTTACTTGTGAGCCCGGCAATACCCCCCTCAACCTCCCCCAGCCCAAAGGTCAGTTCAGTAGTAATTTCCTCTCGACTTGACTGACAAATCAGCTCAGGCGGACTCTCAAACATGGTTTTAAAGTGGAGCACCCATTCATCATCCGTGATGTGTGCCCCTATTGCGTTACCTTCATCATGCTCTAGGAAGGGGCTGTTAATGATGCTCCAAAAGATTCAATGTTGCTCCCGAGGTTTAATAAGTATAGTGATCTGAATTTATAAGTGTCAGGGTATATAACTCCACAATGCTCACAACACAAAAACACTCTACAAACAAACTCCTTGCCAATCCACGTGGTTAATGCAGGTGCAGGAATAATATAGAATAAGGCCAGACACCTTCCTACCTTCTCCTTATCCTCTGAAGATACCGCAAGGTCACATCTGTAACAGGGCCAAGCAGTTTATCCAAGTAAGATGATGATCCGAAAAGGAAGCGGGCAACAAGTCCAATGGAGGGCCAAGAGAGTAGGCCCAGCCTCGTCCGGTCTCGGACGGGCGCAGACGGGCCCGCCTTTGGCCCGGGCACGCCCGCGCGCGTCCTGTGCTGCGGGAGCCCTGGCCGCTTCTTGAGCGCCTCCTGGCGCGTGCGGTGACGGCAGCGGGCGCGCCGCTTGGCAGCTTGGGGATAGTAGTTTCCCCTATGCTCGCTTCCTCGCAGGTTCAATCCGGTGGCAGCAGTCACCAAACAACGGCAGGCAAAAGGCAAACGAGCTCCCGTGCTGCGGGAGCCCTGGCCGCTACTTGAGCGCCTCCTGGCGCATGGGTGACGGCGGCGGGCGCGCCGCTTGGCAGCTTGGGGATAGTAGTTTTCCCTAGGCTCGCTTCCTCGCAGGGTCAATCCGGTGGCAGCAGTCACCAAACAATGGCAGGCAAAAGGCAAACGAGCTCCCGCGCTGCGGTAGCCCTGGCCACTACTTGAGCGCCTCTTGGCGCGTGCGGTGACAGCAGCGGGCGCGCCGCTTGGCAGCTTGGGGATAGTAGTTTCCCCTAGGCTCGCTCCCTCGCTTCCTCGCAGGGTCAATACGGTGGCAGCAGTCACCAAACAACGGTAGGCAAAAGGCAAAACGAGCTACTAATCAAAAGATGCAAAACATGAAAATGCTACTCCTCTCTAATCAGGAGATTACACTTCATAAGTTATAAGGGAATTCCCAAATGCTAACCTATGAGAGGGGTAGGCCTCAAAGTAGTGAAAAATGAAATAGGCTGTTTGTAACTACCAATACATGCAAACCATAACAGTACATGTCCTACCTTTTACCTACATAACACCCTGCCCTTAGCACTACCTAGGGCTTACCTTAGTTGTTACTTTTATATGTAATAAAAGGGGAGTTTCAGGCTTGGCAAGTAGTTTTAAATGCCAAGTCAAAGTTGCAGTAAACTGCACCCAGAGGCACTGCAGTGGCAGGCCTGAGACAGGTTTGAAAGGCTACTTCTGTCGGTGGCATAATCAGTGCTGCAGCCCACTAGTAGAATTTCATTTACAGCCCCTGGGTATATGATATACCACTTTACAAGGGACTTATAAGTAAAGTAAATGTGTCAATCAGGTGTACACCAATTACACACACGTTTAGGGAAGAAGCACATGCACTTTAGCAGTGATTAGCAGTGGTAAAGTGCTCAGAGTCCTTAGGCCAACAAAAAAAGATACAGCAAAACATGGAGGTAAAACGCAAACAGTTTGGAGAATGAACCCTAAGGATGCCAGGTCTAACAGATATTTTCTTTGTTTAACAGAAAATCCGAACTGCATCTTGCTCCTTAATGAGGAGCGGATGTGTGTATCAGTGCCCCAGGAAGTAGCCAGATGCTCTTTGGATTTTTTCTCAGCCAAAGAAAATAATCCAACCCACATCTGGTTCATTTTAGGGCCAGATACATGTGTTTCTGTGCCCCAGCAGTGAGTCAGATGTAGAATGGATTTTGTCTTAGCTGAAGAAAAAATCATAACGGTGTCTTGTTCCTCACTGGGGCACAGACTATGCACCCTAGTGAAGAGCCAATCACTTATTGTATCATTTCTTAGTGTAAGGGAAAAACAAACACTATGCAGCTCCTCACAGGGCACAGAAGTGTATGTCTGTGGCCCAGAAAAGAACCAGATACTGCTGGATTTTTGCTGAGGCTAAAAAATCCTCACTGCGTTTGGCTCACTGGTGGGGCTTAGACATACAACTCCTTTGTTTCGCACAGCTTCTCTTGGACAGATGAGCTGTGTCAGGTGCTAGAAAGTGAGCACCTTATGTTGGTGTTTGCCGGTGTCCGGAAAGGATGAGTCATGGCAAACTCCTTAGCACTGCCTCCATGAGAGAGAGAATTTTGTCTCTTGTCCCCCATTAGGGGCCGGGAAACAAACTTTCTAGCACCTCATTAATAAGCATGTTATATATATGCGATGTGTATGTATATATATGCATACACACATATACATATATATATGTATGTGTATATATATATATATATATATATATATATATATCACACTTAAAATCTCTCCGTTCAAGAAGCAGATTGGGGGACACAGCGGGGTCTCCAAGACTTCATTTATGTAAGAGCAGCATAACGCGTTTCAGCTAGTGTGCCTTTGTCAAATGCTTATGGTCTTGGGGCTCATTAGGCCACATTCTTTAAACTTGCTGCCTCACTCCGATTGGTGGGAGCACAGCTGACCACACTTACACCTTCTACTGGACTGCATTTCCCAGCATACCTCTTTTCATCCTCGAGAAATGTCTTTCTTCAAGCCCAGACAAGTGTCATCATGGTAAGTATGGGCTGTCCATCGTAAGCGTAGTCAGCTCATTAATATTCATGGTGTTGCCCTTGGAGATCACTTCCCACATATAATTTGTCTCTTTGACCCCTACATTCTGCCACAGACAGCCAAATTGAGACACACCCGGAGGCCCTGTTGCAGTGAACTGTGTCTCACCATGCAATGACGGTCTGTTGATAACAGCAGGTTACCGTCTCCTTCGGCTGCGGCGGTTCAGAGATTTTCAATAACTTGAAATCAAAACCTCCACAATGCCACAGCTACCTCTGAACACTTCAGGACGGGTCCCCTGGCGCGTCCGTGGCTCCACACTTAAAATCCCTTCGTTCAAGAAGCAGATTGGGGGACACAGCGGGGTCAAATGCTTATGTTATCGGGGCTCATTAGTCCACATTCTTTAAACTTGCTGCCTCATTCTGATTGGCGGGAGCACGGCTGACCACACTTACACCTTCTACTGGACTACATATATATATATATTTGGGTTTGCTAATAACTTTGGCGCCAGCTGATGAATCTTCACAAAACTTTCCAAAACAAAGCAAAGAGGTGTGGGCAACCATGATGGCCGAGTGGATGTGATCCATAAGGGCTCCATGAGGGCTCTGCAGCACGGTTGAAAATAATCAGAGATCGGATGCTTTCCGGAGTGATCAGCAAAATAAAAGACATACCATAATTGTCGCATGAGTGCAGAACCCTGAGTAGGAAGCAGGGGGAAGCAGGGGGGCCTGCTGAGCCCTCGGATGCCGGAGGATTGGGAACAATCCGGAGCCTGGCAAGGATGGTGAGAAGACTTCTCGTGGGCCCAACTGAACTGCGCCGCTGGATAGGAGGTGGAGCCGGAGATGGGAGTGCTGCCCGGAGCCTCAGGAGTCCCCTGGTCAAGCTGTGGTACAGAGGAGACACCTGGATACTCTACAACCTCTGGCTGCTATGTGACCTGGTGGCTGGGGGGACAGTGCCCTCTGCCAGGGCCGAGACCAAGCAATGGGACCTTACTTCAAGTAGGAGTCGGAACCTGGCGATTTCGAACTGCAACGTAGACCACAGCTGAAGGCCGGTAAGAAGACGGCTGGGCAGGGTCATCATTTATCGGATTGGCGCAGCAATGGCGGCTTAAACAGGGAACACTGATGCATTAAACAAGAAGCTGAGTTGGAGCACTGACAGGAATCACATGAAATTACAACATTGTTGCCAGTGAGGCAGAACTCCATTATGCATATTTGAAATGGAGAGGAAAGGAAATGTAAGTTGTTAAAAGGATTAGAGTGAGTGCACAGTGGGAAGAGTGAAAAGTGGAAAGTCAGCTTATAATTTATTGTAAACTTGTGAAAGACACAATTGAGGACATAAGCAGTGAGAAGTTTTAAAACCATAAAATACAAAATCCCTCAATAGAGTTTACCCGAAAAAAGTAAAAAGACAGCCTTGGTCCTGAAGAGAGCTCAAATAGATGAGGTTGAAACACGTTGACTTTCTCAGCAAAAAAGGAGATGAACAAAGTAAATGTTTTCCTCTATGGGCAACCAAAGGACTGTGACAGGTTCCCTAGATATTTAGCAGGTGTTACAACCCCTTAGCAATGCGAGAATTGAAGAGTTTAAAAAATATATATATAATTGAACATTGACTCTTTTGTATGTCTATGAAAAGTAAAAGTTTGATTTTTGGGTTCACTTAGTCTATGTGTCAATTTAATCTTTGGAAATAGGTTTTGGTCTTGTGAAATGGTTGTATTATGTGTAACTTATATGGAAGAGACATTTGTTTTGAATTTGCAATATGTAATGTTGATTTGATCAGAGCATAAGGGCCCATGATACCTTTATTGCATGTGATCTAATGAGTTTGATACAAGAAATGTTTTTGAAAAGTAAGAAATTGGTAAATGAAAATCAAGGTTTAAGGTAATCAACATCCTGAGCTTAAAAGAATAAAGTAGTTGTAAATAATTACAGCTAAGGCAAATAAGTTGCTTATAATGACTTTAAGATGGCGGCACTGCGAAACGCTGAGTGACTTGGTTGGTTAGTGAAGCTCCAGTGGCGGTGGCATGGCCGCAGTCACAGCAGCCTAGGAGGGCTCAAGGGAGAATGGCCTGGAGGCCCAGGGAGTGAGGTACCTTATTGATGGCTCAGTGATGCAGATCTGCAACCCCTCACTGAAGTGGGTGTCTACCCTTGATCGGATCAATCGGAATACTTGGTGAGGAAGGGCTCAAAGCGGGACCACACCCAGAACCAGGGGGGTCACACAGTACCAGACACTGGCTGACTCCAGGAGGAGCTATAGAGTTTTTTTGGCACGCCGGGACCCACCCACAGTTGCACAGCACACTGTGCGCTTGATATCTGGAGGACCTGCTGCGGGGTACACCGCTGAGGAGGCACAGTTAGCACCCCCTGGAATGAAGGGACACTTTAGCACTGCCCTATGCGGTGGGGGTTCCTGGGGGTTATCACAGTAGCCCAGCACTGGTACCGGAGCGGGCGGGGGCAGTTGCCCACACTGTGGAGCATTATAGCTGCTGCTAGGCAGAGACCAGTGTGACGAGCGTCTCAGACAGTGGGCATTAACAAAATTCAGTTGCTACTACACTCCACAACTGAGGCATTTATGCCACCAAAAAAAAACCTAAAATAGGGTTTTCCAGCTATTTTGCCCCAGTGTAATCACAAGACATTCACTCTGAGTCACATACAGATGACACCATGGCCCTGACGAAAGAGGGTCTTCTTGCCTCCTTGAGAGACTTCAAACGAGAGCTACGAGAGGAGATGAAGGCGGATATGACCTCCTCCCTCGAGACACTCAGATCGGACATCAATAGCTGCTTAACATCGCTTCCACAGGATGCTGCTTTGGTGGGGACAAGGACCTGGGATCTCAAATCCAAATTGCCGGAGTTGGAACACCGCACAGGTCACCTGGAAGACTCCGTAGGCCTCCTTTGCGCGCAACTTCAGGCTTCCATCCTGAAATGAGAGGACCTCAAACAGGTCCTGAAGGGACAATGTGAGAATTTGAATTCTGGCTGAGGGAGCAGAGGGGCTGGAATTGGAGGCGTTTGTTGTGGGGCTTTTTTTTCCGAACCGCTGGGGGATAAACAACTAAAAGTGAAGGTTGACAGGGTACATAGGGTAGGCCCGCTGCAGGCTGGTGGTAAGAGATGCACAAGAGATGTGCTGGCCAAGCTTCACTCCTTCAAGATGAAAGATGCAATCCTTTAATCAGCATGAAAATCTGAAATTTCAGCAGTTATAGTCAGCTAACTATAACTCGCACCCCCACAATGCACTGGTTTTGACCTCGCATATTACATCACTCATGACATGGTCAGTGACATCACTGATGACATCATTGATGACATCTCAAAAGACAGGGCTGTCGCAGAACTTTGGCCATGGCGGAGACAAAGTAGACAAAATTGCCTATGCCGTGGTCAAACTGAAGGGCCTTCTGCATTTAAATCAGGTGGGCGGACCTTCATGTTGGTGCTATATATAATCCATCGCCATTGTGATGGAATAAACATACCGCCAACAAACAAATCACTCCCATTCTCTATGAAGGACAAAAACATAATTTCTTTTGCCAAATTGTCTTCCATTATAAAACCTTGCTGGCCTTCTTCGATAAAGTGGGGCAGTACTTTGTGTAGCCTTTTTGCAGGTATTTTTTCAAATATTTTACTGCCCAAAATTGCTCTATATCATTTAAATAACGTTTGATCTTTACTAATTTAAATTAAGACTGCAATATCTGTGTCTTGCAACAACTGGAGAAAGAAAATATTTGTTTTCAATTTCTCTGCAAACTCTTATGGTGTCATCTATATCCCCTTTATTAACTAAGGTGAATGATCCATGCTGGTGCATTTGCCGGGCATCATTCTCCTACTATAAAGGGTCCTGTGAAAGAAGGAAAATAAAATAACCAAGTAATTCACTGCATTTCTCTGGAGCATTTATAATTGATGAGAAGTTTCATTGTGAGGAGAGGGAGGGAGCTGGCTGAAGAGTGTCAATGCTCAGCAGCACATAGGCTTCAGCCTGGTTAGCGGTGCCGGAGTGGTTGGGCCTGTATTCAGATGATGAGTGAATATTGGTCTGAAATCAGGAGAGCTGATCTGTGACAGTGCTCTCACCCTGCAACTTAGGATGCTGATCATAGCCACCACGCCCTTCCTTGCAGTGATTGTCACAAACATACGGAGAGGGTGCTGCCATTGCCGCTGTGAAGTGGCAACTGTGGAGAACACATCATTCTAGTTGTGACCACGAATCGGAGTTCAGCACGCTTCCATCCCCGCCCCAAGAATCTGTGGAACAAGGTGAGGATTAGCAGGCTGGAACTGAAAGAGGTTCCAGTCCACTGGAGTTTTGCCATCAGCTCTTTGCGGTTTGGATTGAAGCTGAATGTTCTACAGTATGTGCTGATCCTTATTGTAGTAGGAAGTAAGGCTTCACTTGTTAGCCTGTTTGGCTCCATAATGCTGCTAACTGGAGCAGGAAGCATAGTGTAAATTAACATTGCAGTGCCCTGGAGGCAACAATAATTGGAGAAAAAAATATTTGGGGTTTTTCAATTGGCTCTACAGTTGGCAGGGACTGATATTAATGGTGGGATTTCTTTTGTGGAAATTACTTGCCTTTATTGAAGGAAAAGGATAACAAAACATTATAATACCCCTATTTATGTGTCTACTGAACATTGGATATGCTTGCAGGCACTTAATTAGGCAACCAATGTGAGTCGAGGAGATATTTTCTTCCATATGCTGCTGTTCATTATGTACTATTGTGCAGATATATCTCCACATTCATTCATAACACAACCAGTCTTCAGAAGGTTCCTTCCCTGAATACCAAATGAATAGAATGAATGCTCCTGTCTCATTTTTATAACCAAATACAGATCCCATTCTCAATTGGGGCCACTGGAAAGAAAGATTTGAGGTGTGTGTAGAGATAAGAGGACAAGACATTCTCAGAGCAAAGCATAATTTAGCATTAATAAACCAGTGATTAGGAAGGAAAGAAGAAGGGTTCTAAAACATCCACCACCGCAAAGAACCAAAGATGACGAAGAAGAATATTATGATGCAGATGAAATTAGAGTCTATGATGGAAACAATTGGTGCAGATTAAAGTAAACATATCAATGAGATGATGGAAAGTAACAAATATCTTGGACATAGTGAAAAGCAAGGAGAACCTATTGACAACCATGTAGCAGATTTACCATCATTAGCATCCTCTTGTATGAGATGCTAAGGGACCAGATTGTACATAATTTGCAATTACAGGAAAAGCTATTGTTAACCAAAAAGCAAATGTTAGTTAAGAGCATTAAGAGAGCTCACTAATTTGAGGCAATGATAAAAGCATAAAAGGAATCAATGGGAAATTTGATATAAGGGAGATTAGTTAGGCGGTTACAGTCTCCTTTTTTTGCTCTTGATCTGAAAACACATTATACTTTACTTCCGACTGAATTCATTTATGTAGTAAATCACTAATTTGCTGAAAGTGTGAGAGCTTGTGTATGGTGGAAATGGGACACAGAAAGACCCTGTCCCAGGTAAATGCGTGAAGCGCTGCTCGAACTAGGTGCGTGGTGGTACAGTACACTGTCTTCAGGTACAGCTTGCAGGGCACAGGACGAGAGCTGTGCCCACACTGGCTGTGTGCAGATGGAATAGCATGGATTGACATGCTATTTACCTTTCGGTTGCTCATCTATCATTCGTGCTACTCTTTCTTTATCCTTGTGCAGAAGATCTGAGGAAGTGCCTGTGCGATTGTCAGTCCAGAACTGGGCAGATCTCCTGATGCAGCCACAGGGGATGTTGGGAGGTGTTATAGAGGATTTTAAAAGGAGTAAAACAAGAGGTGCGGGCAGGAGAACTGTTCACGGTGGCTTCCTTTTCAAGTACCTCTCTATGCAGTTCTGTAGACAGTCTTTTTGATGGGTGATGCCCCCCTCACAACAGGGTAGTATCCTGCCTGGAGCACCCACAACAAAAGCACACAGAGGTGTGAACTATCTGCATCTGTCTATGAACAGCCACAAAGACAGTGATAAGGAAAGAGAAATAGCTGCTCTCACCTAAAGGAACCTTCTCACCCTGAACATCAGACTGCAGCCCCCTTTGCCCACATCATCTACCAACTGACAGTACTACAGGAAGCACCTATTGAATTTCTGTAGGAGCCTTGTCTCCTTTGTCCTCACTTCACCATCTAAGTCTCCTCCCTGCTGCATCCTAAAGCACTTCCACTGTCAGTGAAAACAACTTCACCCCCAACTTGTGCTCAGAAACATGCCCGGGACATCCAACAAGGAACCCCCAGGGTTACATCACTATGTTTCCCTTATACATATACTGCATATACTACAATAGTCACACACACAACATAATTGGATGGGATTAGGTGATGGGACTGTATAAATCTGTTTGCACATTGGTGAAACACTCTCATCCAATGCCAAATGGCAAATTTTTAGTGAGTGAGTACAAAGCCTTCTATTTACATAAAAGTGAGGGCAGACTTTTAAATTGGACCTTCTCTTTTTCTGCTCCAACTCCCTTGTGCAGCAAACAGACCTTGTGCCAAGGTTGGGGTACTCCAGACTATGCTTAAAAGGGCTTTACTAGGATTGGCACACAACAGGTTAGGGCTTTTAATGTTTAAATGATGTATAACCTTGGAATCACATGTTTAAGCTGTCTGCCCCAGATATGGAAAACTAAGTATAATGTTTCTCTCTACAGCCTACATTCTGTGACTGCTTGCAGACTCAGAAAGCCTTCTTCCATTATACCCCTAGACCCTGCATGAAAAATTGACCTTGACCTACTTCCACTTCATTCCTCTCCTTTATTTCTTCAGGGCGGCCCCGTTCTTACCTCCTATTCTCTGCATACCTTCTATTTCTGAGAATAGTCTCCTCTAAGCCTCGCCGGTCTGCCTCCATTCTTCTTATTGTAATTCTGCAATTGGCTGATACCTCATTTCATAGATCATGAACGCTCCTCTTTAAAACCATATCCCTGTAATCTAACTTTACCTAATTTCTACCAGCCTATCTATCTCATCAACCATTCACCTGAAACCACATCGCCTCACTAATGATCACACCTACAGGGTAACAATATATAACACAGTAAAGGGAGTAACTTCATGCAATTTTCATTGACAGCACATTACAGTAACCACTGGACTAACCACTAACCTTGGGTTCTGGAGTAGCAAGCCACTCACCATAAAGTGCTTAAATGCCTCGTCCGAGGTTGTAAGTGCTAAATAAATCCAATTACATTTACAATAGTGTGCGGGGTAAACACAAAAAAAAGTAGGAAAACCACAACAGAGGTGAAGGAACTAAGAGGAGAAAATAATTCACCTATTTGAAATGGCGTTTCAGTTGCCACATGCCCACTGATCAGTTGTGTCCCCCTGTGGGGTAGGTTTTCAGGAAATGTAGAAACCGAGGATATTACACACTAGTCTGTAAAATGCAATGGCAGAGACAAATTAAAACCATTGGAAATGCAAAGATAAGGGAGATCAGGCAAGATGAAGACCTATAAGAGTTTCTACTTGAAGGACAAAAGGTAGGAGAAGTTGGCAAAAGGATCCATACTGTACCATGAAAATTGATGGGCTTGAGGTATCAGAGATTATTTATTCTGGTGTTCTGGATGCTCTGTTGGGGATGATTAATTCGAAAAATTTAAAAACAAGGATTTGATACCATCAGACTTAAAGCTGAATTTCAATGCAGCATTGAAAAAAAGGGAAGATATGTTTCACAATTAAAATTGCCAAGAAGGTTTCATGTCTTTTGGGTTAGTCTCAACAAGGAGACCTCATGATTACACTAGATCCAATTTACCCACACAGGTTTTAGGTCACAAGGAACATTTCAAGTGATTTGTGAGTAATCTAGATGTAGATGAATGGGAGAAAAGGTATCAAGGGATTTTAAAGGAAGAATTAGTTCCATTGAAGGGATACACTAAAAAGAGTATATTAAAAAGAGGTGCTGTTCCTAAAGTGCACAAGGTGAGAAACATCCCACTGCCAATGAGAGAGAGAGTGTCAAAGAGGTATTAGGGAAGTTATGCAAAGATGGAGTGATAGAGGAAATAGAGCCTTCAGAATGGTTATCACCAGTTGTGTTGGCCCATAAATGTGGAAAGCTCTGGCTTTGTATAGATCTATGACACCTGAACAAGTGTGTTGTTGACTGACAAACTTTACTAAATATTATTGAAATGTGATCAAAGTTGAGTAGTGCTAAGATATTTGGTACACAAAATGTAATCACTGCATATGACCAAATAGATTTTGCATATAAAAATCAAAACCCCCAACATCATTATTTTCACCAGAATCTGCATCCTGATACAAGCAGATTTTGTTTGGTTTAATATCTGCATCCTCAGTATTCCAAAGATGATGCACCATGGGTAAAGTGTTTTCAGGATGACTTCTTGGTTTAAAGGAACTGTAAAGAGGAGTATGAGGCAATTTTGAGCAAATATTAGCTACTTGGAAGGAGAAGGGGCTCAACGATTAGGAAGAGCAAGTGCAAAATAAATGTGGAAAGGGTTGAATTGATGGACGTGTGGAGATGTAGAGGCACCAAATCTTAATTTGATTGAGGCAATTGTTGATGCCCTAGTTCCTTGGACAAGGAATAGTTGAAATCATTCCTGACACTAGCGTAATATTATATGTACATACTGAAGATTGCTGACAAGTCAGCAAGCATGAGAAAATTGCTAAAGAAAATGCTGCAATATGTGTGGGAGTGAATTTAAAAACATTGAAAAAGAAATGGTCCCCGGGGCCGAAAAGAAGCATGAAAAACAGATGAAGGGGTCAGGGTAAAGGTGCCCTGACCCTTTATGTGTCTTAAAAATGAGGTGAAAGCATGTTTAATGGGCACTAAAATGTTAGAAAACATTTTTTTGGTCACTCGCAAAATCCGCTGAGACGTCATGGGGCTCAGTACAACCCACCCATGTAAATCCGCAAACCGTGCCGTTGAGTTACACGGGAAGATGCGCTAAGCGTGATGGAGGATTTGCGGATTCACGGAAAAACACAACCAAATTGGGCTTCTTCACAGGAAGCATGGAAAGGGTTAAGGAAACACTGACAATTTAGAAGTGGTATAACAAGAAAGAAAGATGAAAGGATGCTGTGGTTTGTTAAGTACAGCAGCATAAGAAAGAGCACATGGTGAGAGGTAGCCATTTTACCTGCTCTACTAGTTAGAGAGGAGGTGATTTGCAGGAGTTCTTCTGACTAGAGTTTTGGAATGAAAACAGATGTTATCAGACATAGAAATAAAACTGGGAGAATAGAAAAGAGCTTTTACAGGTATGTTAATTAGGTTGTAGTATATAAAAGTATATGTAGATAAAACATTGTGAGTGTATGAAAGCTGAAAGAAAATATGTACTTCCAGAGACTATACTAGAAGGGAAAATAGAAGGGAGCATAAATGAAAACATTAACTAAAAATATAGTGAGCAGGAAAGAGAAAGAGAAATTGGCATTCTTAAAGTATAGTAATTTTATCAAGCCAGTATTTCAATTTAGATGTGGGTGCTTGCTTATTGCATGTATTTTAATAATATGTAATTTGCACGCACTCACACAGTCAGGCAGGTACTTACATATCCAGTTACACTCCCACAAAAGCTGTTAGATTCTAGCAAAAAAGTGTGATCACCACTACTGTGTCCAGTGCAGAAGATAAAGTTCATATGTTCAGAGACTTGGTGCCTGACTTTAAGGAGGTCTTTGATACAGATAGGTTATGTCTGGCATTAGAAGTAGCTGTAGTGGTACAGAGAATATTTTAGGAGGATTGTAGAGATGACTCTGAAGTAGGGGTGGCACTCCGTGAATCCGCAACTTTGCTCTGTTTTGTCAGACTCCCAATTAATAAAACAGAAACCTCATATACTTTTGGCAAAATAACAAGTATCTCTGTCTTTACATGCTAAAATGCATATGGTCATTTCACAAAAGTGAAAATGAAAATTTAGCAAGCAGTGAGAGAGGTGATGATTTTGGGATCCTCCCTAACCTAGGGAGAGAACCAAGCAGATGCCTTGAAAACAAAGAGCACATCTTGCTGAATGATTCGGTGGCGGTCCCATCCTCTTAGGACCACCCCAAGCACAGTTATGGGCAAAAATACAATCCCAACCAAAGGCCCTGCAATGGATTATGGGACGAGATTAGCAGTGGGCAGTGAATATTATAGTATCCAATATCAAAATAATTCTACAAAGAGCTGCAGTTCAACTAGTCGTTACTAGGTGTCCCTCACGAGTCAAATGCAAAAGCATTGAAATTATTACATCAAGCTGCAGTTCCACTAGTCGTTACTAGGTGTCCCTCACGAGTTAAATGCAAAAGCATTGAAACCCTTTCATGAAGCTGCAGTTCCACTAGTCGTTACTAGGTGTCCCTCATGAGTCAAATGCAAAAGCATTTAACTTGAGGGACACCTAGCAACGACTAGTTGAACTGCAGCTTGATGTAATAATTTCAATGCTTTTGCATTTGACTCGTGAGGGACACCCAGTAACGACTAGTTGAACTGCAGCTCTTTGTTGAATTATTTTGATATTGAATACTATAATATTCACTGCCCACTGCTAATCTCGTCCCATAATGCTTTGCAGGGCCTTTGATTGGGATTGTATTTTTGCCCATAACTGTGCTTGGGGTGGTCCTAAGAGGTTGGGACTACCACTGAATCGTTCAGCATGATATGAAATGGAGGTCCTTGTCAGTAAGTATGAATTAACCCCAGAGGAGTGCAAGGTGTACTGTTGTGTAAGGTGTTTCTAACAGTTTTATACTTTTTCTTTTTTTTCTAATAGGACTGAGAAGAAGCAACTTGAGGAACCTTTTCTTCAGACACTTATTGGAGTTTTTAAGCTTGCTTATCAGATATAGTTCGATGGCATTTCCATAATCCCTTTTGAATTTAGTAGATGGATACTGTAATGCTCATATATATATATATATATATTTTTTTTTAATCCTCATTCGCCACCGACCTCACTTCAATTCACACTCAAGATATCTGTACCAACACTCAGCTAGCTGAGGAACGTAGGCAATTGGAAGTAGAGACCCACCTACAGGTGCCAGACCTTCCTGGGCATCAATGAAGAACCAACTGAGATAACTCTTCCGCCAAGCTCCAGGAGCTAGATGACTCGTCGTGAAACTACCAGGGGAAAACTGGAAGTAGCCGACTTAGCCCGAAGAGTATTAAGGCAACATAATCATAGGACTCAGACAAAGAGAAAAAAAAAAAAAACTCATTCCATCAACTCTGAGCCCCATCTGAGTTGCAAGAGGTTCCAAAATGCTTTCTTCTTCTTGCTGCCTGCTCTAGCAAGATCTAACTTAGAGACCGCCAGAACTGAAGCCTGCCAATCTAGGAAGGAGGGGGGAGTTGATTCTGTCCATCTTATGCAAATTTGCCTCCTAGCTAGAAGCATAGCGTAGAAAAGCAGTAATCCCGCAGGGCCAGTAATTTTATCTGCAGAACCAAATATGATTAAAGATAAGTCGATGTTGATAGAACATCCAAAGGTGCTTGCCAAAAAGTTTCCGACGCTATCCCAAAAAGAGGCAAGGGCAGGGGCAGGGCATTCTTTGAACATGTGGATGTCCGAGGCAGAAACCTGCCATGCTCATATATTTTGTTCAGATCTACTTGTATCCACGGTTTCAAACTGTCCACTTGTAGGCAACATTTTTTCCATCATGCAACATCCATGTTAGAGAACATCGATATCTTTATAGTACACATTATTGTGTTTAAGACATATGTGGCTGTCTTCACATTATTTACATCCACTAGTTCCTGCCAGATTTTGTTTTTTTATTAGTGGAAACACCATTTACTAGAATACCGAGGGGTTCTTCCAAATCTGTCTGTACACCCACAGTTTCAATATAGTGTTTCACATCTAAAGGAAAATACAAAACTGTACATTTAAGCCCTTTCAGCAGCTCAGTGGATGATACCTTTAATATTAGAGTTTGCTTATCTGAGAAAGTAATGCAAGTGATCCCATGGATATTCTGCACAACTCTGGGCTAGAAACCAAGTGACTGTTCCTAAATTTCACAACATGTACTTAAGCTCAAGATCACGACGATTCAAGTACTCATTTGTCCCAATATTTGTAGAGGTAAAGTAAATAGAGAACAGCATTGAAGGTACATGGGTGGGGTCCTACTGTATCAATTTAATCCTCGCACATCCTACAAATACCGCTACACTCTAATTTATACACAGTAGCATGTCTATACCTCCCTTGTACCTCTTCACCGATCTCTTCTTCTACATTTCTTTTCTTCCTATGGTGCTACTTTTTGTTGCAAAAGTTCAAGTTTCAGCGTGTTTCTATATTTGCAAATAGTTAAAGAGGTTATGTTATGTTTGTTTGTTGTTTGGTTTAAATTGTATTGTAATATGTTAAAGAAATATACTCGGAAAGTAATAAATATATTTATTATAAAGTTAATGTAAGGGTCACAAACACACCCATACATGTACTCACACACCTATACAGTCATTCACACAGGTACAGTAGTAGGGAAAATGGAGCCACATAGGACATTTGTACAGTGACAAACATGTGGCAATTCACACAGTGAGTAATAATATCACTTAAATATTCACAGGCAGCCTGTCTTCTGATGACTGCAGCTGATGAACGTTTTCCCAAGGGTCTCTAGTGGTGGAATATTCTGCTGCACTTAGTTTCTCGTGCATTATTCAGTTGTACACCCTTTCATTATTTGCTATTAAGTGCTTCCAATTTGAACTTGCCCCATGTGAATACTTTTTGGTAGTGCTGCATGTATATCTCCACAACAGCACAAAATATAGTGATGTTTGGAACCACTTTACTATACCTTCTGGGGAAAAGAAGGTAACAGGTAAATATGTGCAGTATAATATTTGCGGCATGCAGTTACCCAGCAGAGTGTGTTTAAAAAGATTGTGTAGAAAAGTATATTTGTAAATAGTTAATAATGGTTAATAATATTTAAATAAGTTGTGTTATGTTTATTTGTAGAGCGTGCAATCCACAGTGTTCCTTAATTGCAATGAGATAGTGTGCAAACTTTTAAGATTGTTTTTTCCCCACTGTTCTATGATGTCTCCTTAAAAAGTACATTAGTTGCGGTGTATGCATAAAGAAGCGGAGAACAATAAAAAAAGGGAAAATAAAATGCTTATGTATGTTAATGTATACCTTTACAGGTCTAGTTATTTCTTAGAAGTACGTCTTTATGCATAGTTGAAATTTTAAGTTACTTTTGTAATTCTATTAATTGTAAAACTAATAAATAGTTCTGTTTTTTTTTCCTTTTTAATGCAGATCAATAGCACCATATATTGGGGTAATGTACTTTCCCAATTAGTTCTTGCAGTGCTGCTCCATAACTTTAGATTTTGAGAATGCACACTCAAGGACAGATTGCTACAGTTACTAACACACCTAGGCACACATCAGTACAGCAACTCACACAGGCAGAGGTACAAAACAGACACAGGCTCACACTGATAGAGTCACTGACACACCTAGACACACATAGATACAGTCACTTTCAGACCCAACTACACCCTGAAACAGCCACTGACACATCCAGCCAAACAGTAATGCATTCAATAACATACCCAGACACACTCTGATGTACATACTGACACACCCAGGGACTTTTCAATGCAGACACACACACAGGCATACATCAATGCAGACACTGACACACCCAGCCAAACAGTAATGTATCCAATAACACACTCAGGAGCACTCTGATGCACACACTGACACACCCAAAGACTTACCAATGCAGACACTATTACACCCAGGCATACAACAATGCAGACACTGACATACCCATCCAAACACTAATACATCCAATAAAGCACCCAGGCATACACTCAGACTTACACTGACACACCCAGAGACTTACCAATGCAGACACTGACACACCCAGGCATACAGCAATGCTGGCACTGACACACCCATCCAAACACTAATGCATCCCATAACACACCCAGGCATACACTGACACATACACTGAGACACCCAGGGACATAGCAATACAGGCATTGACATTCCCAGGCATACAGCAATGCAGACACTGACACTGACACAGTGTCAGGGCCTATCCGGGACTATGTGGGGAACACAGTCAGGGACTTGGGTAAGGACTGGGAACAGGGTAGATAACAAACACAGAGAGGAGTACAGCGCTGCCCCGGATCACACAGGAAGACAGAGGAGAAAAGGGATCCAAAGGGGAAGCCTGTAGAGGTGAACAAGAAGGGTGAGACTCAGAAAAGAAGGGCACTCATGAGGCGGCTCAGCATTCAGAATCACTAAACCCAGGACGGATGTGCAATACAATTAAACATAAAACAACATTAACAATAAAGGGGATGTGTGGGGTAAAGCACTCAGGAGCTCCACACGGTAAGACTGAAGCTCAGTAAGTTCCTTACCCACAATTGCTGTTACAGACACCAACTGGAAATACCCACATATAGGATATGTATACAAAGGCAGGGTCTGTGGAGCTTATACCTATGGTGATGTTATAACAGTAACTCAAAGACAATACTCACAGTGAACAAGAAACACCACCTAGGTAGTCAGCTGTGCCCACGGATCCTGGCGATCAAACAGGAACACGCAAGGCAGTAACAGCAAAGGGGTAGAACTAAATACAAGCACAATAGACAAGGAGCTAGCAAGGAGGAGTGCTTAACAGAAAAGGAAGGAAATCACAGGGCACACTTGGCAGAAATCAGGTAACAAACATACAAGGTAACAGAAGTAAGACAGCAGAATAGAAAGATAGCAAACTAGAACTGGAACCAAGGAGATGGGATGAAAGGCAGGGACTGGAAAAGGATATACAGAAAGGGAGGCTACAAGGGTGTACTAGAATAGTGCAGGGTTAGGAAACCAGAAAACAAAGTAGCATAGGATGCAGAGCTGGGGCAGGAATTGAGCAAAGGCTCAGGGGTCAAAGTAGCACTACAGGTCAGGAACAAGGAAACGTAAAGGCTCAGGAATCAAGGAAGCACTGCAAGCAGTGCTGGTTCAGGAAACAGGAAAATTGCTACAGCTCAGGAAACAAGGAGTCAAGAGCGAACTACAAGCAGTGCAAGTCAGGCACAAGAAAAATAGCTATAGCTCAGGAACTTAGGAAACCAGGTAGCACTGCAGGCAGTGCTAAATCAGAGTACAAGGAAAATAGCAGCAGGTCTGGAAAAAGGCAGGACTAAAGCTCAGGAAATACTGGAAACAATAGCAAAGGCTCAGGAAGCACTGGAAACAAGGATTGGTCTCACCGGTAAACAGCTTACAATGACCAACACTGGGCTGAAGGGAGCTGGGGCTTAAAAGAGCTCACAGTAATCATATGCAGCTGGTGTGAGCAGGCTAGCAGCAGCCAGCCACAGGTGATCTGAATTCCTCCACCCATCCTTGGCCTGCAGGGGTGGAGACTAAGCAGTGAGCAGGGAATCCTGGGTGATGGAGTTTTCAGGCATGAGTAGGCTGGCTTCACAAAACCCGGCACGGACTGGGAATGGATGTTAGTTCCCAATAAATGTCCAAATGGCTGGAAGTCAGGCTTTGCATGCAGGGGAGGGTCTGGAAGTTTATTAGAGGACTGGAAAGTCCCCCAGTTCAGCCCCCTGGTGGTGGACACGGGAAAGCAGGGAGCAAGTCGTGACACACAGCCAGCCAATGCATCCAATAACAGACCCAGGTATCCATTGATACATATACTGACATGCCCAGGACATACCAATGCAGACAGTGACAAACCCAGGCATACAGCAGCACAGACACTAACACACCCATTCAAACACTAATGCATCCAATAACACACCCAGGCATACACTGACACACCCAGGGACACAGCAATACAGACACTGACACACCCAGGCATACTATAATGCAGACACTGACACAGCCAGCCAAACATTAATGCATCCTATAACACACCCAGGCACACTGACACATACACTGACACTCCCAGGGACATAGCAATACAAACATTGAAACACACAAGCATACAACTACTAGTATAGTAGGGGTATCCAGCTGAAGGGCTTTCACGTGAAACTAGACAGGACCCGTGATGCAAATGCAGTAAAGCCTGTCCGGTGGTCACACCCCAAGGTCCACCCACATTGGAAAATAATTGTCAATGAAGGGGCATTAATGCATTGACTTCGGAATTTGGAGCATTTTTCTTCCCCAAATTAATGTATAAACTGCAGGAGCTGTCCCTTCATTGACACAAGCATACAGCAATGCAGACACTGACACACCCAGTCAAACAGTAATGCATCTAATAGCACACTGAGACACACACTGATGCATATGCTAACACACGGAGACACATATTGATGCGTACACCAACGCACCCAGGCACTCACAAATGCATACGTAACACACCTAGGCATACACTCATGAACACACTGATACACCCACTCTCACACTGATATAAATAGTAACACATTAAAAACACAGAGTTAGCTCTTTATTTGAGTAGAATAGTTTTTTAACAGTTTTTTCTCTTTTTTTTTAAAAATAACCATTCTGTTTATTATGCCTGTAGAAAGTAGCACACAGCTATTTGCCTAAAACCAGTGGCCGGCAGTGCAAAACAAAATATGGAATAAGGAACACTTCTGTTTGCCTACATCCCTGGGTCCGGCAGCGTAGGTCAGGCAGAGATTTATAACATTAAAACTGTAACAAAATGAAACAACCCAAATCCACCCCAACCCACACCTGCTCCTCCGTACAAAGAGTGTCCATGCTAGTGTATGAGATGGAAAGACACCACCAAAAGGAAAGGATCTATATGTAGTTGGAAACATCCATTAGTCAGAGATGGGAGACTCATTAGGAACCAGGCAAAGTAGTCTCAAGTAGGAGGGGCATGTCAGTTCTCTAAATTCAGAGGATAAAATTTGTATAAATGGGGCCCATGTGTCGGCATAGGAAGTATATATGGGGTCCAGAACTAAGGACAATTTCTCCATCCCCAGGATAAACCATAATTCATGTAACCAAGATGTATGATCTAGAATTTTACTGGCTCCCCAAAGGGACAGATCAATTGGTGAGCAGCACCCACAGTCAATGTCATTCGCCTACCCTGGGTGGAAGGTAATGGAAAATTCAGAGGGAGTCCTAAGATAGTGTATGCAGGAAACCTAGGGATGGAGGTATGAAAAGCAGTGTCAATGTCAGGGAGGATTTGGTTCCAGTTTCTGGTAAGTTTCGGGCAGTGGCATAAGAGATGCAAGAGAGTCCCCGGATTTCCACACTCTCGCCAGCAATCCCCGGAACGCCCAGAGTCCCATCTGTGGATTTGAGCAGGTACCAAATACCAATAGCAGACGATCTAATAAGCAGCTTTTGTACTGGCTATTTTGTGCGCTGTGTGGTGAACTCTATAAAAATGACATCCCATTCCTTAGGGTAAGGGCCTGCCCAAGCTCTGTCTCCCAGCGAATCTGACCATTGGTTTTTACGGGGGTGGCATCCCTGGCAAGCATGGTGTAGAATTCAGATATAAGATGTTTATCATCCATTTTGAGCAGTAGCCATTTCTAGAATGGGGTTAGAGGATGCCCTGCTCTCGTCCTGCATGCCAAGGAGGTCACACAGTGCCGAAGCTGTAAGTATTGAATATGTTCTGCCGCCGTGAGAGAGTAGTCCGCTTGTAATTGGTCAAAGGGAATGAGCCAATTCTGGTCAAAAAGAGATACTATTCTTTAGCAGCCCCCTTCCTGCCACCATCGAAACATCCCGGGTGCCAGCCCCAGAGGGAAATCCGGGTTACCCAAGATCAGTGTCATTGTAGATGGAAAACTAGTAAGTGTAGAGCTCATGACCGGAGAGGAATATAAGTCCCAGGCTCTGTGCTGGCATGGTAACCAGACCTCTTTCTAGATGATATAGCCCGCAACAGCTTGGTCCATAAAGGACCAATGCTTTTCGGACAGTGGGTAGTTCCATTCCACCAAGAAACTGAGTTGCACCGCTTGGAAGTAGAGGAGCCCCATAGGGACCGCAAGGCCCCCATCTCTTTTCTGGCGATAAAGTAACCTTTGATGAAGACGAAGTCTTTTGCCATTCCACAAGAATTTATTTATCTCCAGTTGCAAGGATCGCAGAGCCTTAGAAAGAGGGGTTAGTGAAAGTGTCTGAAGCATGTATCATATGCGTGGGAGTATAGTCATTTTCATAACTGCTATTCGGCCAGTCCAGGATAGACGAAGCCATCTCCTTGCATCTAGCACCCCACGTGTCCGAAAGATGAGAGCCAAATAGTTATAAGACAGGGATCCGGCCAGTTTGATACTGAGATGATCGATGGAGTCCTTTGACCACTCAAACTGGAACTGAGCACGCAGGGCAGATTTGTGTGCGGGGTCGATGAAGAGGTTCAAAATCTGCGATTTCTTTAAATTGACTTTAAAACCAGAAACCTCACCGAAGAGTTGAAGCTCCGAGACCAGCGCAGGGAGTGAGGACATAGAGTTGGTTATGGACAAGATCAAAATAAAGGCTGATAAGATGTTGGTCACTTCCAAACATGACACCGGCGATGTCAGAATTATCCCGAAGCCGCTGCTCCAAGGGCTCCATATATAAGGCAAAGACAAGAGGGGATAGAGGGCACCCTTGTCATGTGCCTTGAGATATTGGAAAGATGGAGGTAGAGAGGCTGTGTACCCTCACTGACGCCCTGGGTTCACTGTAGATGCAGCTAATCCATTGGCAGAATTTCTCCCCAAAGCCAAACCGGCATAAAGTCACAGAGAGATAGGGCCAGTGGACATGATTGAATGACTTCTCGGTGTCTATGGAAAGGAGCAAAGTTTCTCTCCAAGATCTATGGATCTTATCCAAAATATGGAGAAGGTGCTTGGTGTTATCGCCGCATTGAAGTGCTGTAAAAAATCTGGTGTTGTGTAGTTCCTACTAATCCGTAGGATCTGCGCATTGTGTGGGCAACATAAACTAGGGGCTTGGTGCCAGGACTGATTCTGGACACCCCCACAGGAAATGTTGGCCTATAGACCAGCTAGCTCACAGTGCCACCGTAAGCCCCCTAACCTTCTAGGGACTGAATGGTTTCTGGCAACTACTGAACATTACAAACCTTACCCCTAAGGGTTTGTCGAAACAGTACAGAACCTTTCGCTCAGTCACTCGTGCTTACTTATTCTCAGAGAAGTCTACAGAGAATACAAAGTGGGACGTTTTTAATATATTTATTGAACCAGCATTATTCTTGTATAGAATACATGTGCTGCAATGATTAATAGACAGAAGCGGATAAAAGTGATTACAAGCACCAAAAGCGCGAATAGTAGTCATAGTTCTACCAGGGTGCTAAAACAATGTATATATGCTAGCATATAGAACAAGACAGTAACCAAAAGTACTCCTATTATGCGAAGCCTACTCTAAGTGTACCTAGAATGTGTTTAGGTGTAGAGCCAAGAATCCCCCCAAGGGACAATCCAACCCCATTACCTGGTGTGAGAGAATGAAGGACCCTGTCTTGGTCACAAACTTGACACCCCTCACGAGATGTCAGACCGCTGTGTGGTGAATTCCCAGCAAGCACAGACCTCTGGTGTCAGCTGGAGTGCCTCCTCTGCTAATCTATCAGGATGCTCATCTTTTATAATAGAAAGCAGCCTTGCGATGTGCGTTTAGATTAGGGATGTTATGGATATGTAGATAGCCCAGTCGCCCCGTGGATGAAGATAGAGATGACATTTGTACATACCCAGGCACACTGACACATACACTGACACTCCCAGGGACATAGCAATACAGACGTTGAAACACACACGCATACAACTACTAGTATAGTAGGGATGTGCAGCTGAAGGGCTTTCACGTGAAACTAGACAGGACCCGTGATGCAAATGCAGAAAAGCCTATCCGGTGGTCACACCCCAAGGTCCACCCACATTGGAAAATAATTGTCAATGAAGGGGCATTCATGCATTGACTTCAGAATTTGGAGCATTTTTCTTCCCCGAATTAATGTATAAACTGCAGGAACTGTCCCTTCATTGACACAAGCATACAGCAATGCAGACACTGACACACCCAGTCAAACAGTATTGCATCTAATAGCACACTGAGACACACACTGATGCATATGCTAACACACGGAGACACATATTGATGCGTACACCAACGCACACAGGCACTCACAAATGCATACACTAACACACCTACGCATACACTCATGCACTCACTGATACCCCCACTCTCACACTGATACAATCAGTAACACATTAAAAACACAGAGTTGGCTCTTTATTTGATAGAGATGACATTTATACATAGTGTGAAAAGAGACCTTGTACATGATGTTCTGGGCATTGTGATAATGTTTTGCGAAGCTAAATGTGTAAACAAGTTTAGTTTCAGGGAAACTAATCCAACAATGTCGCGCACGCAAATATGTGCAAAAGTTCACGATGGAAATGTTATTGTTAGGACAATGTAGGAAATAAGCTGCTTTGCTATATGGGCCTAACAGGGGAATATAACACCCACTCCTCATACTAAGGGTCGATACATAAAAGCTATCTATATAGCCAGCAGAATGTTTAAAAACATTAAAAACTACTCTTTAAAACATATAAAAGCCATCTAGAATCATTCTAAAAAGTCTGCAAGCCATGATAATTTGAAAGCTAGAAAGCCTTAAAGCTGATATCAAATCATCTAAAAACAAGCTTCCCTTAAAAATATGTCATAAAACTCTTTAGCATTAATATACTGTTTGAAATCCCAAGCACTCAGAAAGCCATGGTGCCTAGAAGAGAGAAAAAAAACAAAAGCTGTTTTGGTTCGTTTTGTTTAAAAAGAGGCCAAATCGTTCCCACACGGAAAAGCCAATTTTGTTTTATGTGTTGCGAGTTGTAGACACAACATTGCTGTTTCCCACAACCACAGACTACGATCCCGGAGGCACACCTCGAAGCAGGTTTATGGAGCAAAGGTGATTCCATCCAATTCCCACAACAGCCTCTGAGGGAGGTGTTGTTACCCATAAGTGATCCGCAGAGCCGCTGTTCACATCACTAGAAGCTGAAGCATCCCAGGGTGGCTCTAAGAACACATTTATCATCAATAGAATATGCTGGGGACAACAATACGTATGGGCCCAATTCTGATCCGAGACATATATCCAGGATCATTCATGGCTGCAAAGCAAACAGCGGAAGACAGGTAGTATGCAATCAAGCCAAACAGGCCTGAAGGATTGGAATCAATGCTCATTCAGTTCTTGAAGCTGAGGTGTGCTGAAGCAGTATACCATGCACTCATGGCAATGCAGCACCAGCAGTGCTTTCTTCATTCCGGCTTGAACTGGGACGTCTATTGCGGAGCAGAGAATTCCCGCCACAAGTACCAGGACAAGCAGGAGCCCTCCAAAAACGCTTCCCAACATGGAGTGTATGAAAGATGGTATAACTCCAAAAATCATCTGAAGGTGCTAACCAAACCAGAGCCGATACAAAAAAAAGTGCACTATTCCCTTTGTATCAGACATGTTAAAGATATGGTGGACTAGCTCCCCAATATGAAGCAGGAAGTTAGTGTGGAGTAGTGTCTGTATCTCAGACGAGGACCTTGCAACCTGGAGATCAAACGTCTCTTTGGCCGAAGTTAAGGCCACATCCTTTTGGAAAAGAATGGCTTTCAGTTTGCTCAGAGAATCAAACTGTATGTTAGAAACATTTATTGAAGACCATAGCGCTGCCTCCCTAAATTTGCAGGCAGGTTGAAACACACAAGTACAACAAGTCACTATGGAATTAACCGTCACTAGATAAACGATGCCCAGTTCCATTCCGCAGCAACCTTCATCATTCAGCATCAAATAGCTCCCATTCGAGAGCAGCCTGAACACTGGATGATTCACAGCAGCTGGAGAACCCTTCAGATAACAAGACAAGTTTGCCTCTGAAGCAGTGCATGCCCTGTGGAGCGAAATGTCCTTGCAGACCAAGGAGCCGCTTGTAGCATCCTCACAATTTGAACCACTAAGGAAAACGTCTGTGTCCCCATTCCTGCATCTAAACCTGAATGGTAATTCCCAATACTCATGCATATAACCTTCCCCTAGCACTTCGTATCTGCCTACCTGTTGGTATTGGAGATAGTATTGGAATTGGAACGTTGTGACCTCTAGGGTAATATAACCATGGATTATCAAGTCAGTGGATCGTGGCTCAGCCACGGTGAAAGGTAATTGGTCTAATGTTTCAATGTGCAACATGGCATATTTTGCATCTCTTTGTGCCATTATTATCCGTCTTTTCTGTTAGATTGTATGCCGAAAACCGACTTGTACTACTGATGTAATGACATGGCACGTGGCTAGAATGTAGCGTTTGTAATGTCAATCTCAGTATTACGATTGACCATAATTGTGACTGTCCCTGTTGTAAAATAGACATGTCTTGCAGTATTATGTCAATTGCGGAAGACACTATGTTGCCCAGTGAATAAATCCTGGATGATAATGTGGTCATACCATTGTCAACTACAACCAAAGCCTTTTCTAAGTTAACCATGTCAATCTCGCGCAATCTCTCAGCAGCTTCCTGTTGAGAAATTTTCCACAGCTCATTGTATACACCGTACAAAAAGCACTTTTGACCTGGGTTCTGGGGACCTCTTAAAAAATCCCTGAGATCCATGTCATCAGAAAGAAGGGACAAATGTTGCTTCACCTGGGAAAGTGTTCAGGTCTTTAGCCAATCTAGGCATAACTTCCCAACACTATATGACATCACCACCCTCGAATGTTCTGTTTGTACATATAGCTGATCAGGCCTATTGATCCTAAATCCTTCAGTGTTACCCAGGAATCTACATTGACACCAATTTGTGCCTGTCAGCCAAACCACCCATCCCTTCCAATTAGGATCTGATGAATTAAAAGAACCATTACGTATCATGGTATCTAGTGTATCTAGTGTATCCTCACTGAAGTATGTTAAGTGCTGCCAATTCCCAAATCGTGAGAATGCGGGAATACGCGGTGTGTTCAAATCCTTAATTTTTGCTATACCAAGGCATGAAGTTTGTTGCACTGTTTTGTTCAGGAAAAACAGTTGATGTGGTATGACGCATGCTCTAAATAAAGCCACTGTTCCCTGAACCTGCCAATCTTCTGTCCCCAGACAGATTTTGTGTCTATGGTGTCTTTCCAAAAGTCGAAACCCTGTGTAGACAGTTGGGAAATAAAGGAAGCAGAGTATATCAGCTTGGTGTTTGTAAGCATATTTTTCTTTGCAGGTGTAAGGAATAATACGAGGCTGGGTCTGATGTATCATAACCTGCAAAAGTCTTTGAACTACCTTTCGGTGGTGTTGGGCAGTGTTCCCATTGTGTGTAATTATAAACAGGATGCAAGACCCTAGCTTTGTGTAAAAAATCCATAATGCTGAAAACAGAACATGTCTCCATAATTACTTGTACCATCATAAAATTCATCACAAGAAAATGCAGCTCATTGCTCTAGATCTCCAAGCAAATTATGCACAGTTTCAATGTCCCAATCATCAGAGAAACTACTAGAGGTGATGATGTAATTTAAAGAAATTCTGAACAAATAAGGAAGTTGCAAAAGTTCAGTATAACCATACACATCATACGATACCCTGTCGCATACAATTCCTTCAGGAACTGGAACTGCTGTAATGTTCACCAGGGACAGGTCCCTCAGTTCATGGTGCGATGATGCATGCAGATTAAGAACCAAGTTCACAAGTTGTACTGCAGAGCATTCTGGGAGGAAGTGCCCATTCAGAAGTAGGAAACAAACAGTTACCACACCGATACAAAGTACCAGGAAAAGTAATCCATTTGTAATCCAGAGATGTATCCAGGGAGCAACAAAGTAAGTCTTTTTCAGCCACTGATAGAGAGCATACATTCGTAGTTCGAAAGGGAGAGGCAGTGTTGGCAATTCAGTTCACTTGGATCCGATAAGAAATTGTCATAATGCATGAAGCAGCCGGATGCTGTCCGGTCCATTCTTGGCAGCTCAGCAGATTTTGTAGAACTTGTAGATTTTTTGAATAAGAATTTCTGTACTCTTTGTACGGTTGAAGTTGTTTCAGCAGGGAGAAGTATCATTTCATTGTTGTTTACAGCTTCTCTTTGGATAGTGGAGTCTTCAGTCATTATTAAAGCTTTCATCTGAACTTCCTGTACAGTAGCGAGAGGAGTGCGGCGGCTACCCAGGAGCCCACGTGGCCTACTGTTGAAAATCTGTCACACAGTGTAGTTTGATCAGATCATTTGAGACAAACCTTTTGTCTCGGCGACTGGCAAGGGGCGGAAGATGTACAGTTCTGGTACCCTCAACAGCCAGGACAGGTACAGGCGCTCTGTATGATGGACCAAATTCTTTTTTGTCCACTATCTTTTCTTTGACCAGGTCCCCAGTCTTCGGGACCCAGGCAGGTCTTGCCGGAACTACCTTCACTTCTCCAGTGGTGGTTAGTTTTACTCTGACGTTGCTTTGTAAGGCCTAGAATTCATTGAGTTCCTGTAAAACAGCCAAACGTTCATTGATGTCGAATGGTGTTTCAGGCGCCACTGTGCTGACACTATCGAGGTCTGGTACCCACATTCTCACACCAAACAGGAGTTCATAAGGTGTACGACCCCCTAGGAATTTTCTTGGCATGTTGGTAAGTGCCCTCTGGACCCCATATAGGTGATTGACCCAACTGCTACCCGAGCCTAGTACCCTAGCTGCTAAGGATTGCTTTAAGTCAAGGTCCTTCCTCTCAACAACATAATTTCCCTCTGGATGGTAGGGGGAGGAGTACAGCAAGGCCACACCCAAACTTCCCATGGCTTTTTTTGTAAGCCCGAGAGCGAAACAATGAACCCTGGTCAGAATGTAGTGTGCCAATTGCGTATGTCCTGATAAAGACTCGCAAATCCTTTATAACAGTTTGCGCGTCAGCCAAGCGCTAGTGGCTAAATCCACAGAAATCTGGAGCATGAATCCACTGCCACCAAGATGTACTTGTAAGCCCCATCTGATTGAAAGGGGCTTCAGTGGTCCTAATAAACACAAGCCAAAGGCTTGTCTAAGATCAGTAGAGGTGTCTGTGCTGGACGTGCTACAGTGGAGCCTTTCATCTGCTGGCAGATGTTGCATTTAAGGAAAAAGTCCTTGGTCTGTTTTGCTAGACCTGGCCATCAATAGCAGTGCTTCAGTAATGAAACTGTAGCAGTAATCCCTGCGTGAGCGGAACCCAGACCCTCACGTGCAGCTAATATCAGTCATCATCTGACATCAATGTTTGGGTATAACTCTATCCCCCACTCCTGGAATTTGAGCATATGGAATGCTTTGTGCATCTAACTTGTAGGAGTACTTGAGTGGAAAGCCTTTTGGCAGGGCTGTTCCGTTGCGCGTGGCATTAACTGCCACCATATTTGTTCCATCTATCCTTGTACTTGAGCAAGTTATTGCAACAATGGCAGCAGTACAAACTGTTGCCTTGGCGGCTTCATCTGCCATCGAATTCCCTTCAACGTGATCGCCAACACGTTGATGACTCAACGTATGAATAACATGAGCCCATGGCAGGCCTTCTTTCAGCTTTGCCACCTGTTTCCAAAGCATCTTGTGCTTTACAGTACAACCTTTGGAATCCCTAAATCCATTCTGGCCCCAATAATGTATATTTGTTATAGGACTGGATACAGTAAAATGAATCACACACAGTTAGTGTGGGGAATTCACTATCTGTATTTTGAAGTGCCAGTATTAGAGCTTTTAGTTCTGCCAGCTGCGCCGTACAGTCCCCTAGGGGCTGGGTGTGTGATTTTCCAGGACGGAAATTTATGTCATGCATGCACCTCTTTACAATTGCAGATGCCGCTAAATATTGCTGTTTCGCTGCTATGGCTGGCTGGACAGAACCATTGGTATAAATGATGCATTCATATCGATCTAGAGCCATAATTTCATTCGGCAGAGGATATTCTTTTTCGTACTGCAGAAATGCTTGTGTTTGTAATGTAGAGTCAAATCTGTAATCTACATCTGTTGCAATGAGAGAGTTAGCCCTTTGAATCCAACGTGAATGAAATGCTATAGCATTTGGGATGCTTGCTTTTGTAACGGCCTCTAGGGTCGGTACCGGGGTCACGACAATTATGCGTTTCCCCGGCGCCAGTGCTCTCTCTCTCACTACAGCAGTCTGTACCGCTGTGTGTATCTTCTCAGTTGGTGCAAAACGCATTTCAGCGTTCATGTACAAATGGGATTTGTATGCAATAGGGACTGTATCGCCTTCATTGAAAGGGGTATATGTGTACCCAGTTAGTCCAGCAACTACGTGGATCACCAGGTTAGTTGTGTTAACACATGTATGTAAATACTACAAAATGGGGATATTAATTAACAAAGGAAGTAGTGGCGCTCAGCTTAGGGCGTACAGTAAATCAACAGAAGTAATTATTGCGGTGCCACAGGTGAGGGAAAAAAAACCCTAAACCGGAAGACCGGTTGCACTTCCGACCCGGTAGGTGAACAATTGTCAAGGTATTCAAACTGCTTAAAAATTAGCCATGAGTCTAGAAGATACAATAATATTTGTATAGTGTCATTTAACCGAATCTGAAAGAGACAATCACTCCAAACGTTCAAGAATTGAACAGAACTATAAGGCTCCTTACCTATCGATGTGATGTCAAAATTAAGACTAATGTATGGAAAGAGCAGGCTGATGTGAGCCACAGGTCGTCTGAAATATAATCGAAAGGGGGCCAAATCAGTGCCACTGCTAACCCTACCGATGTCAAACTTAAAAGTCAAATAAGTATGCTGCTAAATTAGAGAGGAACATAAGGATCATTTACCTTGCACGAGTACGTTGCAACACTTCTAACACTGCCGTGATCGCGTTCAAACCGGAAGTGGTTGGACACGTGACCCGGAAGTGCTTAAATGCCAATTCCAAGTGCATACACTAGACCGTCAACCTAGTGTTTTAGGTGAGAACTTCAGAAGTCTGACAAGTTAGTTAAATAACTGTGTGTACATAGTGTAATGATGAGTCAAGTGTGGGGTAGCTACGTTATGCTTTGCTGTTAGTTTGAACGTCCCTTAGACATATACCCAGTGGTTGTGTGTGTGATCCTCCACCAGTGAACAATAGTACTATATTTATGCTTCACAGTGGTGTGAGTGCAACATACTGGAAGTTACACGCATATGTGGGTACATTAGAGGTAAAATTGCAGAAAATTAAAAGCGGTGGGGTAAACACTGTGAATACATAAAAAGAGCAAAATTTGTGAAAGGGCAAAAATGATAGATTACTGGTTCATTATTTAGTAAATGCATGTCTTACGTTAATAGTATAGAATTGGAACATCTGTAAATCATTGGTATGGATGGCGGTGTGCACAAACATTTGTCTTGAATAAATTAGCGGGCAAATTGTCGATTACAGATCTATTATTGTATCTGTGGATGCATGTATTTGGCGCACTACATACAACAGGGCAATATAAGTTGGTGCATATCTATACAACCATGTTCCTATATTCTGATCAAGGTGAGAGGAGGTTAGAGCATCTGTGAAGTCATAAATCAAATGGAGGAATGTACAGAAATATTGCGGGTGGTCCATAAGGTGATTGAGGCATGATACGATGGATTGCACAACGCATGTTGTGTACAGTGAAAAATTGAATAAAGTGAGTACAGGAGCGGCGAGACAGTAGATCCAAAGTGAGACACTGCGTATAATATTCCCAAAAGGATCATCCGATACATGCATTTCTACATTGCAGTCGTCTGAGTATTGTGGTGACTGTCAAACATGTGCATAAACAGAATGTTTAGTGCTATTTCGTGCTTCAGAGTGACTGTAGGCGCACAAAAAATATATAAGGGGAGAGAAAAAGGGCAGAAGGATATGAGCTGACAGTACTGGTATAACACATATATCACCAACTTCTTACTTGCCATGGGGAAGGTGACTGAAATAACTGAGACACGAGGGAAAGTAGCAAGGGCTAATATTACGAGCTCATACATTAATCACCCAAGAAATACTGCATCTCATGATCGCAGTTGAGGCCCTGTTCAACCGTTTTCAGACGTATAATCCAAGTTGCTTCTATGCGTCTAAGTCGCAACTTAGATGCACCTTAGACGCACGTAAGCACTAGAACTACACTCATTGCATTGCATGAATGCCTGCCCTCCACACCACAACGTCCCCACGAAAGTCACATTTGCTTGCAGAATAATTCGGAAACATAGAATGCATTAAGTGCACACTACTTTGGTGACACTACATTAGGCCTGGGCGGTGAACTTCGCTCCGTTCGCGGAGTTTGCGGAGTTTTCTGCACTCCGCGGAGCTTGCAGAGTGCAGAAAACTCCGCTTCGCGATGTGCAGTGGAGTTTTTTCCCCGCTCGCGATCGTGAATAGTAAGTTCGCGATTGCGAACGGTAAGTTCGCGAGCGCGAGTTGCCGCTGGGGTAGAATTTCTACCCGAGCGGCAGGAATACCAGCACAAACTGTAGTTTGCACTGCACTCCGCCACTCGCGGAACTTCGCTGAGTTTTTTTGTAACTTCGCGGAGTTCCGCTTAGCAAAACTCCGCGAACGCCCAGGCCTGCACGACATATCACCATTGTCAATCAGTGTATATCCGGGCTTGTTTAAGGTTCCCACTTCTTGGGTGACACGGTTTCACCTATGTACATTTGGTCACAACTCCCTACACTGGGCTGTTTGTTTTGTTATACTGTTCTATCTGATGTGGTAATCTGATCACCACTGCATACCGTTTGAATAGACTCATATTGATATGAGTTCCATTAGAGAAAGTGATACAGTCTTTTCTCTTCATTTCATTTTTGTTGCTCTCTCCAATTGGACCATTGTTTGTCTGTTTTATACATTACCCAGGTCCTTCAGGCAAAATGTGGGTCACCCCAGTGTTTGTAATCACTTTCTAAAAGTGGCATTTTCAAACACGCAATTTAAAAACCAGTTTCACTAAAAGATGTAATTTTAAATTGTGAGTTCAGGGACTCCAAAGCTCTATCTCTTCCCAATTGGTAGTTACACTAAGAGGCTACAAGGCAGCTCCAATGATAACCTATTTGAGAGATAGTCCTAGCAATAGTGAAAAATGAAATTGGCAGTATTTCACTATCAGGACATGTAAAACACACCAGTACATGTCCTACCTTTTAAGTACACTGCACCCTGCCCATGGGGCTATCTTGGGCCTACCTTGGGGGTGCCTTACATGTAGTAAAAGGGAAGGTCTGGGCCTGGCAAGTGGGTGCACTTGCCAGGTCGACACGGCAGTTTAAAACTGCACTCACAGACATTGCAGCGGCAGGCCTGAGACATGACTGAGGCAGGGCTACTCATGGATGGCACGGGTGGCACAATCAGTGTTGCAGGCCCACTAGTAGCATTTTAATTACAGGCCCTGGGCACACACAATGCACTTTACTAGGGTCTGATCAGTAAATCAAATATGCCAATCATGGATACCAATCATAATCACAATTTACACAGGGAGCACTTGCACTTTAGCACTGATCAGCAGTGGTAAAGTGTCCAGAGTTCTAAAACCAGAAAAAACAAAATGCAGCACAAAGCAAAAAAAACAGGGGAAACATGCTAAAGATACCATGTCTAATAGAGCCAGACAGTAGACAAAGGGCATGGCTGGAGAAGGCATTGGGTCTTTCTGACAGGATGGTTGGGGAGGAGTTGGGTCCTGCTCTGATTACACTTCAAAGGGACCTGCCCCCAGCACACACAAAGAGACCTGACACTAGCCTTCTGTTTCACTAGCCAAGATGAAGCTAAACCCAAGGGATAAGTGACCAGAATTAATTTTGGGAGTAGAGAATGGATTGTCCCTCGCCCACAACCTGGCACTGGTCATAAAATTGGCAACTCCAGAACCTGAAATCAAAACACTCCTGGGCCTTTGAAGCCTCAAAAGAAGACCTGCCCTGCTGTCTGAAGCCTGAAGAAAGACTTGACCTGCTTGCCTTGAACCCAGGACTCCAAGCTTCAGTTGACTGACCTCCTGTGTGAGCTACAGGGACACAAAAAGCTTCCAGAGGCCATCTTCTGTAACCTTCTTACTTTCCTGCTAATCAGTTTCAACTTAAACTGCTCTGGGCCCTGCTACTGGCCTCTGCTGGAATGAGTACTAACCCCTAACAGGTGACCCCTAGATCTTGGACCCTAGGCTGGCATTAGATTGTACCATTCTTGTTGAAAACTGGACCCCTAGAAACTTTTTCTGAACTTTTCCCCAAAAGAACCAGAGGCTACCACTGGACCGCCACTGAGCCGCAGTCGTCGATGTCAAATCGCAAGTTGGATTCAACTTGCCAGCCATGCTGAAGGAATCTCAACTTCCAGAAAAATTTCTATATCTGAATGTAGAGGATTTCACCATCACCAATGCCGAGCAGCAAGGAGCCATCGTCAACGCCTTCCTGGGCCCGGACTTCAGACTTTGCCTGCTCTGAGCCTTTCTGGCATTGAGAGCATCTTTGGTTTTGCTTTTTTTGTAGCTGCCAATAATTTTTCTCTTCGTTTACATCGAACTCATGTTAGAGTATTTTTAAAAACTCTTTCGGGATAGCCTCTCAATCAGAAACAACAATTGATCATGATCTTTGCTTTTTCCTAAAAGTCTTTCTCTTCTAAGCTATTCCTCCTGGGTGTAAGCGATTCCCCGTAGGGATGCTCCACTTTATTGCTTTCGGGTGCCCACTATTTGCACGAACAATCAAGTTACTTGTGTGGCTTTGCAATGTATTTTAGTATACATCATGGCGTCCTTGAGGTGTATGAATGAAAATCCAATGACAATCCAGAAAGTTGATGCTTGGTGTTGTGGGCAGAATTTTGATCTAATTTTGCATCAACTACTTATGATCACATCTCCCTCTATGCCCACTTTGTGACATATTTCTTATTCCATCATTGCTGCCACTTCATCCTCTTGTTCCCCCTTAAGTGTGATAAGGGTAGGTAGGCAGGCAATCTCTTGGATTTTTGTTTTTGCTTTTTCCATGTCTAATTGCAGTTCAGGACATTTTGCTAAATGTTTAGCTTCAATTTCCTTATGAATTTATACAGATCGATTCTCAGGTTTGATGGATTCGACTTGGTCTCCGGGCAAAAGGTCAAACCTCTGTTCAACACTCTCAGCCCAACTATATAATACTTGCAAAGCTGCTATTTTTGTCCACAATATTTTTGAAGCTGATATTGTTGTACTTTACATTATAAGTATGTAAAGTGGATATTTTTGTCCCTGACTTTTTTTTGCAATATTTTTGTATCACAATATTTCCGAAGTTGATATTGTGTCAAACAACCAAAACCCACACACGTACACAAACACATTCAACTGCATACACGCAAATGCACATGAATGCATACAGTTTTTGATGCATATATATATATATATGTATATATATATATATATATATATATATACATATATATATATACATATATATATATGTATATATCAATATATATATATATATGTCTATATATATATATATACATATATTAACTTGAAAAAACAAAGGTTACAGGGTTGTCATAGTTAGGAAATAGAATTTAAAAAACCTTCGAAAT
Organism: Calotriton arnoldi; assembly: GCA_963921515.1. Classification (NCBI taxonomy): domain Eukaryota; kingdom Metazoa; phylum Chordata; class Amphibia; order Caudata; family Salamandridae; genus Calotriton; species Calotriton arnoldi. The sequence goes on from CAWUFW010002625.1 coordinate 940,198, forward strand.
TCACAGAAAAAAACAAAGGTTACAGGGACATTATAATTAGGCTCAGATGTCACTCGTACAAAACCAGTGAATTTCAGCAGTTATAGTTACTTGAGGTAACTATTCCTTACGCCCCCAATGCTCTGCTTATGAACTCACATATTACATCACTCATGACATGGTCAGTGAAATCACCGATGACATCATCCAGTGAGTGTGAGTGTTTTCTAAAAGATTATGAGTGTTAAGCAAATATACCAAGGTACTACAAAAGTTAAAATAGTATACCTCTGTACTACTAATGATACTATTTCTAACATCTATTATGTAAGTGGCTGTATGACTGTATATATCTGTGTGTAAGTGGGTATCTTGAGTGCCTATATGGGTGTGTGAGTTGCTGTAAATCCGTATTTGTAAAGCGCGAACTACTCACCCTTACGGGTCTCAAGGCGCTGGGGGCCGTCGTGGAAATTAAGTGAGCTATTGCCCAGAGTCACATGGTGCTGAGCTGAGCTGCCGCCGGAACCGGGGATCGAACCGTGAGCCCCGTGCTCCGAAGTCAGCTGCCCTGGCCGCTGCACCACACCTCTCCACTTGGGGTGAATACGTAGGTGTGTGAGTAGCTGTGTGGATGAGTGAGTGGCTGTTTGAGTGATTGTATTGGTGAGTGAGTGGGTGTATCAGTGGCTGTATGGGTGATTTGTTGGCTGTGCGAGTCGCTATATGGGTGGGTTAGTGGGTGTGTAAGTGGATGTATGGCTGAGTGAGTGGCTGTTGAGTGGCTGTTTGGTTAAATGAGTTGGTGTGTGAGTAGTTGTGTTGTAGAGTTAGTGTCTGTTTGAATTGATGTATGGGTGAATGAGCAGGTGTGTGAGTGCTTGTACAGATGTGTGAATGGGTATGTAAGTGGTTGTGTGAGTGTGTGAGTGCTTGTATGGGTGAGTGAGTGGCTGTGTTAAGCGGCTGTATGGGTGAGTGGGGGCAGGGCGGCTTTAGCACTGGTGGCACCCAGTCCGACAATGTTTTTTGGCGCCCCCCCCAATGACCACCTCCGCCATGGATTCCCTCCCTACCACCCTTTAACAGTCTCCATAACCACTCTCTCACACATGCATTTAACTAATTTTATAGCGTCACTCATAAAAGTGAAGTGTGTCAGAGCACTTTACATAACACACACATTACACAGAGACTATCAATCATAGGTGTGTAAATCAGTGTATAGGAAATGTTACATCAGCCAGAGGACAACAAGGGGTGGATTCATATGTCATCCATACAGGTAGGCAGAATAGTTGAAGTGTACTTGGTCTGGGGAAGCAAAAACTCTGAATTTAAAATCTAACACACGGATTGGGGCTCTCTTTAATAACAAGAACTGATTTGAACCCAAATAAACCCTTTTCGCAACATTAGAATAATGAAAGTCTGGGGAGAAATTCCATACGCTCTAATCAATACCTTAAAGTCTGCATGCAGTTCTTTAATAGTTAATAGCTCACTGTAAACTGCAACTAACAAAAGGAAGTCTCTGACAAAGGCGGTAGCCCACTGACCTGTTTACATTACATTCACTTTGTGATCTGCATGGTACATGTTCTTTGCAGCAGGCATATTAACCCTCGGCGCTGCCTTACTATGAATCAAAACTTTCACGAGTCAAAACTCCTACTAGACAAAACTCCGATCTCGCCAGGAAGAAAATTAATCACCGGAGTTTTCTTTACATTTTAATTGTTTCCTGAAAATTGCTGGAGGACCGGAATGCGGCAGCAGGTGCTTTTAAGCACAAAAAAACTAGCAAACAGGCGCCCCCATGCCAAGTCAGCACCCGGTGTGGTGGCACCGGTCGCACCGCCCTAGAGCCGGCCCTGAGTGGGGGTGTGACTGTGTAGGTGGAAAAGTGGGTGTGTGAGTAGCTGTATGACTGAGTATGCGACTGTATGAGTGGCTCTATGGGTGAGGGACTGTTTCAGTAGCTCTATGGGTGAGTGGATGTGTGTGTGAGTGGCTGTACAAGTGAGTGAGTGGGTGTGCAAGTGGCTCTATGGAGGAGTGAGTGGGTGTGTGTGAATGGGTATGTGAGTGGTTTAGTGGGTGTCTGTGTGGTTATACAAGAGGTTGTATGGGGTGTGAGTGGGTGTGTGAGTGGTTCTATGGATGATGTCATCAGTAATGCCATCGGTGATGTAATTTGAAATGTCAGTGATGTCACTCACCATGTCATGAGTGATGTAATATGTGAGGTCATAAGCATTGAGGGGCCCTAAGTTGCAGTTAGTTCAGGTAACTATAACTGCCGAATTTCACTGGTTTTGTATGATTGAAATCCGAGCTTAACTATAACGTCCCTGTAACCTTTTTTTTTTGGGTGAATTTTTAAGTTTTATTCTATTTCCTAACTGTAACCACCCTGTAACCTTTGGTTTTTTAAGTGAATTTTCAAGGTTTGTCAAATTCTATTTGCTAGCTATAACGTCCCTGTAACCTATGTTTATTTAACTAGTAGTCACGTTTGCAGAGTGGTGGAGAAAGGGGGGCGGTACCTCTGTCCAGCTCTCAGGGATACCGCTGTAAGGCACTTACTGGAGGTAACAGGAGGGCTTCTTGGCTTCCAAGGATCCTCTGGAGTCAAGAGTAGGCCTGGGCTGTGAACTTCGCTCCGTTTGCGGAGTTTGCAGAGTTTTCTGCACTCCGCACTCCGCGGAGCTCGCGGAGTGCAGAAAACTCCGCTTCGCGATGTGCAGCGGAGTTTTTTCCCCGCTCGCGATCGCGAATGGCAAGTTTGCGATCACGAACAGCAAGTTCGCGAGCGCGAGCTGCCGCTCGGGTAGAATTTCTACCCGAGCGGCAGGAATACCAGCATAAACTGCAGTTCGCACTGCACTTCGCCACTCGCAGAACTTCGCGGAGTTCCGCGTAGCAAAACTCTGCGAACTACGCCCAGGCCTAGTCAAGGGGACTTCATCACCCAGCCAGCAGTGTGCCAGAAGGTGCGTTTGCAGAGTGATGGAGAAAGGAGACGAGGCCGCCGAAGTTCTCTCAGCAATCCTGCTGTGTGAGACTTACTGAGGGTAACAGGAGGGCTTTTTGGCCCCCAAGAACCCTCTGGAGCCAAGGGTACTTCATCCCCAAACAGCAGTGCACCAGGAGGCATGTTTGCAGAGTGGTGAAGAAAGGGGGCTCGGCCTCCGAAGTCCTCTCAGCAATCACCCTATGTGGAACTTATTGAAGGTAACAGGAGGGCTTGTTGGCCACCAAGATCCCTCAGGAGTCAAGGGAACTTCATCCCCCAACCAGCAGTGCTCCAGGAGGCATGTTTGCAGAGTAGTGAAGAAAGGGCGCGGAACCTCCGGTGACTTGCCAGTCTTTTTTTTTTTTAAATATTTGGGGAGGGGCTGCATAGACCCCTCCCTTCCCTGGGCCAATTTTGGCCAGGCCTTTTTTTGAAATCGTTTTTTATAAACTAAAAAGCAGGAGGGTTGAACGGCTCCCCTCCTGGGCCTAAAATAATAATGTGAGGTGGGCCGCCCCCCTCCCGGGCCTATTTTGGCCCTGGTGCCCTATGCCCTGGGGTCTGGCCTCACTTGTGGGTGCCCTGGTTCCACCCAGGGCACTCACTCTGTTGGGGACAGCGCGGGCCTTCCTGCTGGCTCCCCGCCTCCTGCAGGAGCCAGCTATGCTTTGACAGAGAGGGTGCTGCTGAACATGCAGCTCCCTCTCTGTCAAAGCAATTGTGCTCCGCTTTGAGCAAGTAAGAGCAAAAAGTTCTTGTTTACTCAAAGTGGAGTACAGTTTGCTATGGCTTTGCAGGAGTGGTAAAGGTCCCCCAAGCCATAGCAAACAGCTATGTCTCAGGGATGGGCACCCTGGGACATAGCAGGAGCCTGCCCTGGGGGGTGATAGTCCCCAGGGCCATCTATGGCTCCAGGAGGGGGGCTATGCAGCCCCTATCCTTTGCACTACACAGGAGTTGGTGGTTCCCAGGGCTGCGTGGAGCCACTCCGCTCCCCCGCCTATAATTATAATGAGTTGTCCCGGGGAGGTGGCAATACCAGGGTCTACAGGGGTGCCCCATGGGCCCCCATACAAATTTCATTTTAGCCCTGGGGAGGTGGCAGTCCCCGGGGCTATGGGGGGCCATGTGCGCCTCACAAAAAATGTTTTTTTTTGCCCGGGGAGGTGGTGGTCCCTGGGGCTGCGGGGGTTGCTGAACAGGCAACCCCCCATTTTTATTAATACTAAGCTTCAGGGAGGTGATGGTTCCCAGGGCATAATAAGCCCCAGGAAGGGAGGCTTGTGCACCTCCCTCCTTTATTTCCATAATGCCTCCGGGACTTGGCCCACCCGGGGGCTGATTAATAACAAGTGCAGTAGCCCACTCTTCATTTTTGGGGGTGATTTTTGGCTGGATTCATAGATCCAGCTGGACTCCCACTGAAAATTCAAAAATGCTTTTTAGGCCCAGCGGGGTCCCTGTGGGACCCTGCCCAAGAGGCATAAGGGGTCAGTGTGTTTCTACCCTGCCCCCTTTTCATACATTTTATTCTGTGACTTGTTTCAAGAGAGTCACAAGATAGCTGCCAACACTTCTTGGTTTGAAGTCTTGGCAACCAATCAGATCTCAGCATGAGATCCAGGAAGGGTTGCAAACCCTTTGCGTCCCCAGTGGTATATCTGAAAAAACTTTAAACTCCAAAACTACTGAACGTATTTTACACAAATTCACAAAAGGGTTGCTTTGCAGATCAACAGCTACTTTTCTGCCAAATTAGCTGTAATTCCATTCAGCAGTTCGGGCTGTAGCTTTGTCTAAATTTTCGTATGGAAAATAACATGGGAAAATGGTTTTTGGGACCCCCTTTTTTTCTCGGGCCCCGCATGACGGATCACCCTGAGACTTTCAAGACAGCAGCTGAATTGAGCGTCAAACTAGTTTTGAACATTTCATAAGAATTCGTCAAACAACGCTAAAGTTATTTGCAAAATAATAAATGTTCTTCCAACGGAAACTAGGTCCTAACTATAACTACCTACTGGCGAACGCAAGTAGTTAATATATAGAAGGTTTCAAGCTCCTTTCAAAATAAATGAACTTTTATTACAAAGAAAATATAAATCTAACCATAACTATAATGTGCTGCTGTTAAAAATATGTTTATAAGCAACATAGCTTGCAACACGGTTTTACATGATTGAGTGTTTTTATTGGATTTCATGCATGGCTGAAATGAAACAGAACATGTGTGCTGGAGTCAGCTCTGTCCAACTCCAGGTCATTGAAGTGAAGTATGTAAACTAGACCTGATGCTCTTGAGGACTGGCAACCACTAGGGGTAACTCAGCTCATCGGCCAGCTAGTGCTGCTAGGCAATGCTGAACTGTGCAGTTAAACAAATTACTTGCTGTACCTTAAGACATAAAATAAATGTCGTTTATTTGAGCGGTGCATTGATATACAACATATAATTACAATGCTTGCCAATCGCTCACCCTTGGTTTCTGTATCTCCCCCACTCTACTCCTCTTGCTATCTCTCTCTTTCAGAATCACCTTCTTTTTTAGTCCCTCTCACTAAGCTGGTCTAACTGTGGACAAGGATTGACAGAAGGGTGAGCATTAGGTAACTGGTAATAATGATTAGGCGTATGCCTGAATTTCAACCTAGCCACCCCACTGCACTGACACCGAGGTTGAGTTATTTAAAAGGAGAAGTTAAACAGCACCATTGGTGGATGATGTTCCTCCAAAAAAGGACGCTTGATCGTTCAGAGTGTCGTTTTAGAAGATGTTGACATTTTTAAGAAAATCATCCACTTATGTAATCTTTAAGACCTGCAGCATTAATATCATGGCATTGCTACATTTTTCACCTCTATGTATGTTCTTTATGTATGTGACTTTTTACAACTACATCTGTAATTTAAAAAACACGAAAAATTGATAATGCTTTCGAAAATGTGCCACAACTTTTCTTACGTGAGGGTCATTCTTTTTAGATATGTTGAAACATTTAGAAAAACTGTGATGAAATTTTGGTAAAAAAAAAAATACAAATCCATTTTGTAAAACTGTAATCTTCGTTTTTTATATACCACAAAATGCTAATCAATGGCTTTCTTTTCTTTTTTTTAGGTTAACTGTGTATGTGAGAGTAAGTATTGCACATCACTTACTATTACCTTCCTTTGCTTGAGTGCATTCATATCATAAATACAACAAGTTTAAGGCCATCTTGTAATAGATGATGAATGTTGATCCATTGCAAACTTGTATAGGGAAGAATTTTACAGGTATATTAAAACCTTGTATTGCCAAAATGAGCCAAGAAAACATGACAAATGTGTGTTCTAAGTTTGACATGATTGGAACATCAACTCTGCCTCATGTCACTGGTACTCTTCCTCCCGATGCGCATGAGCGGAAGCTGCCCTGAAGTCACACGCCACAGAGCCGACGAGCTGACAAGCCGCATCCAAGCCCCGATCTCCTGATCCTCCCGCTCCTTTGCCTCCAGTTTCTGTGCAGCCCAAAGCCTGACGTCGGCCTGAAGTCAGCCCGGAGTGCATAACCCCCGCACCTACGCATGTTTGTGAGTTGTCGGTGAGAGCAAGCACTAGGCTGAGCTGGGCAGAGCTGATCACCTGAAGCTTGCTGTTTGTTCACTCGCTCGCTCGCCGTACCCCTGGTGGGTGCAAGAGTACAAGGTGAGGATGCGGCAAGGGCCGCAAGGGCGTGGTCAGGAGTGGAGTTCTGTGGAGTTTCCGTGGGAGCCAGGCTTAGAGCCACGGAGGCCTCCAGGTAGAGCGGAAGTGGCCAGCAGTAGGCTGGTGTGGCTTGTTCCCCTGGGGTGGCCCTGCTTTGCTCCTGGCTACACATGTGCTGCCAACTATATGTTGCCCATAGCCCTCAATTACTGCCACCAACTGTCATCAATTGCCATTCTGGTGCATTTTATGTATTTGGTCTCTGGAGACCCAGTGGTGATTAACGGCTGCATCCTTCCTTCTCTTCCCTTATTTTTCTACCCTGAAAATGAAATGAAATGAACGCATTTGATATAGCGCACAGCTACTCAAACTAGAGTGTCCTGGCACAAAAACAGTGGAAAAAGTGTCGGAGTGCTGAGGAGGGGCTGGTTTTTAAAAAGCCAGGTTTTAAGATTCTTTCTGAAAGGTAACAGGTCTGTGGTTAATCTCAGAGGTTCTGGAAGACTGTTCCACATTCGTGCGCCAAGGAAACCAAATGATCTACCCCCCATACGCGCACAGCATATTTTGGGAACGAGGGCAAGGTTAGCATTTGAAGATCTTAGGAATCTAGTTGGAATATAGCGGTTAACACGCTTATTAAGGGAGCAGGCTCTTAAGCCATAAAAAGCTTTAAAAAAGATCACATAGCTTTGAAGTCGATCTTTTCCTGCATGCGCAGCCAGTGGAAGGACCTTAGAATAGGGGTCATACTAGATCTGGGTTTAGGCCTCACAATAGCTCTGGCCGCCGCGTTTTGCACCACTTGCAGGCGCTGAATGAGACATTTGGGCAATCCGAGGTACAAACTGTTGACATAGTCTAGTTTAGATGTCACCAAAGCTTGCACCACTATCTTTCTACTGTCTAGTGATAGCAGTGGCAGGAATTTTTTTAACATGCGGAGTGTACCAAAGCATGCGCCTGTTAAAGTTTGGATTTGTGAATGCATGGAGAGAGTGTTGTCATTGACAATACCTAAGTTCTTGACTTTCTACTTAGCTGAAGGCGGGGGTGACAGGTCTTTTGGCCACCACGTGCTCCAGTTATACCTTTCAGGTTGTCCAAAGAAGACAACTTCTGTTTTATCTGGGTTACACTTCAGCTGATTTATCTTAAGCCAATTGAATACCTTTGTGAGGCAGGACCTAATATTTGCGCCGTCAAAGTCAGTTTCTTTGTCACAGGTAAAAATCAGCTGTGTGTCATCCGCATATGAGACAATTTTTGTGCCTTCTTCTTCTACCAAAGGTGCAAGGGGTGATAGATATATATTGAATAGGGTGGGACTGAGAATAGAGCCCTGGGGAAAACCCACATTCATAGCAGATATAGGAAATGAAAAAGGGGGTAGCCAGATGTCCTGTGATCTGTTTTCCAGGAAGGAGGACATGCATGTTAGGGCGGCCCCGCCCAAACTAATGTTTGCTAGTCTATCGAGAAGCCGCTCATGTGGGACCGTGTCAAAGGCCAGCGACAAATCGAGTAGGATCAAAATTGCTTTTCGTCCTTGGTCTAGCTTACCTTTGATAAATTCTGTCACCTCCAACAGAGCAGACTCCATACTATAATTGGACCTAAAGCCTGATTGTGAATTATGAAGTAGCTTCCGGTTTTCAATGTGCTTTATGAGAGCCCTGTTTACATGTTTCTCTAGTACTTTAGAGAGGGCGGGAAGTAGGGAGATTGGCCTGTAGTTGGCGGGATCATTATGATCGGCATTAGCTTTTTTTAAGAGGGGTATGATCTTTACCTGCTTCCATATGTGCGGCATATTGCCAGAAGAAAGGGATAAGTTAAACAGCTAGTAAGCTGTTTAACTGTTTAGCTGTAGGATTGATGATAGGTGCTAGTTGGTTAAGTAAATTCGCCGGGCAAGGGTCAGTTGGAGAACCTGACTTTATGCTTTGGAGAAGAGAGAGTGACTCCTCTAATTGAATCTGGGGGAAAGATAATAGAGTAGGGAGCTTCTGCGAGGCAAACTTTCCATTTACCGAGTGATAGAAGATCAGCTCTTCCTCAGAGATGTTATCAAAGGCTTGTTGGATTAAAGTGATCTTGTTATTGAAAAATTGTGCTATCTGCCTAGACCATTCTGCATTAAGAGGCCCTTCCTTCTTGCCGGCTTTAGGGGAGGTGAATGATTTCACAATCCTGAAAATTTCTTTGCTCTTATTATGGGCAGATTCGATCTTGGTCTGGAGGAAGTTTTTCTTGGCCACCCTCACTAGTGTATAGCGAGCTTTTAAGGTGTCTTTATAAGTTTTTCTATCTTCAGGCAGATAATGTTTACGCCATTTCCTTTCCAATCTTCTACAGTTCTTTTTGCTAATTCGAAGGGATTCATTAAACCACGGTGATGGGGGGCCCGACCTCTTGGAGGAGAGGGAGGCAGCGGGTTCGGCGGCGTCAATGTTTGCTCGGAGCCACGACTCTAATAAGAGGGCATCCCTATCAGGGTTGCCAGTCAGCTCCGGGCAAGATCGGTCGAGGGCATCTGCTAACGTTGGGATAGATATTTTGTGACAAGCTCTGTAGTTGACGTCCCTCTTAATTGCATTTGGTAGGGAATCTGTACCTAAGTTGTGAATTTTAAAATTGAGAAGGAGGTGGTCTGACCAGGTAACAGGCAATGGTGGACTTGCCAATAGGTCAAAGTTGTGAAAAATGTGGTTGAGGGTATTGCCTTTATCATGGGTGGCAGCAGAAATCGATGGGATAAGATTGCAGGCCTGCTCCTGTATAGGGGATCCTTAGGAGCCTGTAAGGTTAAGTCAAGAAAGTTAAGAAAAAGAGAAGGCACTGCACCCCGCTAAGCCAGTCTTTGGTGTTTTGTTGACAGGTAACGGGCAGGAATTAACCAGTTAATCTCACTGGCTGTACCTTTGTTTCGCTGGTATTTGGCCTCATTTATTGAAGCAATTGCTGAATCGTTGCCTTGTTGTCCCATAACTTCCTTCACTTGTCTGTGTGGGTAAATAAATACGCTGCTGCAAATCCCGCCTGGCGGGGGCCAGACATCGGCATTTTAATTCTTATTCTATTTTATTTAAATTACATAAGGATAAGTGCTTCTTCAACAAGGCGGTCAAGTAGACCCTGGGGGTAAAATCTTCTCATTATGAGATCAAGGCGCACAAGAGGTTCGTTACAGCCTTTGTTACAAGCCAAAAGAGTTCAAACCCGTTCTCAAAAGGATCCTTTATTTGGTAATGAGATGGAACCCGAAGAACTGACAGACGATAGTAGTACTTTGGCAAGTCTGGATTGTGGGCTAACTGTTGTTGATCAAATATCTAATCTAATTATTGTTAGTGGGACTCAACTTTTTCACCCTAGTATCTTGGAATTCTTTAAACCACCAGATAAAGTCCAACGTAAGGATATAATATCTTTACCCACTCCTGTTTCAGCAAACATGTGCTCTCCAATAGTTCAGACTGTATGTCTTGGCGTTTTATCACAGGGTGAAGAAATGAAAGTCCGCCAGCAACACTGTGCTGCTATTACTTCTTTACATGACTCCACTGTAAAAAATAATTCATTCAAAAGGGGGAACTCTCATGTAATAGCTGCTAAAGCTGAAGTTCATCGGGGCATGTCCCTGAAGTCATTCCACCTAAAAATGTGTCAGCTCAAATCACGCCGTCGCAACAAAAGACCAGCGCTGCACAGGCGGATGATATACCCAGGGTCATAACCACTGTTCCCAATAACGTGCGCGCATGCGCGCGCGCTCACCTCTATTACCTGTAGCGCGCAGTGCTGTGTGTGGAGCGCGCACACACACAGCACATCCAGCTAGAGAGTTCGCGCCGCTGCTTTTAAAAGCGGCGGCGCGAGCACGGGTGTTTCCCGGCAGAGCGGCAGAATAGACTGATGTCAATAAAGGCGAGGAGCAGCAGGTAAGTTTTGGGCACTTGGTTTCTTCTTTTATATGTAGAGCCCGGCTGCGGTGCCTACTGTGTGCTTTTGTTAAAGTATTCATGTTAATTGCAGCGCCGTCACGAGCTGCGATTAACATGAATACTTTAACAAAGCACACAATCTGCCCACAGCTGCGCTTATGTAACAACAACAAAATTCAGCAAGTCTACAAACACGGCGTGTAAAGCTAGCCGTTTATGTAGACTTGCTGAACTTCTCTTCTTAACAGAGCGGGCTGCGGGGTGATTGTGTGACTTTGTTAAAGTTTTCTGGTTAAGTGCAGCTCCAGACGGGTTCTGCGATTAACCTGAAATCTTTAACAAAGGCCCACAATCACCCCTCAGCCCAGCTCTGTTAAGAAAGAAATGCAGCAACTCTACAAACACGGCGTGAAAAGCACACGTGTCCTGTTTGTAGACTTACTGAATTTCTCTTCTTAACAGAGCTGGGCTACGGGGTGATGGTCTGATTTTGTTAAAGTTTTCAGGTTAATTGCAGCTCCAGACGGGCGCTGCGATTAACCTGAAATCTTTAACAAAGGCCCACAATCACCCCTCAGCTGCGCTTTATTAAGAAAAGAAATGCAGCAACTCTACAAACACGGCGTGTAAAGCCCACGTCGTGTTTGTAGACTTGCTAATTTCTCTTCTTAATAGAGCGCAGCTGTGGTGTGATTTACACTTTTCTGTGCTTGGCATAGTGTGCCACCCGACTTGTATTTTCCTGTTTCTCTCATTGTATCCAGATATATGATACAACAAGTAACATCATACCCAGGGCTTTAAGTGGGATGAAAAAACTGGGGGGTCTCGCAAAGGGGGTGGCCAGTGTAATCAAGGGCGTGGCTTAAGACACATAAGCTAAAAATCTGTACTTAGCATAGTGTACAGCCCGACTTGTATTTTGCTGTTTCTGTCATTGCATCCAGATATTTGATACAAGTAGATATATGATACAAGTAGTAACATCATACCTACAAGTCAGGACTATAGGCTTTGTCAATGGTTGTTAGTTGCATAAGATAAACAAGCAGCAACTATGGCTTGTATGTAATATTGAAAAAGCTTGAACTTAAAGCCCTGGTGACACCACGACAATGTTGCTGCGCCTGAGTTTCAAAGAGAAGGAAATCCAGAGAGAAAATGACTCTCTTTAAAGGATTTCCCTTCCCCTACAAAGCTCACCTGGCATGACGTCATGCCCTAACTTCTCTACTAGTGAAGTGAGGAGTGTGAGCACGCGCACATCGATGTGCCTACTGTCGATGCAGTCTGGAAAAAAATGGACCGCCTGTGCCAGGGCACAAAACAGAGCCCGATAGAGACCCGTTTCGAGGCCCCCTTTAAAAAACTGCCGGTGCTCAGCACTGGTGAGACCCGGCCCACTTAAAGCCCTGATCATACCTACTATTGACTTTGTAAGTGGTTGCTAGTTGCATAAGATAAATATGCAGCAACAATGGCTTGTATAAATTAAATCCATCTGAATTTGAAAACAGCTAAACTCTCCAGCCATCTTTCTAGCTGTGATGAGGCTGCCAATGACAGACTTGCTTGAGTGTCTGTTATGGTCACGCTGGTAGTACAGTTTTAACAACCCCTTTAGACAAAATGTGACATTTTAACAAGAAGCAGTTTGACTATTAATGAGATCCCCTTTTTGTACTTGCATATATTAGGGCGAAAGGGGTGATCTACTGTACAAAACTCAGCTCTGAAGTTCATCAGGTTAAGCAGACTGTCTTGTGATAGGAGCTTGCCATACATCTAGTAGCGCAGATTCCGTACTGTGGTTGGGACAGAAAAATGACCGATGGGAATTCAACAGCTGGCTTGCTTCTAAATATTGTTCAAATTGCGGGGTGATTATTCTTTCCAGGTTTAATGGGGTCAGAGGAAGGAAGAAAGGGGAAATGTATGATTTCTCTATTTTTTCTAATGTAGATGCTCATTATGGCAAGTCTGAAGAATAGACTAGATGAACCTTGACCCAGTGAGACACTGATGATGGTAACAGTAGTCTCGAGCAGTGGAGGAGCAGAGTCTTTTTAGGGTCTTAATAATTGTTCTATTATTGTCTTGAGAAACTGACATCTAGAAAGAGTGTGTTTTTTATGCATGATGAGCTGTGACCTGAGCATTCCACTGGACTAGGTGATGTACCAGTGCACTGATGGTGCAGGTTTTCACAGATCTCTTGTCAGCGTTGTAATGTTGGTCTAAGTTTGTATTTTTTTCAAGGATTTGAAAGTTGCATAGCAGTTCAGTGATCACTTTTCTCACCTATAAAAGCCTCTAAAGCGCACTGCCCACTCTAAGTCATCCCGTTTCACTTCATCTGAAAGTTTTCTTGTTAATTGCAGCTCCAGACGGGCGCTGCGATTAACCTGAAAACTTTAACAAAACACACAATCACCTTGAAGCTGCGCTCTATTAAGAAAAGAACTGCAGCAACTCTACAAATATGGTGTGTAAAGCACACGCCGTGTTTGTAGACTTGCTGTATTTCTCTTCTTAATAGAGCTGAGCTGTGGGGTGATTGTGAGACTTTCAAACTTTTCTGTGCTTGGCATAGTGTGCCCCCGACTTGTATTTTCCTGTTTCTGTCATTGCATCCAGATATATGATACATCAAGTAACATCGTACCTACCACAAGTCAGACTATTGGCTTTGTCAGTGGTTGTTAGTTGCATAAGATAAATAAGCAGTAACTATGGCTTCTATATAATATTGAAAAAGCTTCCACTTAAAGCCCTGGTGACACCACGACAATGTTGCTGCCCCTGAGTTTCAAAAAGGAAAGCAAGTGTTAGTGAAGAGAATACTCCCGACAGATGGATCAGTCATTTACACACTTGCAGCTGCCATTTGCTCAGACCTGCATCTTGGCAAGATTAAAAATCTTGGCAAGGCCTAACCAACCTTCCACCCTTCTTAGTTCGTTCAGGTGAGCACGGTTACATAGAGCAAGCGTTTAGAAATGACAAGATGGCGAAAAAGGCTCCTTATAGAACCCCCAACGTTGATATGCTGAGACGCTACTTCTGAAGCATTGCCATACCACACTCGCTGTCTTCTCTGACATATCTTTTGTCCTTTTTTCTTCCACTCCCCAGCTGCTCTCTCCGTCTCCTTCTCTTTTTCTTTTTCTTCTTCCTCATATCAGTCCCGCTCCACGTTTACCCACTTTCCCCTTCTCCCCATCCCATTCTTGTCTCCATTTCCCTCTCACTGCCTGTTCTTTGCTTTCTCTCTTACCGGTTTTCCATTCTCTGTTCTCCCTCCCAGTTCTCCAAAGCCTCTGGCTGCCTTTCTTGTAGTTAATGAAATGGGGGTGCGCCAGGTCATGAAGTCCAGTAGTCAAATAGTAGTGTAAACATAGTTCTTTATTTTAAATTCATAAGTCAGCAATACGACAGGCTCAGCCAACGCGTTTCATTCCCTCACTGGGAACTTCATCAGGGCAAGAAAATAAAGGATGGATAAAAATAATCCAGATGGCCAAAGCGTAGAATTCAAAAATGGCAAGTGCTGCGAGAATTCCCTGATATATTTCCAGATTCTCAAAGCCAGTGTAAGGAACCTGTTGGATAAACAGTGTCAGTAATCATGCGTCCGGATAGTCAATTGTGTATTCTAGTCCAGTGTATTTCACTCGAACAAACCGGAATACTTGCAGGTATGATAAATCCTGCATAGGACGACCATAACAGAAGTTCGTCTGGTCGTGACCTTCGTTTTCTGGCTGCCTTTCTCTTTCCGTCCCTCTCGTACCAATTTCACCATTACTCCATTATTGTCATGGTGTGTGTATCCAAATTGCAAATCTGCCTTAAGCCCCTTAACGTGGGTTGTATGTGTGGAAATGCACCGTGTTTTCAGTTTTTTAAGCAAATGTTTGGAGTGATATTTGGCGCTGCGCACAAGCGCGGTCTGGTTCCTGGCGCACATAGCCATGGCTGCAGCGCACAGAGACCCTACACTGCCGCACACAGAGTAAAAAAATTAGAGGGAACATTGGTCATAACCTATTGTGACAACGGTAAAAAGGACTCAAGTAAATGTGAATGCGATGCCTCTGTTATTTGTTTGGGCAATGTTCAACCTAATCGTAGTTCTCATAAATCTCCCACGTATATGACTAAGAACGGATGTGTCTGCGAGAGTCTAGGGGAATCCATAACTCACTCACCAAATAGTAAGAATGGGCCAAACCCATTCAGTCCAGGGATATGTGACGGCGCACAAGCCCCTGACTTTTATCCAACCTTAACCCCGCAAAAGGTTAAAGTTACAAGTCTTGAGCAGGGTATAAATAATTTAGTTCAAGTAGATAACTCCTTGGACTCTGCAGACCTTTCAATCTTGGACAAATATGATGTCCCTTCCTTAGTGGATGAGTGCCCCCGTAAACATCAATATGTCGATAACAATGGTGTGTGGCACAATCTGTTGAACACAATGGATGCTATGATGAAAGCGTTAAATTTTCACTCCAATAAGCTTGACATCTAGGTGGACATATTAAATACTTTAGCAGTTTATGTGGCGGGTGTAGATACAAAATTACATAAGTTAACCAACCTGATGGTAAGAGCCCAGACAGATGTCAATAATCAATTAATCAAATGCACATGTTCACACATTTTAGATAAAGTCTCTGACCTCCCGACAATATTAGGGTCTCTCATCAAAGAAGTTAAGAAATTAGTTATATAACCAAATTTAGATCAATCCCCAATTCAACATAATGAATTGGGACCAGGAATAGCAAATGTGTGCACAAAGTCCCAACAGATACAGCAAGTTATGTCCCCAATGATATTTAAGACATCAGTAGGGGGAGCAGGGGATCCTGAAGTTTGTCTAAGTGTCGCTTCTGCAAGAGATGGAAGCATCATTCCACAGTAATGTTAATATTCAGATTAGTCGGGTTGCCAATTCTATGGGTTCCGGAGATAGTCTCAGTGGTGCTCCTCCATTGACAAAAAGGGCCAGAAAAAGGCTGCACAAGGCTTGGAATAGAGCTAAGAAATTATTTGTTGCAGCGGTTGCAGTTGACAAAACAAGGGACTGTTTTCCCATTTTTAAACCCGCTATTGAGAAATCTCAGGTCCAGGTTAGATTACAATAAGGGTATGGAACCCCCTTCTGATTCGACTCAATATAAATCCAATATCCCTGAATTGAGGTGTGAGGAACGTCACCATTTGAGGGGTAGTAAAAAAGTTTATTCGAATGCTGCCGATATGGCAGCTTCTAATAGTGTCGGCCCTAACGATGGAGCTGAGTTTAAGAGAGATGGTATGTCTCTGAGTGGGATCGAGAGAAAGCAGAACCTTGGAAATGTGAGTAGTGAAATAGTTGGTAACCCGCAATCCATTGAGTTGATAGCTCATAATGAGGACATGCATATGCCTCAAGATCATGTAATCCAGACCATGCATGGGGATGGCCGAGCCGATATGATTAAGCCCTGTATATCTTCAAGTATGCAGCCTGTCAGAGAACATCAAAATAATCACTTAGCGAATGATAGTAATACAGGTCTAACATCAATGTTAAGGGATATGTTGGAAAAAGAAGTATCATATAGTGTTAGATTAGTTTTTCATCCTTTGTATGAATCTAGGGGCATTCACAATAGTCTCAATCGGAGTCTAATCTTAAAACTTATTTCTACCATCCCTGATTTATCTTTTGTCAAGGCTACCGATCTTCTTTCAGTTCAGTTCAAACAAATACATCTTAACTCAATTTGTGAGTCTACCATAACAACTTGGTCTACTCATGAAATTGTGAATAAAATTCTAGATTTAAGTTCCTACTTTAAGGGATGTGGCATTGAGATCACCAATTGCACTCCCTTAAAATATCCCCCATTTTAGAGACATTAGCCCCAAAAGTGTTAAAAGATAGAAGTAAGGTTGAAGGTAAAAAGTTAAATCCCTTACTTAGGGGAGCAACTGGTCCACTGCAAAAATCAGGATTCAATACAAGTCTACTGATCACTAATACTCTACAAGGAGTTTGTACCTGTGAACTACTACCTAAAAACAATATGCAATCAGAGGACTGGTCTTGGCTTCCAGCTACCCTTGCAAACATGCATATTGGTGATGAAAACTGAATCATGTCAGCTGTAGGTGGAGGGGATTTGCAATTGAGGATTTGTTCCTGGAATGTGCATGGGCTGGCCCATTTTTGGCCGACCCAGAGACTATGTTATTTTTAAATTCTTTTGCAATTTTACTGTTCCAAGAAACATGGAGAGAACAAGCTACGCAGCTACTTGAGTTTAATGAGTTTAATCTCACGGCAGCACGCACTAATAAATCTGGCCGTGCGAAGTGAGATCTTTCATGTTATATTGCGGCCGGACTAAACCTAGCGGTAGAAGTAGTTGATCTGCAGATGGATTGGTTACAATGCCTTTTACTACAGTTTAACAGCCTTAAAGTGATAATCCTTAATGTTTATTTAAGTGCGAGGGAAAATAAGGTGACACACCTATACACTCTATGGGATATACTAAACTCATTATTAATTCGGCACCCAGATGCTGGTTTTATCATCCCAGGTGATTTTAACCTACATCTGAGTGCCTTAGACTCATTAATTAGAAAAGGTAACAGTATTGCAAAAGAGTGTTGCGATAATATGCACAAGTTTGGGTTATTTATGTTAAAAGAAAAATCCTTGAACAAATCCAGGCCAGTCCCCCCCTTTAAATCTTCTAAACACGGCTTAATTATTGACTATACCTTTATTTCAGGAAATTTATGTTCAAAATTTGTTAAATATAGGGTGACCCCTCGGCTTGAGAGTGACCACAATCCTCCGACATTTATACTACAATTCCCAAAAAGTAGTAATCCTAGATCTAATGAGCTCTTTAATAAGGTCCACTCTTCTTACAATCTGAAGTATGGCACACGGATAAACATGAAGAAATAATGCAGGCTGCCGAAGCAATAATAAATGATAGTGAACAGCGCCAGGCGGTGACAGGCTCCATGATTGATAAATGGAATTATATTACTTCATCCCTGGTGGGAAGATTTCTAATTCAAAATCGAAAGAAAATAAAATTTACATCAATCACTCGGAATAAATGGGACACCTTCCAGTTACTTAAATTAAAAAGATCCCTTAATAGAGCAGGACGGGCTGCCTTCGCTCACAGATACCAGCAATCATATCATGTTTATAAGGATAAAATGAGGGCATTGAGAAGTTCCTATAGACGAGAAGTGTGGGCGGCCAAATCAAGATACCAAACCGATCTCTGGCACAGACTACTTCATGCTTCAAGGCAAAATAATATAAGAATGTTTTGAGTAATAATTAACTAACTTGAAAGGGGTGGTAATAGGGCCTATAGTATCAACATTACAGAAGCCGAATGGGTAAATCTTATGATAAATCTATATGGCATGGGCGCTCTGGCTAAACAAGACCTGAGTTTTAATGGTGATGAAATCAGTTAATCGAACTCAGTGATAGTTGCATGGGACTAGGTACAAACAATGGTGTAAACCCTAGTGAGACACATACTGAGCAATTCATCTGCTCTGATCCAAATAATGTTTTGGATTGTATAAGTACTAATGAAGTAGCTACCCTCTTACGTCTACTTCGATCAAATGGTGCTCCTGGCCCAAATGGGCTTCCAAATGCCTTATTCCGCGCCAAAATAGATATGTGGGCTGAAGTATTGACCCCAGTGTACAATGAGGTACTGGCATCGAAGATTGTACCAGTTTCATGGCAAGGTAGCATTCTGCAGCCTATTTAAAAAAGTGGCCCAGTTGATAACCCTGCCAATTATCGGTTGATTGCTTTAACTGACGTTGACGCTAAGGTCTTTGCTTTACGTCTTTTGATTGACCTTGAATACTGGGCAGCACAGTTAGATATAATCCCACTAAATCAAACAGGTTTTCGCAAGGGCCAATCTACTATCACCAACTTCTTGGGCTTTACGTTATTAGCTGAATGGGCAGTTTAAAAAAACAAAATCTGTATATTGCTTTTATTGATTTAAAGGCTGCTTTTGATTCAGTTACTCGTGCTTTACTGTGGAAAAAACTGGGTGGCTGGGACATTCAATGGAATTTGTTAGATGCTATTATTCTTCTTTACACCAATACCTGGGTTCAGGTTAAGCTAGGTGTTGGTGATACTCTATCACAAAAATATAATACCTATAATGGTTTAAAGCAAGGTTGTGTCCTTGCTCTTTGCCCTTTTAATCTATTTTTGTCAGACCTCTTTCAGCATCTGGAATCTGTCAATGCCCATTCACCAAAACTAGGTGAGGTGCAACTGAGTTATCTACAATATGCAGATGATACCATCCTGCTGAGTCAAAACCCAATAGGTTTACAAAGATTGATAAATGCCTTCGATGATTATATTTTAATGAATGGCTTGGAACTGAATTAAAAAAACGCAAAATTATGCAAATCGGTCCGGTAAAACGAGACATCAATTTATGGAGAGCTAGAGGATGACCAATTGAAGTGGTAAAATCCTATAGATATTTAGGAATTTTATTTGCCAATAGAGTTTCATTTAAAAATCATTTTAAAGATTTAAGGGCTAAAACTGCCACTCTAGTTCATGCTTTCAAATGTGTATATAAATCACAGAGATGCCAATCATATGATTATATTCCTAAGGTTATGAGAGCAAAACTCCAGCCAACTATTACATATGGCTCTCCAATCACCAGGGAAAAAGACACAAAACTATTGGATTTATTAGTTATCAAGGCATATAAAACTATTTTTGGGATCCTCAGGTCAGTTGGCCAAGCAGAAATAAGACTGGAGTTTGGTCTACAAAGACAGTCTATGGTGTTGCAAGGGTCTTTCTCCATATGTATGTATACCATGTATACATCTGACCCTGCTTCTTTATCGCACATCTGTGGGCTTGAAATTATCAACTCTGCCTATTCTGTTTCCTGGCGAACCTATATTTCATCTTGCCTAAAGAATCTTGGTCTGCATATAGGATCGATTGACTTGACAACGTCTATTTTTTAGCAAATTAAAAAAAAAAACAAATCAAAGTCAATTCCCTTAATGCAGATAAAATAGTTTTGGCGGCAAAAACCCATGCATGGTCAGTGATTAATTCACATCAGGATCTTCGAATTTAACCATATTTAAATGCTTATTTCTAAGCTCAATTAACAAATACTCTTTTAAAAATTTTAATGGATATAAACCCAACCAAGGAAGGTACGCCGAGCTGGATTCAGCAATGGCCAAGCAATAACTGCAAACTTGGTGGGTGGCCACAAGAAACCCTATTGCACATAGTGTGTGAGTGTCCTAAACTGCTCAACATACGTCGCACCTTTTTAAAACCCTTATTTCTTAAAGCCGGGGTAAGATCGGCTTGTCAGGCCCTAATCTTATGTTTATCGGGCCAGTCGATTCCCCTGCTATGCCAATTCATAAAGTTTTTAGCCATTGCTGGAAAACATTTGGGGCCGGCTGTCTAGGGGTTTCCTTAATGAATTAAGTATTAACAAGGACGTTTTTAAGGTTCAGACTTTCTGTATGATACAGCGTCAATCTTGTAATTATTGCAATCTGCTCCAAATGTGATTATGAAAACACTGATGTTTTTTTCTTAGATTATTTGCACAGTGTGGATATCATAGTTTGTTTGTACAATGGTTTTTATTGTGCATAAATCCTATGAAGTTTTAGACAATAGGCTTTTAGAATATACTGAGACCCCACCCTTCTTACTCTGCATTCTGCATTTTAATGACTCAGGTGGTGCTCATATGTATTTTATAGCTGAAGTTATTGTGAAAACTTTGATGCATGTTTTCAGCTTATTTGCACAATGTGGATATTACAGATGAGTCAGTGTCTTTACCGCTATGGTATTCTGACTCAAGTGACACCTTGAAAACGCACTTTTTTGCTTATTTGCATTATGGAATCTATTCCGCATAAGATCTATTTACTGGGTCAGTCTTAGATAATGGGTGTTAATTTTGCTGCTACAGCAATCAGTTTCAATAGTGAATGTTAAAAATTCAGTTGTTCCTTCACAGTTTTTTTGCACCTTATGGATATTATAGACTGTCTGTGCAATGTGATTTATTTTGTAGAGATCCTATGAATCGGACTGGCTACAGGCTCTAGATTTAGGACATATAGAGTTACTACCTCATTTCTTTGTAACTTGAATTACAATATTATATATTCTATACCATATTTGCAAAATATTATTCAAAACGAATTGTTCCTATTATTTATTTCTATGTGCCATTATAACTTACTCACAGATTTTATTGTGCTTGTTTAAAAAAAAGTAATACGTTTTAAAAGTTTTAACTGCAATGATTTTTGTTAATCAAGAAATAAAGAATTATCCCCCCCCCAAAAAAAAAACTATGCCTCGTGGATTTTCGCTCCATGCCGACTTACTGTATCGAGTGGCAATGGGAATTACCCTATGGTACTCCGTCAAGTTAAAACGTACTATAGAGAGTACAAATCAGGGATCCCAGTTCAGCAGTTATGCGTGTCTGGTGAGTCAACGCGACTACAGAAAGGATACTGGGAGGACAGTAATTTGAATTTACTTGCTCAGATTGACAAAATAATGTTTGGATTAGTGGTCTCTTGAACAGGACAGAAATATCATCTTCATCCAAGCGTTTGCTCAGATGTAGGTCCAAAGCTCAGTGTGGCAGAGTGACTCAATCTACACCTCTCCGAGGAGGCAAAAACATGCCTGCGTTTTCTTGTGTTTCTGTTAACAGGATACTGCCAGAACTTTTAGGGCCAGATGTACGACGGTTTTTAGCGTGCGCAAACAGGTTTTAGACCCGTTTGCGCACGCTAAAAACCTTGGGCCCATATAAAAAACCTATTTTGCGACTCGGTAATCAATTAGCGACTCGCAAAATTGGTTTTGCGACTCGCTATTAGGAAGGGGCGTTCCCTTCCTAATAGCGACTCATGAGCCATGTATGAATGTTTTGCGACCGCAATTGCGGTCGCAGAACACTCGCAAATTACCACCTACTTCAAGTAGGTGGTAATGCAATCGCAAATGGAAAGGGGTCCCCAGGGGACCCCTTCCCCTTTGCAAATGCATGTGAAAATATTTTTTAAGGGCAGGCAGCGGTCCCTGGACCACTGCCTGCCCTTAAAAAATTTAACAAAAACGTTTCATTTTAATTTTTTTAAATGCATCCCGTTTTCCATTAAGGAAAATAGGCTGCATTTTTTTAAAAAACTGCTTTATTTAAAAGCAGTCCCAGACATGGTGGTCTGCTGAGCCCAGCAGGCCACCATCCCTGGTAGGGCCAGCCATTCCCAATGGGGTCGCAAAATGCGGGTGCCTCATTAATATTAGTGAGCCTCGCATTTTGCGACCCCATTGGGAATCGCAATCAGTGTCTCTGACACTGTTGTACATAGTAAATTGCAACTCGCAATTTACTAGGGTCGTACATCTGGCCCCAAGTCTTCAATCTTTCTTTTCTAATTATTTTTATTGACATTTTCAAACAATGTTCAGAGGTGTGACATGAAACATGTCACTGCTGGTAAAACAAGGTATATTCAAGAATGTTGACGAGAAATAAAGTCGGTGCATGTGTCAATGGTGCCAGTGGGTGAACAGATCCGTTCCAGTAGCTCAGTAGGTTATACAGGCATCACATAATCAGAAGTAGTGACTGTGAGGCTCTGTTTAGGAAACTAGTAACAGAGGCATAGAATGTGCAAGGTTTGGGGGCTGCAATGATCATGACGGAGCACCTTAAGTTCGTCAGAGGCGTTTCGCAGCGAGCGACCCTCGCTCCTCCGTGCTGCCCAGGAGTTTTGTTGCTGTGCTGGGGAGGGAAACTACGCTCCCCAGCATTCCTGGCCCGAGATGCTGCATCCTTGCGCCAGAGCACCTTAAGTTCATCAGAGGCATCCTGCAGTGCTGATCGTGCCCGGGCCAAGACCGGACCAAGACCAGGCCAAGACCAGGTCTGTCTGCACCCTTCAGAGACCGGAAGAGGATGGGCTGGGCCACCCCTCTGGCAATTGTGGCACAAGGTATTTGGCATATTATTACAAGACTCCTGGTACACAAATGAGACATTGTGACCTTTTAAATAGACCACTTAGCTAAAAGTTTTGCTTTTATCCCATTTCGGAGTATGCAAACAGTTTGGGTGGGTTTGATTTAATTGTCCTGTAATAATTCTCCCTTTGGGGGTTGAGCTGTTTATCTCCTTGCTTTTTGGTCTTTTGTCTATAAGTATGGGGAAAAGGAGGCAGATGGGTACCCCAAGTGGGCAAAGACCAAAAAATACTGCCATTGACTGGATGCTAGAGAAGGCTATAGGTGTGGTAAACGCAGAAATAAATTTAACTGAAAGCAGACTTTCTCTTGGCCTGGGTGTGGCCCCCTTGGATGTTAACATAGAAAAATCGAATCACATTCCTCCAGACCTGGGTATGTCAGAAGGACTAGTTAGTAATCAGAATCAAAGGGAAGCCGGCTGAGTTTTTGTAACTCCGCTTAGCAAAAACTGTGCCTCTGCTGCGTAATGGAGTTTTAATGGCACCCAACCCTAATTTAGTAGGCCCAAATATATGCGGCTGACGCGGCTCCAACCCAGCTCGGGCAATCACAGGTACAGCTGCTGCAAAACTACTAAATTGCCCTCAGCCAGGCCTCGGCTGATTGGTCGAGCACATTCCGCAGGGCCAGAGATAACCATCTCCGCGCAAGACTTCGATCCGAGACCAGACTTAGGCACACTCTCTCTCTGGCCGCCCCCGCCACTTCACACAGCAGTGAATCACACAACAGGACATAAGAAAATAACAGGAGAAAAATTGTAAAAAGAGACCCTGCCTGCTTTACATCTAACATTTGCACACCAATACAATTTACTCAAATGCATACAGCCATTTTGGGAAAATAAATACAAAACACAAAAGGGCAGGTCCTACCTCTGCTGTCAGTGTCTTCATACAACCTTCCAATTTAATTGGGTGCTGAGCAGCCCTTCAGCCCACTTAGCACATGCAGGCAGGAAACTCCGGCTCAGACGCTACAATAAGGAACCCACGTGGAGGCAGTGAAGGCTCAGATTAGGGAGGTCACAGGGCTTCTGCGAGTCACCAGGCTGAGGGGGAGGCAGGGGCAGCAGCTGTTCCAGGACGATGGTGGCAAGCCCCTCCCCCGAGAAGAAACCAGTCACTGCTCCCTCCTGCTGCCGGCAGAAGCCCCTCTGGTCGTGGCCAAAACCCAGGTGTGTGGGGTTTACAGCAGCAGAGGAACTAGCATCACTCTCTGCCTATACATCCGGGCTGTAGCCCTCCAGCAAATACTTCCTGGGACGTTACCCAGCTGAGGGGCAACCGTACTCATTTTCCCGGCATGCCCTTAGTGTCTCCCTGACTCTTGCCAGCATTCCTATGTCTCCTTGTGCGCTTTGAGTTCCAGTGGGGGGCACAGAGTTGTGTGACTCCTGCAAGCTGTAGGCGCTGCAGGGGTGGAAATGGATGTGAGCAGCCAGGAAACCGCCTTCAGACAGAAGCTGGTCAGCCAAATGTGAGTACCAGGAAACCGGGGGTTAGGGGAAGAAAGAGTCTGAGGCAGCCAGATGATAGGGAGGGATGTGCTAGAGTGGAGCAACTATGCCTGCTTGCGGAACTCCACAGAATTCCACAGAGTTTTGATGCCAACTCCACGGAATTCTGCGTAGTGCAACTACGCGAGCTCAGCCCACCCCTAGTAGACACCCCTGGGAAGTCTGACACAGAAGCTAGCCCCCCAATTTTAAAAAAGCTAGGAGGCCTGATAAATCCACCAAAACACAAAAAGGTATGCAGCAGACCTCCTTTGTGGGGGGTGGAGTAGGAATTCAGAAATTTTGCACTGTAGCATCGGGTACACCTAGTCCTAATAGTGAAACTACGGACTCTTGCCCCTCATTAGATTTGGTTATAAGTCTATGGTTGGAGAAGTACAAATCGCTTTTTAGAGATTTAATTAAACGAGAAATCGCACCACTTATGTAGAGATTGGATGTTATGTCTTCACAACTGTCGGCTATTAATAATATAAGAGATGAAAGACAGAGGCAGGGGTGAAGGAACTATGTACCACCTTCACTGGATCCTGGAATGGATGCGTCAAACAATGTATTGGTAGGGGGACAAGTTGATAAGGGACAACAAATCCAAACTATGATTAAAAAACCTGTTCCTCATGCAATTTTAAGTCCCCCTATGTCATCAGTGTGTGACAATAATTGTAGTGGCTGAGACTCTGGGGGGGTGTACATGTAGGAAAGACGATATATATATAAAATTGACATCCTCAGCTCCCTCCTGAATGTACTCCTTAAACAATAATACTTAAGGGTGTACAAATGCTTGTAAAGGAAGGCAGGGAGGACTATGAAACCTTGCTGAATAGGTCAGTTCATAGGTTGCCAAAAAATTCTGGATGGGAAGGGGATTTGTCACGAGAAGTCTTGCACATGAAAAGGGTACAATGGTTAGGTATTCATCCTAAAGTAAACACAGGAAACTGTATTATTTTGAAATTTTATAGACCACCAAATGTGGAAAATCTCTTACAAAGGTTAATGCAGAGACCGTCTAGCCCAAATAGAATAGAATCCCTTCCTTTGGGTTATTTCTACAGACCATTTTGTCAGGGAGGAGTGTATCGTTCTAAATAAATATCTACGTGGTACCCTGCATAGGGCCAAGTGTACAGTAAATTTCAATCCTGGTGGTCAACAGGGTTTAAGGGGTATTCCCCTTCCTGCAATTGCCATATCTAACAGACATTCTCCACTATCACATTTGGAAGAGCAAGATTGACATGATAATTTAAGTGAATCTGGTGGTGCGAATAGTGGCCGGGGGGAGGGGAAGAAAAGGAAACAAGGCAAATAGGAAGTAGCAAAATATGTGGAGAAAAGGTTCAAGACACAAGGGAACTAGTGAAGATCATAAGCTGGAATATGACGGGAGTCAGGTCAAAAATTAAAAAAAAACAGAGTGGCTCAGGTCTTTAAAATTTGCCAATATCATTTCTCTTCAAGGAACCTGGCTGGAGGAGAATCTATATGTAGATGGTTATTTTTCCATCTCAACTCCTGCCAAAAGGCGGCTTAGCTGTGCTTACTTCAAATCATATAACCATTAAGGTTGGGGAAAAAATCTGAAAATCTCCCTTTTGTCAGAAAGTTTATCTCATATTTAACCACAGTGTGGAGATTGTTTTGATTAATTATTATAACAGTCTTTTTAATAATACTCGAGGTAGAGTTGCAATGGAATTAAAAAAAGACCTAGAGAGTTTTTCAAACCAGTTACCTCTAGATCCCATGTATATTTGGGTTGGAGATTTTAACATTAAAAAATGTCAGACTAATGGTAATGTTGTTTGTGGTTATGTGGACTGTTCCGGGGCACATCAATCGCATTTTATACATGATCCCTATGGGGATATTTTAAATTAAATAATATATCAGGTTAACTTGGAGATTGTTGTCCGGAATCTGAAGGAAGGTGGAATTGATATGCCAACCTTTGCTGGTAACAGGTATTGTTCTGATATCGATCATATCCTTGTTACTGCCAAGGATTTAATGTTAATTAAAGATTATAGAATAATCTGTACAGTCCTTATTGATCATGCTGCTTTAGTCCTGACCTTGAATATCCCTTGTAATAGAGGGGAGTCCCATGGACAAACCTTCAATTAAGTATGTAGGAAGTAATACTGTTGCTCTCAAATGGTCTGGTATCAACAAGCCAGTGTTATATAGAATCATTGTTTCTGAGCAATGGGAGTCCTTTGTGATTTGTACCGAATGGGGAGAAGATCATAACAAAATTGCAGAATCATTTGGTAAAATTACTGTGGCCATTTAGGATAAACTTCATAGACCAGCTCGAAGTACAGAGAAAAGAGAAACCTCCCAGCTGTGGTTTAATCCATCATGTACAAAAGCGAACCACATTTTTGGAAAAGCCCTCCAGGATACTCCAAGGGATAGGAAAAAAATTAGGATTTTAAGAGCTAGTTACAAGACTGAAATTGTAATAGGAAAAAGGAACTTCGGGAACAGGCATGGTCAGATTTGGAGCAGGCAGCCGATACTGGCGATGATGTATTGTTTTGGAGAATTATAAATTCACCATTTTTGATAGATTGTTCCATGCCAAGTTTGGACATTTCGGACCCGTCAGATGCCTGGACTTCCCATTTTGGTGCTATATTTAATATAGAGAGTCCATCAGTGAGTGCATCGATTAATAATATATCCCATATCGCATTGGATTTTATTACCATGGAGGAAGTTAGGGGCCCATTATGATATCGGGCGGATCGCCCGCCAGATGCTCCAGTTTCACCCCCGCCATATTAGTATGGCGGGGGGCACCGCGGCGGTCGGATCCCCGGCTGGGCGGAAAAGGACCTCAATATGGTGGCGGTGCCTTGCAGGCACCGCCATCCATATTAGGATGTGCAATTTCAAAGGCCTTTCCATTGTGGCGATGCCGCAATGGAAAGGCATGCAGGAATTGCTTTGGGGGCCCGTTACGGGCCCCCGGGGGGGTGGAGGGGTGGGGGGCTGCACTTGGCATACACAAGGTGGCAGGCACCGCGCGGTGCCTGTCACGTTGTGCATGCCAATGCGCAACATGCCTTTTTAACATTGTGGTGGGTGCTGCTTACAGCACCGCCCGCGACAATGTTAAATATGTGGAATGCGACCGCCAGGGTGGCGGTCGCATCCTAATAGGCACAGCGGGACCGCCGCACCTCTGGCGGTCGGTCCCGTGTATCGTTACGGTGGCGGGCAGACAAAGTCCGCCCGCCATCGTAATAGACCCCTTAGCAACGATCTAATGAATAGCGCGTTGGGTAAGGTGCTGGGGCCTGATGGCATGCCAGTGGATGCTTTTAAGTTATATCCATCATTATGGGTTCCGATCCTTACTCAACTTTTTAATGCTGGCATTCATGGTTTTTTCTCAACCACCTGGTCGGAAAGTGTCATTGTGCCCATCTTTAAGAAAGGGGATAGAAGGAACGCCAGATGTTACCACCCTATATCACTTCTAGAAGGGTGATTATGGCAAGGTTGGAAGCTTGGGCCCACGAACATGGGGTAATTTCCGATATACAATTTGGTTTTAGGAAAGAAATAGGTACGGTAGAACAAGGGATCAACCTACACATTATACCTAGGCAAGAGAGGGGCATATTCTATATTTATGTTTTGCTGATTTATCAAGTGCTTTTAATCTTTAAACCATGTCAAACTTTGGAAATTTTCAATTGATATGTGGGTTCCCTGTGGCATTATCTGTTTCCTCTCTCAATTATATGCTATCTTAACTTCTGTGCGATTTGGTAGAAATGGAGAACGCACTAAGGAGTTTCAGGTGACCTGAGGGATCAGACAGGGCTTGTGCTGGCACGCCTCTTATTCTCTTTGTATATAAATGGGGAGACGGCTCCCTGCAAGAAGTTTGTGCTGATGCTCATAGGATAGGTAGTAGCTCTACTCCTATCCTGCTTTATGCGGATGATGCAGTACTTTCTAGGACTGGATTTAAGCTAGCCTGGCTGAAGAAGGGTGACATACCCTGAAACCGGTCCCAGGATGCTTGTTTCCGGTCCAGGGAGGACCTGGCCTGGCAGTTCGGTCTGGACTGTTCCCATGGGGCACAGGGTCAAGACTGATTTGCATATGGCTGGGTCCAAACTGGGGTGGCGTAGTGGGCAAAAGAACGATGGATTTAACCCAGATCTTTTGACTGAGGGAGAATGTTTGCATTGTCAACATTCCGTCCATCATTTGTTTGCTGTAGTACTTTCTAGGACAGCAAATGGTTTAGAGCTGCTTATTCATCAGTTTGCAACTTTTATGGAAGACAGACCCCTTAAATTAAATCTAGGGAAAACTTTTATTATGTTTTGTGGGAATAAGAAGACACCCGGAAAAAGTTTTTATGTACATGGACTCAAATTAACAGAGGTTAAAACTTTTAATTATTTAGCTATCACATTTTCCCCAAAAATTAATTGGTCATCACATATGAAGATAGGTAAATTACATTTTATGAGGGTTTTATAAGCAATTTTTAGATATTCTAAGAGGATAGGAAACAAACCTGTGATAGATATGGTGAAGTTGTACAGAAGCAAATGCTTACCGGTAGCTCTGTATGGCTCCCTATTGTGGGGCGGAGATAAGTGTCCTTGTTGAAGGTGCAAGAAAACCAATTTTTGTGAAGATTATTGGGTGTACCTAGTTCAACTTCTGCCTCAATCATACATAAGCAGGAGCGGCCTGTGCAGGTAAGAGCGGTGTGGCTGTGGGGCAGGTGGGTTTGAACTCGACATACTACAACAAGGGAAAATTAAATAAATAATTCATTTTCCTTCGTCATCGTCTGTCGAGTTCCCCCCACCACCGCCCCACCCCTCTTACCTGCAAAGGCCTCTCCTGTACACAAGGAATTGGGTATGTAATACATTGAAGAGATCAGCTGTTAGGAAATGGGATTTCTGGTTGGCTAGGGCATGCACCAAAGCCAGGCAGAAACCACCACTCTAGTCAGGGAGTTACACGCTGAAGGTAACCCCTACTCACCCCCTTGGTAGCTTGGCACGAGCAGTCAGGCTTATCCCAGAGGCAATGTGTAAAGCGTTTGCGCAACACACACACACAGCAGCAACGCACTAGGCACACTACAATAGAAACTCCACCCAAGGTTATATAAAAATAGCCTTTGTATTATCCAAAACACATTAGAATCATAATCACACAATATACACTGTGCCAACTGGCACCAGGTAGAAATTTACAGGGATTATATACAAGACAGGGCCAATCGGGCCACTGTCATATTACCATCACATCACAGAATGAGTGAAAACAACCAGCCACTACTGGTAACAGTATCCTAAGCATAAACACATTAGGCTTATATACACTACAGGGCCAATCGGGCCACTGTCATAAAATCATGAGCATGAACATCATAATTACATCAGCCCCTCTTAGGCATAACCATCACCATTAGTGAGAACAACCAGTAACTACTGGTAAAGATACACTTAGCATAAGCATATTAGGCAACCTTCCTAATTAGTGCACCCTAGTAAACACCTGCCACGTGTACACGTCATCAACACATCACATTATGGCACATGTACCCTATGCAGGGCAAGGGGGTAACTACCCCTAGGTGGCACACATTACATCAGTCAAGAATAGCTGGGCATTATATGAGACCATCTGCACCTAAGCCACCCTAAACAATGTAGAAGATCACTTTAGGCAGCAACCCCATAGGTCCCTGTGCCTAAATCAGGCCACTGCGTAGGCAGACCCAACTTCACTCTCAGGGAAGCAACTCCTGCATCTCTCGGGAATGCGGGCCCACCGGCCTCAGGGAATGGGGAGTGCAGGACTCTCCCCTGCACTCCCGGTAATTTGCAGCACAAAGATGCCCCCGTTGGCGGAGAGACCTCCCGTAGTCCCCCGCATCCGCAAATAGCACCAAGTATCAATACCTGGATTGGCCGGACTCACCCTCACTCTGGCGAGTCAAGCTCCTAAAGGCTCTCTGGGGACCTCCCGATGGCCAAGGCAACGGTCCTGCAGCCTTGCGTCCCTTCCTCTTGACGGGCCCCGCCTTCCTCTTTTCTCGGCGGCTGCAGGCTCTCCCTTGCTGGAGAGGGGCCGCCCGGTGTGTAGGAATGGAGCACGCAAGGCTCCGGTCTCTCTCTCTGTGCGTTTGGGCACCCCTCCAACTCGCTCAGAAAACCCGCGGGGCTCTCACCGGCACGGGAGCCCCGCCTACCTCCAGGCAGAATGCTTGCCTGGTTTCCGGGTCGCGGTGACAGGTTCCTCCCTGCACCTGTTTAGACAGCCTACGGGGCTCTCCCCTTCCTTCTGGGAGCCCCGCCCACGTCCAGGCGTCCACCGCCTGTCTTCCTTCCTGTGCGACATGGCTGCTCCCGCCACGCTTAGAAGAAGAGCCCACTCTCCTCTGGCATAAAAATGCAGGGTGGGCTCCCGCCATCGCTCCTCATGCGGTCACACTCTGGCGGTTCCCAAATAGACTTGGCAACACGCGGGGCTCTCTCTGGTCATGGGAGCCCCGCCCACAAAAAGGCACCAGCTGGGCCTGACTTCCGGCCCGCAGCTGATCCCGGCGGCGATCTCTCTCTCTGTGCCGCCGTGCGGGGTAGGATCCCGCCTTTCAAGGAGCGCACAATGCGGGGTGGGCTGCCGCCATTTAAACACACAAATGCGGGGTGGGCACCCGCTCCACAAATAAAGGCACCAGCATACGGGGTGGGCCCCCGCTTCTCCTCCAGCCGCACGGGGGAATCCCTATGCCGGGATTCCCTCCAAATCCTTCGCAGCCCAGCGCTGCAGAGCACACCACGCTCTTGGAATTAAAGACATAGCGCTCACAGGGCGCTAAACCCCCAAAAGGTCCAGGGCAAAGGCTGGGCCCAGGCAGGCCAGCTCACAGGGCCCTCCAGCAGGGAGGCAGTCCCTCGTGGCAGTTCCTCCTGGGGCCCAGCAGCCACAAGTCACCAGGAGGCACAAAAAGCACAACCTTTTCATGGGGTCACAGCCCCAATATTTATACCAACATTTGCTTTGTCTGCCCTGGCACAGGGCTTGGGGGAACCAGCCTATACTGGTTCTGGGGGGTTTTGGAGCACTTTGTTGACAAGGCTCATCTTCCCCTTTGTCAGGTGGGGGCTCGTCATCAGACACACCACAGGGGGGCGGAGCCAGCATTCACCTAGGCAGGCACAGACCTATTCAGGGTCAGGGGACTACTCCTCCCACTACTCCAAATGCAGATCCCCTATTCAGCCTAGCGCTGACTCACCCTGACCTCCCTGGAGCCACACAAACCTCACCAGCCCCTGTCACTCAAAAGCCAGACATGCAATCCACATCAGGCAGGCAGACACATAGCACACAGAAATGCCAACTTCTAGAAGTGGCATTTCTAAAATAGTGATAATAAATCTGCGCACACCATTGCGCAGCATTTATTATTACTATTCCAACCATACCAAACTTGACCACGCTGCTCCTCTCATATCAGGAATTACCACTGAAACACTTATCAGGGAATCCCCAATGCATTCCTATGGGAGGGCAGCCTCACAGCAGTGAGAAACCAAAATGGCTGTTTGTCACTACCAGGACATGTCACACACTTAAGGTACATGTCCTACCTTTTACCTACAATGCACCCTGCCCATAGGGCTAGCTAGGGACTACCTTAGGGGTGACTGACATGTAGTAAAAGTGGGGTCACAGACATGGCACACACTTTAGGTGCCACGTCACAGCGGCAGTAACACTGTGCGCACAGGCCCTGCAATTGCAGAGGCCTGAGACAGGTTTGAAAGGCTACTTTGGTGGGTAGCGCAATCAGCACTGCAAGCCCACCAGTAGCATTTAATTTACCAGCCCCGGGTATATGAGATACCACTTTTCAAGGGACTGACAGGTAAATTAAATAAGCCGAACAGGTGTAGACCAATCTTTACCATTTTTATCACAGAGAGCACACGCACTTTACACTGGACAGCAGTGCTAAAGTGCCCAGAGTCCTAAAACCACCAACACCATGTCAGAAAAAAGGCTAGGGGGAAGGCAAAAAGTTCAGGGATGACCCTGCAAAAAGGGCCAAGTCCAACACCAGCCAAATAAGTATTTTGCCAGAGAGGTCATTAAGGAATGTTTAGGTCTGGAATCATTCTGAGAAAATCCCATGGTTACAAAATGTGAGAGTTTTGTTATCAGAACTAGGGGAAACCCTGAACGTCCTAGAACCTCACAATATTTTTCTAATACAGTAAAAATGAGATTAAAGCAATTCTTTTGGATAAAATAACACTCGAAGAGAGTATATGGAAAAGACGAAAACAACAGTTACCAGATATCTCCAAGGATTTAGAGTACAAGGGATTCAAGATTGTCTTGTTGGAGTAGAGCATGTATATGATAGATTTTTACTCACCAGATTGTGTCTGGAGTCACTTCATCTTTTTGTGGTCTTTCCAAAAACTGATTTCTGGCCTCGATTCTTACCTAAATGTCCATGTGATGGAAAGGCCATACAATCGACCTTGCACTTTATTTTTTTGTAAATTTTAGAGACATTAGAAAGTTTTTACATTGCCCCCTTTTCCTGTCTAATTGTATAATTCATCAAAAGGTGGCTTTTTATTATCTGTAACAATTATCAAATATTCATATGTGTTATTCCATTGTTACTTTTATCAAATTGGACTTGCACAGAAGAAAAGTGTTGAATTTTTTAGATGATCTTAGATATGAAGAAATTGAATAGAACGTGGGTTTTAAGCATTTTTTACTTGTTTTTATCAATTTTACTCACTGTATTGAATTTGCCTGTACTGCATTCACTGCCGATCTGGCTCAGTTGCTTCCTGGTGTGACGTGGGTCTAGGCGCCCAATCACAGCGGAGGGGGGCGAAACCACGGCTGCTACCTGACATTTAAAGCCGGTTGCAGCGCGGGAGCAGGCACTTAGAGTAACGTGCCGCTACCCTACGGGACGCTTTACTAAAAACCTCTTTTGAGCATTTTTTACTTGTTTTTAACAATTTTACTCACTGTATTGAATTTGCCTGTACTGCATTCACTGCCGATCTGGCCCAGTTGCTTCCTGATGTGATGCGGGTCTAGGCGACCAATCACAGCGGAGGGGGCGGAGCCAAGGCTGCTACCGGACATTTAATGCCGGTTGCAGCGCGGGAGCGCAGCGGATGCGCGCAGCGGATGCGCGCAGCGGGCGCACCAGCGCCGCACCGAAGGCGTGCCAAAGGCAAGCCCGTCTGCGTCCGTACGCGGATTTCCGGGGCCAGGGGCCAGTTATTATGCTCAAAATACTGCCTATTCCTCAGCTGATCTTAAACAGCTTCACTCTGACAAGCTCACACTCAATCTCTCCATCTTTACCAGCTTGGTCAAGTATGGGATTATGGCAACTAGAACATCTTTCCCTGAACTACTACATAATACCGTCCCTTCCAAGTTACAGGACAGAAACGAACGTCTGAAGTTATCCGTCTTATACCTTAACACCCGCTCTATGGTAAAGCACCAATTAGATATATTTATTTTACTAGAAACCGAGCAGCCTGACATCCTTCTGCTGACTGAGACCTGGCTTTCCCAGGACTACTCCCCTGATATCCTGGCAGCCTTACCCAAGGATTATTATATTCTTCATGCCAACCGCCCCCAGGGGAAAGTATGCGGAGGAGTCGTCGCCATAATACACCATGCCCGGAAATTCACTGCACTAGCACCACTAGACCTACCATCAGTTGATAACTTGGTAGTTAAACTAGAATCCGACGCAGCCCCCTTGATCTGCGTCTTGCTCTACAGGCCCCCCCACAGTATGCCCCTATTTCTACAATCTCTGGGCGAACAGGTAGCACACCTCACTACTAATCATGCAAAAATCCTGCTGATTGGCGACTTTAACTATTGGGCCAACGACATAGCGGGCGGGTGGCCCTCAATCTGCTGAATTATCCGACTTACTCATGGGGCTCAACCTCACTCAGCAAGTGTCCTCGGCCACACACATCAAAGGGCACACACTGGACCAAGTCTGGACAGCCAATCTCAACATGTCCACTCTGTCGATTGCACCTTGCACATGGTCCGACCACCACCTAATTAAATTCACCATCGATAACATCACTCTGATCAAAACCCCTCCTACTGATGGGGGAACAGCAAGGAACTGGAATAAAATCGACAAAACTCTACTCCTTAATACTTTGGCCAATACTTTCCCGCCCAATCAACTATCCGTCAACCTTAGTGATGAGAGCCTAACAACCTGGCTATCAGCTGCCAGCAACAAACATGCACCCCTAAAGAAATTAAATCTTGCCCGACGTCATGAAGCTCAGAGATGGTTCTCTGTTGATCTTAAAGCTCAGAAACTAGCACTCCGGTAATTTGAAAGGAGGTCTAGATGCAACTACTGATCAGAGGACAAACAGACCTTCCTAGAGGCGTTGAAAAAATACAAAAAAACTATTTTGGCCACTAAGGCTGCCTATTTTTCCTCTAAAATCTTAACCGCTACCAATAAGTCCAAAGAAATTTTTTCCATTGGTAATGAGCTGTCCAATCCTGACAGAATCACAATAAAACCCACCCCCTCCCAAACCTTCTGTAATTCCCTGAATACTTTCTTTATTGAGAAGATTACGAAAATTAAGGCTAGCATCCCGAAACGTCCCAACCTTGAGGCCAGCCCCACTGCACCCAGAAACCCTTGCATCTTTAATCAATTTCCGGTAATAAGCAACCAGACATTCCTGGATCTTCTACCCAAAATAAAATCAGGCTCACCTAGTAATTGCTTCCCTCCTAGCATCTTGAAAGAAGTATTCACTGCCCTTCCCGGACCAGCTCTCTCTCTTTTGAACGAGTCACTGTCCCAGGGCTGCGTTCCCGCAACCTTCAAGGAGGCAATCGTCGTCCCCCTCCTGAAGAAATTAGGAGCTGACCCCCAAATCCCGACAAACTATTGCCCTATATCCTTACTCCCATACCTGGCTAAGGTTTTGGAGGCCTATATGACTAGATGCCTGTCCGTTTTCCTCGAACAGTCTGAGTACTTTGATCCCCATCAAGCAGGCTTTTGCCCAGCACACTCCACTGAGGCCGTTATACTGTCGGTACTGGATACCCTCCGAATGGAGACGGACAGGGGTCTCCCGCAAGCCCTGGTGCTGCTTGATCTTTCTGCAGCTTTCGACACGGTCGACCATGACATACTGGTCGGCCGTGTCAGAGACGCAGGGATTCAGGGGTCAGCCCTCGGCTGGATCAGCTCTTTTTTGGAAAACCGCTCTGTCGGTTCGTATTGCTCAGTTCACTGCTCCCAAGATGAGGACTTCCTGCGGAGTCCCGCAGGGCTCATCACTTTCCCCCCTCCTGTTCAATCTCTATCTTCTTCCTCCAATCCGAGCCTTGAAAGAAAGGAAAGTTTGCACCTTTAACTACGCTGATGACTTCCAATTAATCTTCCCAATCGGCAACTCCCTCGACTTGGTCCGCAACTTTCAGACCACCATGCTGTTCATCAGCGAGTGGATGAACAGTAACCACTTAAAACTTAATCCAGATAAAACTGAGCTAGTTCTAGCTGGTGGCACTCAGAACCCTTGGAGCCCCCACTTTTGGCCAATAGAATGGGGCCACCCCCGTCTCCTTCTCCCTCAGCCAAAAGTCTTGGAGTAACAATCAGTTGTGATCTCACCATGAAGTCCCAAATAGGGTCAGTGATATCAACCTGCTTCTTCCAACTGAGGAAAATAAGAAAGATCAGACGATTTCTCACGCAGGAAGCTCTGATCCAGGTGGTCCTAGCCATGGTGATGTCCTACATTGACTATGCCAATTCCCTCTACTTTGGCATCCCACTGTACCTAGCCAAACGACCACAACTTGTACAGAATCAGGCAGCGCAACTGATTTTTCAGCAACCTAGGCAACAACATGTTACCCCCCTCATGAGGAAGCTGCACTGGCTCCCTATCTCACAGCGCTGCGCCTTCATCTTCAAGTACCTCAACGGAAGGACCCCTAAATTTATGGACAGCCTTATCCAAAAGCACACACCAATGCGCAACCTGCGCTCGGCTCACAAACACCTTCTGTCCACTCCCTCTTTTAAACTGAAGCGTCTGGGCGGCGCCAGGTTCGCCGTCCTAGCTCCTAGATACTGGAATTCTCTCCCTGTCGAAATCCGCTCCTGCACTGACCTCCTGAGCTTTAGGAAGCTCCTTAAAACCTGGCCGTTCAGACAAGCCTACGAGTAAATCCCCTGGGTCTTGGCTTCTCTCTATGCAGCGCCATAAAACCAATCTGGTGTACGTGCGCTTTATAAAAAATTTAACATAACATAACATAGAATATATTGTAACTGTGGTCAATTTAAATTATTTTAATGTTCCTTTTTACTAATAAGTGGTTTATTTATTTCATGGAATATAAAGTAACATGCTCATGTATGAACTATGGAATGGTCCTTTATAGGTTTTATAAATTATGTATCTTTTATGAATTTGCTTATAAATTTTAATAAAGATTGACTGACTGACTGACTGACTGATCATGACTATGGAAAGGGCGTCTCGAAGGCGATGAGACCAGCGAGGAATTCGCAGGAATCAAAATCAGGACAAAGCACAATCTACGCGGGATGCTGCTCATGTGCATACAGTTATTCGCAATTCAGTCGATGATGGCATGTGCGTGGGCAGAGGAGGATGGGATCATGTCCCGACAAGGCACCATTTACTAGCCAGCATTGCCAGGTGACAGTAGGGCGCTATGTATAGAGGGGGCCATACATTCAGGGCGGTGCATGTCATCTCTGACAAGGTCTTCAAAGGCTGTGAGAAGCTGCCCCAGCCCACCACTATGCAAGGGGGTATTGTCTCAGACCTCATGGTCTCCTTGAACAGTAGCGTGGCATACTCAGCTGTGCCCCAAACAACTACTGATTGATGCCAGGTGATTATCTGGAGAAGAGCCGCTGACTTCTAGTATTTAGTCACTAGGTGTTTTGTTAGTATGAAGGCAAGGTCTAAGAATTAGGTCCTGAGTCTGTTTCTGGGATCGACGGAAGAGCCCCAACACGCAGACTACCAACTATCTAGTGTAGCAGTACCCTGAAGGTGGCCAAGGTGAGAGGTGACCGCATGCTAATAAGATGCAAGAGTAGGACAGGAACACTTCATGTGGGTCATATCAGCTCTGTGTGTTTTGCAGTCAGGGTCAGGGTCAGGGCAGCATACCTGCGCATCGGGGAAGTATTCATTCAGTTTAGCGCTGGTAAGGTAGGCCCTGTGGAGGAGAACATTTTTTATTTGTTCGAATCAAGCTTTTCTAGTTATTTTAGCAGGGTATGCAAAGATACGTTGCCATTCCTTTTCTGAGAGCTCCCTGCTGATATCCACCTCCCACCTATCCTTCATGCTAGAGAGCAGCTCCAAGGTTTACTTGCTGAGATCTCTGGCCATCCATCGGATGAGATACCTACCCTGCCCCAGAACAAGTAGATACTGAAGGACCGCGTATTGCGTCAGTTCTTTCACCGCAATACCCTAGTCCAATCTAAGCACTAGTGTAGAGCATTGTACGTGAGGAAATTACCAGTTGGGATATTATAATGCTCTATAATCTCAGTGAATGGAAGGACAGCCCCATCAGGGAAGAGTTCTCCTAAAGATCTCAGCCCTGTTGCTGTCCATTGATGCGGGAAGGGCAACGCTAGTGCAGTTCTGTCCCATGCCAGATAGAGAAGAGGGACAATGGGTGCAAAAGGGGCAGTCAAAGCAGTAAGCCTCAGTCCTCTCTTACAGCATGCATGGATTGGGATGGCTGGGTTTTACCATAGGGTGAGAAAAAGTCCTGTACTGTTAAGAGGTATCATGCTGTCATCATTGTTGTCATGTCTGCTAAGTGGAGCTCAGCAAGCCAGCAGCAAATCCATTGCAACTGGGATACTAAATAATAATATTAAAAGTTCGGGTCTCCTAGACCTCCCTGGTCAGTTGGTCGCCATAGCTTTGCTAGTGCCACTTGGAGGCAGGTGCTGTCCTCTGCTCCCACCTGCAGATCCCCTAGCCCCACCAAACATGGTCAGCAGAATGGATATGTCTGAGATCACCTTGAACCTCCAGCGCCCACCTGGTCTCATGTTCTTCTATGAGAAGGGCATTACTTATTCAACATCCAAATGCAGAGGACCCCTTGCATATTTAAAATCAACAACACACTACAAGATAAATAGCACATTTTCAAATGGATCTCCACACATTTTGTGGTTGTGAAAACATCATAGGTTGCTCAAAAAAGCACAACAACCAGATTGGATCATGTTGGACATTGAAACACCATTCAATAGTGTTGAGAGAAACTGTCTTTTTGTTTGGATTTGGATAGCAATTTATACATTTTATCGGGTGTTTGTACTAGAGTTTCTATGCTTGTCAGCACATGAACCTCCTTCTGTCCAAAGAATCCTCAATTCTGTAGGTGACATGGTAGGTTTTCACCTGTCACTGTTATGTTTTGCTTTAATGATGGCATCCTTTGTGGGCAGGATTAAATTGGATGAAAAAATGTTACAACAGAAATTTAATGGGGATGACAGCCACGTCTTACTATGTTTATGAAACACTGACGAGATGTTGCTTTAAAATTCTTTGAGGAGGTAGTTTTTGAAATTTGCTCTGCCTTTCTTGGCAGACTTTTAAAGCATCATTCCTTGTTAACATCATGAAAAACATGCAAGATTTAATTTATTTAGAGCTGCTCAGAAAAGCAACACTGTTGCTCAAAAATAGAATAATCTTACAGTCTCTTTATTCAGGTAGCTTGATAAGATTTCTCCCAAGGATTTTATGTCTGTGCCTCCAGTAAAGTTCACAACATTGTCAATCACTTTACATACCTAATAAAGCATCTGTAGAATGTCCTTAACTGGATTTGTAAGAGCATCCAGACACTGTTTTGACATTCTAGAGCTACTGATACCTACATTATGGTGGATGATTTGTCAAGTTAGGAGATTCAATATGTTTTGAGTTGTTAAGACTGGTGATCTAGTTGATGAAGAATCTGGATTAGTATTTGGGGTGGGCGACTGCCCCTCACAAGCAATAATCACAACTCTTGTCAGTTAACCTGAGATCAAACCCCTGGTAGCTAAGGAACAGAGCGGACTGGCTCAAATTAGGGCAATATGTAAAGTATTTATGTAGTACCAAAACAGTAATAAAGTCAAAACACCAAGCAATAAAAATCCCAAACCAAATATAAAAAATAGAGAAAGATGTAATAAACAGAGTGACACCAAAATGGAAAAAACAATAGGGTGAGCTGGAGATATAAATTCTTAGAGATTTATGGAAAAATAAAGCAAACAAAATAGCACGGCGCAAATGGTAGTCAATGGTCGCAGTACACTGGGACCTAGGTGTGATTTGAGGCTGAACATGACGGAGCCCTGGTTGGCCACAGCAAGTAGACTTGCCCCCAAAAAGTCTAGAAGTCAGAAAGTTTGAAAATTCTTCAAAGTCGAAATCCAAAAAGGGGCTTTGCATTTTTTTAACAGAACATTTTCTCTGAGCAAGGTAAGGCACAGATGGTATATTCTGCCGTGGATCTGAAGGTCGGACACTCAAAGCAGGTTGGTCCCGGTGACTCTCTCGAGGTTTGAGATTTCAGGGCAGCTAAGTTTCTAATTGTCAGTGCAGAAGGGGAAAAAAAAATTCAGAGTTGCTGGAACCATTCAAGGGTATGAATCTGAAATTCAATCCAATGCTATGGACCTGCTGATAGGCTATTTTGGGCTCTGAAGCTCTGTAGCAAATGTTTTCAAAAGTTTCCAAACTTTTTCCTGGTGTCCAAGCAAACACAGAAGCACACTTATAAGCCCCTGAGGATCTTGTGGTGGGTGTGTGTGGGGGGTGGAGTGGCACCTAGAAACTATTAGAGTGTCAGGAAGGGGCCACCAGCAAAGTTCCGTCCAACTTCCAGTTGCCACTGTTCAGCCGGGCTCTTCAGAGGAAAAGGCCTCTTGAGGTTTTTTGTGTTCCTGGAGCCTCACAGGGTCCTGGGATCTCTGAAACAGGACTTAGGGGTCAGGACCCAGTACAGCAGTGGCCATAATCAGGCTCCACAGCAGGTCCAGTTGAAACTGGTCAGCTGGTCTCTTCAGGGAAATGGCTCTTGCAGTTTATTGTTGCCCTGTAGCTTACACAGTAGGTCGGTCTACTGAGTCCACTCCTTTCTTTTGGGTAAAAGAGGCAGCCGGGCCAGTCCTACAGGGCTCCTTTCAAGTCAAAGTTATCAGGTCCAGTCCTCTTCTATTATTCCACAGGTCCAGAAAATGTTCTTATGAGTTGCCTTACGCTGCCAAATTTATGCCTGGCACTACCTTGTGGGTAGAGGTGACCTCTAGGCACTGCCTAAGCAAATGAGTTAAAGTTTCTGGGAGCAACCATGCTCACTTTTTAGTAGTTCCTGTTTGCCTTACTGCAAACATACCCAGAATTCCATATGTCATAGCATTTTTAATATGGTGAACGTCTTCGACCATGCTAAACTTGGGCTCTGTGAGTTGTGGGTGTGGAAGGAAGCGGACTATAGTAATCATTAGTGTCCTCCCACATCTAGCAGTAACATCCAGCTTGAAGCAGGCCCTGTACCCACAACAAACTAGGAGACAGAGGTCTGGTAAAACAAAGGCAGGGTTTTACAACACCCAGACAGGAGACACACAAGAATTGTCCTGGCATCCTGTTCTCTCCTTTCAGGTGTGTCAAATTGTTACATTTGGCTCAAACAGACCTGTCAGACAGGATTTGACACTGTGGTCTCAAAAGGATGCCCATGGGCCCCACCCTGAAGATTCTGCAGAGGCGTTATCCCTGGCCATTCAGGGCAACCCTCTATGTAGCTTCTGAGAGGAATTTCACATCTCTGTCAAGCCTGAGTATAGACTGGGATTTGGCAAACACGAATGTTAATTAGCATTCTAAAAGCTCAGGCAGGTAAAGAGTAACTTTTAAAAAGTGACTTTTCCATAATGTGGCTATGCCTAGGTGCAGCAGAAATGATGATTGCTGCTGCTTGGAAGACGACAGAGGCCCCTACACTGATACAATGGCACACCTGTTTATGGCAAGTCCTAACCCTCGAGAGAATGGCAGATATTTTCAGGGATGTTTTTAAGAACTTTGAATGCACATGGGGGACCTTAGTATCCTACCTCTCTAGGGTCCTGCATCTAGTGGCCTGTCCCGCACATCTCAGACCACTTCATCTTTTCCAATTCTAGGTCCTGGATGTGACATCACACAGGAATGATACAGGAAACCTCAACTCTAGGTGGATACTCCTTAAAGATTCATTCCAGCTGCCTCCGCTTCTACGAGATGAACTATAACCACCACGCACCTCATTTCATTTTGGTTTCTTTTCTTTGTTGATCTCAAAGTTTCATATATTGGGGGAGAGGGGTTTTGGGGGTGGGGTGAATTTTTTGCACAAGTAATACATTCACCAAGAGACACTGTTCAATCCATTAGCATTAATGTAAAATGCTGAAGGATTGTAAAGTGTTTATTGAATATGTGCAAACTTCAATAAAAACTATTTTGTCATGTGGGCTGAAGGGCCTACATAGAGGTGAGTTAACTATATTTAAAAGGGATGTCCCTATCGTAAAAAAGAATTATTTTGACAGGTTGCACTGCAGATTTTGCACTGCAGCAGTCAGGCCACACAGGGTAGGCCTTATGACCGTGTTTGCACTGCGACTGTAGTGGATGGCACAGTAAGTACTGGAGTCCACTAGTGGCATTTAACCTCCAGGCCCTGGTGTACGTTGTATACCATATGCTAGGAACTTACAGGCAAGTTAAAAGTGACAATCAGGAATAATTTAATTTAACCATGATTAAAGGGGAAGCATAGGCACATTACTCCTAGTTAGCAGAGGTAATGTGCAGGGTTCCAGAACCAGCAAAAAGTGAGAACAGTAAATGCGAAAAATAAGGGGTGACCACACAGAAAAGACATATTTCCTACAGTTGGTATGTGTCATGGTGATTTGGACAATTGAAATCAAGGACTGCACCCAAAGTATAAAGAATGTAATTCTTTATAGTCAATAGTACAAACCCAAAGACAGTTGAGAGCAGCATGTGCAATATCACATTATCATTCACAATTGTTCCCCTTTATAAGACTCTTAATGTTGTAGTTAGTTCTTTGCAGATCTTCCTATCCATGTGTCAGTATTCCCCCACTTATCTTTTAAGATGCACAACCCAACCTATGCCCCTCGTGCACCCACAGCAAAAAGGCAACGTATAATAATCTTGTCATCCACTTCCTTCCCCTGTCTTTCATCGACAAAGCAATCACTGTTGCATCAGACTACTGTGGTGAAAATATCTGCAGATTGTTGCTTAAAAGAAACGTTTGGAGTGGCTACCAAATATTTCTGGGAAGTGATTGACTGGGAAGCACTGTATTTTACACCTCACTTTGGTCATTGCAGTATACCAAATCTTTTACCTATTGTTTACCAGTTTGGAAGTAGATCCTTTCCCCAGTGTCTGTCAAAAAGCCCTTTAGCAAGCATATAGTTGCTAATCTTTGTGGAAATCTCTTGTGTTTATCCCAACAATGCTATCTTTGGGAAGGGCATCAGGGTGCTTGGGCAATCATACCCTTATTTGATAACTGTGTGAACACTCAAGGTATCTTTCCACTCAGGAGCATCTTTAAGCTAGCTGAATAAAGACTGCCATTGAGTACCCACATTGTTCACATATGGCATCTGCTCAAGTCCTCTTTCCATCAATTTTCAGGTGGCAGTAACTTCTGTGTAAGAATTTAATTTACATCACTCTATGCTTTCCATTTGCAAACACTTCCTTTGTTTGCTCACAGCAAACTCTCCATTGTTTATCTCTCATCTGTGTGTTCAGGTCCCAGCTCTCTCTGACGCTAACAGTATTTCTCAAAAAACTTGATGTGATAGAGTATATAGCTTGGCTGTACAGTGTGAGGGATTAGCTGTCAGTGGCAGCTGCCTCAGAACAGGGGTGGTGGGGAGAATGAAAAAAATAAAAAATATACTTACCTTTGCCACTGCTGCACGCATCTCCTCCGTCCTCGCTCTGCTGGCAGCACCGGAAGCACCCAGGCTCCCAGACTCTCCCAGCCAATCACGACGCTGCATCATCAGCATCGTGATTGGTCTGAGTGGCCTGTTTGACCAGTAAGGCAGTGCCTGGGAGCCTGGGCATGTTCTCCACCGGGCTGTGCAACACAGCCAGGTGAAGAACATGCAAAGTGCACATGACAGTTTGGCTGGCCCACTCCTACTCCCTCTGACTGCGGCTAGCCCAGCCCCGCCCTGCCCTGCCTTAACATGACTTTGAGTG
Organism: Calotriton arnoldi; assembly: GCA_963921515.1. Taxonomy (NCBI): domain Eukaryota; kingdom Metazoa; phylum Chordata; class Amphibia; order Caudata; family Salamandridae; genus Calotriton; species Calotriton arnoldi. The sequence goes on from CAWUFW010002625.1 coordinate 983,955, forward strand.
GCACGGAAAAATAGAATGAAAATAACATAATATCATTTTATTTTTTTGCACTGCTCTTTAAGCAGTGGTGCGACGCTCCTCCGCCTTAGCGGAGGAGCCGCCACTGTTAGATGTTGAACATATGTATTCCAGTGCTGGAAGCATCAGAGATAAAAGTGGGAAAAATGGATAAAGATCCCTAAACACATGTGACAGTTTTTAATATAAAAACATGTACAAAGCACATCTGTTCTGTATTGACACAAATCATCTAGTGAAATAAATCTATGGTCCCTAAATGTATCTTGCATTTTCATTTTTTTTTTATCTGGCTAATTGCTAACAAGCTTCAGGTTCAGTTGTGGGCTGAATATTTGGTTTATTAGTGTTGGAAAACGAGGTATTAGTTGTGTGGCCTGCACAAGTAATGGGTCTACATTTGTCCATCACTTGTAACTAAACACCCCATTGTGGTGCTTGACTCTCAGAAGGTAGTGTTGCAGACCAGACCAAGGCTTACTCAAGGGAGGTGGTAGTAATCACCATTGACAGATGCGCAGAAATAACACTCAATAAATGATTGTCCAGTCTGTGCTTTTCTTTGGTTATTACAACACACTTCTCAATACTACGCAACAATATACAACTATACATATGCTGATGGAAATACTTATTGATGACATTGCGTGAACAGTCCCCCCTCTCCCATGGGAGGGGAGGTATAGTACCACTCCTCACATGTATAAACATTTTATTGCCCCCGAATGTCACGGGTTGCCCATAACTTGGAGTGAGTGCCCTTATCACTGGCACCAAGCAAGTGGCTGGCCACCACATTATTTCAACAAGTATTTCATAATGGGAACACCTGCCATAGTGTCATATAACCCTGGCCGAGAGCACCCAATACTGACAATATAGTATACAAACTTAAGTCAAAGTGGCTGACAGTCTTGTTATTCAACTAACGCACTAGCACGAATACATGTCTAAGCATGACAGGAAGTGAGGAGTACCTATCATTACTATTAGCATGATTAACGCAAATCAATTACAGCCCCTAACAGGAATCACATTTATAATTACATGGCTATACAATTATAATCAGGCACCCTGGCAAGGATGCTAGCAACATATGTTCCAGTATCACATTTTGCACAACATAAAGCATGTGAAACCTGGTTCCTAAAGGACCACCTCAGTGAAACTGCACCTCTCTGCAATTACACCCTTCCACCCCTAGGGGATGTCTTCAATATGACAACTCATATCAAGCCTCTCACACCTGGGTGTAGTTCTAATCATCATCTATCCCAGCTGAAGAACAAAAGTTCCAGCATTAGGTAGGCTTGCTAACATCCACAAACCATAGAGGGGTTATTTCCCAGTGTCTTGGGTGGGGAACTTCCAATTCTGTGATGGGGAGTCTGCGCTTCTCCTACAGCTCCCCCACACATTTGCCTCCCAATGGTGCTGACCCCATCTTCCTGGGTTCACCACAAGCCACCCACGAGCCATTTTTCTCCTGAGCATGGGCCTGGCCCAGCAGGGCATTATGGGGCACTCCGTCTGGAGCGTGCATCTTTGAACAGCAGCTCCCCGCGGCTCCAGAGAGAGCAGCGGGGGGAGCCGCTGCTCTCCACTCTTTCTGGGGCAGATTCCACTCTTTCTAGGGGTGGGAGGGGGTCCCACATGCATGTAAGTCATTTGAGAGCAGCCCACCCCCGGCTGGCCAGCACACTCACTTGCTGCCGTGGGAGCCAGCCCTTCCTCCTCTGGTCTGCCCGCACCTGTGGGCAGACGTGTGGGCTGTGGCTGGCTTTGCGGTGATGCAGGGAAGTGAGACGGCACTCCACCTCCTCTCTCCCATTGTGGGGAGTGCGAAGGCACTCCCCCCGCCTCTCTCTGACCATAGGGCCCAGGGATTGGGTCCTGGGCCCCTGCGGCACCTTCATGGGGAGTGCGATGGCGCTAACTGACTTCCTCTTTATCGGGGCCCAGGGATGGGATCCTGGGCCCCTGAGGCACCTTCAAGTGGGCGCGACAGCGCTCCACCACTTCCCTTCACTTTTAGGGTGCCCAGGGATGATATCCTGGTTCTATCGCCAGTTTCGCAGGGAGCATGACAGCGCTCCCCGACTTCCGCCACTTCTCTGGGGCCATTTCACGGGGAGTGCGATGGCGCTCCCCGGCTTTGTCTTTTTTTGGGGCAGTCCCCGGGACCTAACCCACCCAGGGGGCACATAGAAGACCGGCGACAGAGCCCCACAGGCTTCGTTGTCAGTCCGGTTGAGGTCAAAGAACGCCTTCCTTCTGGGGGCATATCTCGGCCCAGCTGGGCCGAGTTCAAAGATCTTGGCCTCTTTTCGGTCCTGGTGGCCAGGCCTAGCCACCGGGAGCAGTCTACTTCTGCCTCCTGGCCTCCCAGAGAATGTACTCAGCAGGGAGCAGGTTTCACTAGCTCCCTGCGCCAGCCTTTCACCTGGTTTCCTCTTCTGGGATTCTCTCTTTGCGCGGAAACCCAGAACTTCCCTCACTGGTCCTGGACTTCCTCAGAGGCACAGTCCACAGTCCTGGTGGCAGTCAGGGGGTTCCTCCTTCCAACTGCCCATGGTGCCAGCCTCCAGCACCAGTCTTCCACAGCAAGAGCACATCCCAGAGAGCTCCTCTTCCTGTGCAAAACCTTTTAAGGAGGGGCGGAGGGTGCTGGCAGGAAGGCACCTCTGCCCTATTCTGCAGTGCCACATCACCTCTCTGCCCCTGATTCCTCCTTCCTGCACAGGCCTCTGGAATACTTCAAGATGGCATTTTCCAGGGGTCCCATGCCACATGATCTCTGCAAAGCTCACTCCCCCCCTCACTGACATCACGGCCCGGGCCTGGAAAAGGTCTGGTGCCTGGCACTGGGTGACAGCTGCCGATTAATGTCCTGCAGCTCCACCCAATCTCTCCCTCCTGGAGAGAGGACCTCCACCCTGGGGAATGCTTGCAGTGAAGGGCTAGGCCTCTGATGCGGTAAACAGACATAATATCGAGTTGCAAATATCGACTAATACTAATGTCGAGTCCAAAATATCGACATACAAAAATATCTACAGTCAGAATATTGTTGTCAAGAATATCGACTTGAAGCAAAGTAATATCGTTTTCCCAAATATCGAAGTAATTAATATCGTTTGCAAAAATATCGTTGTTAAAAATATCGTTGTTTTATTTAGCGTTATGTATTTTAGTGTGCATTTTTAATGTATGTGTTCTATTTTTTAGTGGAAGTATTGCATTTGTTTTTGAATATATGTGTTACATTTTTAGAAGTTACTAATTTTTTTTCGTTTTAGTTCTGTAGCGGGTTGTGGGTTTATAGGGGAATAGGGTGGGAAGTCATTTAATTATAATAAATGTAATAATAATTTTTAGAAGTTATTAATTTTTTGTAAGTAAATTTTGTGTTTTTGTTCCGTAGCGGGTTGTGGGTTTATAGGGGAATAGGGTGGGAAGTAATTTAAATATAATTAATTAATTAATCATTTTCAATAATTAATATTTAGGTATTTAATATTTAATATTAATAATTGTGTAAGTTAATTCATTATTAATTATTTATTAATTGGTTATTAATTAATAATAAATATTTGGTAAATATCTAAATTGTGTTATTTATTTAGGAGCGGGTTCTGGGTTTATAGGGGAATAGGGTGGGAAGTAATTTAATTATAATTAATTAATTAATATTTTTCGTTAATTAATAATTATGTATTTAAGATTTTATATTGTTAATTGAGGTAATTAAGTTGTTAATAATTAGTTATTAATTGGTTGTTAATTATTAATAATTAATTGGTATATATGTTAATTGTGTCATTTTTTTAGGAGCGGGTTGTGGGTTTATAGGGGAGTAGGGTGGGAAGTATTTTAATAATTAATTAATTTACATTTTTAATATTTAATATTTATGTATTTAATATTTTATATTGTTAATTGTGGTAAATAATGTATTCTCATTAATGTATTAATTGGTTATTAATAATTAATAATTAATTATTAATTATGTTATTTGTGTTATTTTTTTAAGAGCGGGTTGTGGGTTGATAGGGGAGTAGGCAGGGAACTAATTTAATTTGAATATATTTTTTACAATTTATTTTATAAAATTTATTTTCTGTTGTTTTTTAGTGTTATTTGTGTGAATTAATTTATTATTGATTGTTTTTATATTGTTTGTTAATTATTATTAATTAATTAATTAATTGTTAATTAATTATGTTAATTGTGTTATGTTTTACAACATTGCTGGTGTTATTTATAGGGAAATATGGTGGCAGGTAAATTATTTAGAATGAATTAATTGTTTGTTAATTAATGTAAATTATTTTGCTGGAGTGGGAATAGTAAATTATTCCCCTCCGCTATCCAACACTTTCCCTACTGTTGCACTCCCTGGAGTGGGAATAGTAATTTTTACCCCTACGCTATCCAACACTTTCCTTACTGTTGCACTCCCTGGATTGGGAATAGTAAATGATTCCCCTCCGCTATCCAACACTTTCCCTACTGTTGCACTCCCTGGAGTGGGAATAGTGATTTTTACCCCTACGCTATCCAACACTTTCCTTACTGTTGCACTCCCTGGAGTGGGAATAATAAATTATTCCCCTCCGCTATCCAACACTTTCCCTATTGTTGCACTCTCTGGAGTGGGAATACTACATTTTACCCCTACGCTATCCAACACTTTCCCTACTGTTGCACTTCCTGGAGTGCGAATAGTATTTTTATCCCCTCCGCTATCCAACATTTTCACTACTGTTGCAGTTAATGAAGTGTCAAATTAAATTGTAAAAAAATATAAATATTTTAATATTTTAATTTATTATATATATTTTAATTTTATTTTACCTGTGTATGTATATATATGTATTTATAATTTTTAATATGTTTTTAATATTTTTTAATTTATTAAAATAATTATTTATTAGTCATATTAAGTTAATATATATATTATATTTTATATATATGTAGGTTTAATTTATTTTTACATTATATTTATTAGTTATCATTTTAAACATTTTCTAATAATTCTAACTACCTTTTTTTTAAATATATGTATTATTTGCATTATTTTACACTATTTTTTAAACATTTAAAAAAAATGATATTTTAAACAACGATATTTTTAACAACGATATTTTTTATCGATATTTTTGTACTTACCATTATGAAGATAGGACTTCGATATTTTGGACAACGATATTTTTGTCCCGATATTTTTGTAGCTTGACATTTTTGCTGTCGATATTCTGTCAGTGATCCCTCTGATGCTACAGCTTGGGGAGGAAGGGACTTAATCCAGCCTGGCAGGGTCACACAAGGCCTGGGCTCTGGTTCTGAGCTGAGTCAGAGGAATATGACATTTCTGGATGACCCATAAGCAGTACAGATATACCTTTGGACATAGCAGAATGGTTCTTTTCACACAACTTGCAGTGTAATTTCGTGCATGTCTGGAGTTTGTAGGCCCAAGGGAACTGAAACTACCCTGTATGGTCTCCTTTTCCATAGGAGTATAAAGGAGTGTTCCTACAGTGAAATAGGAAAGTACACTGACTATCCCTTACATGTGTTCCCCACATTATAAGGCCTATTCCATGTCACCACCCAGCTCTTCATAGTCCCTTCTACACCATTCTATCTGTACCCAGCTCCTGGTCTGCACATGACAGGAATCTCCCCCGCACAGCCCTTACACGGGTGCACACACGTGTGCACACATATTCACATGTAACCAGCCCGGTGTCCCTTACCCTGGCTGCTTCGCAGCTGCCTTATCTCACAAGGCAGACACTGGCAGAAAACACATGCAGTCCATTTTACCATAAATTTACCGTGGGTGAGTCCCAGGTTATGAGGTTCTACCACAGTAAAAGAGCAAAAATCAGGTGATCAAAAAGCCAAAAAATCCGGGCGGCTCAGATGGTCAGAACCACCTTCTCACAATTAGCAAGAGACAGCTGAGGTGTATAAATTTTGTCAAGTCCTGCACACTTTCTTCATCCTTAATATTACCTTGTCTTCACTATGCAATCTACAGAGTGAATTTCTCGCATGTGCCTCACATATGGCCGGGTCAGCAACGTCTTTAAACAAGGAGTTGTAGCTATGTTAGTTTCTACCACTATATGTGGTGCACGTGTGGTAGCATGACACCAACAGTGGGACAAGTTCGCCTGCACACATAAGTAATATAATTCAAAATCAGTGATCTCCATCCATCCCTTGGCTTAAGGTTTTACTAATATTGTCCATTTTATCCAGGCATGCTTTCCTCCTCATACCAATCTCATCAGCTTGGACTGCAATGTTACATAGAAGTGGTGTGATCTGTAAAATCACCATCTTTATTAGTGACCTCCTTCCCACCATCATCAAATGGAGTTTGATCCATCAGTCTATTTGAATTGTGGGAGTCAATACTGCTACCCCATAATAATCTCTTAAAATTGTCCCAATGTCTGTGGATTTTAATGCCAAGATATTTCACTGACTCAGGTTGGCAAATGAATGGATAATATAGTTGACATTTGTTCATTTCTGCTGTCAGTTGGAACAGCACTGATTTGTCCCAATTGATATTGAGACTTAATATCCCTGCAAAATTCAGAAATACTCTAATCAATGGTAAGAGATTAGCCATAAGGTTTTTCACAAACACCAAAATGTCACCGGTGTACAGGGATACCAGCGGGTGACGAGACATGTAGTTAGCCTATGTTGGGCATCATTTTGTCACAGTCTACACGCCATGCCATCCCAAGCTCAAATGTAAGTGGGAACAGTGGGCAAACCTGCCCTATTGGTTGTGATAGTGCGTCATTTGTTCTTATTCTGGTATAAGGCTGCATGTATAGCAGCCACAATCATGACATATATTCCTTTCCCATTTTCATTCTCTCCAACACTTTGAACATATATTGACACACTATCGAATCAAAAGCGTTGCGGAGTCCAAGAGTACTGCCACACCATGCATCTTGAGATCAAGTCCGCGTAATATTGAAAACAACGTGTGTAAGTCGTATGACGTCAAGTGACCCAGACCAAATCCACCTTGTTCAGGCAAGATGAATTGTGACAGAAGTGGCATCAACCTACTCGCCAGCATTATGGCTAAAAATGTATTGTCTAGGTTAATTAAAGAGCGAGGGTGGTATGAGGAGCCCAGTGTTGGGTCTTTGTTGGTTTCAAGGAATGTTATTAACAATGCTTTGTGCATCTTAGGTGGGAGTATCCCTATTGCCTTTGCTCTCTCATATGTGCTCAAAGGATGAGGTGCCAGAATATCTCTGCATTCCTTATAACTCCCCAGTAGTTAACTGATCGCCTGTTTGATGTTCCTCTCAGAAATAGGTTGCACTAAATATTCTCTGTCATTAAACCAGGCCAATGCTTTCTGCTTCTCCAGTTCTACATGCATGCCACTTCATTTAAGTACTCATTGACTGCTTTCTGCTCCTCCAGGTCTACATGCTGTGACATATCTACCCAAATAGCGAATTTCACTGTCCGCTGTGTTTATATAGTCCAGTTTGAGTTGTAAAATACTTGCCTTTCTGAAAGTGTCCGGGTTAGCTAAGTATTTTGCCTCCAGTTTTAGATTTTTCTCAAGTTTAGTTAGGATCATTCTGATTGACCTAAGAATTCCGGCTTTCTTAGTGATACAGACACCCCTACTATAAGCTTTGAAAGTTTCTCTTACTACCCCAGCATCTGATCCTGATGCAGTGTTTATCCAGAAGTATTCTGCTGTATACACAGTGTCAGATAACGTCCCTGCTGCCCACCTTCTACAGTCAAATATAGGCCTTCCTTGTCGGTTACCACCCCATTTGGAATAAAGGGTACACCTTTTTTTATTATTATTGTGACTAGTCTTGCATAGGAAGTCCATAAAGCAAAATAACAAAATGCTGCCCCTCTGTATGCAAATTACCGCTCCATATGTCCAGTGAAGTTTTTTTCCTGGATTAAGGTCACGTGCTAGGTGGCAATCTATCAGATCTAGTACCCGTCTCATCCTTCCAGGTTACAGCATTTATCCTCGTTTTAACCAAGGTGCCCTAATATTGTATCTTGCAAGTGAGTTAATTCCGAGTTTTTGGAACATTGATAACAGTGCTGTGCCATCAACATTTATGATCATGGCTTAAGCAAAACATGTAAAGTTTTCCTACCCCCCATGGATTTGTGTTTCTCTTGCCAGTGGCTTCCTAGACGCACCACATACAGAATAGTGTATTTCCAGTTGTTGAAGTTTCTTCTTGATGGGCATTTTGGATCTGTTTTTCTTGGACTGTCTGTGTAAAGAATGGGTATTAGGCTATATTATTTGTACCTTGATGAGTCAGCTTCCATTTTTCTCTGGCCATTCTGAGTACTATATCTCTATGCCTGAAATCCAACATCTGGGCAATTATGGATCGTGGCAGAGCCCCGATGGTAGTCATCCCTGCACAGCTTGCGGGCCCACTCCACCAGATGGTAGTTATTGCTGCACAGCTTGTGAACTTTTTTGAAAATTATTCCTTGCCAAACAGTGTAACCAGTAGTACATCTAGAAACGCTTCCATCGCTACACCACCCACTGCTGTCGCGGCAACTCCTGTAGTGTAGCTCCTATTTCCCTAATAGGCTCTGCGCATTGGAATAATATATCCTATAGGTTTGACATAGGACTAAGGTCAGTATGTCCCTATCGAGTATATTAAACTTAATTACTTGTGCCAGCTAGCTCAGAGGCCACTAGAAACTCCTTGACAACAAGAAGGGAGTAGTTTCTGGCAGCCGCAAAACATGACCACTATGTTTTCCTTTAGAATCAGAACGTGTCCCAGAGTCGTGGAGACAATAGATAACTATTTCACTCAGCTCAATCGTGCATGCTTAGTTTTCTCCGAGTTACACAGAAAGAGTAGACGGGCGTTTCAATAAAAGGTTTTATTGAACAGTCTTGTTTCTGGTGTAAGTAAAATGTGCTGTTACGATCACAAGACAGTATGCGAGATAAATAATGTACAGTGTGAGCAGTAGAAATAAATAATACTGCGATAGCATTATCTTTCAGCGTATATTCACATACATAAATAACATGAGCTAAAAATGCGAGTACTCATACGATGCGTTTCTAATCTAGTTCTACCCCAATGTACCTAACCTAACCTAGGTGTAGGGAGAGGTATGAAGTAGGTGAAGTATTCCTTACTATGGTATACTAAGAGTATGTTAAGCCTAGTATGCCTAGTATGCCAAGAGTCCCTCTAGGTTCTTGTCAGCTCCATACCTGAAGAATGAGAGAGGTAGGAATCTCTTTGCCAGACTCGAACTCCAACACCCCGCAAGGGAAGTCAGATCACTGGAAGCTGGGCTCTCTGCGTGCAGGGATGACAGCGTCTTCTCAGTGCGACAGGCCGGGAAACGGGCTCCTCTGAAGTCGAGGTCTCCTCTAGTTTACAAGGGCTAGGGAAGGTATATTTATACCTGAGAGTACCTAAGAATGTTAGTTTTGACGTGAGTCGGACAGCGAAAGACGTCATGAATGAACCCCTAAGGAATAATGGTTCATGCATAATATATGAGTCCTTGAAGAAATCAATAGTCCTGGGCTAGGGAAACTCCCGCAGCCTAAGGGTCTGTTCTTCACGAACTCGTTGTGACGTTAGGGTGGACGGATGTCAGAGACCATACCTGTATTTGGAGTGCACGGTTTAATGCCTAAATAAGGGCTGGGATTTTATGCCTATATAAGGGCAGGGCGAATTGTGCCTATATAAGGACATGATACTGGAAAGCCCGTTATGGACACCCTAAGAGGAATACAACACCCACTCCACTTTCGTGTATACGATAATACTAAAATGCTAAACATTTAAAATGCTAAACATAAAATGGAGTACCGCATATTTAAAAAATATTTCTTAAAAGCATTAAAAAACATAGTAAAAAATGCAAAAGGTACTGTACATTTGAAGCAAATGCTTTTCATTACACGCATAAAGTTAGAAAATAAATGCAATTGGAATGAAATTAGCAGTAATATTTACATGTGACAGAAAATGATCGATAAGTTGTTCAAAAATCAAAGTCATTTCATGTCATGAAAATTAATGAACTGTTTTAGACACACAAGATGACTAAGGGGCCGATTCCGATCTCGGTCGGAGGCGCACCCAATAGCATTCCGTCGGGAAAAAAGATGTTGCGAAAGCCTGTTTCCCGAACGATCCGTACAGCACACCGAACGAGTAAGTACGATGCGCACAACAGCAAAGCATCCGGCCAAGCCGTACTCACCCAAACCAGGTCCTGTTCCCCGACCGAGGCGAATCCGGAAACGCCGAATCGAGTCGCACGGAAGGAAAAATGCAGCTCCGTCCGGTCGAACGAGTACGATGCGCTTTCCGTACGCGCCGAACCCGTCGCTACGCACGGCACGTCAAAGCATCCGGGAGAGGCGCACATAAGCTCCGATTCGCGCCACAACACGATCCACGGCTCCGAGACGAACACGCCAGTGACGAGGACGAGGCGAAGCGACGAGGACGACGCGAAGCGACGAGGACGACGCGAAGCAACGAGAAGGACGAACAACACAAACCAACCATGAATCCCTTCGTCCCGATCATACCAATATTCTACATTTACTACCGGAACAGGCACGGACGCGTACGACGCAGAAGGTAAGCCAGACACCAACCACAAAACACATACAACACGTACACGACACATCACACACACACAGAGGGATGCAGAATATAGTTACAGCAGCAACAGCAGCACCATAGGGGCGGGATGCCCATCACCAATGCCACATATGCACACAGGGGCCTGAATGCGCACCACCACCCCTACCCAGGGGGGGCAGGATGCCTACCACTACTACCACCCTTAGCCAGGGGGGGCTGGATGCCTACCACTACTACCACCCTCACCCAGGGGGGGCTGGATGCCTACCACTATTACCACCCTCACCCAGGGGGGGCTGGATGCCTACCACCACCCTCACCCAGGGGGGGCTGGATGTCTACCACCACTACCACCCTCACCCAGGGGGCTGGATGCCTACCACCACCCTTAGCCAGGGGGGCTGGATGCCTACCACTACTACCACCCTCAGCCAGGGGGGCTGGATGCCTACCACTACTACCACCCTCACCCAGGGGGGCTGGATGCCTACCACCACCCTTAGCCAGGGGGCTGGATGCCTACCACCACTACCACCCTCACCCAGGGGGGCTGGATGCCTACCACCACCCTCACCCAGGGGGGATGGATGCCTACCACCACTACCACCCTCACCCAGGGGGCTGGATGCCTACCACTACTACCACCCTCACCCAGGGGGGCTGGATGCCTACCACTACTACCACCCTCACCCAGGGGTGGCTGGATGCCTACCACTACTACCACCCTCACCCAGGGGGGGCTGGATGCCTACCACCACCCTTAGCCAGGGGGGGCTGGATGCCTACCACTACAACCACCCTCACCCAGGGGGCTGGATGCCTACCACTACTACCACCCTCACCCAGGGGGCTGGATGCCTACCACTACTACCACCCTCAGCCAGGGGGGCTGGATGCCTACCACTACTACCACCCTCACCCAGGGGGGCTGGATGCCTACCACTACTACCATCCTCACCCAGGGGGGCTGGATGCCTACCACCACCCTTAGCCAGGGGGGCTGGATGCCTACCACCACTACCACCCTCACCCAGGGGGTTGGATGCCTACCACCACCCTCACCCAGGGGGGGCTAGATGCCTACCACCACTACCACCCTCACCCAGGGGGGGCTGGCTGCCTACCACTACTACCACCCTCACCCAGGGGGGCTGGATGCCTACCACTACTACCACCCTCACCCAGGGGGCTGGATGCCTACCACTACTACCACCCTCACCCAGGGGGGCTGGATGCCTACCACCACCCTTAGCCAGGGGGCTGGATGCCTACCACTACTACCACCCTCACCCAGGGGGGCTGGATGCCTACCACTACTACCACCCTCACCCAGGGGGGCTGGATGCCTACCACTACTACCACCCTCAGCCAGGGGGCTGGATGCCTACCACCACCCTTAGCCAGGGGGCTGGATGCCTACCACTACTACCACCCTCACCCAGGGGGGCTGGATGCCTACCACTACTACCACCCTCAGCCAGGCGGGGCTGGATGCCTACCACTACTACCACCCTCACCCAGGGGGGGCTGGATGCCTACCACCACCCTTAGCCAGGGGGGGCTGGATGCCTACCACTACTACCACCCTTAGCCAGGGGGGGCTGGATGCCTACCACTACTACCACCCTCACCCAGGGGGGGCTGGATGCCTACCACCACCCTTAGCCAGGGGGGGCTGGATGCCTACCACTGCTACCACCCTTAGCCAGCGGGGGCTGGATGCCTACCACTACTACCACCCTCACCCAGGGGGGGCTGGATGCCTACCACCACCCTTAGCCAGGGGGGGCTGGATGCCTACCACTACTACCACCCTCAGCCAGGGGGGGCTGGATGCCTACTACTACTACCACCCTCAGCCAGGGGGGGCTCGATGCCTACCACCACTACCACCCTCACCCAGGGGGGGCTGGATGCCTACCACTACTACCACCCTCACCCAGGGGGGGCTGGATGCCTACCACTACTACCACCCTCACCCAGGGGGGCTGGATGCCTACCACTACTACCACCCACACCCAGGGGGGGCTGGATGCCTACCACTACTACCACCCTCACCCAGGGGGGCTGGATGCCTACCACTACTACCACCCTTAGCCAGGGGGGCTGGATGCCTACCACTACTACCACCCCCACTCATAGGATGGACAATGCATGACACAACCAGCACACCACAACCTAGGGAATGCAAGAAGAAGACATCCCCCAACACCATGACAAGCATGTGTAGACTGTGTCAAATGCCTACAACACCGAACATGACTTTGAACATACAATGTGACCCCCTAGCACATGTGCCACACATATATGTGTGTGGCACCCACAATGCAAGCAGGCCATGACCATTGTGGCAATGGGGTCCAACCCCCATCATCACAGTGACCAAAATGTAAGTGTGGGGTCCATAGCTGAAGCACATTTTGAACATTGTGGCAATGGGGTCTAAACCCCCATCACCACAGTGACCAAAAGGTAAGTGTGGGGTCCATAGCTGAAGCACATTTTGAACATTGTGGCAATGGGGTCCAAACCCCCATCATCACAGTGACCAAAATGTAAGTGTGGGGTCCATAGCTGAAGCACATTTTGAACATTGTGGCAATGGGGTCCAAACCCCCATCATCACAGTGACCAAATGTAAGTGTGGGGTCCATAGCTGAAGCACATTTTGAACATTGTGGCAATGGGGTCTAAACCCCCATCATCACAGTGACCAAAAGGTAAGTGTGGGGTCCATAGCTGAAGCACATTTTGAACATTGTGGCAATGGGGTCCAAACCCCCATCATCACAGTGACCAAAATGTAAGTGTGGGGTCCATAGCTGAAGCACACTTTGAACATTGTGGCAATGGGGTCCAAACCCCCATCATCACAGTGACCAAAATGTAAGTGTGGGGTCCATAGCTGAAGCACATTTCGAACATTGTGGCAATGGGGTCCAAACCCCCATCATCACAGTGACCAAAAGGTAAGTGTTGACAAAGAAAGAGGTGCAACTGCCAAACTGCATGGATGATTCCTGGTCACAGAACAACAAACACATCAGTGGCAAAGTAGTGTATGTGTCCCATTGCAACATAAATTGGGGGAGCCAAATACTGCAGTGCAAATAAGACATACCTTTGGCCATGTGCAGACAAACAACACCCATGGGGGCTGACACCGTCAACAATCATCAATGACACAATGACAGAAGTGACCATCAGAATGCAGACCCACATATTTGCACCAATGGGCACACACATGCAGATACCCTGTGGAGACTGCAGATGTGAGGTGAACAGATACCATACCATGGCAGCAATGGGACACACAAACCATGATCATTGTGCTGACCGATGACCTAGGAGTCCCAGGGACAGCAGGGGAAACCCACCAAACTACATACAGCCAATGGCACACCCAAGATATGCCAATACAGTGGTGCAGATGCACAAACACAAACAGGCAGACCCACACTGCACATCATACACAACAGGTGAGGGGGGTGCCAGTGTCCCCAGGCAACCACACAACACATGAGGAGACCTGAATACCAATCATACAGATGTGCATACAGTGCCACACAAAGGTAACTCATGGATCCAAATCCCCTATGTGGTCAAGCAGGCATTGTCAGATGAGAGGGAGCACAAATCACACATGTCACACAGGCACGTAGGGACAGCAACTGACACAGCAAGACACAGACACACCACAGCACCACCCCCAGGGCCCCCACAATGTGGTGACCCTGGGCTGCATTACAATCCCACTGTGATGACAAAGCTAAATGTGGTTCACACTGTGAACCACAGTCATGTGTCCTGAGCAACTAACTACCATCACACCTACACAAGCACAAATCAAACAGCATGGCCAGTAAGCCAAGGCCAACATGGAGGCAGGGGCCTAGCCGGGCAACAACTCTCATCTGCACACACTCAACACCACACCCCTCGACCTCCAACAATGTGCAGCAGTGAAGCACACATGCACTGGTGACATTGCACATGCACCCATGACTATTCCAGGGTGGTGGGTGGGAACCAAGGTGCAGAAACACATCACACATGGCCAATCAACAAGACTCCTGAATGTCTGACACACTGCACACTACGCTGTACATGGACATGACGGCAATACCACACCAACCAATGGGATCCCAGCCACAGTCACACACCAATGAAGAAGCCAAGGTCACCCACAAAGAACACACATAGACAACAACCAACATTGCAGCCCGGACCCTGAGGAGTGCCAGCAGTCACACACACAACGTGTCACAATCACTGAAAGATAACACAAACTGGAAATCACATGACAGGGGCAAACAACAAGTGCCAAGGGGAAACCTGACTGTGACCCATCTGCGTCTGCACACAAACTCAGCCCTGACAGCAAACACACCTATGGGTGACACCCTGATGACCAGTAATGTGCCATGCACCCACATCACAGAGAACCCAGGGCGAAGACTTTGGGGAACATAGGTCAACTCAGCTAGCATCACAAACAGGTACAACACTAGGGATCACAGCATGCACAGCTAAACGGAAGTGAACACACAGACATGCACATACAACACACACCTTGGGCGCAGGCAATGTCACAGGAGTACACACTGCCATGAGGGGACTCCACTCCTGTGTGAGGAAAGCTGTGCCATATGTTGCCTCAGTAGGGCCCCATCATGTCAGCTGAGCACTTGGTCACACAATCAAGAATTAGCACCAAATGAGGGCTCCCGTCACATCAGCCTGGTCATGGAAGTGCCAACGGAATCATCAGCACAGATCCAACACACTTGTATAGCAATGTTGCACTGACAACACAGATGAGTCCTTCCCCATTGATGCCCAATCCTGCATGTCCACTGGAGATGGCCACACGGTCAGGGAAGTAGACGAATTGAACAATGGCAGGCACAACAGATGTGCAGGGGTGGAAGCCACAGATGTGAAATAGGCAATCTAAGTAGGAAATCCCATTGCCAAATACTGTACACACGACACCCTCAGATGCTGCTATGGATGACATGGATACACCACAGGATAGGACACATTCCCCTGGACCACATGGGTTCCTGCACAGTAACACTTCATTATCATGAGACCAAATATCACCATCACTGCAGCAAGGGCATGGTTAGCATCATCAACATCATGTACATCAGAAGCAAAAGCACTAGAGAACAGAAAGTTGCTTTATTCAGCATATGTGGCATTAAAAGTAGAAGTCCAGTAGAAAATAAACAAAGGCCAATGGCCAGTCCATCAACAAAGTCACAAGTGGGTGACAGTGGCAGATGCCACCCTACACATGCCTGCACAAAACCAGGGACAATCCACTAGGAGGGGCAACCGGGGGGTAGGCCAGGCACCGCAGGGACAGGATCAGGGCTCACCAGGAGGAAGCAGGGAAGGGGTGGTGGGTGCTGGAGAGCCACTGACAACTGCAGTGGAGGTGTCTGACATGGTGTGTGCCGGCACAACTGGGGGGCATGGCTCAGATGTTGTGGGTGCCGGCACGACTGCAGTGGACCCTGCAGATGGAGTGGACAGATCCGCCACTGCAGTGCCCAAGTCAGACAGGGTGGTAGTGGACTCCACTGCAGTGCCTACCACCAGGGGAGGAGAATGGGGAACAGGCAAGGTGGGCTGGACAGAGGGGGAGGACACCCTCACCACATCAGTGGCACAGACAAGCGCAGCGGGGGTGTGGTGCCGGGTGAGCATGTGGCAGGGGGAGAAGGCCGGATCCTCTTGGGGATGGTATATCTGTGGGTGGGGCAACCTGGGGCAGGGTGTGGTGGGGGCACCTCTGGAGTGGGGGCCTGAGGGATGGAGGAAGGAGACCTGGTGCTTGAGCTGCAGGGCGGCGGCGGGGTCTTGCTCTTACCACTCCCGGGGGACTTGCGGGTGGGGGCCTCAGTCTGTCTGCGCCTGGGGGAGGGTGTCCGGGGGCGAGGGGCACTCTGCTCCGTGTGGGGGGCTTCCTCTTCCCCCTGGATGCTGGAGCAGCTGGATCGGAGGGGAAGAGGCCGAGGTCACTGAGGAAGAGGCGCTGGGTCTTTGGGGTTGCAGGTGAGGCAAGGGAGGGTGCTTTGGAGGGAGAGGCAACTGAGGACTGCGCAGTGCCCGTGGATGCGTGTGTGTGTACCAGGGCCCCATCCCCTGTGAGTCTGGTTTCAGTCCCCTGACTGTGCGTGCGTGTGCGTTTTGTTTGTGGCGTGTGTGTCTGTGTGCTGGACGTGTGTGTGCTGGTGTGTGCCTGTGCCGGTGTGTGTGCGCTTGGGACGGGTAAGGTGCTGGGGAGTGTGGATGGAGCAGAGGCAGGAGGGGTGAGGGACTGTCTGAGGAGGGACACTGCTGCCATCAGGGAGGAGTCCATGGACCTATTGCCCCTCTGTAGGTCAGACATGCCCGATGAGATGCCCTCCATGAACGACACCAGCTGAGTCAACAGAGCGGTGTGCGCATGGAGGACACTCAGCATGGCTGTCTGCCCTACATGGAGCTGGCGAAGGAGGTACACAGACTCCTCACTCAGGGCAGCAGGGGACACAGGGGCAGGGGGTGCAGTGCCTGGCCCAAAGGAGACACGCTCCCGAACATGGGAGCCTCCACAGACCTGGGGAATGGGAGCCGATGGGAGGGCGGTGGTGGTGCTGGTGGTGGCGGGGACAGCAACACTAGCTGGGGTGTGGTGGCTGCTGACACCCGCCTCCATAAGGGAGTCATCCTCCGAGTTGCTCTGGTCCTCAGCTGAGGTGGATGGTGCTGAGGACTCCTCGGTGTGGCTCCCCTCGCCCTCCGTGCCACTGGGTCCCTCCGACCACTCCTCGGCTGCTGACCCAGTCTGGCTCTCTGGCTCCTCCTGGTCCGTGGAGCTGTCCCCTTCCGTGGCCGTGGATGTATCTGCAAACAATGTGGAAACAGACAGACATCAGTCACCTGCACCAAACGCACACACCACTGTGAGCACAGCACATTACAGAGCAAGCCCTGGCATCATTAGTTGTACATTGCTAAAAGTGCCCTAACTGAACAGGAGAAGCCAATTGCCAGTCTGATGCCAAGCATGGCACTCACATCCCACATGGCCTTGCACCCATCTGTCTGGTGTCTGTTGGATTGCAACACCCCAGTGTGGACACATGCACCAAGTACACAGTAGTTGGACAGTGCAGAGGACACGGTGTGGCATGTGGACATGCACACATCACAGCTCTTGCCACTGAGTCAGTACAGGTTTCCGGATGAAAGGGATGCCCAGAGTCAAATAGGAAATGCATGTGATGCATACCAGCGACAGACACCATGATGCACCCATGTTCTGATAGCCATCGCCACAATGGTGTGCATGTAGCACATGTCACTCCCCTGCAGGACCACCAATAAGTTGACACATGCCATGGCAGAGGCATGACTGCTAAGTCATACATCACTGTCTCAGTGATGTATGACTTGGCAGCCAGACAACAACACTATGCACTGTGTCACAATAGTAGGTCATGGGGAATGCAAGTCCTGGAGCTGCACAAGTGCACATGTACATCCCCCACACAACACATCATCTTAACCCTCATCTGTCCAGGTCATACCCATTGGACATATGGGAGACCTGTGACACTACCCTCTGAACCTGAGCCCCTCACAATCTGCTGTGAATGGGGAACAGCTGCCTGAACTTCACATTCGCATACCCCTGTCTGCACGGGCAGCTGATCAAACACCTATGTGACACACAAGTATCGTCTCCTATGGTCACATCTCCAGGGGCATGCTGAGCCCCTACCAAGAAACACCCCAGCAGTCCTGGCAACTAATCCACAGCACACTGACACAGAGGCAGACACCTGAGGGGTCAAATCACTGCGCACAATGTGTCAACTGATACACGGGAGTGGGAGTACAGAGTGCATTGCATGGCCTGGAGTAGGCATGACTGTCCTGCTCCACATGAATGAGGGATGAGCCCTGGACAGTGGATAGCTGGCTATGTATGTGTGACACACGTAATCTGCACACTCCTGGGGCCCAAACATTGTTCCCACCCGCTGCATGGGCGTGTGCCACATACCCCAGGCACATGTGGTGGCTCAGCTCAGCAAGTGGACCGCATATCAAAGCAACACGCAGATTACATGTCCGAACACAGGCGTTGTGTGAACAATGGACCCACCCATGATGCCCACAACAGAGTTAGGGAAACAGATGCTGTCCCCCACCTTTAGTGAAGCAAACTGCAAGGACACAGTCCCAAGTGACACAATTCCCTGAATGTAAGGGCCACACCTGGGTATCAGATGAGCAGTGGGCAGTGCACAATAGAGGGACATGGCTCCTGGACAACATGACTGCTGCACTGTGGCAGTTGAACCAGGCCAGAGGAGGACACAAAGCATGTAATACAGAGTTCACAGTGCAGTCTTTGACTCACCCCCTCCTTGCTGCTGTCTGGCCTTCAGCTGCCCATCCAGGTCTGGAAACACCACCACCAAGATCTGGAGCATGTGGGGGGTCAGGGTCCGTGTTCCACCCCTCCTGCGAGGAGGCGACAGCTTCAGCTGGACCCGTGCAATCCTCCGGGTCCAGCCCCGAAGGTCCTGCCACCTCTTCTGGCAGTTGCGGATCCGGCGCTTGTAGACCCCCACGGACCGGACGGCCCGGACGATGTCCTTCCAGATCTCCTGCTTCCAATGGGCATTAACCTGTCAGGATGACAAAGTGAAAAGGCCATTACTACACATGCAACATATCCGTGCATGACACAGTTGTATATACATGTCTCAATCACAGGGGCACATGATGTACACAGGCAGTGCAAAGCTGCCGATGGACAGTTTGCCAGACGTCACTACATGGTATCATTGCATGGGAAGTAAAACCTTGTTCAAATGCACTGTCACTGCACCATACCTGTCCAGTGCATGTCACTACACACTATGGGGGGTGACAACTACTCAGTGAGCCTGCTAGCCAGTGGCGTGCAGACTTTCAGCCTTGCTAGTCAGACAATATGCACATTCAGAAAGGCAGTGCACAGAACACTCACCTGCTCCCCTGGTGTCCCATACAGCTTGCTGTACTGTGGAAGTAGGCTGTCCAGCAGGGCCTGGTTCTCCTCAAGGCTGAAGGCTGGGGCTCTCTCCACAGTACGTGCCATTGCAGGGTCCAGAGGGGAGAGACAGCAGCAGTGCAGTGGCAGATGTCGTCCTGGAGCATGTAGTGCAGGCAAGTGAGCTCTCAGGGGAACAGCCAGCAATATATATGTGCTGGAGAGGCAGATACTGTCCCTTGTGTCCAAAGTGATAGGTCCAAGTCGTTTGCATCTTCTGAATCTGGCCAATCCATGGAATAGCAGCACCAAAACACGCCCACAGCATCCTTCAAATCTTCAACTTCATGACATACATGATTTTGCAACATTGTTGTGGGTGACCAACTGATTTTCCAGCAACCGACTCGTTCGAAATTCGAAACGCGTCCGTTGCCAGGCAAGCCCATTGTCAATGGGTGCGCACCGATCGGTCCATTGCGGTACAACGCGTACAGGGGTACAACGCGTACCCGCACACATTGAATGCAATGGGCCGGCCGGGGGCACCGATCGGTCCATTGCGGTACAACGCGTACAGGGGTACAACGCGTACCTGCACACATTGAATGCAATGGGCCGGCCGGGGCACCGATCGGTCCATTGCAGTACAACGCGTACAGGGGTACAACGCGTACCCGCACACATTAAATGCAATGGGCCGGCCGGGGGCACCGATCGGTCCATTGCGGTTCAACGCGTACAGGGGTACAACGCGTACCCGCACACATTGAATGCAATGGGCCGGCCGGGGGCACCGATCGGTCCATTGCGGTACAACGCGTACAGGGGTACAACGCGTACCCGCACACATTGAATGCAGTGGGCCGGCCGGGGGTACCGATCGGTCCATTGCAGTTCAACGCGTACAGGGGTACAACGCATACCCGCACACATTGAATGCAATGGGCCGGCCGGGGGCATCAATCGGTCCATTGCTGTTCAACGCATCACTGTACATGTGACTGGCATATGTCAGCATGCCTGTCTCAGATGGACATATGCCAGCCACAGATAGCTCCCAGGGAGTGAGGGGCACACCTACATCACGACAGCCTGTCCAAACTTTATCATAAGGCATGTAAGGCTGCATTTCCTATTGTGTGTATGTTGGTGTACATGTTGTCCTGTGGGTGTCACCTGTGGGCAGCCACCCCCAGGCTGTGCACGTGTTAATGGGGACAGGATCCTGGGTGTTACGTGAACATGACCACTGTGATGTGCAACTGTTCATATCTGTGCATGTGCCATGGTCACATTTCACGGTGGTGTATGTGTATGTCATGTCACATACCCCGTGAGTCCCATGTGGGACGGTATGTTTGAGCCAGGGTGTCCCAGTGGCACAATAGTGATGGTCCTCCACAGTCTTTGTGCATGTAGTGTTTACAATGTCTCTGATTTCATGTGCACAATGGGAGACAGTCTCCACATCCAGGTTGTGTGTGCATGGACTTTGATGTTGTGCGTGTGTGTGTCACAGACGTCCATGTCTGTCCTGCCGTGGCAAGTGGGACCACTACCTGTGGGGGTCATGGTTGTTTTGCTGTGGTGTATACATGATACTCCATGTAATGCCAGTGTCCATGTGGCAATACAGGGTCCCTGGGAATGTACCTGTCGTTGAGCTGTGGTGCCTGGGGCACATCTGTCCTCACATGTCACTGTGGGGGGTGATTGTGACACGGCAGCAGGAGATGGGAACTGTGACACGGCCTCATGATATCCAATGGGCCAACCTGGGACTAATTGATGCCACCTGTTGGACCGTGTTGACAGATGTTGGCCATGTATGTACCATACATGTCCTTACGGAACTGCACACTTCATGTAGTTGTGCCTCATAATGATGTATGTTGGGATATTGAGTGTGTTCAATGCCGCATATGTGGGGTGACTGACAATCTTGCTTACTTCTCCTCTGCACTGCAGGGCTCCTGCTGTCCATCGACCATTCCCAGACCTGGCAATGATGGTGGAACGGGACAGCATCCGACGGTACCGCTTCACCAGGCAGCTGATTGAGGATTTGGCAGTGCAGTTGTCCCCACATTTGCAGCCTGGCCGGCCGTATCCTACAGCGCTGACCCCCAAGGTGAAGGTGATGGCAGCCCTACACTTCTTTGCCACCGGTACCTTCCAACATACTGTGGCGACTGCTGGTGGGATGTCACAGACCATGTTGAGCCGTGTGCTCCGCGATGTTTTGGCGGCAATGTTGCTATTCCTGAACCGGTACATCTATTTCCCTAGACTGCGACGACTCACTGACGTGAAGAGTGACTTTTATGCCCTGGGGAGGATGCCGCATGTCATTGGCTCCATTGATGGGACACATGTGGCTTTGGTACCACCACAGGCCCAGGAGCAGGCCTACAGGAACCGCAAGCACTACCACTCGGTCAATGCACTGGTGGTGTGTCTTGCAGACATGACCATCACACATGTGTGTGCCCGTTTCCCTGGTTCAGCACACGATGCCTTTGTGATGAGGAGTAGT
This sequence comes from Calotriton arnoldi, assembly GCA_963921515.1. Lineage (NCBI taxonomy): Eukaryota > Metazoa > Chordata > Amphibia > Caudata > Salamandridae > Calotriton > Calotriton arnoldi. Next base: position 1,006,252 of record CAWUFW010002625.1, read on the forward strand.
CGCATCCCCAGGTTGATGGCACAGATGCAGAACCAGCGTGCCTGGCTTGTCGGTGTGTAATGACTTTGTGCCATTGTGTGTGATCTGATCTGTAGTATTCCGCCCACTTTTCCAAGTCAGCTAATGTGCACTTGTCTGTCCGTAGGTGACTCGGGATACCCCAACATGCCGTGGTTGCTGACACCCCTCAGGAACCCTGTGACACCAGCCCAGATGCACTACAATGAGGCACATGGTCGGACCAGGAGAGTGATTGAGCGGACATTTGGTCTCCTGAAGAGCCGCTTCCGCTGCCTGGACAAGACCGGAGGGTTCCTCCCATATGCCCCTGCGAAAGTGTGCAAGATTATCATCGTCTGCTGCATGCTCCACAACCTGGCAGTGCGGAAGGAGTTGCCTCTCATCCAGGATGACAATGACCAACATCCGCCACCTGTGGAGGATCCTGGCCTGGACCACGATGCCAGTGACGATGATGATGATGATGATGATGGTGATGTCCGCACACAGCTCATCACCAACTTCTTTAGCTGAATGTGAGTATCCTGAGGTGTCATGTCAATGATGTGAGTTGGCATGATGTGTAGGTGGTGCTCTGGTGCTGTTGGAGTGTGTCCATGGGCTACTTGACTGGATGTGTGTTGCGATGTGTGCTTACAGGTGGGCTGTACTCCCCAACAGTGTTGACATGCTAACTTGGTTCTGGGTGGGTATCTTGTAACATGTATTGTGCATGAGTTTTGCTGTTCTGTCCTGTACTCCATTGCTTTTGACTGTGTGTCATTTCTGTCCTTCACAGGGTACTTTCAGATTCGTTTGGTCAACTGTGTCCACCGACGACGTGATTGCACTTCCAGGCTGGTAGCTGTTGTGTCCCTACAGGTGATGTGCGCCACACCCATGGACTTCCTTCCGTCTACAGTTGTTGACTGTGTGCCCGCTGCCAGGTGGGATTACCTTGCATCTGTAGTGGTTACGACATGTTGCAACTGTGTAATAAACCTGTGCTTCACTTTGTGATGTGCGTTGTCTGTGGTCACACATTTGACTGCCATTTGCTTACTGCACCTGTGGGCTACTTGACTACAACTGGGAATGGGTGTGGTGTCTGTGCATTGCACCGTCTTCCCTGGCAACATCAGTGTAGGCAATGAGTCAGATGGCCTAGGTGTGTATGTGTTGTGTAGCCCTGGTGGTGTGTCTCCCTCATATGTGTCACGTTGCCTTTACTCACATGCCTGTGTTGTCCTTGCTGTTGCAGTTCGCATACACAGTGTAATTTAGCAGTTCATCATCCCCATAACAGCACCCACGTTGGAATCACAACAGAGGCAAGTATGGTGTATTAGTGTGTTTATTGTGATACATTTGTGTGAATAGTGCATAGGATGGGTAGTGCTGTACATAAATCTTGCAATCCGAAGTTCCTAGGTGAATTGAAAGTCCTGGTAGACAGAATCCCCAGTATCGGGCCACAGTTGTCTGACACATTGGTCCAACTTGTACTCCCCATGCAATGTGTGGGAGTAGTGTTGCCGTCAACAGGGTGAACAGTCTGTGCACAAAGGTGAACATCCAGAACAGGTTCAGGCTTCCTGGGAGTTGCGCTTGGCCATCGGCCTCTCACTTGCCCCTCCTCGGACGACCCCTCTTCTTGGGGGGGGGCCCTCAAGTACAGGCTGCTGCGGTGCAGGGGACTCTCCGCCAGAGTCATCCTCCCTCCCTGTGGCAGTTGCAGTTTGTTCGGCACCAGATGTTGTTGGCACACAGGGAGGTGTGGACTGGTTGCTGTTCATCTGGCGGAGGCATTGTAAAATATCCCTGTGCACCGCCGTCATCTCATGCAGTGCATCCCACTTGGACTCCACGCGGGACATGTGTGAGTCCACGCGGGACATGTGTGACTCCACGTGGGACATGTGGGAGTCCAAGCGGGCATGATGGGCAGCCTGCTGCTGTTTCATGTCTCTGAGGAGCCCCACTACCTGGCTGAGGTCTCCGGTGCTGGACTGGTACGCATCAGCTATGCGTACCAGTTGTGGGTCATCATGCACACCAGCAACCTCTGCAAGCAGCGACCTCTGTCTCCCACCCTCCCACCACCCCTGCTGACATGTGCAGTGTGTGCAGTGGCACGCACAGATGACCCTGGTCCACCTTGGGGGTTGGTGGTGGTGGTGGTGTCCATGGCCCCAGGTTGGTCCAGGGTCCCTGTGCTGGTGTTGCTCCTTGTTCTGTCCATGTCGGCAGGGATGGTATTTGTGGTGACAGTCGTTGGAGGGGTGGGTGCAGGGGGTGCAGCTGGTGGTCCTGCTGGTGCTGCAGCTGGTGGTCCTGCTGGTGCTGCATGTAGACTTGCACCGGATGTGCCAGGTTGGTCTTCATCGTCCGAGGAGGATAGAGGCTGTACGACGCCAGTGAGCTCCGCATCCTCTTGAGCCTGGGACTGGGACTCCTCAGCGTCTGCTGCTGTGTCCCCATCATCACCTGTTTTTGGGAGACACACACAATGTATGTTATGTTTCTGCAGGCATCAATGGTTGACACACATGACAGTTGTGACTGTGCCTCTGGGTGCGGGCCTGTACATTGCATTGTCCTAAGTCGTCACAGTCAGGGGTTGATATTGGTGTGGCACATTGTCCTGCATTATTTGGGCATTTCTATGTATTTTTTGGGGTGTGAACATGGTCTGCATTGGTTGTGTTTGGTTGACAGCCGGCCCTCCTTCCCACCTACCCAGCCAGTCAGTTATCCCACCATGGAACGTGCTTGCATTGCAGGGAGTGGAAGTTGTCTCTCAGGATGTCAGTCAGTGGTGTCCTGCTGTTGGTTGGTGTGCAGTACCCAGCATGCCCTTGTGCTCCCCACGACACAGCAACAGTGTCAGACATCTTTGATGGGCCTTTCCACTCTCTGTGGGATGTGCATGCGTGAGTGTGAGCTTGCTGGGCCATGTGGTGGGGGATGTAGAGCTGTGACTACGACTCCCATCATGCTATTGCCTCCACCCCCTTCCCAGCATGCCCATGCTTCCTTCCTTTGACTCTGCTTCCCTGTGGGGTGGGCTGGCTGTGCTGACAGGATGGCTGGGAGTGTTGTCCTGGCAGTTGTTTGGCTAAAAGTCCCAAGAGTGTCCCTGTGCTTCACACAACATAACCCAGGGTGGTGGTTCTTTGTGGGATCTTGTGTTAGGATGGGGGGCATTGCATTCTACCAGGTGGGTTCTGTGGAGTTTGTGTTGGGGGTGTGTGTGAGGGGAGGTGCTTGTGACTATGGTCAGTGCTGCAAGTCCTCCTTCCCACCCACCCAGCCAGCCAGTTATCCCACCATGGAACGTGCTTGCATTGCAGGGAGTGGAAGTTGTCTCTCAGGATGTCAGTCAGTGGTGTCCTGCTGTTTGTTGGTGCACAGTTGCCAGCAGGGCCTTGTGCTCCCCACAGCAGTAGCCAGTGTCAGCCATCTTGTGAGTCCTTCTCCACTCCCTGTGATGTGAGCATGGTTCAGGGTGGTGTTGATGGGACAGTTGTGGGGGTGACCAATATCAGTGACTACGACTCCCATCATGCTATTGCCTCCACCCCCTTCCCAGCATGCCCATGCTTCCTTCCTTTTGACTCTGCTTCCCTGTGGGGTGGGCTGGCTGTGCTGACAGGATGGCTGGGAGTGTTGTCCTGGCAGTTGTTTGGCTAAAAGTCCCAAGAGTGGCCCTGTGCTTCACACAACATAACCCAGGGTGGTGGTTCTTTGTGGGATCTTGTGTTAGGATGGGGGCATTGCATTCTACCAGGTGGGTTCTGTGGAGTTTGTGTTGGGGGGTGTGTGTGAGGGGAGGTGCTTGTGACTATGGTCAGTGCTGCAAGTCCTCCTTCCCACCCACCCAGCCAGTTATCCCACCATGGAACGTGCTTGCATTGCAGGGAGTGAAAGTTGTCTCTCAGGATGTCAGTCAGTGGTGTCCTGCTGTTTGTTGGTGCACAGTTGCCAGCAGGGCCTTGTGCTCCCCACAGCAGTTGCCAGTGTCAGCCATCTTGTGAGTCCTTCTCCACTCCCTGTGATGTGCGCATGGTTCATGGTGGTGTTGATGGGACAGTTGTGGGGGGCAATATGTGTGACTGCGACTCCCATGATGCTATTGGCTACACTGACTTGGCCAGCATACACAGAATTCCTTCCTTTGAGTGGTCTTCACTGTGTGTTGGTGTTGTTGTGGTGGCTACATGTCTGGATGTGTTTGTTAGTTCTATTTGTGCCACTGCCTAGCTGTAGTTGTAGTTGTGTTTGTACATGTGATGGCACAGTTGGATGTGACTTTTTTGATGGCATGTGTTGTGTTTATCTGACTGACATACACATTTTGGGATGATTCTGTTCTGGTTGCTGTGTAATTGCTATGAGTGCATGGTTTGACTCTCCCCTTGACAGTGATGTGTGTGTGTTTTGTGGCAGTATATTGTGTACATTTGTTGTGTACTCACCAGGCTCTGGGATGTCCTCTAGTCCATATACGCTCACTGGCGGAAGGATGGCCCGCACCTTCTCCTCCCAGGGCCTGAGGTATATTGGCTTGGCAGGAGGGCCACTGCCGGTGTATTGGCTGTTGATGTAGTCTTTTTGAGCAGGTCCCGTACCCTCCTGCGCACGTCATACCACCTGTTCTGGATGTCGCTCTTTGTGCACCGACATGGTGATTGTGCATTCACCCTGTTGATGATCCTCTCCCACATCTTGGTTTTCTGGGAGATGGGGGTCTGTTGGACCAGTGTGCCAAACAGCTGTGGCTCTACCCTGAGGATCTCGTCTACCATGACTTCCAATTCACAATCTAGGAACTTGGGATTCTTCTTGGGGGGCATGGTGATGGGTGGTGATGGTGAGTGATGTGTGTGTTGGTGTGCAGGTGAGGGTGTGTGAGTGTGTGTTTTGCTGGGTGTATGTGAGGTGGGTATTTGTTGGTGTGCTGATGGTGTGTGGCTTGTGTGAGGGATGAGCTGTGGGTGTGTGGTTGCTTTCTCTTGGTGCTGGCAGTGGAATGGCATTTGCAAAGGCTCATGGTTGTGATTTGTGTCCTTTATATGGGTGGAGTTGTGGGTGTGTCTTTGTTCTCTGTCCCCACCCCCCCCCCAGTATTTATTGGCTTGGTAATTGCTTGTTTGGCCTTTTTTTGGGTGATTTTTCCTTTGTACTGTCTGTGTATGTTGGAAACGTTCTTGTGACCGAGTCGGACCCTGCATTTCTCTCATACGGTCTTCTCCGTTTCGTTCACGCTGTGTATGTGCAGTTTTCTATGCTGCGTACGCGTCGGTCGCAGTGTTTTGTGTTGCTTCGGTTCGGTTTTGTATGCGTGTCGGTCGTACGGCTTGGCCTCCGTCCGACTCGCTCGTGGTTTTCGCGCCTTGCATCGTACTTTGCGGTTTGGAGTTCGCGTGTACGTTTCGGTCGGATTTGTTCCGGGTGCATGTCGGTCGGTTGGATTCGCGTGTTTTTCCGACCGGATTGCTGTTTTCCGTGCGGCTCGGTCGGTCGACTTGGGTTCGGTACGTGTCGGTCGGATTTTGCACGCCTTGCATCGTACTTGGCGTGTCGGGCGCCACAGGTACGTGTCGGTCGGTATAATTTCCGGATCCGAGTCGGTCGGTGCTTTTTCCGGCCCGAATCGAAATTGACCCCAATGTGTCTGTGGAAGTACCGCCAAGTCTGTACTATAAGGCTAGTTCTACTTTAAGCAGATTGAAGTGCCATTTTCGTTCGAAAAATGGGAAAAAGTTCAATTTTGGTAGAGTTCCAAGTTTTTGTAGAATGAAGGCCAAATTGTTACTGCATCTCTGGAACACTGTATACTGAATCAGAGTCAGTTTACGGGTCTGGTGTAAACATGAGATCATCTATTTCTATAGACAAAACATCATCCACAGAAGTTGGTGTCAGTTGGAACACCTCGTGAAGTAGGTTAATCGCACAGAGATGTGAAGCATCGCTTTCAGCATTGGTCGCAGCAGCAATGTTCGCGTCCGTTGTTACCTGTGTGCCTGTAGATCTTTCTCGTACCTCAGCAGCAGCCGGAAGCGTCTGTGAGATCTCAATGAATGCAGACATCAGGATTGGCAGCCTCTGGGGACAACACAGAGCATGGGCCGTTATCTGGTCCAGCAGAGTATCGATATCCGTTGGCGTATCCGATGGATATGTTAGACAGGTGTCCAACACGCATTCTACACCGCATAGCAGGCATCGTAGAACAGGTAAGATGCAATCTTGCCAGATTGGTCTGAATGACAGGAACCATGTGGTATTAAGGTCCCGTAGACGAGTCTGTACTATTCGCTCACGGCACTTTCGTTCAAGGAGAGCTTTCTCCATTTCGCTCGGAGTGATGTCTGCGAATAGGCTGGCCATAGCGCAATAGCAGGAAGAGAAATAGAATTCCGGCAACAAGTGCTAGAATTAATGGTATGCCACCAAACACCGAATGTGCAAAGTTTGGGATGATGCTGAGTATTGCCTGGAAAGGTGCTAACAGACCGGAGCAGATGCTCTTAAATACATGTACAATTCCGGTTGTATCAGACATATTGAAGATACGTCCTATCATTTCTACGAAATGTATAGGGCAGTTTGTACGTATTAAAGTCTGTATCTCAGCCGAAGTCCTTGCAACTTGTAGATCATAGGTTTCTTTGGCCAAGGTCAAAGGCACTGTTTGCTGTAAAAGCATGGCTTTCATTCTGCTCAAAGTATCAAATCTTATAAAAGAGACGTTCAGCGAAGGCCATAGAGGCGACTCCCTGACTGTGTCTATTGGGGCAAACAATACTTGCATACAGCAAGTGACCCTGGAGTTGACCGTTACTAGATATGGGATGCCTGGCAGCATGCCGCAGCAACTCTGATCATTCAACATGAGGTAACTCCCATTAGAAAGTTGTCCAAACGTTGGATTAATTACAGCAGCTGGTGTACCCTGCTGATGGCAAGACAAATTTGCCACAGAACCATTACAAGCCCCGTGTAAGGAAATGTCCTGACATATAAGCGAACCACTTAGTGCACGTTTACAGTTTGTACCGCTCAAAAACACTTCACGATCCCCACTCCAACATCTATATGTATACGGTAAATCCCAAGATGTCTTAATGTATTCCTTACCCAACCTTTCATATTTGCTTGCTTGCATTTGTCTGAGGCAATACTGAAACTGAAAAGTAGTCACAGGTAGTGTGATTTTGCCATGAATAAGCCATTCTGTAGCTGGTTTTTCTGCCACTGTGAATGGTAATTTATCCAGTTTTTCAATGCTCAGCACTGTATACCTTGCTCCTCTTTGTGCCAATTCGATCTGTTTATCAGTGAGATTGTATTCTGCAAACAGAGTCGTTGTGTTGATAAAACGCCAAGGCACATAGCCCGCTCGCAAAGATTGCAGCGTCCAGCTTAATAACACAATAGAACGTAATTGAGACTGGCCTTGTTGTAACATCGCCAAATCTTGTTCTAGTATGTCGATAGCAGAGGATACAATGCCGCCCAGTGAATATATTCTGGAGGACGAAGTTGTTAACCCATTGTCGACCACAGAGAGTGTTTTCTCTAAATTAATACGATCAAGTTCACGTATTCGTTCTGCAGCCTCCATCTGTGATACTTTCCATGCTTCATTATAGGCAGCATAAATGCCGGCATATATGAAACGTTTTTGACGCGGTTTTCTTGGTCCAAGCAAGAATTCCCTAAGGTCTGCGTCCTTTTTAAGTAAGGTTAAGTGTTGTTTCACATCCTGTAGTGTAGACTTATGCAGCCAATCGAGGCATAATTTTCCTACACTGTATGTTGTTACTACCCCCGGATGTTGTCTTTGGACATATCTTGGGTCTGGCCTATTAATAGTAAAGCCCTGAGTTTTATTCAGGAATCTTTCCTGACAGTTATTCGTGTCTGTGGGCCAGATCAACCATTTTTTCCAATCAGGATTAGATCTGTTGAGTTGTAGTATATTGTCAACTGTCACCACTGCCTGTGTATCGTTATTATTTGCAGGTGCTGGTACAGAAGGTGTGTTCATCTCTTTGATCTTGGGTAATCCAAGACAAGATGTTTGTTGGATGGTTTCATTCAAAAACATTATTTGTTCAGGGATGATACAGGCTCTAAATAAAGCTTCTATCCCCTGCACTTGCCAATCTTTAGTACCCCACACAGTTTTTTTGTCTATTGTGTCTTTCCAAAAGTCGAAACCCTGTCTAGACAGTTGGGCATTAAATAATGCAGAATAAATCTGTTTTGGACTTGTTAACATAATTTTCAGTCCTGTCTTGTCTACATTTTTATAGTAAAACTTTTCTGGATCAGATGTATTATAACCTGAAAAATATGGAAATTTACTAGCAAATGTTTTTGAACTACCTTTAGGTGGTGTAGGACAATGTTCCCATTGGTTAAACATAAACACATTTCTTGGATATGCAGTTTTATGCAAATAATGATGACCATAGTGGTTATAACAATACAGTTGTTCATAGTCTGATGAACCCTCTAAATATTCATTTTTAGAAAATGCAGCAGATTTTTCTAGGTCAAACATTATGTCATTAACAGTCTCAAAGTCCCAATCATCAGAATAGGTACTGGACGAGATTAGATCACTTAGTGAAATTTTAAACAAATGTGGAATGTTCAATTGTTCCGTCGGACCGAATATATCTAAATCTGTTTTGTCCCACACTATACCATCGTGTATAGGAACAGCTGTGATGTTCACTGATGACAAGTCTCTTGCTTCACGATGAGAAGATTTATGAGGTTTCAAAAGTACGTTCACGCCTTTTCCTTCAGTGTTCACATGGATGTATCTGCCACTTATAAGCACGCTCACAGTTGTAACCAAAGCTAGCCAGAGCAGGAAAACAAAAAGTCCAGATATAATCCAGAATTCAATCCATGGAGAAACCAAATAAGTCTGTTTCAGAAAGTGAAGAAAGTCTTGTACTTGCTGCTTGAATTTGAATGATGCTGGCATCGTTTCAGGTTTACTCGGATCTTCTGAGAACGTATCAAAGTTAATGAAATAGCCAGAAGCAGTTCTATCAATTGTTGGAATTGCATCAGGATTTGTAGAAATCACTGGAACCAGTCGATCACTTGCTACGTTGGTGTAGACAGGTGAATTTGGACGAACTGTTACTTGGTGTTCAAGAGGGATGAGTTATATAGCGTTGTTGCTTAGTCCTCCATCTGTTACAGCTAAATTCTCGATTGTTATCAGTCTTTCAGTCTGAACCTCTTGGATAGTAGCGAGAGGAGTGCGTCTGCTACTAGGTCGGAGTCCACGAGGCCTACTATTTAGTATTGGCCACATACTGTGGTTTGATGAGGTCGATGGACACAAATCTTTTCTCCTTTCTTCCAGCAAGGGGCGGCAGAAGTACTGTTCTTGTTCCTTGAACTGCTAGGACAGGTACTGGTTGTCTGTAAGAAGGTCCAAATTCCTTCTTGTCCGCAATTTTTTCTCTGACTAGATCCCCAACTTTTGGAATCCAGACAGGCCTTGCTGGGACCGCCGATTTTTTCCCAGTGGTGGTTGGCTGTAGGAATACGTTGCTTTGTTTCGTTCTTAACTCATTGAGTTCCTGTAAAACAGCCAAACGATCTTTGATATCAAAAGGTTTATTTTCCACCACTGTGCCTATGTGTTCAAGGTCTGGTACCCACATTCTTGTCCCAAATACGACCTCATATGGAGTGACCCCCCCTAGAGAACTTCTTGGCAGATTATTCAATGAGCGTTGGACCCCACTAAGGTGTTTGACCCACCCATCACACAAACCTAATACCCTAGCTGTTATAGACTGCTTTATGTCTCGGTTTTTCCTTTCCACAACCGAATTTCCCTCAGGATGGAATGGAGAGGAGTACCGCAATGCAACGCCCAGACTGGCCATGGCTTCTTTGTAAGCCCGAGAGCTAAACGCAGGACCCTGGTCAGAATGTAGCGTGCCTATTGCGTATATGTCAATAAAGACTCGCAAATCTTTTATAACAGTTCGAGCGTCAGCTGAGCGCTGAGGCCATAACCATAGGAACCTAAATTCAGTATTTGTGGGAATGCCTTTGTCCAGTAGGACGCAGGTGCGTAGATAGTCTAATGCTGTCTAACAATGGTGTCTGTACTGGGTTGCCGTATTCACAGCATGGTGTCTGGTGGCTCTCTCGCTGTAATTTACAGTCTAAGCAGTTGTTGATGAATATATGAATTTCTGTATTCATTCCAGGCCACCAGTACATGTCTTTTAACGTCAAAATTGTTTTAGAGATCCCTTGATGTGACAGACCTTCCCCCAAATGTGTTTCATAAATCAAGGCTGCTCCACGTTCCATGTTTGGAATTACCCTATCTCCCACTCCAGGGATTCGAGCAAAAGGAACGTTGTTCGCATCAATTACATAAGAGTACTTGAGTGGAAACTTTTTGGTAACGCTGCACTGCTGCCTTTGCTTGAAGCATTGACAGCCAACATTATCTCACCGTCTATTTTTGTTTTTGAACGAGTGATCGCAGCTACGGAAGCCGTCTGCACAGCCCCCTTTGCGGCTTCATCAGCCAATGAATTCCCTGCAACGTGAACGCCATCACGTTGATGACTCAGTGTATGGATCACGTGAGCCTTTGGTAGTTCGTTTTTTAACTGAACTACTTGTTCCCAAAGCATTTTGTGCTTTATTGTGCCACCTTTCGCATCTTTGAAACCATTTTCAAGCCAGTTTTGTATATAATCATTATACGACTGAACACAGTAAAAGGAATCGCACACTATTAGTGTGGGGAATTCTCGATCTGTACTCTCAAGTGCCAGTTTGAATGCTTGTAGTTCAGCTCGCTGAGCTGTACAATCTCCTAGAGACTGAGTTTTTGTGACCATAGGTCTGAAGATGCCATTTCGCATGCGACCTTTAACGATTGCACACGCTGCACTGTAAGCTTGCTTACTCCCTATTGCGGGTTGTGCGGATCCGTCAGTGTAAATTATGAATTCGTACTGATCGAGAGGCAGAATTTCAGTAGGCAGGGGACATTCATGTTCATATTGCAGGAATGCTTGTGTTTTTAAATCTGGATCAAAAACATATTCAACATCTGTTGCAGCAAGAGAATTAACCCATTGTATCCATCTTGGATGTAATGCTTTAGCATTTGGAATGCTTGCTTTTGTAACCGCTTCTAAAGCTGGTACTGAGGTGACGACAATAATGCGTTTCCCTTGGGCTAAGGCTCTTTCTATTGCTACAGCGGTTTGAACTGCTGTTAGAATTTTTTCAGTTGAACTGAAGCGCATTTCCGCTTGTGTGTACAAATGAGATTTGTACGCTATTGGTATTATCTCACCCTCATTGAAAGTTAAGTAGGTGAATCCGCATTGACCCGAAATTATTCGGATCACCAAATTGCGTTGACTTACGCGTGTTTGTAAGTGTTTAGTTGCTAACATGTTAGCTTGTAGTGAACGCAAGATTTCTGTGTGTTCTTGTGTCCAGTTTCTGATCGAAAAATCAGGTTTGATTAATGCGTAGAGAGGTTTAACCCTTTCTGCGTAATTTAAAATGTATGTTCTTCCAAAATTTAGGAAACCCAGGATGGATTGTACGTTTTTTTGCGTTTTTGGAGGTTGGAGCAGCGCACACTTTTCTAAAAAGTTAGCTGCCAAGCTCTTGCCTTCACTTGAAAGCTCATATCCTAGAAATAGGACATTGAGATGGGCAATTCTGGACTTTTTAAAGTTGAATTTGTAGCCCTCAGAGGCGAAACCCAGTATAATGGTGCTCACCCTGTTCAAGTGTTTGTCCAGGTCATCGTCTGTCAGATAAATGTCATCGACATAGGACAATGCCTCATTGTCATAAATTTGTAGTAACTCCGTTACCCTCGCTGAGAATAAACCTGGGCTGTTCTTGAACCCTTGTGGGAGTCGACAAAAGTGACGCTGGGTCCCCATTATGGAGAATGCTGTTAAGTACCTGCTTTCAGGTGCTATGTTTTGACAAAAGAAACCATTTGAGATGTCTAATGTTGTTTTATATTTTTTACGCACAATGTTATTCATTAATGCTGTGCTATGTGCATTTTGCACTGCAAAAGTTGTAGAACAAGTGTTTAGGTGTCTGTAGTCCAAAACTAGACGATATGTATTGTCTGGTTTGGAGACAGGAAACAAAGGATTGTTCATTGAGGAGGTGCATGTTTCAATCACCCCTTGGTATTCAAGTTGATCTAAGATCTCCCTGACCTGTTTTTTAGCTTCTTGCTTTATTGGGTACTGCCGTTGTGCAGTTGGTTCATGTTTCAGATGTATTTTATAGTGAGGCGAGTCCTCATCCCATCCTACATGATTTTTATATAATGCTGGGGCCTGGGCTACTGCCCATTTCCTGGCATATGTATATTTTAGGTGAATTGGAATATGGTTGGAGAAGGCAGGCATAATAATGTCCTCACCATGTGGGCACTCCCTGACAAATTGTGGTGGCCAGTCCTTTTCTGCTAGAAGTATGCCATAGCCCTTTGATAGTCTTTCCCAAAAAAGTGCTTTCACCTGTCTAGGTTTGTCTCCCTCCATCCGGAGTGTTATTTCATATAACTTTTGTGGAGTACTAATCCTGGTGTCTACAGTTTCTACTGTGATGTACTCATTCAAGTCCACTATCTCCAGAAGTTCCTTCAGGTTCTGGCGAACTATTGTGACTTCTGCTGCACTGTCCAGCATTGTCTGAGCCCATTCTCCGTTCTTGAGTTGTGTTCTCAGTATTCTCTGCATGTCTGATCTTTAGACCTACTACTTTCTTTTTGGAGAATTGAGGTTTTGTTTTAGTTTTTGGAGCGTGTTTGTCGTCTTTCGATTTCACGCGTTCTTCTCTATGTTCCGTCCGTCCTCTTCTTTCCGAAGTCTGTGATGAGATCTGAAAGGGACGAGAGGAACGTGTATCAGTATCTTGATACCTGTCAGGTTTTCTCAAATTATCCCTATTCCTGAGGTTATACCTCCTTTCAGAGGGCTCCTTTGAGGAGACCTACCTCGGGATTGAGAACGTTTCTCGTTTGAATTTTGTTTATTAGTTTCCCACTTCTTTTTAGAAGATGTAGGAGTTTGTTTAATAGAGTCCTTCTCAGGACTTTCAGATAGCTTCGGCTTCACTGGTCTTCCACCCAAACTATCTCTGCCTAATTCTGCATAAGATCGTTCTATTATTCTGGGTAGCTCAGTTTGATGTTCTGTAACATCGAATTCCCTTAATTTTTGGTGGATCGCCACTGCTGCTGCCTCCCCTTTAATATTAGATAATATTATTGTTGAGACCTGGTCGAAATTTTTCAGTAATTTCATACCTAAATTTAGAGCAGGCTCTGCCCCGTATTCATTTTGAATTTGTTTGAGGACATCAGGTATTACCGCAATTGACGGAATGCCATGTGTTTTAGTATAGATGGCAGCAAAGACTGAGCCCCATGTGGTACAGTCTTTCAGTTGTGGTGTGATCCCCATTGGTAAACTGATTGTAAGGATTCTGTGTTTCTCATATGGGCTAGTATTTGGAACTACTGCTTCGATTTGAGTAATTTTTTGAGCTATCCAGAACAGAATTTGCTCACGTTTTGTGGGCATTTTACCCATGACTGCGTATAGAGTCTGTGGTGTAATTTTTAGTGTATTCCCCTGTTGGGGAGTTTGATTTGGAATTGTTAATGTTTGCTGGACTGTAAAAGTCCGCATGACATATTGGACCAATTGTCTGTAAAGTTTTATTAACTCTGTGAGTTGAGTAAGTAATTCCTCGTCTGACATCTCTTCAATGTTAGGATGAGGTGTGTAGCCGGCTAGAATCGGCCATGTTGCTCCTGGTCTACCTAGTGGACCGAGCCTAGTAATGTTTTTGTGATGTTTTAGGGAGCCTTTAAACCAGAGCTGATGCTCCTGGTATGTTAATGGAATTTCAATATCCTCGAAAGGAATGTATTCCTCTGGTGTATCATCTTCTTTGTAGAAGTGAAACGTGTGTGATACTGGATTGCATTCAGGAAATATTACCCATGAATAGAATACCTCTGTCTGAAAGGATTCATGTGCCTCTATCACGAAAACTGCTCCACCTCCTCTTGGCGGTAGGCCATGTTTTATAAGTTTTAGAGTGATGGCTCTTCTTAAGTTTTGAGGGATGTCTATAACACCCTCCTCGGTTTCATTTAAACCTGTAAAGTTAAAAACTGCTGCTTGGGCTGGATCAGCCGCAGCTCCACCGTTTCCGGCGTCATTGTCGGAGTCAGGCATTTTTATTTTTTGGGGGAAAAATGTAGAACAAGTTTCAAGGAAACAAAGATAAGGTGCACAATATTTTGGAACACTGTATCCTTCAACGTTGAGCAAACCAAACAGCTAATATATAGGGTGTTTCCCTATATAGCCGTGGTGGATACTTAACCCTGCCCACTCCAGACGTCTTTTGGAGTACATGGGTAGGGGTCTCTGAGAGAAAAAAGCACGGCTGAGTTACTCAGTATCTAACGTTGAATTACCGCCTTACCAAACCGTTGGGCGCCATGTAGTGTAGTTCCTATTTCCCTAATAGGCTCTGCGCATTGGAATAATATATCCTATAGGTTTGACATAGGACTAAGGTCAGTATGTCCCTATCGAGTATATTAAACTTAATTACTTGTGCCAGCTAGCTCAGAGGCCACTAGAAACTCCTTGACAACAAGAAGGGAGTAGTTTCTGGCAGCCGTAAAACATGACCACTATGTTTCCCTTTAGAATCAGAACGTGTCCCAGAGTCGTGGAAACAATAGATAACTATTTTTTTAATTTTTTTTTTTATTAAATTCAATACAAAAAACTTAGAACACAACATTACATCTTATCACAAAAAAAAAAAACATCTAGAGCACACGGCGTACAGTCAAGAAGTGGCAAATCCGTGATCCTTCATGTCGGCGACGAGATCTTTACACATGTTAATTTTGGAACCCCACATTTCATCCCCACCCCCGTATGAAGCTCGCCCCGCCAATGCAGGGGTCGCCATCTGGAAACACCACAAAGAAAATACAAATCTAGCAGTAGCGATGTTGCGTGGACCTCTGAGACCCTGTACGTTTAGCTTATCTGTTCAGGGTATTGTCACTCCGTGCCTCTGGGGTGTGGTTGCTCAGCGCTGTGTCCGTCTCTCTAGTGGATAAGTATGTAGTGTACAGACCCCAGAAATTTTTAGGTCGGCTCCGCAGGGGGAGAAGGTCACTGAAGTTTTCTGTTTGTGTGCTGTAGTACAACATGTCGTGTGACCACTGGGCAATCGTAGGTGTGGGACCACGAAGCCAGCAGATAGCCACCTTCCTCTTAGCAATCAGAAGCCCCATGTCCACTAGTCTGCGTGCCCCCTTAGGGATCTGTTTAGAGTATCCTAACAAGGCCAGAGCTGCGTCTAGGGATAGGACCAAGGCTGTCACTTTTTCCAGCTCACGAAAAACGGATTCCAAGTAAGTGTAGATTCCGGGGCAGGACCAGGCCAAGTGCAAGAAGTTGGCTATCTGTGCCTTACAACGGTCGCATACTGGGTCATCCCGCAACCCATATCTATGTAACTTCTCTGGAGTGTAGTACACTCTATTTAAATATTTAAAATGAATCAGTCGGTGTCTTCCGTTCAGAGAGATGCGTTTTGTGTTAGTGCAGCAGTACGTCCACATGGGATCATCAATGTCCCTTTGTAGATCTCTCTGCCATTCTAGCCTGGCTTTAGTGTAGTGGTTAGCTCTATGTGCCATCGACAACTTATATATAGTAGAAACCGCGTTGCGGGGGGATTTCGCATTTATGATGTATGTCAGGGCAGTGAACTCCGGGGGTTCAATGAGGTCCTCCCCTAGTATATTTAGAAGAGCATGCCTTGTTCTAAGGAACTGGAAGCACGCGAGAGGGGTAGGGGCCACGTCCGGGGTCAACAGGTCCTCCCATGTCGTGGCAACACCGTCGTGAAATAGATCGCCCGCAGCAGAGATGGCCAATGACTTCAGCGCCCGCAAGACTCCTCTATCTGAACAAGGTGGTAACCAACTGCACCACTCAATTGGCGTGACAGGTGAGTATAGGATTGTGCCTGCCTGGAGCTGCAGCAAACGTTGCCAGGCATGGCACGTGGTATTGATAGAGTCAAGGATACCTGTTCTGCGGTCAGCGGTCTTGAATAACATGGTAGGTAGTGGCTGCGGAGCCGCGGTGAGCGTTTCTATACGTAGGTGCGGGGTGTCCAGCGGGCCGTGCATCCAGTAATAAGCATGCGCACTCTGCGCAGCTCTATAGTATAAGTCAAAGTCAGGAGCGCCAAGGCCCCCCATGTGGTATGGCAGCGTGAGAGTCTGCCATTTGACCCTAGCTTGTTTACCCGCCCAGGCTAGTCGCATCATCAACGATGTGATCCGATGAAAAAAGGTTCTAGGCAACACCATAGGGATGTTAACAAACAGAAATAGTAAACGTGGTAGGACCACCATTTTCATAAGGGAGATTCTTCCTAACAAGGACAGGGGTAGCTTAATCCAGCGATCGATGTCTTCTTCCAATTTACTGACAGTTGTGCCGTAGTTCTCTCTGAACACAACCTCAGAGTTTGTATGCACTTGGAGACCCAGGTATCTAATCGCCTCCGAAGACCATTGAAGCGGGTAGTCCGGTTCAAATGGGGTCGTAGCAGGTGTAATTGGAAAGATAATGGACTTTGGCCAATTGACTCTAAGTCCCGACAGAGCTCCAAAGCGAACTACCTCTCGCAATACCGAGGATAAGTGACGCTCCGGGTCCCGCACATATAGTAGCGTGTCATCAGCGTAGGTAGACACAATTAGGTTGTAGTTGGGGAATCTAATACCTTGGTTACCATGGTATTCTCTCAGTGCGCAGGCCAACGGTTCAGCGACCAGCGCATATAGCAGGGGTGACAGTGGGCAGCCCTGTCTGGTCCCTCTAGTAATGTCGATCGGATCCGTTACCAGATTCCCTAGTTTGATTCTGGCAGTGGGTGAGTTATAGAGTACACCAACCAATTGCAAGAAAACAGGGCCCAGGCCCATCTTGGTCAGCACTTGCCTCAGGAAGGGCCATTCGACGGAGTCGAAGGCCTTCTCCATGTCCAGGAAGACCGCCACGGCCTTAGTCTCCTGGCGAGTGTGCTGCAGGGCTCCAAATACTGTGCGCAAATTATAAGTTAGATTCCTGCCCGGGACAAACCCAGCTTGCTCCGGGGCAACCAGCTGCTGGATAAGAGGCACCAGTCTGTTAGCCAAAATTTTTGCAAACAGTTTAGTATCGACATTGAGGAGCGAAAGAGGTCGGTATGAGCTACACTCCTCCAATGGTTTACCTGGTTTGAGGATAGCGACTATGATGGCCTCTCTCATCGAGGGGGGCATAGTACCCATAACACACATATCATGGCCATCAACTGCGGGGACAAAAGGTCAAGATACGCTCTGTAGAAGGCTACTGTGAGGCCGTCTCCGCCAGGAGCGCTGCCTGCCCTCATACTAGATAAGGCCAAATGCAGTTCGTCTTTTTCAATGGGTCTCATTAAGAACTCCCGGTGGGAGTTAGTAAGGAAGGGTAATTTTATATATGCGAGGTATTCTAGGATTTCGTCCTCCGTCGCCGTACAGCGCGCAGAATATAATTCAGAATAATATTGCCGGAAGCGCTCTGCAATCTCCGGTTCCTCCCTAAGCGTAGCGCCCTCTGCATTTTTAATCTCGGCTACCTGCGTTTTGTCTCTCCGTCTTCTGAGTAACTGGGCCAGCACCGCTCCCGGTCTCTCCCCCTCGCCATACACTCACGCTGTGGCATATTTGCCTAAATGCTTTATTTCGGCATCTGCTGCTTCATGGTACTCACCCAGAAGTTCTTTAATTTCCAGCACCACCGCATCATCAGCACGCGTGAGGTGGCGGTTCTCTAAGACCCCGAGTTTGTGTTCCAGATCTGCTAAACGTTTGCGCAGTGAACGCAGGACCCCGGAGTGTTTGGACATAGCTATGCCGCAGATATAGACCTTGAAGGCCTCCCAGACTACCTGATAGCTCTCCACGGAGCCCACATTATTTACAAAAAAAGTTTCTATGGCTTCAGCCATCTCCTCCTTAAAAACCGGATCTAACAAGGAATAAGGGGGGAACCGCCAGGTAAAGGGCGAGATGGACCTTCTGGGGGCATCGAGTGCCAACAAAAGCGGGGAGTGGTCCGACAGGGTGCAAGGGAGTATCGTACAGCTCTGAACTTTTCCACTTAAGAGCGAGGCAGCTAGCCAGTAGTCTATGCGGGTGTGTAGATTGTGGTAGGCAGAATAGTGTGTGAAGCCCCCTCTGGTCGGATGTCGTGAACGCCATACGTCCCACAGGTCCAGGTTCAGCATGACGTCATCCAGCATCCTAGCTGAAGTAGAGATGCGCCTCTCAGGACCCCCCGAGCAGTCTATATTTGGATTTCTGACGAGGTTGAAGTCTCCACCCCATAGCAATTGTCCCTCCCGATGTGTATTGAGTTTGTCCGCGAGCGTGGCAAAAAATTCAGGGCAGTCGTGATTGGGGCCATATACATTAACAAGCACTATATCCATACCCTTCCCCCGGCATCTAGATATTGTGTATCTGCCATCCCTATCTGTGTCCAGCGGAATCAGAGTGTAAGGGGACTTAGGATTAACACAAGTCAAAACGCCCCTGGCGTGTGTGGTGAATCCTGCAGCATGTATGTGGTCGTGCAGCCCTTTACTGCGCAGCAAGCGACTGTCTAACGGGAGATGCGTCTCCTGCAACAGAGCTACGTCAATATCATGTCCCTTCAAATACGACATGACCCTACGAAGCTTTCGGTGGTCGTTAAGACCGCGGACGTTCCAGGTGAGAGCCCGGAGAGTGTCAGTAGTCACGTGGGTGCGAGCGTTACTGTGTGCCGCCATCCTGCTTATTATGGAGCATCCTGCCAGCCGACCAGAGTATCAAAGAGGTGTGGTGAGCGCCATGTGCCCATGTGATTAAGACAACAGTAAAAATTAACAATACAAACTTCGATCCCCTTCCACCCCCGCCCACGTCTGGCCCACCCCAACAAGGCCACGGCAAATCCCCATGTGTCCCAGACCCGCACCCCCACCCCCTAAATACCCACAACCTAGAAAAACCCGAGCGTGTTTCACACGTGGGCGGATGTTGCTCGCCCGCTTAAATGTACAATCAGTACCTAAACAGAATTCTGCACGAGTTACCATCTAGCAGCTAATCTGCAACTCCATATCTGCGTTTCACAGTCCCCTGCATACGTTAAAGCACATGTGCCCCTTTCAGGAACTTCACAATCCCGTCACAGTAGATGGTAGGGGGCAAGACTAGCACAGGTAGGGAGAAAGGTTCTTCAAACTATGCACATCAAAAACACTACATCCTTGCCCTGCAGCCAACATGACCCCCCCAAGAAAACGTTTCTCTCTGCAGGTGCAAATCGCCGCAGCAGGCTTCAAGTACCCACATCCCCAAACAGCCAACCTACAAACCAGCGTCCCAAATCCGGCCACTGAGTGGTATCAGACGCACTTATCGGCCCCCAGGGTCAGCCCCCAATACAGTACTTATCGTTTTTAGTAGGGGGTACAGTGCTGCATTCTAATCTTCCTGCTGTCCTCCTGCCGCCTCGTCGAGCAGATGTCGCTCAGGGCTATGTCGCTGCAGTCTTTCAGCGCCTTCTGCAAGGACTTGGGGTCTGTGAAGAAATGTGAGCGGCCTTGCCTATTGATGCAAATTCTCGCCGGATACAGCATCGCGTAGTCGAGGTTAAATTCGCGTAGTTGCTTTTTCAGTGGGGCAAATTGACGGCGAGCCTCCTGCACTCGCATTGTAAAGTCAGGGAAAAGAGAAATGGTGGACCCTTCAAATTGCAGAGGCTGCTTATCCCTGGCCGCCTTCAGAGCCGCATCTCTATCCCTGTAATTGAGCACCTTTGCAATAATCGGGCGTGGGGCTGCACCCACAGGCGGGCGGGGTCCCAAGGAACGATGGGCCCGCTCCACCACGAACATAGCTGAAAAGGTTTCCGCGCCCAGCAGTGTGACAAGCATTCGTTCTATGAATTGTTCCATATTGCCAGTCTGGGTAGTCTCTGGAAGGCCTGTGATTCTCAGATTACAGCGCCGAGAGCGCGCCTCCAAATCCTCCGTTTTATCCTGTAGGATCCGCATGACTTTGCCAAGTTGTTTATGTTCTGTATCCAGGGTAGTTTGCGCCTCCTCCACCTCCGTGACTCTGCGCTCGGACATGTCAAGCCGCTCCGCATGCTTGTCTAGTCGCTCAGCCATGCGGTCCATTCTATACGATAGGGCGTCCATCTTAGTCCCCAGTGCTGCGATACTGCCCTGAAAAATTCTTTTCCATGGCCACTAGGATATTGCGGAGGTCTGCAGGAGGCGCGTCAGTGGCCGGCTCGCGCGATCTGTCTGCGTCTTCCGTGGAAGCATCCCGGGACTTCGATTTCTTGTTTTCAAATGTTATTTTGGGTTGTGTTTTATCAACCCTACCCATCGTGATAGCCCAGGTGCGTGGGGCTGGGTGCCACTAGGCCAGCAGAGAGACGGGCAGCCGCTCACTGTACGCCGTCAGGTGGGATGCCTAATTTAACGTAGCGCCAAGCTGCTTTCGCTCCGAAGCCCGCTTGGGAGGCACACCGGGAATCCGAACCACAGGGCAGGTATACAAAAAACTCCTGATGCCAGGTAGTGCGTGGCCGCCTCAACGTGGAGTGAGCACACCCCCACTACGTCCCCTCCGGATCAAGCCGTTGTACGGGGAACCCAAACCAAGGCGTCCCCTAAGCGTGCAGAGTCAGGGGGGGGAGGGGCGCTTACCCGCTTAGTGTTTCACAGGCCTGGCTGCCACCTTCCAATGCAGGCCGCAGCGCCCGTCTCCCAACCGTCCCCAGGCCACGTTCCGGTCGTCAATTTCCCCCTGTCACCAAACAGGGCGTATGGCCAGCCGGGTATGTGTGTGGCGGTAGAAACCAGTAATCCTGCCCCGGTAGGGAGTCTTAATGAAAGATCTTCCCGGGAGGGAGCTGCAGCACCCCCATGTGATCACAGCAGCTCCAGGGTATATGGCCAGAGACAGATGCAGCAACGATCGCCAAAGAAAAATGGCGGGGACCAGTCCGCGTACCAGAGATGGCCTCCCTGGGACTCTAGTGTTCACCGCTGCACTGGGCCTCCCCCGCGTCACCCTCACCTCCGAGTTGTCACTCCTCAGCGTTCTGACGACCGCTGTCTGCCACCCGAACCGGCGGCAGACGCCCGCCCCCTCCTCACTGGGCTGGAAGATCCGGGCGGCGCCGGAGCCGCGTCACTCCTCGGCCCTCTTTGAATGTGCCGGCAGCAGGGTCAGGCATCCGTACCGCTATCGCTATGGCGAGGGCAGGACCGCGTGGGTCGAGGGGCCGCCAGAGAGCACGGACCTCCGCCACCCCTGCAAGCCCCAAACAGCGGCGGCAATGGGCGCCAGTCGTCCGCCGTATGTGCAACTCGATCCCGGGGATGAGGGCCCACTCCGGGCCGATCGTCGCAGCGTCCCGTAGCTTCGCCGTCCCGAAGCATACAGGGTTCAGAGACGGCTTTTTCGGCTCCGGGGACACTCCGGAGATATAGGGAAGCTTAGCCAAGCCTCCCCCGCTATGGAGTTGCCGGATTATTGGAGGATCGTGTTGCAGTAACTCAGAGCTCACGGCTCAGGCGGCCATCTCGGTCGCGAGCAAGCTCCGCCCCCCAACAATAGATAACTATTTCACTCAGCTCAATCGTGCATGCTTAGTTTTCTCCGAGTTACACAGAAAGAGTAGACGGGCGTTTCAATAAAAGGTTTTATTGAACAGTCTTGTTTCTGGTGTAAGTAAAATGTGCTGTTACGATCACAAGACAGTATGCGAGATAAATAATGTACAGTGTGAGCAGTAGAAATAAATAATACTGCGATAGCATTATCTTTCAGCGTATATTCACATACATAAATAACATGAGCTAAAAATGCGAGTACTCATACGATGCGTTTCTAATCTAGTTCTACCCCAATGTACCTAACCTAACCTAGGTGTAGGGAGAGGTATGAAGTAGGTGAAGTATTCCTTACTATGGTATACTAAGAGTATGTTAAGCCTAGTATGCCTAGTATGCAAAGAGTCCCTCTAGGTTCTTGTCAGCTCCATACCTGAAGAATGAGAGAGGTAGGAATCTCTTTGCCAGACTCGAACTCCAACACCCCGCAAGGGAAGTCAGATCACTGGAAGCTGGGCTCTCTGCGTGCAGGGATGACAGCGTCTTCTCAGTGCGTCAGGCTGGGAAACGGGCTCCTCTGAAGTCGAGGTCTCCTCTAGTTTACAAGGGCTAGGGAAGGTATATTTATACCTGAGAGTACCTAAGAATGTTAGTATTGACGTGAGTCGGACAGCGAAAGACGTCATGAATGAACCCCTAAGGAATAATGGTTCATGCATAATATATGAGTCCTTGAAGAAATCAATAGTCCTGGGCTAGGGAAACTCCCGCAGCCTAAGGGTCTGTTCTTCACGAACTCGTTGTGACGTTAGGGTGGACGGATGTCAGAGACCATGCCTGTATTTGGAGTGCACGGTTTAATGCCTAAATAAGGGCTGGGATTTTATGCCTATATAAGGGCAGGGCGAATTGTGCCTATATAAGGACATGATACTGGAAAGCCCGTTATGGACACCCTAAGAGGAATACAACACTCCAACAATCTGAAGGTTATTTTTGCACGAACGTGCCTACAGACATTTGTTCTTGGGGCGTAAAGCTGACACATCCTTCTCAAGTGCTCATATCACAATTGTGTGAGTGGCCAACTGATCGTCGCATTCTGAGACATGTTGTTCCACCATCTCAATTTGACTTGCTTGCTTGTTCAGTTTCGCCTTCATTTGATCCACTCTTATTGCCAATGAAACTGTCTTGGCGTCTATTGACTTCAGACTGTGCCGCATGCTGAGAAGAATGGATTTCATGTCATTGTCACTTTCTGAACTATTGGTTCGTGTCATGTGCTCCTACTTTTTGCTGTCCAGGACATTTTTTTCTGGCTGAACACCAGCCATGCTTCCCCATACAAGTATTAGTGCTTTCACCCATCTATGGAGTTGTGAGATATATATGTAGTGGGAGAGCCTGCTCCTATATGGCACAGTGTGAAATGACCTGGGGCAGGGGTTTCTGCCATCTGTTGCAAGGTATGTTGGCCAAGCCTCTGCGGCCTTTGTTAACTACGTTATTGACTTTTTTTTTTTTATGTTCAATAAAGGTTTTATTAAAGTGAAATACAAATGTACAGAATTATCTGGTGCTTAAAGTAAAAAACCAGGTTATAAAATAGAATACTAACAGAAAAGGCAACAGTAAATAATACCTAAAAATACAAAAAAGGAAATTATACAGCAAACTTATTAGGATAACAGTATAATTTGTACTTATGATATCGCATTTTTTGTAGAAAAGCTAGAGGAGAGACGAAAAGGAAAGTAAAAAGAAGAATAAAACAATACATATTACACAATTCTGTACACGTATCAGATAGTAAACTTTATATCATATAATAGCTTGTTATATATAGTAATGTCCTGTCGTATAACAATGCATCTCATACAATAACATTGGCAAAATACCTAAGTATGATATTAAACAGGAAGGGAAACAAGCATTGGCATAGCCAATAGGTCTCGCCTTTGGGACCTTATAAGTGTTTAGCCATGCAACAGTTGATGTTGTTGCACCAAGGATATTGTGCTGCATAACTAAATACTTATAAGGTCCCAAAAGCGAGTCCTATTGGCTATGCCAATGCTTGTTTTTTAGTTAGAGCTATTGCTGTTGTAAATGGCAATGTCTTTTACCCTTGTGTTATGGAGTGGATGTATATGGTTTGAGTGGAATTACGTGGGTTGGATTGGAATTGCCAGTTGTGTAATTGTGTGGCGTGGAATTGTGTGGTGTGAAGAGGATTTGTGTAAATATGTGGCATGGTGTGCAGTGGAAATACATGTATAGTAATTATGTGATGTAGAGCGCAGTGGTGTAGAGTAAGGTTGTGTATAGTGGCACAGAGTGGCGCTGCGTATATTGCAGTGGAATGGAGTACAGTGGAGTGGAGTGGTACAGATTGTAAAAGAGTGGTTTGGAGTGGTGTAGTATAGCGTGTAGTGGATAGAGTAGATTGTTTTAGAGTGGAGTGAAGTGGTATAGAGTGGAGTGGTAAAGAGAAGAGTGGATTGGCGTAGAGTGCAGTGCCACAGCAGCAGTCTTTAAAAAAAAACGTAAACTCAATCACTAGTTACAACCTTAAAATAATCAATGGCAATGCAAAACTAGTTATGGCTAAAGTTATGCAGCTTCTCTTTGATGTTGCTTGTTCGCTGGTTTCACTTACACCCAGCCCTAGCTTTGCTTATTGTGACCCCAGTTAACCTGCTGGACGCTGCGCTGTTGGAAATGTCTCAGAGAAAGCTCCTGCTTTTTATGCTTAATTTGAGTGGAGAAGTAGGTGGGCAGGGGGAAGAAAAGATGCGGTGCAGTGGTCATTGGACAGAAAAGCCTACTTCAGGACCGAGGAACAAAGGGTTTGAGTCTCAGCTGTTGCCTCAACAACATCCTGTGATTCTGAGAAAATCACTTAATCAAGTCTTATTAGTAAGGTCATTGCAAAAACGGGTTTTTGTTAAGTGCTTTCCCCCAGTTGTGTGTACTACCGAAAACATAGACGGCATGTAACAAAAGCTGCCTGCGTACACGTTTTCACTTGCAGAAGCCTGGGTGTTTCATTCAGTCTGCACCCCCGGTGAAGTCTGGGGTTTATGGTCGGGGCATTTCACTAATGTGAGAGGAGTTAAGAGATGGCAAGAGCTGCAGCACTGAAGATTTTTGAGTGCATGTAGATGCTGCTCGAAGTCTGCTGCACCAGTGAGGCGCCAATCCAGTCAGCTAAAAATCTTTGTTTGGTGCAAGGGAAACCAAGAACCCACCAGACCTATCTAAAAAAAGTTATAGATTTTATGTAATGCCTCCCTGTAGTGTTGCAATCTGGAAGAGCAAGCGTTTTTCCTTAGTGGGCTTAGTTTTGGTAATAAAGTTCGTTTTCATAGTAGAAAAACTGCCAAATATTTGGAGGAATTCCTGACTTCCCAAACATGCTTGACTTCCTCTCCAGGGATGTTTACAGCAGGCAAGAGAGTGTGTGTTTGGTATCTCCCTCACAAAAATGTAGTTCTTACCTCCTTGTGAATACATGTCAGGCTGAGACATTGAGGATAGAGAGAAATAAAGAACATTTGGTTCATGGAGCCAGAAAGCCGGTTTTGTAGGCTGTCTCTCCTTTTGTTATACACGATTTCTAATTGAAAACACACCTCTCTGTGCATCTCAGAGAGGTACGTATACCTCCACTTTTGACAGTAAAATAAATTCTGTGCTATCTTCTCTTGATGTCGCATACGCAGTTCACACCCTGTGCCTCTCAGATCAGAAAAAAAACAGAAACAAATATTTTACTGTGTGGGAATGTGAAAAAAATGTAATGTCCCTTTGTAGAAAGGGGAATAACGTGTGAAATTATTACATTCTATTCTTTATCGCAGTATGAAATGCGTCCAACGTCCATCCATACCGAATGAAAAGAAAACGTTTTTCCCAATGTCATTGCCTACAATTAGGCAGTGAGTGCATGCAGCTTTTTATATTGCAAACTCGGCCCATGGGCCCTGGAGCGCTTTACATTACACAAGGTTATTTAAAAAAAAAAAAAATGTTTTGGCAAAGGGAGAATAATTTATTTGCCCAGAATCACAGGATGTTGCGCCTACGCCGGGACTTAAATCTGGTTCTCCAGTTCAAAAGTCAGCACTCTGGTGGTAATGCCACAACTTTTTCTCACATTGAGCCTAACTGGTGAAAATAAAGTAAAAAAACAGGCCTTTTCAGTTCAGAGCCAATCTGCACATAGCAGGATACAGAGCAGACAGTCCAAAGTGGGCCCGACCAGCAGATTCACTGCACTATGGAAATTGAATTACTGGGGCCTCTCTGTAATTTCAGGAGGTGGGGATCTGATGTGACCAGGGCACAATCATTGAAGGAGAATGGACATGACGCCTGTGTACGATCTTCGCACTACTGTGGCATACGCTGTTCAATAAAACAATTCACATGCAAGTTAATGTTATGGCTGTGGTTAGAAGAAAACAAACACAGGAGCACTGTAAAACAGCAGGGGGAGGGGGGAGAGGAGGGAGCCTGCACGATTCACTTGCGGGAGCGAGCGGCGCCAGGAGCGATAATTTCTACCATATGGCGCCGCTCACTCCCGCAAGTGAATCGCCAAACGTGCACGCGTTGCCATTGAAGGCAATGGAACGCGTGCACGTTTTAGACTGAAAAGCCGAATCGATGGCAAAAGGTCTTTTTGCCTATGCAGCGCATGCGCGCTGCGTAGGCGAGACCTAAAAACCATCATAGGGGCTGGAAAACCATCGTAGGATCCTTGGAGGATTTTGGCTTTTTACTTCAATAACCAACAAGCGGAGACCAAAAGAGGTCTTTGTTTATCATCTGCAATGTAGAGGTAGCAGAAGCTATATCAAGCCTATGATGAGAGCAAAGAAGATTCCATCAATTAGTAACATTGATTTTCTTGGCATTCTTCCAATTTGATGTACTGACTTGAAAAGCACTAGCAAGTGACATATCCAGAAATTTTCCTAATTTAGAGCGTACAGGCCAAGAGCGTGAGGAACTTCCCAGAAAAATAAGTTTGATATCAATGGGGAAATCAATAGAACAGACAGTGGAATTAGTTCTAAAAACCTGCAACCAAAAAGCATTGGTTTGGCGGACTATGAAAAAACATATGTAGATATGTACCAGGGAGGGTTTTACAAGACCAACACATATTTGAAAGATTAGGGTTGTATTTTTGCAAAGAAAGTGGGGTAATGTATAACCTATTGAAAAATAATAAAGGGTTTGTGTGGTGCTGGCATTAGCCGAAGTGTGGTGTATTTTGCTCCAAATTAAAACCCAAACCCTTAAAGAAAAGGACTGCGAAGATCAGATTCCCATAATGCTTCAGGTTTAGACTTAGGACGGGAAAGGGCAATATAATGCAAATATTTATATATATATGATGCTTTAAGTGATGACGAAGGTGCAATTGGATCAGGAGGTGAGGAACTTATATGAGGTTGCGATTCAGTGAGTGTGGAGATAGCTTGTAAAAGAGCATCTTTGAGGGGCTCATATTTAATGACATAAGTAGAAGGAAGAGCAAATTTGGTTTGAATTACAGAAAAAGGAAGCAGAGTCATATAACACAATAATTGCTTAACTTGAATTACACCTTTCAGAATCCATTGTTTCCAAAAAATGGTTCGATTCGAAATTTTGAGAGATTTATTATGCCATATAGAGGATTCCAAAAATTCTTGTATTGGGGATAAGGGCTTTGTGAAAATACGAGACGAAACCAAACTAGAATATTTAATAGGTGCGGAAAAGGCTCGAGGAGGTTTCGAAAAATATGGTAAAGAAGAAAAAAGAAAAGGTGATACAAGTGAATTCTCTAGTCTACGCCAAATAGTATTTGGTGGTGAATCAGTGCCCCCATACATGGCAGAACCTGTTTTAAAACAAAGGAATTATAATATTGCTGAAAATTTGGAAGACTTACGCCCCCAACTCTTTAGGTTTACAAAGAGACGCGAAAGAAATGCACGCCCTTTTACCATTCCATAAAAACGTAGTAATCGATTTATTCAATAGCTTAAAAAATGTTAACGGTAACTTAATAGGCAACATGGACAGATAAATATTAATGACAGGTAAAAACATCATCTTTATAGTAGCCAACCTACCCCACCAGGACAAATATAATGGGGACCATTTCTCCATCATTTGAAGGATTTTATGAAGTTTATATGAATTGTCTTTGCCATGGAAGTAGAATATTTAATACCCAAACACTTGATAAATTGTGGGGACCATTTAAGCTCTGTGCCATCAAACATAGCCTTCAGACAATACTTATTGAGAGGGAGTACCTCCGATTTTGAAAAGTTCAATTTATAACCAGATATCCTAGAGTACGATGTTAAAAGGTGAGAAAAAGCCGGGATTGATGTTTCCGGTTGAGAGACATAAAGGATCACATCATCGGCATATGCTGAGAACTTAATCTCAATATCCTTACGTCGAAAGCCATGAAATAATGAGGAATTTTGTAGTGTGTGCAAAAAAGGTTTTAGGGATGTAATAAAAAGCAAAGGAGATGAAGGTCTGGTACCCCTTAAGAGGGGAAAATATGAAGCCTGGGAACCATTTAAAAAAACAGACGTCATCATGGAAGAATATAATATAGCTATATATTTGAGAAAAGTTGGGCTAAAGCCATGCCATTTTAAGACCCGCATCATGAACTTCCAGTTGCCACGGTCAAAAGCCTTTTCAGCATCCAAAGTTACGGCAGGCAGAGGTGTATTGTCAAAGGACGCCACATGTAGAATATCCAGAAACAATCTTGAATTGTCACTCATGTGTCTTCCCTTAACAAATCCAGTCTGCTCAAGCCCAACCATATCAGGAATCAGAGGAGAAATCCTAATTGATAGATTAACAAGGGAAATGGATCTATAATTGGCACTTAAAGAAGGGCTGTTATCCTTTTTAGGAATCAAACAAATCATAGCTTCCAAGAAAGTCCCCTTAGCTTTGTCTTGTGAGATAAAACACTGATATAAAGTAAGTAAGTGTGGGAGTAAAAGATGTGAAAAACAGGAGTAAAATTCAACAGAAAAACAATCCGGACCTGGTGCTTTTTCCTAGGGTAGTGCATTACAAGCTGATTTTAGTTCAGTAATTGAAATATTCTCTTCCAGAAAAGAAAGATCCTGTTTCTGTTGCTGTCTTGGTGGAAGAGAATGAAAATAGGAATCTAGTGCCTCATCTGTGGGGAAATGGTCTGGTGTGTAAAGATTTGTATAAAAATCAGTAAAACATTTCAAAATGTCATTATTTTTAACATGAGGACACCCGCTTTCATCCATAACCTTTACTATTTTAGACTTTTGATATTTAACTTTCAGGTAGTTGGCAAGTAGTTTGCCTGCCTTATTTCATCCACCATAAAACATGGAATTAAGTTTTAATAGTGTTCCAGCATCTTCCTCTGTTGACCTTTTATTAAACTCAAATTTAGCATTCATTAAACGCGTAACACAATGTCATTCTTTGTGCTGAAAAATTCATGTTCTAATTGCTTGATGGACTGACGCGGTAATGAGGATTCCTTATTAGCCTTTTTCCTTTTAGCCGAGACAAAGTTAATTATATGCCCTCGGGTAGATGCTTTGAAAGCATCCCAAACAATATGGAATGGAAAATCAGGTGTGCTATTATGCAAAAATATTCTTGTATAAAACATTCAAAATGTTGTACAAATTCTTTATTTTTCAATAAGATATTATTAAAGTGCCATCTGTTAGGTTTAGAGGTATCAGGTAATAAATCCAAATCTATCGTAACCGGTGCATGATCTGAAATTAATATTGACCCAATTTCAGCATGCACAAGTGTAGCAACTAGGGGAGGTGAAAGAAATAAATAGTCAATTCTGGATTGCGACTTGTGGGTTGGTGAGTAAAATGTATTTTCCAATGTGTCCGGAGAGTATAGCCTCCAGGTAGCAACTAATCCCTTGGAGTGAATAAAACGTGTAAATGATTTTTGCATCTTATTAGGAACATATTTAATTTGAGACTTTCTATCTAGAAAAGGGTCAACAATTTGATTAAGATCACCGCCAACCATTAGATTTGCATGTGAACAGGAACGTAAAACAACTGACATTTGTTCCCAAAATTGTACATCTATACCAGTGGGACCATAAATATTCAGTGTAGAAATAGGCTTGTGATGGATGGTGGCATGTATTAGAACCCATCGGCCATCCGCATCTCTTTCCTCTTTCTCTATTACCAAGGGAAGGGATTTGTGAACCAGAATAATAACCCCATTTTTATGTTCAAGGGCTGGAAAACAAAAAATTTGACCGACCCAATTTTTACGCAGTGAGTTTAAATCTTTGTCAAATAAGTGCGTTTCCTGTAATAAAGCAATATTACATTTAAGCCGAGCTAAATGGGTCAGGACTCTCTGTTTTTTAATAGGATTACGCAAGCCCTTAACATGCCAAGAAATAACCTTAAGGGAGTTTACCATTGTAGTACCTTAACATACATACTGAACCAGGTTATCCATAACAAGAAATCAGAACTTCAGGACAACTGAATATATATAACACATGAAATAATCTAACTGTCATATTCAATTGAGAACTATATTGAATAATGAGACAAAAGAAATGAATGAAGAAAAAGAAAAAAACTACGGGAAAGAAAAGGAGGGAAAGGAAATGAAAGTAAAGAAAGGAACAGTAACTCTGGTAAAGACAATAGAGATGACAAAAAGCCAAGAAGCTTTAGTCATGTAGAAAGTAAGACACATGCAATGTGAGAAGAATATGGTGGAGGGGTAGAAAAGCGCAAGACCAAGGACGGACAACTGGCACAAATCCATTTAGATTAAATAACAGTAGCGACGGAGACAATTATTATAATCAAGAAGAAGCAGAGAATATAAAGAAAGAACAAAAAGAAAAAGAAAGGAGATAAAAGTACTGCAGCAATTTATATGGCAAGGATCAATAAGACAACACATCAAATAAGTCAACAAAAGAAGTCCATGGGACATAACTTATCAATAAATACAACTTACCAAACACGAGGATAGTATGGAAACAGTAGGTCTAGGAAGGAAGATACTTGGGAAACAACACACCAGAGGAATCCATATCAGACAACAGACAACTGCAAGGAGGAATAGATAAATAGCAAGGTTAAACAAATAAATCAATTAGATAACAACGACAGCCATAAACAAACATTATTAACAATTGAACATGCTACCCTCAACAGCATAACCAGTTACTGAAGTAAGATATATACTCAGTTCAGAGACAAGGGCCAAAGACGCAAGCCTATAACAAATGAAGAAACACTCAAACGAAAAGTTTACACTTTCCCAAGATCCATTGCTTCACCCTTGTGTTGGAGAATAAACTTCCGCAGGTGTTCAGGACAGTCGAATGAAAAATTGCGGACCTTATATGTGACTTTAAAGAAACATGGGTGCACAAGTCCATATCTTGGATTCATGGATCGTAGATTTGGCCGGAAGGATAAAAACTACTTTTGACGACCGGCAGTTGCATGTGCTACATCTTGGGAAATGAAGACCCTCTGACCAGACCATAGCATTTGTTTCCTTTGCTTAGTCACAGACAACACCATAAGTAGCTCAGTATACTCTAGAAAAAGAATAATTATTCCTCTAGGGCGGCCAGAGCTTGAACCACTCACAGGTTTGGGACCAATACGATGAGCACGTTGTAAATTGAGATGTGTTCCTTCCTTAAGGCCCATAAGCTTAGGGATGTGTACCCCAAGAAAGGCAAGCATGTCTGACCCTTCTGTTCCCTCCGGAATGCCATAAATTTGGAGATTATTACGCCTGTTCCGGTTTTCTAAATCTTCTGTCTGTTGCTTCAAAAATCCTATCTTCTTAGTCATGCCGTCAATTTTTGCAGCCGCATCCGCCACTTCACTGATCCGCTGTTCGACACCTGACACTCTGGACTCCAGCATAGACCACTTTTCCTCTATACGTTGAAGTGTAACGTTAGTCTCCATGACAAAGGGTTTCAGATGTTTGATCTCCTCCACAAGGTCCAACCAAAGTCAAAGGTAGAGGAGACTTTGTAGGGGAACCAGGATCTTGCTTCTGCCTCTTGGTAGAAGTGTTTGAGTCTTTACGAGCGATGGGCATGAGTGTAGATGGGGTGACAGCCTTCAGATTAGAGGGGGGAGAAGACTCCATAGGCGTGCGAAAAATAGTACAGAAAAGGTCATGAAGAAGACCTAATGCCACAAACAGGGAAAAACCTGAAGTATGCACTTATTCAAAAATGTCAAGTATAGCACCAAATATTGAAGGCAGAGCAGAATTATTGTAGAAAGAGAGGATATCAAAATTATCAGCCCACCTTATAGTTGACAGGATTTTATTACATAAGCGTATTATGTAACTAGCATGTCAGCTCTCACTTAAGTGGCACTGCTAAATCAGGCAAATAGCATTCAAAGGCTTGCTGTCACTGTATTTCCGGAAACATTCTAGCTGACAGGAATTAAATAAAAGGCCATGAGTGTTTTATAAAGTAACCTGCAAAAGCGGCAGAAAAAAGTATTGAATCAATTTTCTAGGGCTTCTCTGCTTCTTGTTAACAATTTGAGCCAGTAGTTTAGCGCGACCCGGCACACAAAGCGGGCTCCAACGCGATCTGCGTCTGACAAAATGGCGACTACAACCGCTGATTCTGAGGTGCGCAACGAGGGGGAACAACAACATGGTAAATGGCTTTAATATAGCCAAAAAAGAAAAAATACCTTGTCACCCCGCGTTTGCGCACCCGTTACGTTACAGCAGGCACATCTTCAGCGAACACCGCTGCCCGTAGTGACGAAATGCCTCCGGCGCTGAGCAGAGCCTCAAGGTCCTGCGGCCATCTTGCGGTCTGCTCAGCCACTCCCCCCCGTAGTCGACTTTTTAATGTAATGTGGCAATCTGGCTTAGTGCACCCCAGCGCTGTCACAAGTAAGTCCTGGTATGCTCTTTATCTATTGTCTATATATGAGGGGCTCCTTTAGTTAGCTCTAGGATTATGAAAAGACTGTATCCGTTAGCAGAGAAATTGAGTCCATAGAGCCCTGCCACATTTGTCCTCCCAGGCTGTGGCACTTGTTGTCTCTCACTAGGCCCCACGGCATTTCTCTTCCAGTCAGCTGGCCCCACTATCTGCTACAGCCTGTGGGTACAGGTCCCAACAGCAGCTGCCTCCTTTTAATCCACCGGCGGGAGACATCGTTTACTTCGCATGCGTTACATCGCATGCCATTACAACGCGGTCGTTACAATGACCGTGTTGTCACATTGCATACGATTACATTGCAAGTCGTTACAACGACTTGCTGTAGAGGGCAGAAGGTGTTGGATTTACAATCCAACACCTTCCCTGCTGTTGCACAAACTGGAGTAGGAATAGTAAATTATAATATTCCTAAGTCCAGTGCGCCCCCTACAGCAAGTCATTGTAACAATCTGCCATGTAATCGTATGCGATGTAACAAGGCGGTCGTTGTAAAGACCGTGTTGTAATGGCATGGGATGTAACGCATGCGTTATAATGACATATATTCTCCACCGGCCACTGCCCGCTGCACACAGCCTCCTGCACAGTGCTCATACACATTAGGCCTGCGTTGCTACTCCACTGTCAATATGTGCATTTACTGTCTCACGTCTGGATCATATTGTGTAGATTCAATAGGGGAAGATTATGTTGTTTTTTGACTCCGTGATGTGAAGCTTCACAAACTTGCGGCCATCTTGGGTCACAGCGTTTTGGTGTCCCCCATAAACAATGTATTTCTATGTTGCTATAACAACGTCAATGGAATTTTTATGTGATCAATTTGCCTTTCAGCAGTGCATAAGTTGTATTGAAAATCTGGATGGCTGTTTGGAATTAGATCTGTGGTCAATGTAACTTGGGGGATCCCTGCATCTTTGAACCCCTTCAAGTTTGGGCACTTTATAAAGCATTTAGTGACCAGTTTAGAGTTTGGTAGAGAGGATACTCAGTCACAATGGTGACATACCTTGTGTGCTATAACTCTTGCTCTGCCTGCCCAATATAGGGCTGAGTGGACCACCAGTATGTCGACGGTGACACCTTCTCTGGCTCCGTCACCAAGATACTTTTGTCATGGCCTGACGGAGTATAGGCTGTTGGAGGTAAGCGGCTCAACCATCTATGATCGGATGGCTTTTGTTTGCTGTTTGTCACTGCGAGATAAAACCTGGCAGTAAGGAACAGTACAAATAGAAAAATTACCCTTAATACCATGAGAGAAAACTCCTATGATGTGGGGGTCATTAGTGTTACATTTTACATTACCCTGCACATATTAACATCATTCTTCGTGCACATATTGATGGAGAAAGAAACTTCATATAATAGACAACTAAAACTTTCACTCCAGCCAACAGGCTGCAGGCATTCAGCCTTGAAAAGTAACATCTTTTTAGCTAAGGAAAAGATACACAGATAAGCAAGACCATAAGTTTGAAATGAATTCATGGTATTTTACTATTACAGTGAAAGTATACTTGTTCACATTTATTTGTCTTGCCTGCTTTAAAGGCCTACAGATAGCAACTGAAAAATGATGTCAAGTACGTTTTAAATCTGTTAATTAGCTTCCTCAATTCATCCTCTGATAATTGAAAATTGTCACACCATTACCATAATCATACAATATCATAGTCATTATATCTGACCCTTTAGATTCATTTGTAATTAAACCTTTCAATCCATCAAACTCTTCAGCTTTTCTTCTGTCCAGCTCAGTTTTTTCTTTGGTAACTCTTCTCATCTTCTTCTTCTTCCTTTGGCACTTCATGTTCAGACACATGATAAAAGTAAATCCACAAAAGTTAAATGTTAGGTAAATACCTAATGCAACTAACAATGCCAATACAAGTGATATAACAACTACTTATAATACCCATTTTCCCCATCCTCCTAACCATGAATCAATGTGATCCCAGATTCCAGGTTCTACTAATGGGTGTGCTCCTTGTGCGGTGCAGGTCAAATTCTCAATATAGCTATTCATTTTTTAAGAATTATCTAACACAAATGTGCAACATTGAGTTTTAATTACCTTACCTTTTCTAAAAGGATGTCTAAAGCCATTCGGTTTTGTATTAGCATAGTTCTAATTGTGAGCATGTCTTTTAATAATACTAGCCTGCTGTGTTATTTGCTAAATGTTCTATTAAAGTAGACAGATTATTAGACTTTATGTGATTTAAAGCATCCCTACAGGAGGAATCATTATAGAGAAAAAAATCCAAAAACGTTTGCACTATACTTCCACTCATTAATTCCACAATAATGC
Organism: Calotriton arnoldi; assembly: GCA_963921515.1. Lineage (NCBI taxonomy): Eukaryota > Metazoa > Chordata > Amphibia > Caudata > Salamandridae > Calotriton > Calotriton arnoldi. The sequence goes on from CAWUFW010002625.1 coordinate 1,041,444, forward strand.
ATCTTTCAAACTTTTCACACTATAAATTTTAGGAGACACTAATGGTAAATGACAAGCACTCGTCCAGCCCATAGGAAAAGTAAAGTAAGCAATCTTGCTACATACATGGTAAATGTCTCTAAGCATAGAACCAGTACCTAAAAGAGTAATACTATTTATCTCATAAATAAATGTACATTTACTATTTTCTACTAATTCCATATCATTTTTCTCATCACTCGTTATTCGTGTGCCTCCCTTTCTTTTTAAATCCTAAGACCAGGATGTATTTGTAGCTTTTTCTCTAGAATGGAATTCAAACACTCCAGCACCTATAGGTTTAACATTCTGGCTTTGATTATTCATTTTCTTTAATAAAATTACACTCTGCTACAGTTAGTTTGCACACCCTATCTATGGAAAGAAAAATTATTCACTTTAAGCACTTTTTATATTGGCACTGTGAAACTTTATAGGAGCTTACAAAAAAAGATTTTTAGTATCAAATAACACGTCTATTGGAACGTCATGATCTAAATAAAGTTCCTCTAAATGATTATGCTGCATTATTATTGAGCAATATTCTAAATAAGAAAACGCATAGGACAAAGGTAATGTATGTAAGTCACACCTTTAGAAACCGAAGTAGGGAGATGTGGATAAATGTAGGCAAATAATAACATTTATGATTTCTCCATAATTCTTTCACAACACTTTATAGGTATGTTCTAAATATTTATTCATTCTTATTATTATTTCTAGCATTTAATTCATGTTTTTAGAATCATTCTTAGCTGTGTTTGAAAGATATATTAAAGGGGGAAAAGCATACACTAACAGCCCAATAACAAGCTAACATTAAAACTACTAAAACTACTTCAGAAGACTTGAAAATCTTCTCTTTCCTTGTAGACATTTTCCCCTTCCAATCTGCCTTTCAAAAATTTTCAAAAACAAATTCCTTCAAAAGAACAAGCAGTTCAAGGAATGTAGTTCAAGGAATTAAAAATTTTCAACAGTCAATATTTCACTTATTTTTCTGCAAAACATATTCAGTGTCTGAGTATTTATTAGTCTCTTTTTTCAATTTGTATTGGTTATTTTGGAGCTTCAAATAAACATTAAAGACTTTTAAGGATAAGGTCTTCATCTGATTCAATTCTTACCAAGGACGCCCATCTAGAGTTATGTATTTCTTATATGGCATTCTGTGTCTCATTGATTTACATGTTGCACCTCCCTATGAAAATTCTTCAGCACTCCCTTCAGGCTCTACAGTAGCACTCCCTCTTGTTTCTTCATCTACTTTTAAACCACTCAGTGCAGAACTCCTTTGCACAACTGTTCTTTGCAAACCTTCACCTTGAGTTGGAACTTGTTTGTCTTGAGTTTGATTTTGTGCAGCTGAACTTCCACTCAGGCATCTTTCTTTACTTACTTTTGAACTTTGTTTTTTGCTTGTCTTTTCTATACTTGATCTTTGGTTTTTACTTGGGATTGACTCTTCAGTCACCCTTCCATCTTTATGCAGGTTTTGAGTGCCATGCTGTTAAGTGAGAACAGAAAGAGAGCATCCATCTCTTTTGTGACAATACAAAATAACTATTTTTCATAATCCAGCATTCCTAAAGCGGTTGCTGTATACAATGCATGTCTTAGCTCGAGGTAGGCTTTAATGCATTCATTATTATTGTCCCAGAGCAATGATCATATCACTATGGGTCAGTCTCTGCAATGGCTTAGCAATTAAGGAACAAATGGGAATCCATTAATGACAGTAGACTGTCATTCCCAAAAACATTTGTATATGTTTCTGTGTATGAAGTGGACTTATTCTCAGAACTGCCGAGATGGGTTCTTTAGACACCATCCTCACTTCTTTCTGAACTAGATGTCCCAAATAAATAAGTCCTGTCTAATGGTATTGTAATTTTGTCTGTGAGACCGTGAGTCCGTCATCAGTCAAATGATTTAGCAATTCAGTATTGTCCAGTTTACAAGCCTCTTTTGTTATTGCAGTGATTATAAGATCATCAATATGTTGGACCAGTACTGTGTCACAGGGTAATCTCAGTATCTCTAGATCTTTCTTGAGAACCTGTGTAAAGATTGATGCTAAATCTGTATACCCTTGTGAAAATCTTTTCCACACCAGTACTTTATTTTTAAAACTGCACTTAAACTTTGCCTAATCTCAAATTTCTGATGGCTTCTTGTATCAGTATTATAGGGGTGATACATGGTCTTTCTAAAACTTCCTTGAGAATACTATGTTGCATCATCTTCTCAATCACTGAGGTTATTCCTTCCTCAACTGCACAAGAAAGTTTGTACTGTGGTATAGAGGGATAGATTGCCCCTTGTTTTAATGTAACTTGCACTGACTAAGCACTTTTATTAAGCTAAATGTCATTACCTGTCAAACTCCACACCTTCCTTTTCACATTCAGTCTTAAATCTGGAGGTATGTGCTCTTCTATGAGAGCTGGAACAACATTTAATTGCTCTGACTGATTTCAATTTAAACTTAATATCTGGATCATTTGTCTGAATGTAGACACCATCCTGTGTACTATCACTTACACAATGCAATTTACAAATTTAGGGCCTGATTTAGATTTTGGCGGATAGATTACTCCATCACAAAGGTGATGGATCCCATCCGCCAAAATTCAAATCCCATAGGCTATTATGGGATTTATATTCTAGCGGACAGGATATCCGTCACCGCTGTGACGGAGTAACGTGTCTGCCATGATCTAAATCTGGCCCTAAGTCTGTAACCAGTAAATTGATAAACTCATAAACTCATGCTTATCTTTAACCAAACCTATCTTTGTTTGCTGAGACAGAAGTTGAACGTTTATGAGGCACTTGTTTATTTGCAGTACCTGCAGCTTGGAGAACTTTTCCCGAGAGGCTTAGGTTTGCAACTACTACTGGTCTAATTGTGGAACGGGGAGCATCATCATCAACTAGGAAGGACCCAGGATAACCATTAACTGTACCTTCCACATATGCTCCAATCTTGTCTACCTCAAGAACTGCACCAAGCATGCAGTCTTCCTCCCCCCGAGTCACTGCCATTGTGTCTGACTAGGTTATTGTAGTAACCCTAGTCTAACTGCTAATTGTGTAAATCCATGATTGTCTTGTAAGCTGAATGTGCTTGCACCTATACATTCTGTGGAAATTGTTTTGAATCATTATCTAACTGTGGTGATAATGATGATGCTGAAGCCATATCTCTTTAGAGCTGCCCTGTGTTCTGCACATGTGTCTGTTGGGCTGAGGTCAGTGACACCATCATCATTCCATTCTGCGACATCAGTCTCATCACAGGCATCATCTGCATCTCATTGAGAGGCTGCTGTACCTGTATATTTACTCTACAATCTCTCTTGCAGTATTCACTATTAGCACATCTGTGACACACCAAGCTTCATCATCCCAGTGGTGCCATTATTATTGAAGTCTCTACCTAAATCTTGACTCTTACCTCCTCCTGTTAGAGTGCCAGGAGCATGAACACCAAGAGATAACATGGGATGTTATCACGTTCCTCTGGAGTAATTGCTGAAAAAAACTCAGTCTATGCCACCATCAACTTCTCCTTTGACAATTTCTTTTTAGACTCACAATAATCACTACAATATTTTGCATAAGCCAAAATCTGATCAGTTGACTTTGCTTGCTAGCAAGCCACACTTTGCTTAAGCAGTGTGTTCAGTTTCTGGTTTCAATCTCAACACATAAGCTGACACAAAACCAGATGCACCTGCTTTAGTAAGATTTTCCATCCCACTATTGTGTCTGTACACCTGCATTAACCTCTCCTAACACTCCTGATCTGACAAATGTGTATTCTGGGTTATTCTTATTATTTCTGACCAATCCACCCACTTCACAGCGACCATCTTCTTCAAATAATCAAAACTTGGCACAATCCTTTGATGTTCCCCTTCTGGCTATTTAATCAATGTCTTGCATTCTAGCCATAACTGCCTTGGTATCACAATTGAAAACAGAGCATCCATGTCTGATCATAAAACCTTTGACACACTCACAATCCCATCAACTACTGAATACCATTTCTTTGGTTTTCTCTCAGTTTTGAAAATCTTTTGTAAAAGTAGAAAAATCATGTCTTCTCCATGGTATAGGAATATAAGTTGGCCCATGTTTTGCAGGACCAGGAACTTCTCTCAAAGGAAATTCCCTTTCAACCGTACAAAATGATAAATCATTTGCACCACTACTACCATCACTTTCCAAAGGCAATCTCTAATTTTTTCTAGATGTTTTTCAGAATAATGTTTTTCCTGAATTATTGTTTCCTTCTGCAATTTAGCTTCTGAGATGTTCATTACATAAAATTTACAAATTCTCTTTTTGGCTAAGTTTACATTTCTTAGGTTATCTTCGCCAATTTCTCAACTGCATGACACACTTGCTTTCCAGTTTCTCAATTCAAAAATATCAACTGATCAGATCTTGGAAGCATATTACTTAAATCGCACAAACCCACACAATATTCCAACTTCTGCTTATATGTTGACCCTTCACCTTGATTATATCTCAGTAAAGGCTTCAGCGACTCCACAACCACAGAAAAAATACCATCTTTCTGTGTCCTCTGTAGTCTTCATTATAGGAAGGAGGTCTTGCACTCAAAAATTCATCTATCACTTCATCATCATCATCTGAATCATTCTGCTCTGAACCTTCAGATTTTTCCTTCTATTTGTTTGTTGTGTCCAAACCAGATACACAACGGAAAGCTTCCATTGTCTCCTACTCTTCTCTACACTATGCCTGTTTTTGCTACAGCATTCTGTTATCCATCCAATCCTGAATAGCTTTGCAAAGTACCCCATCATGCATCTCTGAGCTGTTTTCTCATTTGCCAGTGTGTCCCATTTGTTTCACGCTTCAAATGGAGCATGCTTCTCCTAAGGTTTAATATCAAACAAATAACATCTCAGTCAAGTCATTTTTTTCAAATCAAATGTAGCATTCTCAGATTACTGTAACTTGTATCACTCTCTGTGGCCTTATTCCACTGTTTCAACCACAAACATCTGCGCATGTCAACCTTATTAAGCATTTGGTGAGCTGGGCTTCATAGCCAAGGAGTCGGTTGTGCCTCATCAAGAAACTTCTCACCTTTGCCAGATATTGCAACCATTGTTAAAATTAGAAACTCAAATAAAGTTCAAACAAATGCAAAACAAGTACACAACAAATGCAAAAGAATAGAAAACAATGAGCTGCGCAGACCATATACACTCTGGGAAGCCTTGATCATCTCCATCCACAAACCGGGGCATGAGGCATCCAACCTCAATTCATCTAGACCGCTGGTGATGTTCAACGCGGACAAGTTAATTCTCGGAAACATCCTGGTGGATAGACTGGCAACATTAATCTTGCACAAAGATCAGAACAGCTTTTTGCTGGGTTGCAGCATATTTCTGAACCTCCAATGCCTCTTCCAGGTTCTGGAGCATGCACTGGGTGAATGGCCATGGTCTGGCTGTCTGGTGTTGGACCTGGAGAAGGCCTACGACTCCCTGGAGTGGCGTTACCTTTTTGCTGTGTTGTGCAAATTAAGCCTGGGACCCCAAATGCTTGGGTTCCTCAAGCTCCTATAAACTGCACCGATGGCCCGAGTTAAGATTGCCTGGTATATTTCCAAGCCTATAGGCATAGGCCGATGCACCAGTCAGGGCTGACCCCTGTCCCCCATGCTTTTCTCCCTGGCCATGGAATCCCTAGAGTATAAACTGAGAGACCAGGGACAGGACTGGGGGATCTCACTTGGAGTCATTGTCAGCAATGCTTTCACAAAAGAAATATACATTTGTATAAATTTACAATGAACATAAAGATCATAAAAGTAACAACTTTTCTTTTGCTGTGAAAGAAAAGTTGTCTGTGAAATAGGCCATTGTGATTGTTACTTTTATGATCTTCATGTTCATTGTAAATTTATACAAATGTATATTTCTTTTGTGAACACATTGCTGACAATGACTGATAAAGATGAATAGTCATGATGTCAAATTAAATATGTAAAGCATTGTCAAAAGTCTAGTGTTATAAGAACTCGTTTTGTGTTAAGATTAATTGATATATTCACTAGCTGTGCAGCCAGGTTAAAAGTGTCTTGTGACACTTACAATGAGGTTCAAATTTCGCGCGGGCCAGGCAGCCACACGTCCCTGACTAGCACGCCAACTATATAAAAATAGGGAATAGAGGAATCATTTTTGAAGCTATACTACTAACAAACAGGTGTGCGCAATGCACTAATATTTTTAAAACAAAATGGTGACCCATATATCGCAGATGAACATATTTGTTGGGTAAATTGTAAACTTTTGGTGTGCCTGTCATTGTTGCAACAGGCCATTGAGAAAACACCAGTGCATGTCTCCAATGCCTGATGCTGTGCACTTTAGCAGAACAGGACAACATCAAACATGGCCACCTGTAATATGTCATCCAACACTCAGATCAGTTTCTGGGGGTGATTGCCATTGCCTTAAACCATACGTAATGTTTCTAAAGGCAATTCTGGATGCTATTCTGTATTGCTCCATCCAAACATCAGCACACACCACAACACACAGGCTGATCTGCATCACTAGATGACTGGCAGTTTTCTGGAGATGGGTGCACTTCTAACACTGCCTGCAATCCAGTGATGATGTGTGCGCACAGCGTACCATCAAGCAAGTTCCATATGAGACACGAGTAGGCTGAACTCGCACTCTCCACTCCAGTGCACAGCTGATACACAGACCCAATCTCTTCTATGCCTGTGCACCCTATCAAACACCAGTTCTACCTCACTGGTGTCAAAGTCTCAAGATGGCTGCACAAAAAGGTAGGCTACCCATGCAGTTTCTGTGTTTATGCTATCGCAAGACTCCATGGTGTTGAGGTTTTCGCTATTCCATTCTCATCACCAATGTAGAATGTAGCCACAACACAGTCTGAGTTCAACAGGTAGGTTTATTTGGGAGATAAATCTCAGACACCACAGGCTAAGGCAACAGCAGTAACCAACTGACAAAATTTCTTGGACATAAATGCACATTCCATAATGAACATTCCAGACCCTTGTTGTCACGAGGATTGACTAACCTATAAGGACATCACATATTTCCCACAGACCCTCTTCTGGGACCAGTGGAAATTATGCCAAAGAGATGGAAGCATAGAGGGTTAATTTCCTTACAGAATCTGTGGGGCATGGAAATAAGTACTTGTCAAAGGAGTCTGATAATTTCTCCAAACAGAAACTGAGCATTTCCCTCAATCGAAGCATTTTAAATTATGGAATAGGTGACATAAGTACAGTAGCTCCAAGGTCCCCTGCACACGCTAGTGGTACATAGATTTAAGTTAGTACAGTAATGAGTGTAGGAAAGAAAGAAACACTGTTCATCCACTGCTCTGCGTGGTTCCAGGATTTATTGTCCTTGTTGTGCGTTCCTTGGTACAGAGTCTTAGCCTAGCCAATACGTGTTTTGTCACTACCATGAAGTACACAGCGACTTCTTCAGGGCTGAATTCCTATGATTACGGTCCTTATTGTCGGTTGTACTTCCGTCCCAAAGGTAAATAGTAGTAGATGGTCTCAAGGGTAACAGAGACCAGAATTCCATTTAATTAAAGCTTCCTCATGAAGCAGATTCTATATTCTGTGATGCAGACGAGTATTCAGAATATGCAGCTACTAATTATTGTGAGACGCTATTCATAGGGTTATGGCCCTCAGCCAGCTTTGATTGTGTTGCCGCTGGTCACCTGATCCGGTGAAGCAGCTGGTGAAGTCTCCCGCGTGTGAGAGTGTCCCTCTTACACGCGAGAGACTTCACCAGCTGCTTCACCCTATAATATTTGGGTACTGCCTTAGAGCACCATCACCCCACTAGAACAACCACCGGGCGTGCAGTGTCATAAGTACAGTATTGCAGATCTTTCGTGGGGATCAGAGACTTTCGCCACTGCGATATAGTATATGCAATATTCTTTTAGGTCAATATTATCAATCTCAATAGTGTTTTATAACCCCTGTGCTGCATCATTTGAATTATCCTTGGATACCAGTGGACCCTGATATCCACTAGATCAGCTATACAGCCACCACCTATGCAGCAGTTTCAAGAAATACATTTAAAGGCAACATCCTAAAAACCAGATCCACAAATCTCATTCTTAATTGTTATGGTGTCATAAATATTAGTAAAAGAAACATATTTTCTCTTCTATATGGCTCCTTGTTGAAAGTAATCTTCATCCTCCATCAGTCTTACAGAATTTCTAGAGGGCCTCACCTCCAGAATCCAAGCATTAATTCTCAGGACCAACTCACCTCTCTTACTCATCACTGGGCAGTGACTGCTGCTCTTTCTCTTGCCACAGTCAGCTATTACTATAACCTTATCAGCAATGGCTCCCCTCATGTTCTGCTGGTTCACTAAGACTGCAACAGCCTCATGTCACATCCTCATTAAAGAGCTCTACAACATCCTCTGGAAGATCAGAATATTTAACAATGATTGGGAGAGCAGAGGCTTATGGAAGTAATCTACTCAAATAACATTTCTCACAATGCACAGACCAAGTTGTTATTCCTTTGAACATATTCAAGGAGAATACATCACCAGACCAGCCTCCTCATTGTATTTTGCATTATTATTGTATTGTCTTTTTCCAGAAGGCCTTCCTCGTCATTCATCTGCACTATAATACTATCATATCAAAAGGATGATGGGAGTACAGAACTCTTCTGGACACTCATTGCCAAATGTCACCATACTAAACAAGTTCTAAAATCTTACCTGTGTAGGTATATGACTGCCTTGAACATCTCTGCCTCGTCCTCTGGCAGTTCCAGTAATCCATTCCCAAAACGCAATGTAACTCAATGACTGTGCCCATCACTAGACCTCACCACAGAGTCCGGACTGGACCATGGTTCTCAACTAACAAAGCAACCATCATAAGGTTTCCTGGCCCTCCTTCTCTTTGCCAAAGTGAGGAAACCTAATTCACAAATGGATTTCCCAAGACCAAGATTAAGGGTGAAATGTTGGTGGTCCCTTCCGTCACAAGAGCTGATGCTCAAGTGTGCTGTTTAAATATTAGCAAGGAGGGTGATGATTCAAGCTCTTCTATTGTGTGGGTAACCCTCCCCTCACAACTGGATGCTACCCAGCAAATATTCATGTAAGGGTCATACACCAGGCAAGTGGGGCTCAGTACGGTATTCCTGCCAGACTCACTCTGAGACCAGTCATGCTTCCAGCATAGTGTCAGCTAAGAAAAGGTAGAAAGCACCGCCAAGAATTAGTAATTTCTGCATGAATTTTTTTCCAACCATACTGAATTTGCTTATGAATCAATTGGTCAGTCGTTACAATGAGTTAGCCATCCTGTTTCTTTAGCAAACAATCAACAAGACACTAGGTCATACATAATTTATCTTTCTGGAATCACCAAAAATGGCAGCCATATTGGAAATACTATGTGAAATACTCTTTTTGTTAGTCAGCAGTCATTAATCCTTCCCTCACAATACTCAGAAATTCACACATTTCGATTTTAGATTAAACATAATACATTAGAAACAATACATACCAAAAGCAGGAAGAAATTGTTTCTTAGATCTCTCTTAGGGGAATGTCTTTCAAAACTACACTGTATTCAGAATGCCCTTAAAGGTGCAGCGTACTTTTCTCATTGTCTATAATACTGCAGTCTCCCAAGTGCATTGCCCTATTCTTCCAACCTTTCACTTTAAAAGTAGGTAAGAAGACTTTGTGAGGACAATATTTTTAGTGATTATTTGAAGCCTGAATCATCTTTTAAGGCAATAGAATTTGTCAATATAGCTTGTCTTAAGGCTGCAAATTGTACATGTCATCACATTTTGTCACATGTACCTCCAGGGACTTTCCGTAGTAAGGTGAAAATACAATAAAAAGTAGGGGTGGGCGGTAAACCCTGTTCCGCCGGTGGAGTTTGCGAAGCTTTGCCACACTGTGTTTCGCTTGAAGCACAGTTTGTCAAAAAAAAACTTTGCTAACCGCCTGCCGAGCAGAATGCAGTTTACCGGCACTCACCCCTACCTTTTATGCATGTGCTCCCCACGGAGCTGCTTTCATTTTCAGAGGCTTGTGGACCTTTGTTGTGGCCATCCCAGGCAATTATTGGACCCAGCTTGTAGTTGATAAACTAATACCCCCTCACACAAAGCAAGGCCCGCACATGTACCTCTCTCGTCTTGTGGTGTCCATTCACGGCGTGGGCCTGGCAAACCTGTTGAGGCTCCCGAGTATCTCTTAGATGTGAAATGAGTGTTAAGTGGAGCACACACACAGAAACAACTGCTACAGAGGGTTGATCTGACAGTGTCATCAAGATTTAGCAGCAACAGATGTGCCATGCGTTGAGGGCTGAGCGGGGAAGCATTCTTAATGTCAGAACACCCAAGACTGAAACTATGTCTCATTTATACAACAAATACCTCCCTCAACGCCCTCTTCTATAACCTTCTGCTGACATCCCTTTGGACCTCAGTTGGTAAACTGCAGCATTCTTGAGTATTACTTGTCTTAGCAGAGTGTCTGCAGACTGTCCAGCCCGGGCTGTCGGCATCTTCATGTACGGGGACCACCTGCTTGCACATGCAGTACGGCTACACATGGATTCCCACATGGTTAGCTATCTTAGTACTATCCACCTTCAGGTGAATTTGAATTTTTCTTTGTGGAAAGAAAATAAATCGCTGGGGAATGGGCACAAACAAGACAGCCAAACGGCATAATGCACCTGCCACAAGGAGACTTGTGTGTCTGTATATCTGGCAAGTCATATGTTCATAGGCAAGGTAACACTTCAAGTGGAGTTAGAATGAGTGCTGGTCACATAGAGGTAACATGATTACTACGGGTTTCAAGAGACAATTCAGTTTGGCAATGTAAAATGTTTTCTAGTGCTTACTGGGGACTAACCTATACCTATGCACACTGTAATGCTGAGCGTGGGATGATGCCTTATCTATTGGCCTATTAAACTGCACTTTGTTGGCAGCCTGGACCCTCTGCCTTCTGCCGCTGAGTGATGTCACTGCTGCCAGAGAGGCTTGAGAAGAACCCGCAATAACAGCAGCTGAAAGAGGAGGACTGGTAGGGTGCGGAGGTTACCCTCACACCAATGCCAGAACCTAGCACCCTACCTTCCCAGCACCGATCCCTCCCCTGTGCTGCAGTTGGCTCTATGTAAGGAGGTACTGCCTCAGGGGAAGGCCACCTGAGTTTACAGCCTGCCTGCTCCTGAGACACGCCCCTTACCGCAGGCTACCAGCACACTGTCCCTGGTGGCTGGGAGGCACGTCCATAACAGAGCTAGTGCCAGAGCCGAACGGTGCACATCGAGGACGGCAGAGCAGAGCATAGTGGCAGCTCCAGCACCCCACAGCAAGGTAGCGTGGTGATAAGAAAAGCAAGCCATATTCATCTCCAGCGAGCTGCCCACTCCCGCACACCACCTAGTCCTTCTGTGCATACTGGCTTAAGAACGCTGCATACCGAACCATAGAGCTTCCATAGGAAAAAGCACAGCTGGGTGCATGGTCTCTCCAAGCATTGGCTTTATGCTGTTATGGTTTCTGAGTTTTTATTGGGACTTGGGAAGCATCAAGACAGACTTTATAGGCTTGATATTTGGTTTGGTTAAAAATGGTGGTAAGAGAGGATCGTCAGTATCTGGTCTATGGAACTCCACCCGCTCGCGGAACTTTGCAGAATATCACAGAATTTTTGGTAACTCCGCGGAATTCCACAGAGTGAAACTCTGCGGGCTACGCCCAGGCCTAATATAAAGTGTAAATTTTAAAGAACGTCTCTGGGGTTCCCACATGTGGGCGGGACTATCTCAGTGCTTATGATTATCAATGGAGATCCCCTTATAAAGAAATGCAGTAACAACATCCTAAGGGTCCTTTTAGATTTTGCCTGCACAGTGCTTGCGTTGTGCTTGTGAAATCTATTGTATTCCATATAAATCTTAAAAGGGGCTTACATCTCGCCCCCCTGCTTTCCTTGCTTATCATTGGTTCCTGTGCTTGTCACTTACTTTTCCTCTGCTTCTATTGTCTGTGGCATACTATTTCCTGTTGCTCCTCATGTGTTGGCTCTTATCAGTCTTCTGCGGCCCAAGTACTCCTTTTTATCCGCGGATCTTCTTTTATTTAGGAGCAAGCACGCCATCTGCACTCCCGCCCTCCTCCCACTCTCGTTTATTTACTTCTCAGCATGCACTCTTAAGAGAGTGCATGCCTCTGCGGTCCCTCTACCCCACTCTCTGTGGTATCAGAAGCGCAGTGAGCAGTAATAGCAGGTATCTTGCTGCTTTACAGTGCACATACGTACTGATGCTACGGTTGTCACTGACATAAATGATGGACTTTATGGAACATCAGGTTACTGCAGGTCTGTCGAACATCATTGAGACAACTAGTGTATGTGTGTGAGCTCAACAGAATGGTGGAGTTCCCAAAAAGGAGAGGATCTTTCCAAACAATGGAGTGTGGCATAACACTCCAAATGAATTCTGGTTTATTACTATGCGCTAACTTTTCGAGTAATGTGGAGAGTCAGATCTCTGAAAAAGTTGTGCATTCAACCAACTGAATCTGAATAAGCCCTTCTTAAGATGCCCGCTATCGTTTCTCCGAGGGCTATTTGCCGACAGCAAAGGTGTTAGGAGTAATCTCTTGTGTTACTGAGGAGATACTTTTCTGACTTTTGCGAATAAGTTCTAGCAACATTATATCTTCTAAAACAAATTTTAACCTGTAAAGGCTTCTGATTAATTTTGCTAGTGCCAGTGAATTTCAGAATATTTAAGAAACTACGATTGGCAACTTTGGAAATACAAAATGTATGTTTTTTCAGTTTCTCTTGGATTCCCATTCACACTCAAAAACGCACTAGTTGTGGTCTCCTGCTTGAGCTGTTAGAAGTGTGGTCAGCCCCATCGCTTTGTTTACGTGTCATGGACAGGATTGTTTTCTTCCCTTTTGCGCAAGTCACCATTCACATCGAAAATCACGGTTACTATGTAATGCCTGACTAGAAAGCGACAGAAAGCGTGACAGAAAAAAGGGTCGGGTCTCCAGTTATTTGTTGACCTTTAGAATCAAACCCACAGCCTCGAGGTGGGTTTACTGATTTGTTTCCATTGTGCTCTTGTGTTTGGTGAGCCGAATGTGCCTAGGGGGATGTTTGTTAGGGAACTGTGTGTAAATGCAAGGAAGCTGGTACATTGGCAGGTGCCAGGGATAACATATTGGGGCACTGAATCCGACACACGATTCAGGGGTCAAGTTCCCAATGTACCGTTACATGAAAGAAGCCACATACAGAATGCTTTGCGTATGTTTTGTGTGTCAACAGTGTGTTCTAGTGGGGCTAAAGTGCAATGTGCGAGACTGCATCAGTACGGCATGGTTGAGTGTCTGCATTTGTAAGTGTGTGCGTGAGACTGAACGTGTTCCGCATAGTTGCCATACTGAAATCTTAAGTGATGTGTGAAACTGCATGCTGAGCACTGTTCCCAATAAGCCGCGCGCCAGCGCCCGCACACTGAAGTCAAAACAAGCGCGCAGTGTGCTGTATTTAGCGCGCACACAACAACATCTGATCCTGCGAGACCGTATTCATGTTAATTGCAGCGCACACGTGCGCTGCAATTAACATGAATACTAACTCAAAGGCCCACAATCAGTCCCGCAGGCGTTGAAGCGTTGAAGCGACAGACGATAGACAGAAGTGGAGCAGTCCTGCGCGAGCCCAGACTACTGGCAGCAGAGACAGGAGAGCGCACTTAATTGAAGGTAATGGCACTCAGGCGCCAGCCCGACCCCCGCTCTGCATCATTCAAGTTAGAGAGAAGGAAGAAGGATGCCGAAATATCCGACCTGCTTTCCACGTCAACAACCGCCGTCGCTCGACAGTACAAACGAGCACATTGAGTTTTTTGAGCCTGTCATTTCAAAATAAACCATGACAAAATTCGGTTCTTTTTGTAAATATAGTATAGAGTCTCTTTAAAATTATTAAAACATTACCCGTGTCATGCTGCTTACAGTGCATTCGGTTTATAAATATCAAGCAGCAACAATACATTCAGGTGGGTGGCCACTGTGCAGCAGGTGCAGTGACACCGGAGCGGACCCAAGAGTGCGAGCAGCCCACTTTCCGGAGATTACGACTGCCTTATACTTTTAACCAGGGGGCATTTTCCAAGCTTGCATTATGGTAAGTGACACCCTTGATATGCGTAAATTGTTACAAACTTTTCCCTTTTCAGGTGAACAAAAACACCTTCATCTTTTTCACAGCCTCTTACATTTCACACTGTCAAACGTCACAACCATAAAATAATCTTGTCTCTGGTGTGGTAATTGAGAACTTCCTAACTGAGGGCCTGGCTCTCATCCACACCCTCCCTCGCTTGGCCTTCTCTGCAGACAGGTTGGCGACTGGAGCCCTTCCCTTTGTAATGCAGCGGCGAGGACTGCTCTTTTCCAGGTGTGACCCTCCTAAAACGGGGCCCTGAATGGGGCTGATAATTACCCTGAATGAGCCGACGCTTGGCAGCTATGTGAATGGGTTGTACAAACACTTAACGCTGTGGTCCCGTGAGCACAGGCTCACACCGTGAAGGAGCGACCCCTGACCTTGACTGGTAGGTCGCTCCCCCACCACACAGCTCCGTCTGTGTGCCCTGCTGCTGCCCCTGATTGTGCTCGTTTTTTCCTTCTGTGCCCCCTTGCTGCCCTGATTGTGCTCGTTTTTTCCTTTCTGTGCCCCCTTGCTGCCCTGATTGTGCTCGTTTTTTCCTTTCTGTGCCCCCTTGCTGCCCTGATTGTGCTCGTTTTTCCTTTCTGTGTCCCCTTGCTGCCCTGATTGTGCTAGTTTTTTTTCCTTTCTGTGCCCCCTTGCTGCCCTGATTGTGCTCGTTTTTTCCTTTCTGTGCCCCCTTGCTGCCCTGATTGTGCTCGTTTTTTCCTTTCTGTGCCCCCTTGCTGCCCTGATTGTGCTCGTTTTTTTCCCTTTCTGTGCCCCCTTGCTGCCCTGATTGTGCTCGTTTTTTCCTTTCTGTGCCCCCTTGCTGCCCTGATTGTGCTCGTTTTTTCCTTTCTGTGCCCCCTTGCTGCCCTGATTGTGCTCGTTTTTCCTTTCTGTGCCCCCTTGCTGCCCTGATTGTGCTAGTTTTTTTTCCTTTCTGTGCCCCCTTGCTGCCCTGATTGTGCTCGTTTTTTCCTTTCTGTGCCCCCTTGCTGCCCTGATTGTGCTAGTTTTTTCCTTTCTGTGCCCCCTTGCTGCCCTGATTGTGCTAGTTTTTTTCCTTTCTGTGCCCCCTTGCTGCCCTGATTGTGCTCGTTTTTTCCTTTCTGTGCCCCCTTGCTGCCCTGATTGTGCTCGTTTTTTTTCCTTTCTGTGGCCCCTTGCTGCCCTGATTGTGCTCGTTTTTTCCTTTCTGTGCCCCCTTGCTGCCCTGATTGTGCTCGTTTTTTTTCCTTTCTGTGCCCCCTTGCTGCCCTGATTGTGCTCGTTTTTTCCTTTCTGTGCCCCCTTGCTGCCCTGATTGTGCTCGTTTTTCCTTTCTGTGCCCCCTTGCTGCCCTGATTGTGCTAGTTTTTTTCCTTTCTGTGCCTGTTTCCCGCCGCTGCGCCCCTGCGGCCCCGCCCCCTCACTGCCCATTCGCTGCCCCATTCCCTGCTCCTCCCTCCCACCTCCCCATTTATGGCGGCCGCTGGGCAGCCGCACAGCGGACGTGCGCAGCGGGCGCGCCTAAGGCAAGCCCGTCTGCGCCCGTCCGCGCCGGGACCGCGCCCAGCGCCAGAACCCCTGGTCCGGGCATCCCCCGCGCCCTCCACATCAACAGACGCCGATACGACGCCAGCACCCTCCACGCACTCAACCCCGGAAAAGATCACGCCTGCTACCTGGCCACCCCGAAGCGCACCCAAGGGCCCTTCACCTGCCGGAACTGCAGCTTCGCCAGCACCCGCCCCGCCAAACCACCGCCCAGGAAAGAACCCAACTACCTCAGATGCATCCTCCTCAACACCCGCTCCGCCCGCAAACACGCCATCGAACTCTGGGACCTTCTCGACTCAACCTCCCCAGACGTCGCATTTCTGATGGAGACCTGGCTGAATCCCGCTTCAGCCCCCGACATCGCCATTGCCATCCCGGATGGCTACAAGATCACCCGCCGGGACCGCACCAACGGAGTCGGAGGAGGCATCGCCATCGTCCACAGGAACACCCTCAGAGTCTCAACCAACACCGACGACACCCTCAGCACCGCCGAACACATGCACTTCCAGATCCACACCGATCCCAACACCACCCTCAGAGGAACCCTCATCTACAGACCCCCGGACCCCGACCACAGTTCAGCGATTCTATCGCTGACTTCGTCAGCACACACGCCATCGCCTCCACGGACTACATCCTCCTCGGGGACCTGAACTTCCACCTCGAGAACAACAAGGACACCAACTCCACCACCCTGATCGACAACCTCGCCACCCTCGGACTCAGACAGCTCGTGACTACACCCACCCAGGCCGCCGGCCACACGCTAGACTCCATCTTTTCCGCATGCCCACACGTCTCCTTCAACCACACCTCCGAACCCCACTGGACTGACCACCACTGCATCCACTTCACCTACAGGAAGCCCACCACGCACCACCGCACCGAACAAATGCCTCGCCGCTGCTGGAGCAGAGTCACCGAAGACCAGCTACCCACAACCCTCGCCCTGAGCCCACCCGCCGAACCCTCCGACCCCGACACCGCCGCCCGCAACCTCAGTCAGTGGATCAACGACTGCGCCAACACCCTCGCCCCGCTCAAGAATCCGCCCAACAGCCACACCAGCAAGAAAGCCACCTGGTTCACCGAAGACCTCCAGGCCTCCAAACGAACATGCCGAAAACTGGAGAAGATCTGGCTCCACGAACGGACAGCGGACAGCTACGCCGCCCACAAGAGCGCCACCCGCAGTCACCATCACCTCATCAGATCCGCCAAAAGGGCCTCACTCAAAGACCACCTAGACAACAACGCACACAACAGCAAAGAGCTCTTCAACATCGTGAAGGAACTCTCCAACCCCAGCTCCAACACCAACGACATCCCGCCGTCGCGAGACCTGTGCGACTCACTGGCCACCTTCTTCCACCGCAAAATCGCCGACATCCACGACAGCTTCAACACCACGACCGCCCCGGCAACCACCGAGACCACTGCCCCCACAACCACCAACCGCCTGCTCTCCTGGACCAACATCAATGACGAGGACACCAGCGAGATCATGAACACCATCCACTCCGGCTCACCGCTAGACCCGTGCCCTCACCACGTCTTCAACAAAGCCAGTACAGCCATCGCGCCCCATCTCCGGAAAATAATCAACATCTCCTTCGAGACAGCGACCTTCCCGGAAAGCTGGAAGCACGCCGAGATCACCGCCTTACTCAAGAAACCCAAGGCAGACCCCAAGGACCTCAAGAACTTCCGACCCATCTCTCTGCTCCCGTTCCCCGCGAAGGTCACCGAGAAAATCGTCAACAAACAACTGACCCGCTACCTCGAGGAGAACAACATCCTGGACCCTTCCCAGTCCGGCTTCCGCAGCAACCACAGCACCGAAACCGCCCTCATCGCCGCCACCGATGACATCAGGACCCTGCTAGACAACGGAGAAACAGCAGCCCTCATCCTCCTGGACCTATCAGCCGCCTTCGACACGGTCTGCCACCACACACTACGAACACGCCTTCACGACGCCGGGATCCAAGAGAAGGCCCTGGACTGGACCACATCCTTCCTCTCCGGCAGAACACAAAGCGTCCGCCTCGCCCCTTCCGATCCAAAGCCACCAAGATCATCTGCGGCGTACCCCAAGGCTCCTCCCTCAGCCCAACGCTGTTCAACATCTACATGGCACCCCTCGCCCACGTCGCCCGACAGCACAACCTCAACATCATCTCCTACGCCGACGACACCCAGCTGATCCTCTCCCTCACCAAAGACCCTCACACCGCCAAAGCCCACCTCCACGAAGGAATGAAGGCCGTCGCCGAATGGATGAGTACCAGCCGCCTAAAGCTGAACTCGGACAAGACGGAGGTCCTCATCCTTGGTTCCAACCCTTCAGCATGGGACGACTCCTGGTGGCCAACATCACTGGGAACAGCCCCGACACCCACCGACCACGCACGCATCCTAGGGGTCATCCTCGACCCCACCCTCTCCATGACTAAGCAGGTCAACGCCGTTTCCTCATCCTGCTTCAACACCCTCCGAATGCTCCGCAGGATCTTCAAGTGGATCCCCACCGAAACAAGAAAAACAGTCACCCAGGCCCTCGTCACCAGCAGGCTGGACTACGGAAACGCCCTCTACGCAGGAACGACGGCTAAGCTCCTGAGACGGCTGCAACGCATCCAGAACGCCTCTGCACGTCTTATCCTCGACATCCCCCGACGCAGCCACATCACACCCCACCTGAGAGACCTGCACTGGCTCCTTGTCAACAAGAGGATAACCTTCAAGCTCCTCACCCACGCACACAAAGCACTCCACAACTCCGGACCAGCCTACCTCAACAGACGACTCAGCTTCTACACCCCCACCCGCCAGCTCCGCTCCACCAGCCTCGCCCTCGCCACAGTCCCCCGCATCCGGAAAACGACCGCCGGCGGCAGATCCTTCTCCCACCTCGCCGCCAAGACCTGGAACACCCTCCCCACCAACCTTCGGCAGACCCAAGACCTACTGGCCTTCAGAAGACTCCTCAAGACCTGGCTCTTTGATCAGTAGCAGCACCACCCCCCTCTTCCCCCAGCGCCTTGAGACCCTCGCGGGTATGTAGTGCGCTTTATAAGTGACATGATTGATTGATTGATTTAAAGAGACACTTTCTCACCATGCAAGGAAAAAATGTTGAAACTAGCGCCTGAGCCCAAAAAACTCTACCCCATCTCTTCGCCATAAAAGTGACATTTGTATACCGTTCTTGGTACTTAAATGGTTAAGTAACAGCAAGGATTAAACTTGATAACGTTTTTTTCTTAAAAAGAGATAAACATAATATTTACGGGGGACACTTCATAAGAAAGTAATGTAAGTAATGGACATTATTTAAAGGGACGTTTTTTGCACAGTCAGGGACATCTTAAGGATTTCGGGAGGGGGGAGGGTGCGGGGGCTGGGCCAAGCGTATTTTCTGGGCCCCTGTTCAGAATAGCTTTGAATTTCTGATCCAATTTCAGCTCTTACATTTCCTCTTTGGCCTGGTCACTGACAGTGCACAGGCACACTGGTCCAAATTCTAAATGTGTTCCATCTAATATTCAGGGATAGTGGTGTGTATTTTTAATATTATAAAACAGTAGCAGCTAACTAATATTAATTGCAAATAACATTTGTGACCTCTCCCATTTCTCATATGTGAGGTCCTGTTTTGATGGAAAGTATTTTTTTTTAATGGATGTTGCATGGTGCTGAAAAACAGAAGCATTTATCTGCAAAATGTCTGTAATAGACTCCACTACACCACCCACACTAAAATAAATTAAAGGGGAAAGATATTTAAAACAATCTGTTTAAGAATTATTTAAGGTCATTAAGGCAAGACTCTCTGCTTAACAGAGCTGGCTCAATCTGGGGACCCCTGAAAGGCTGGGACCCTGGGCCGGGGCCCACTTTGCCCATGCCTTAAAACATCTCTGCTCAGTTTAGTCAAGAGCAAATAGCACAAGCATTGGCATAGCCAATAGGTCTCGCCTTTGGGACCTTATAAGTGTTTAGCCATGCAACAGTTGATGTTGTTGCACCAAGGATATTGTGCTGGATACTGAAACACTTATAAGGTCCCAAAGGCGAGACCTAATGGCTATGCCAATGCTTGTTTTCTTTTCTAAACAGTGCACAGCTGCGAGGCACTGAGATTTCGAATGGGCAGACTGCAAGTGGGTCAACTTGAAACACTCAAAATACGCCCAAGTGGAATATTATTAGAAATTACTCTTTCACGTAATATGATGGGCCCCTTTTGGAATGAAGTCTTAAGCAGTTTTGCAAAAGAGGGCTAGTTTAAAATCAATGGACTCCAAGGGCACTCTGGTCAATTTGCATAGCAATTTAGTGATCAAAGGTCACACACAGAGTTTAAAATTCATCAGGCCACTTATGTGGTGCGAGTGTCCGGCACCACGAATTGGCGGTGCTGTAAGCACATTGTAAGGGAGAACACCATCCCCTCCTCAGTATTGGCTCCTCATAACGCAAGTGTCACTGGGGCCCAGAGTCCCCCTCAAATGATAGAAATGGTACAACTGGCCTGTGCCGCAGGTTGACAACAGTGGTGTGGGCATGATGTTAGGGATAACTTCAATCCCATCCTCAGCGTTGCACCTCCCGGCACAATTGTTACTGTACCCCCTCAAGTGATGCAAGTGGCAAAATCCACAGCCATACAGCAACACCCTGGTTCATTTCACTTCAATTAAATAGGGGACCAAATGCAAAGGTCCAAGTGTCTGGAGTACACCTTACAATTGCTCTTGTCCAAACCAACAGGCTGAAGAACAAGGATTAGTCTGATAAAAGGCCATGAGGAAAAAAGGGTCTGGGTCGAGGGTTACCGCACAGCAACAGAGCATTGGCCCACGCTCACCCGCAAGCACCCAGCAATCTCTCCTCTTGATTCAGAGGATGCATGAACCTCTTGTCAGACGGGCTATCAGGCATATGCTATCGTAGAACTAAACCCAAAGGATACTAAACACTCTTACCAAGAACAACAGTAGATGTCTGATGATAGAGCCAAGTGGGGTGGTCTTGCCCTGGCTCTTTCTGGTGCTGACGGGTGCAGGACTGGCCGGCCCTTGGCCGGACCTTTGCACTAGTGTGGCCCGTGCATGTCCCATGCTGCAGGAGGAGGAAGAGAGCTAGAAAGCGTGCAGCATGGGGGAATCAGATGTGGCCCCTCCTCCTTTCATCTGTCAGCAAGGCAATATGGGACACTGAGTGCCTGGGTACACCAACAGCAGCAGGCTCCCTGATCATCCCAGTTGATGAAAGATTTTTCAATGAAAATGTTGTTGTTACAAAACATCAAATATAGATTTCATGAAACTTAATAGGAACAGGGTTGATCATTACTATTGTCAATGGAAAAATGGATACAATTCTACAAACTGTGGGATTTTGCCAAGGTTTTGTGAATTACTGCATTTTAGACCTGTCAGCCTTAGGTTGGTCTTCCCCACAATGTTTCGCCTACTTACCCTCAATTTGTACTGGATTTTTGCTTTTGTTGGCCTTAGGACTCTGCACTTTGCCACTGCTAACCAGTGCTAAAGTGCTTGTGCTCACTCAGCTAAACATGGTTTAATAGGCATGCAGCTAATTGGGAATAATACTACTCTGTTCCCTCCTGCTACTCACCATTGGTCAGACTCTTGCGTCGCTCTTCTTTACTGCCTCATAATTGGTCCACCCACAGCACGCCACTTCCCTTGCTCAGCAGAGGAGCACCGGCTAAGTACAGTTTTGCTACCCTTGCAGTGCTTTTCTATTACTTTAAGAGCACTACTTTTTTTTCCCGCCGGTTGCTGCTTTTCGCCAGGTTTATTTAGCAACACTTTTCAGACGGACTGGTTCATTTATAATTATTTTTAGGCATGGGGAGATTAAGTAATTTGTCGGCAATCACAGGATGTTTGAGCCTCCCGCCTGACACGAACCTAGTTCTCCAACTTCAAAGTTGTCTGCTTTGGCCATTAAGCCACATCCTCGCTAACTCTCTAAACAAGCATTTGCAATGCAATAGGTCTCGCATTTGCGAGAGTTTGAGCTATTAGCATTGTAAATGACAATGCCTTTTATTTATGTTTTAAATACCAAAACGTAAATAATAGGCATTGTCATTTACAATGACAATAGCTCAAACACGCGTAAATGCGAGATCTATTGCATTGCAAATGCTTTTTTGTTTGTTTGTTTTTTGCTTCGTTCGAGACTTTTGCTGGTAAGGTTCTGCTTTGCAATTGTAGCTCTTTGATTTACTCAAAGAGCCTGTTAAGCCACTTATGACTCGCCAACGAGCAGGCTGCTGATTCAAGAATATAGCGTCCTAACGAATACATCAATTTACACTACTCTGGGATGGCCACACGTCCCGCTGGAAAATTAGAAAACTGAGCAAGAGTATTCGCTGCTCTCAGAAAATCAGGTCAGAGGAGACAAGTCCAGTAAAACAAATGCGTGGGAGTGAGGGAGCGAGCCAGTCAGAAAGTCTGCCTGCCACCATTCAATAAATCAGTGCGAGCATCTTCAGAGCACATTTACGAGGCATTCGCAGTCCAGCAGTCGTTAAATTCGGACACAGGCGCAAACTGTTTTTAGGAATGTCAGAGGGACGAGTCGGTCGGTGAAATTACTAAGGACAGCAAAAAGTCGCTTTTCTAAGACGTCTGACTGACTGCACTCATTAGTTACAGCTCAATGGGAATAAAAAATAAATTCTCACCTCAAAAGATGTGCATTTTTTACCCCTGGATTTTAGACAATCTTTTGCCTGAGCATCTAAGGTTAGAACGTATGCATTTTCAAGTACAAAGACACAGTAACAGTGAAAAGATTTTTGAAGCTCAATGCAACAATTGTACTTTTTGAGCACTCCCCATTCTCTGAGAAAAAGCTAATATTTTGAGCCTTTTTGTGCATTTCTTCTGGATGTAACATTTACTGCTCTAACAGTTTTCAATAAAAAAGAGGGTTCTTGCCCTTGCGCTGGTTTAGATGTATTCCCTCTATCAGTGGTTAATTCGTAAAAAAAAAAATGCATTTGCAATACGATAGGTCTTGCATTTGCTAAAGTTAGAGCTCCTGGTGTTGAAATGACAATGTTTTTTACTTTTGTTTGTTTATTTGCAGTTGAGTAATTATAAATGATTAGTTCCATTGCCATTGGTATAAAAAAAACGAAAGTAAAAAATGTTGTAATTTTTAAAGCCAACATCTCTAACTTTAATAAATGCGAGACCTATTGCATTGCAAATGCTTGTTACTGTTGCTGCCATGATTTGAATCGGAAGGGCACAGTACAGGTTCAAGAGCCACAGTCACTCCCTGGCCCAGGTTCCTACTCCTGTGTTGTTTTTCGATGTCTAATGGTGGATCATCGGTGTTGTGGACATCGTCATATAAACAGCTATCAGAAGGAGTCCTTTGAAAGAGTGCGAGTCCCGGTCCTCAGCCTCCACCAGACCATGATGAGAGGCCTTTAAGAGCAAGTCTCAATGCATGCCGCCCCACACATCCTGTGCGAGGCAAGGCTCTGACCACCAAAAAGTGAGACGCTCTCACCAGTATTACTGGGCAACATGGTTGAGCTATGGGAAATGGCTGCCCACAGCCCTGCACCCTAGTAGTGAGGAGTGGCTCTCCCGGGCATACAACAGCAGGGCTCAGCTGCATCCTCCTCAACATGTGACCCCTCCACAAACATGCCACAGAAACCTGGGACCTCCTCGACTCCGCCTCTCCCGACATCACCTTCCTTACGGAAACCTGGACAAGCCCCAGCTCTGGCCTGAACATCGCCACCGCCATCCCTGACGGCTACAAGATCACCCACAAGGACCGTGCCAACCGACCAGGAGGAGGCATCGCCATCATCCACAAAAACACCCTTCGCCTGACCACCCACTCGGACGACCCAACGACAACAATGGAACACCTCCACTTCCAGATCCAGACCAACCCCAACACCACCCTCCATGGACCCTTGTCTACAGACCACCTGGCCCCCGCCCACCCTTCATCGAAGCCATTGTCGACTTCATCACTCTCCAGGCTCTCATATCTACCGATTACATCCTACTCGGTGACCTCAACTTTCACCTGGTCAACCCTAACAACCAGAAGACTGTATCCCTTCTGGAAACCTCGCCAACATAGGACTCAAGCAGCTAGTCACCGCTCCAACACATGCAGCAGGACACACGCTCGACCCCGTTTTCTTCACCAGCGGACACGTCACCTACAGCCACACCACCGAACTCCTCTGGACCGACCACCACTGCATGCACTTCGCCTTCACCAAACCCACCATATACCAACCCCCTCACCGCCAACCCGGCGGTAGCTGGAACAGGTCACCGAAAAACAGCTCTCTGGCTCCTTCAGTGTCTTCACACCGCCGACAGCCACCTACGCCAATACCGCAGCACACAACCTCCACCGATGGATCTCCAACTGCTGCGACACTCTGGCACCCCTCAAGATGGCACCTGGCATGCAACACTCCTAGAAAGCCAGCTGGTTCACTCTAGCCCTCCATGAATCCAGACGCACCTACAGACAACTAGAGAAGAAATGGAGGAACAACAAAACCCGAAAACCCAAATGACCTTTAAAAACGCACTCACCGCACAGCACCTCCTCCTCAAAATCACAAAGAAAACAGCCCTCCAGGGCAGAATAAACACCAACGCACACAACAGCAAAGAACTCTTCGCCATCATTAAGGAGTCTGCCAGGGCCAACAGCGAGACCACGGATGTCCCACCCTCCCAAGACCTCTGCAACAAACTAGGTGCCTTCTTCCACCACAAGATCAGGCTGGTCTACGACAGCTTCAACACCCAAGACCCTCCCACCAAGCCCAACACCACCACACCCAACCATGCTGCACCCAAACAGATCCTGCTCAACTGGACCCCGCTCATCACAGACGACACTCTCAAGACCATGAAGAGCATCCACTCCGGAACCCCCTTGGACCCATGCCCCCACCACATCTTCCATAGAGCAGCTACCGCTATCGCCCCGAGCTTTGCTGCACCAGTCCATCAACTGCTCCATCGAGACGGAGGGGCGTGGCTTGGATGCCGATGGAGTAGGCGTCAGAGCTCGTGAGCTCCGTCCCGCCGGCCGCTGTTCGGACCCATCCTGACAGCCCATGGGGTACTGAAAGACCATCACTTCTGGCCCCACACCCCTGGACCAAGCAGGTGACAGCGCGGACCCCCGGGCATTGGCACCGCGCGGAGAACGGCAGAGAAGAAGACTCCGCTGTGGAGGCAGGGAGATGACAAAATTGCGGCGCACGGCGGCGCTGATTAATCGGAGATTGAGATGAGCGCGCTGATGAAGACCCGCCGATGAACCAGCATTATCGAGGCGGACGGAATTAGCTGAGCTAGGGGCTACTTATGCCCGAAAAGTGGGTAAGAGCGGCGAGAAAACTGTAACGCCAGCGGATTGCCCGCCAAAGAGCGATAGCGCGCTGGGAGAAGCACCAACAGTGGCACCTGCACAGCAGGAGAGTTGGGTGAGGCTCGCCCCGGGAGAACAAGACCCCTTCCACAACAAGTAAAGACACACTATCGCAGGACCCATAGAGGCGACACTAGCGTGACATAAGTCTTGATGACTCCCAAGGAACTGTATAGCGAGCCAGGCAAGCACGCGATGACAAGATGGTGGCGCTGACTGGCGGTGGGAGCTCCCGCTAACTAAGGGCTGTTCCAGTTATAGACGGCAGTGAGAGGGGCCTGAAACGTGGCACTGGGAGTGAGACACAGACCCTGCCCTGAGGAGTGATAGTGTGGGGACCTGCGCTACAGCGGATTGACTGGGGTACACGACCAGAGAGAGCACCGGAGCGTGCCACTGACGCCGAAGGCGGGAGTTGGAGCTCCCCCTGCCCCACAGCCGAGATGCCCGGACGGGACGCGGCAGAGGGGGGCGAGGATGGGGACACGCCCGCAACAAGCTAAACCCGACTGCACATCCACTGACAGAGTTGCGGTTGGGGCCCCCCCCCCCTGTTATTCCCCACAACCTGACTGCCACACACCGGATCGCGTAGGCAGGAGACCTTTGTCAAGGGCCCTACCCCGGAACAGCAGTAGATGAAGCTGAAGAGGGCAGGGTCAGAGCGTGGCGCCTCCCCACGCAACTCATGAGTGGGTGACGGACTGCAATATACAGGAGACGCCGGCTTGGCAGAAGGCGCTGAGCACTGAGGACCAGGCTGCCCCGACTACATGTAACCGGAGGCCTGATACACAGAACAGAGGAAGATGGCATGGCGCTGGGATCGATCCCCCGAAGGAGACAACAGGATTTCCCCCATCTCAGGAGAACAGAGCGCTCACGGACATACCAATCAGAGAATGGGGAAACAGATTAAGAGGAAAGAGAAGGAGGATGCACCACCAGACATACCCTTGGAGGAGAGAGCGATGCAATCCGCAACGCCAAATGCGCCTGAGAGCCCGACTTTACAGTATATCCTGCAGGCCATTAATGCCTCGAGCGAGAGGCTGGAGACCAAAATTGACTCGATAGGGGCTGATCTGGGATTGCTGCGGGATGATCACCGACGCCTCACGGAGAGAGTTACGGCAAACGAACGTCAACTTTCTGACATGGGCCCGGCACTCAAGGAGCTGAAAGAGAACCGCTCCAGAAGGAACAACGTGCGAATAACGGGTCTCCCCGACAAAATAGAAGGAACGTACATGGTGGGGTACCTTGAGGAGTGGCTGCGCACAGCGGTGTCACCGGAGGGCCTCTCACCATTCCATGCCTTCGACAGAACGCACCGAGTGCCGGCGAGGCCGCCTGCGCTGGGGGTGCCACCACGACCGGTGATAGCGAGACTACTACACTATCGCGACAGAGACCATATACTGGCGCAAGCCCGACAGAAAGGCGAAATAACAGTCAACAATGTTGTGGTGCACCTCTTCCCGGACTTCTCGAGGGATGTCCAATAACAAAGGAGCTCCTTCCTGAGTGTCAAAGCCAAGCTCCGCCAACTAGAATACAAGTATGCAATGCAGTACCCAGCGAAACTACGAGTGTCCACCCCGAGCGGAACGGAATTCTTCACCCCCCCACAAGAGGCATGGACATGGCTGGAGCAGCATAGAGGAGTATCGCCACCAAAAGACCTGGGATGCAGAGGAAACCGACGCAGGAGATCTCGCAGTAAGGACGCCAGAAGGGGCACACTGGCACCGACGCAGGTGGAGATGCAATTGGAACAGAGGAATGCTATGCAAGTAGTAGCTCTGATCAGCGGAAAGGAACTCACCCGAGGCAACTCAGAAGTTGGCGGATCAGGTACGGACTCAGGTTCTGAGAGGGACTCCAACATCACAGAGGCACCGAGTAACGAGCTCCCCATCGTGACACCTGGCACAGCAGACGAAATCATCTGATGAGGAAGGTAGGAGAGCTTCAATGAGGGAGATGGCGAGAGAGAGACACTGGGGTACACAGATGAACTAATGCAATACGTGTGCTGAGTGGCGAGCTGGCGGGCGGATGCGTCGGAAGCGCCCATAGACTCACCCCCTAACTTTGTGGACGACAGTCCCAGAACTTGACTTTCTGGTTTGGATGGGAGGGTTTTGCCTACTTGTCCTGGGGAAGGGGCGTTGGGGAACTTGTTATAATGTTGTTGAACTGTTGTGAAGGGAAACACGAGTTGCACTGGCTACTTATTTCAGCGATTGCGGGATTGCACATCTGGTCTGTGCGAGAAGGGTAGTGGGGTGTGAGGGGTGTGCGGCAGTTGACATGAAGTATAGGTGCTTAACCTGGAATATACGGGGCATGCATACAATGACCAAACGGTATAAAGTCTTTTCTTCCCTCAACAGACGGGGGATACACATAGCGCTCCTCCAGGAGACACACCTCACAGCAAAAGAGGGCCAAGCTCTACAGAAGAGATGGCGGGGACAAACATTCTACACTACATATTCTGCCTTTGCCAGGGGCATCATGATCTGAGTGAGGGCGGGAGTTCCATTTCAGCTCACCAGTAAACTAATAGACCCGGAGGGCCGATATGTAGCGCTGAGAGGGAGATTGGAGGGTAGAGAAGTGAGCATTGTCAATGTGTGTGACCTGAACGTGGACCAACCCCAATTCTTAGCGCGACTATCCCGACAGCTAGCCCCATACCTGACGACTGCAGTGCTCCTGGGCGGAGACTTTAATGCCATAGCTGATGTTAATTTGGACAGATCACACCCGCCGTTGTCAGACTCCCCAACGGTCCATCATGCACGGGCGTTTCGACATTGGCAGGGACATTGGGGACTGGTGGACTCATGGAGAACCTTGCACCCCCAGGACAGAGACTACTCATTCTTTTCAGTGACGCATGAGGTACATACACGGCTAGACACATTTTTATGCACACCAGACATGCATGGGCAGGTGAAAAGTACTGAATACCTGACACGGACGATATCCGATCATAACCCCTTATTCTGGGCCTCAGCTGGGCGGGTCGGGCTCTGGCCAGTCCTAATTGGCGACTGCGCCCCAAGACATTGGAAGACCAGGTCTTCAAAGAAGGTACCAGAGAAAAGATTATGCAATATTTCCAAGACAATGAAGGGACGGCATCCTCTCCGCTCCCAGAATGGGATGCCTTTAATTCAACCATTAGAGGCCATTGCATAGCAGAGATAACAGGGGTCAGGCGTACGCTGACAGCAGAAGTTATAACCGCTGAAAAGGAGCTACGACAGATCGAGCGGGAAAGACCGGAACGCCCTGACCTACAGAAAGCGCTCCTCGAAGCGCGCAAGACCGTGGCGCGACAGACAGAGAGGCTACGAGCCTTTGACTATAAACAATATCTGGACCACACACATGCAGAACGCGATAAGTCAGGCTCATTGCTGGCGTGGCTCGCCAACCCACACAAGGGTCATTGACGGTGGAATTGGAAGATGACGATGGGTGCAGACAGTACGCACAAGACGGTATCAATGACACCTTTGCCAAATACTATACCAACTTATACAGCAGTGTAATGGGGAGGGGTGGAGAGACACTAGGAGACTATCTCGCTGAGCTGGAACTTTCTAAGCTGGACCCTGGGGAAGCCGAGGAACTGGGGGCGGACATCTCCCTATGGGAGGTGAGAGTAGCCATTAAGCATATGGCGCGTAACAAAATGCCGGGGACAGATGGACTCCCAGAAGAGTTCTACATGAGCTATGCTGAGGAGCTGGCTCCTAAGCTGGTTGTTTTGTTCTGGACAGTGAGAGAGCAGCGTCACCTGCCTGACACTATGAGGGAAGCCTTAATAATCGCTGTACTTAAGCCCAGAAAACCGCCCCATGATAAAACGGCGTATAGGCCGCTGTCCATGCTGAACATGGACTATAACATTTTAAGCAAAATTATAGCGAATAGACTGCTCCCCCACATGCCCCAACTGGTGCACACGGACCAAACAGGATTTATACCACAAAGGAATACTGCCATTAACATCAGGCGCCTTATGGCCATAATGAGGGCAGAGGATTATGCCAAGGATGAGGCTGCAATATTTGCAGTAGATATCGAAAAAGCATTTGACAGCCTGGAATGGCAATACCTCTACAGAGTTTTCGAAGGGATGGGCCTAGGCATGGGATTCATAGAATGGGTGAAACTGCTATACGCAGACCCCAGGGCACGGGTGCGGATGGGGAAAGTGATCTCCGTTCTCTCTCCCCTCTTTTATTCACACTGGCCATGGAACCGCTGACGTGTCGGGCCAGAACGGGACGGGACTATGCGGGGATGCTGATCAACGGCATTTCTCATCACATAGCGCTATATGCAGATGACTTGCTCCTCTTTTTACAAAATACAGGGGGAGATTTGCAGGGGGCCAGAAGTATGCTGGAAGAATTTGGAGCCCTTTCGGGATTACGAGTAAGCTGGCAGAAATCTAAGGTATTCCCTGTGACGCATAATGGACGACCTCCAGAGGATCTGGGGACCTTACAAAGGGAATCCACATGCCTAGAATATCTGGAAGTGACAATATACCATAACACGGTGGACCTGGTAGAGGAGAACGTGGGAAGGGGATACGCGCTCTCCGCACCTCCATGGCCTTTTGGGGACCCCTCCCGCTGTCAGTGGCGGGCAGGGTGGCCCTCCTGAAGATGGTGGCGCTGCCCCATCTGCTATACATATTTGGGACGCTCCCAATTTGGATCCCCTGTGCGATATTCCGCGAACTAAACTCACAGAACATAACTTTTCCGTGGGGGACAGGGCGCAGAAGAGTGGCACTAAGCACGATGCAGCGTTCTACAGCCATGGGAGGGCTAGCGGTCCCTGACCTTGAAGCTTATTACCTGGCAGCACAGCTGCAATGGTTCATAAGGTGGCTGGCGAGCAGCAGAGACCCGGACAGAGTACAATCACCATCTGCCCCTGAACCCCAAGTCCTAACGAAAACACTGTTATGGCAGAGGCCCCGTAGGAAGATGGACGAAGAGAGAGTAATTGCGGGGTGCTGGACGAGAAGGCTACAAAGATCAGGCTACAGGGTCCCCTACTCCCCAGACATACCCATCGACATGCTCTGCCAGCTACCGCATGGAGGGAACTGGGCTGGACTAGATGAATGGAAGGAAGCAGGGCTGAAAGTGGTCGGGGATCTATTTAGAGAATCTCAAATGCTTCCATTCGAGGACCTACAAGTAGAGTTTAACCTCCCGCAGGGACATTTCCTACTACATAGAGCTGTTACGGTGGCATTCCGAAAACATTGGGCAACAGGGGCGACAGAACCTAGAGCGCTAGATTGCTGTTGATATGTAGTCCTCTCTGCAGGTAGGATAAAAACAGTCTCTTGCATATATAGAGCCATCAGGCGGGATGTTCAGAGGCCCATGGAGCGACTGAGAGCACAGTGGGAAGAAGACTTAGGGGTACCAATCATAGCAAAAGACTAGGATACTATTGTGGAACACACCCTGAAGGTCTCTAGAAACGCGAGGTTAAAGCTCATAAACTACTACGTGCTTCATAGGGCGTACCGAACACCAGCCAGAATCGGGCACTACTTCCACACGGAGGAAGGGGCATGCCCACGCTGTGGGAATGGGGAGGCGCACATTCTCCACATGCTGTGGGATTGCCCAGGCTTGAGGGAATTCTGGGACGAGATACTAGCGACTGTCGAGAGCATCATAGATAAGGAAATTGAGCACACAACGCGCCTACGTATACTCCACTGGTTCCCGCACACGGCTAAGACAAAGACTACGGGGAGATTCCAGGATCTAGCATTTGTGCTTGCGAAAAGAGAAATCACAAAGAACTGGAAGTCCGCAAGAGGCCCCCAAATGGGGAGTTGGAGAAGGGAAATGGAGAAATGGGCAGCTACAGAACATAGAGTCCTACTGCGCACAGCGAACAGAGGTGTGGGAAACTTAGAAGTAGCGAGAGCCTGGGGGAACCTAGTGAACGACCTACAAACACCAGACCTAGACGACACAGCAGATGATCAGGAGGATCCGCCACAACAGAACAGGGACAATGAAATAGGTGCACTAGAGGTACGAGAGAGGTAAAGACCCCCAGCTGTGATGAGAGATGCGACAGCCGCCGCTTTCTCCCACCCTGCTCACTTACCACGCATCGCCCAAAGTAGGAACAGCACAGACAGACGAAAGAATAGCACACACCGCTGACACATATAACGGACACTACGCAACTTGTTTACGGGGGAGGTGGAGGAGAGTTGAGAGTTAGAACTGGTTGAACCTGTTGAACAACGTAATCTGAACAGATATTGCATTGAAGAATGAGAGAATAATGTACTGTATGCGACGGAACAAATGTCTGGTACCTGCAATGTAGAAGCTTCACTGAGTGTTATGTGAATTAAATGCTAATAAAATCTGTTTTTAAAAAAAAAACTGCTCCATCGAGACCACCACCTTCCCCGACTGGAAACACACAAAGATCAGCCCTTTGCTAAAGAAACCATCCGCCAACCCGACAGAGCTCAAGAACTTCAGACCCATCTCCCTGCTCCCCTTTCCAGCCAAGGTCATCGAGAAGGCCATCAACGCCCAACTCTCCGAGTTCATTGAAGCAAACCACATCATGGACATCTCCCAATCCGGCTTCAGAAGCAACCATAGCACCGAGACTGCGCTTCTCACGGCCACCGATGACCTCCGCTAACTCCTCGACTGGGGCAAAACTGCAGCCCTCAACCTTTAGGACCTCTCTGCCGCCTTCGACATCGTCTCCCACAGCACTCTAATCACGAGACTCCACAATGCTTGCATCTGCGACAAGGCCCTGGACTGGATCCACACCTTTCTCACCGGTAGAACACAGCGAGTCAGACTACCTCCATTCCTCTCTAAACCCACGGAGATCAGCAGCAGAGTACTCCAGGGCTCCTCCCTATGCCCCACCCTCTTCAACGTCTACATGGCCCCTCTCGTGGCCATCGTTTAGAACTATAGACTAAACATCGTCTACCACGCCAATGACACCCAACTGATCCTCTCCCTCACCAACAAACCCACAACCGCCAGAAACAACTTCCACAGCAGGATGAAGGCCATTGCCAGCTGGATGAAAAACAGTTGCCTCAAACTCAATTCAGACAAGAATGAAGTCATCATTCTGGGACCCACCCCCTCAGCTTGTGACGACGCCTGGTAGCCCTCCACATTGGGAATCTCGCCCACCCCTATGGAGCACACACAATACCTTGGCATCATGCTGGACTCCTCGCTCACAATGAACCATCAGATCAACGCTGTATCCTCATCATGCTTCGCCTTCTCTGAAAGACATTCAGATGGATCACCACTGAATTCAGAATAATGGTCACCAATGCACTCATCAGCAGCAGTCTTTACTACGGCAATGAACTCTACGCCGGTGTCACCCTGAAACTCCTCAGGAAAGTACAGAATGTTCAAAATGTCGCAGACAGACTGGTCTTTGACATCCCCTACTGCAGCAATATCACTGAACACCTCCAAGAACTCCACTGGCTCACAGTCAACAAAAGAATCACTTTCAAGCTCCTCACGCACGCCTACACAGTCCTCCACAATGCAGGACCAGCATACCTGAACCACCGCCTCTCATTCCATGTACCCACCAGTCACCTCCGCTCCACCCAGCAGCCCCTGGCCACCATCACTCGGATTCACAAGATTAGAACCGGAGGAAGATCCTTCTCCTACCTCGTTGCCAAGACCTGGAACAACCTGCCTCTCCACCTCAAACAATTCCAGTCGCTGACCCAATTCAGGAAGGATCTCAAGACCTGGATCTTCGATTGAACCCCAAAGCTCAGATGGATCAGCAACCCCCCCCCACTTACCACCTAGAGTCTTGAGACACTCACGGGTGAGTAGCCATGGTTTACAAACCTTGATTGATTGTTAAATGGCTGCCCACAGCCCTGTAAACCATGAGCAAACCATTGCACTCAAATGCATACAAAGAGGGGACTATGCTGTGCTGTATGGCTGCTTTGCATGCCAAGAATAAAGTAGGCTGGGCGGTGAACTTCACTCCGTTCGCGGAGTTTGTGGATTTTTCTGCACTCCGCGGAGCTCGCGGAGTGCAGAAAACTCCGCTTCGCGATGTGCAGCGGAGTTTTTTCCCCGCTTGCGATCGCGAACGGTAAGTTCGCAATCGCGAGCGGTAAGTTCGTGAGCGTGAGCTGCCGCTCGGGTAGAATTTCTACCCGAGTGGCAGGACTACCAGCACAAACTGCAGTTCGCGCTGCACTCCGCCACTCGCTGAACTTTGCGGAGTTTTTTTGTAACTTCGTGGAGTTCTGCGTATCAAAACTCCGCGAACTACGCCCAGGCCTAAAATAAAGCACTACTTTCATATTCACACAGTCACTCACAGTCGTGTTCTGGTTAAGTCTGGGTGGTGAACTCCACTCCGCTCACGGATTTTGCAGAGATTACCCACTCCGTGTTACATGGAGCTCACGGAGTTCCGAAAAACTCCGCTCTGCTCACGTTCGTCAACGTCAAGTTGGTGAGCGAGAGCAAGGAAAATCCACCTCCCGGTGAGATTTTTCCTCGTTCGCGATCATCAACATCAAGTTGGAGAGTGCGAGCGTCGAAAATCAACCTCCCGGCGAGATTTCTCAACATAGGCGGTCAGATTTCTCATTGCGAGTGGTCGTGTATGCTCGCGACCGCTTGCGTTGTGAAACTGTCCGCTCGCATTGAGAAAGCTGAAGCTGGAGTAAAAATCCACTCGAGCGGCAGAAAGGAAGCAGCGCCCGCTTGCACCTGGCAATGAAAATCCCTGCGAGCAGCATTTATCCAACGCACTCCGCCGCTTGCAGAGCTCGAGGTAGTGCGCCGGAGTTTTTTTTGCTCTTCGCGGAGTTCCGCGTAGCAGAACTCTGCGAACTCTGCCCAGGCTTAGTCCTGGTCTGAATGGCTGTCCACTAGCTTCCTGTTCCCACCAGCGCACCGCGGTGTGCCCTTTTTAGGTTTCACATTCACAGCGTTTGCGCTGTGCTTGTTAGGTTTCACCTGCACATCTCTGGTTTTAAATCTTAAAAGGGGCTTACAACCCACCCCCTTGCTTTTCATTGATTCATATACTTGCCGCTTACTTTTCCTCTGCTTCTCCTACCTATGATTTGCCTTACAATCGGCTATGGCTGTGCTACAAACATCACCGAAATCCACCACTCACCCCGCAACTAGTGTAAAATAGACAGTCCGCACATCACACATCCAACACTTTGGGTATGCCATAATCAGCTGCTAAAAAGTACCTTCCACCTAACAATATTTATTACACACCACCTTTCAAAATCTACTTATAATTTGCCTTGCTCAAACAGAACACAGTAGAGAAAAACATTGGTGCATAGATCCCTTTCACCCCCTGCCAAATCGTCTCTGCATTCAAACCTGCTTTTCACAATTTTATTTTGGGGTCAGTTTTATATAGCGACAACATCACCCGAAGGTACAGGAGCGCTTTATATTACCACCAGTTACTTCATACAAGCACACAGGTAACTAATCTCCCACACATTTAAACCTGTTTTTCACAATTTTATATCAGGATTAGTTTTATATAGCGCCAACATCACCTGAGGTACAGGACTGCTTTATATGACCACTACATACTGCACAATATATTGTCTTTCTAAAAAAACAAGTCATAACACTTTTACGTAGATTCTTGAACTTATTTTGCACAGCTGCTCACCAACTTAAAATGCACCAAAAACAAAAAAAAGTATTATTAATCACATAGGCGAAACCTAATCCATTTACCAATGTTTCTTACTCCTGTTACCATGATGACAACCATAGAAAGCACGTAACAAGTTTCTCAGCTATGTGAGCTACTCGTTCTTTTCATTAATTTACAATCAATTAGGATAATCAGAGTGCCTGTTGTCAGCAAAAAGCAGTGGAAAATCGCTCTTGCAAGGCCAACAGTATATAGTTAAAAGGCAGGCAATATGTACCGCAACCAATGCATTTTCATAATTGAAAGTTTCCAAATGAACTGAAACTTTACCTAATGACATTTAAAATATTGCTGCATTCAACAAACACAATTAGTTTTGCTTAACTGAAAGTAAAAGTAGAAAAAGAGTGTCCAGCAAACTGGCTCATCAACTTGGAAAGGTACACAGAAAGAGAACTGTCTCTCAATCAAATACCAAGGGAATATCAAATCTACAAACAATAGAAAAAGTTTCAAAGCCAGCATAATGAAGAACAACCCAGAAACACTTGTCATCAACATTTACTTAAGTCAGAAATTGAGCATCATATAAACTGACCTCATTTTTTGCACCCTCCACATACTGGCTTAGACAGACAACTTCAGAAACCTCATCAATGAGGAATCACTTGAACCAGCTTCAAAGATAGCAGCAGTCTATTTGCACAAATCATCACAATTGTTACACACATTAGAACTGATTGAAGAACACCACCACCAATATTACCTAACCATTCGCCTACTTTACCAAAGCTGTTGTCTAATTCTTTTACCCAGGATCCTATGCTCTTTCATAAGCCAGGTTCTGTCAATGTGCTAATTTCATGAGTCAAATTAGTTATGTTACTAATAAAAGAGGAAATCAGTCCACTAGCCAGGTATGTAAGTATAACACTTCCTTGCATTAATTACCTTACAAACTCTGCCTTCTTTCGCCAAGATAATATCTAAAGCGATACCAAAGGGGATGATGGACGGAGCGTTTGAGCAAATCAAACACTCACCCCCAGTCAACTGATCTGGGTTTAATCCATCATCATTCTTTAGCTCACTTTGTTCGTCCTAAGTTGGTAGGGTATGCCCAGACGTGGGTCCCTTGCTCACTTTGCCCCTGGATTCAAGCTAGCCTGGCTGATGACGGCTGAATAGCCAGAAACTGGTCCCAGGATGCTTGTTTCCGGTCCAGGGAAGACATGGCTTGGCAGTTCGGGCTGGACTGTTCCCATGAGGCACAGGGTCAGACTGATTTGCATATGGCCATGTCTGAACTGGGGTGGTGGAGTGAGCTAAAGAATGATGATGGATTAAACCCAGATCAGTTGACTCATAATCGGTTCTTCTCCAGGCAACATATGTCCGCAATCATTATAAGATTTATCACACACACTCTCCTCAACAAATTCTTCTTTCCCTTTGTTTCTAGCGCTACGCCTTACCATGCACAACTTACCATTTTTTCCTGTTCCACTTTCAGCCAACTATGTAAACCTGAGAGCTTGAATTCTTCTTCTTTTATTTCTTCCAAAACAATTTTCTGCTCCTCTAAATTTCTTACTATTTTCACTCCTCATTACTCAATAAAAATAAAAAATATCAACTACTCACCATATTAAATCATTTATCATTCTCATCAATAAACAAATGCTCTGAAGGCACATTAAATTCAGTCCTATAAGGAAAAAGGAATTCCTCATGATTAAAAATAGCCATAAAGATACTACAGGACAGTGCATATGATATCTCTAATTGTACCTACATATATCGGTCCCTTCCCAGCTGAAGTGGGTAGATAAGTACACACTTAATATCTATTGATTTTCAATGTCGAACACCACCCACGGCCAGTTCTCCTTCCGACACTGCTGCCGCACCTTCACTCACCTCCTGACCCCCACAGCTACCACCCACCCAAACCCCGAGCTGCATCCTCCTCAATGTGCGCTCACTGCACAGACACTCAGTAGAAATATGGGACCTCCTCGACACCCTGTCGTCAGACGTCGCCTTCCTCACAGAAACTTGAACCAATGCCACCTCTGCCCCCGACATCTCTACCGCCATCCCCGACGGATACAAGATCCAGAGGAAAGACTGCATCAACCACCCGGGAGGAGTACTCGCCATTGCACACAAGACCTCCCTCCAGCTCACCACATCCAGTACGAACGACTCCTCGGCCCCCACGGAACACCTCCATATTCAGATCCAGAACAACCCTACGCGGCACCCTCACCCACAGACCTCCCGGACCACAAACCGCGTTAGCCGCAACCCTCACTGACCTCATCGCACCCCACGCCATCACCTCCATGGACTACATACTGCTGGGAGACCTGATTTTCCACCTCGACAACCACAGCGACCCTAACTCCACCACATTCCTGGACAACTTCGCCAACATCGGACTAAAACAGCTCCCACAAAGCAGGACACACCATCGACCCCCATCTTCACAGGAGGGAACAACATCCACTTCAGCCACACTACGCAACCCCTCTGGACTGACCACCACTGTGTACACTTCTCCTTCTCTAAACCCAACGCTCACAAACTGACACCACGCCCCCCATGCAGGAATTGGAGCAAGGTCACCGAAGAACACCTCAACTCCACCCTCAACCAAGCGCCCCCGCCACGACCAATGTCAACTCTGCAGCCCACAAACTCCATAGATGGATCACCGACTGCGCAGACAAGCTCACCCCCCCTCCGGAACTCCAACAAACAGCGCCCCACAAAA
The DNA here is from genome assembly GCA_963921515.1 of Calotriton arnoldi. Taxonomy (NCBI): domain Eukaryota; kingdom Metazoa; phylum Chordata; class Amphibia; order Caudata; family Salamandridae; genus Calotriton; species Calotriton arnoldi. The sequence goes on from CAWUFW010002625.1 coordinate 1,079,358, forward strand.
GCCACCTGGTTCACCACTGACCTCCAAGAATCCAGCCGCATCTGTAGACGTCTCAAGAAAGTCTGGAGAAACAGCAAAACCCCGGAATCACGGACCAGCTACAAGAACGTCATGACAGAATACCACCAATGCATCAGATCCACCAAAAGGAACTTCATCCAGGACAAGATCCTCGCCAACTCCAGCAACTCGAAGGAGCTCTTCAGCATCATACAGGAATTCACCAAACACCCCAGCAAAGCCTAAGACATCATGCCCTCCCAGGACCTCTGCAGCAAACTCGGCTCCTACTTGCATCTCAAGATCATGGCCCTCTACGACAACTTCAACGAACAGATACCAGACTCCGAAACCTCACCCACCTCCTGCAACGCCAGCCAGCCTACCATCTCCGCCAGGACCCCAGTCACTACAGAAGACACCACCATGACCATGAAGAGCATTCACTCAGGATCCCCCACGGACCCCTGCCAGCCGCACATCTTCCACAGAGCTGCTGCCGCCATAGCACCCGAACTAGGAAGCACCATCAACTCCACCTTCGAAACCGGCACGTCCCCCGATGCCTGGAAAAGCGCAGAAGTCAAGCCCCTCCTCTAGAAGCCCTCCGCTGACCCGACGGGAATGTATGACGGTACAACGCAAACAATTACAACGCATGCTTTTACAACGCGGTTTTTACATTGCAACTACCATTACATCGCATGATTTTACAACACATGCCATTACAACGCATTTTTAAAAACTACCATTACAATACATTCCATTACAACGCATACCATTACAACGCATACCATTACAATGCATAATACTTTTAGGGCAACAGTAGGGTGAGTGTTGGATAGTGTAGGGGTAAAAATTACTATTCCCATCTACCCCAAAACCCATACCCACTCTAAAACTAAAAAATCTCTATTACTTACCTTATAATGTGTTGTAATGGCATGTGTTGTAGTGACATGCGTTGTTATGGCATGCGTTGTAATGGCATGCAATGTAAAGGCAGTTGCATTGTAACAGTTGCGTTGTAAAAGCAGTGCGATGTGATCACTGCGTTGTAATGGATGTTTCCCCCCGACGGACCTCAAAAACTACAGACCCATCTCTCTCCTCCCCTACGCAGCTAAAGTAAGTGAGAAGATCGTCCACATCCACCTCAGGAACTTCATCGAAGCCAACTCCATCCTCGACTCCTCCCAATCTGGGTTCCGCAGCAACCACAGCACCGAGACCGCCCTCCTAGCCCCCACAGACGACATCCGCACTCTCCTCGACCAGGGCCACATGGCTGCCCTCATCCTACTAGACCTCTCTGCAACCTTCGACACCGTCTCCCACCGCACACTCACCGCCAGACTCCACGATGCTGGCATACAGGCAACCGCCCTTGACTGGATCTGCTCTTTTCTCACAGGCCGAACCCAAAGAATCAGACTCCCGTCCTTCCTCTCCGAACTCACAGAGATCAGATGCGGAGTACCCGAAGGATCATCACTCAGCCCCACGCTCTTCAACATCTACATGGCCCCCCTCACCACCATCGTCAGACAGCACGGACTCAGCATATTATCCTATGCTGATGACACCCAGCTCATTCTCTCCCTCACTAAGGAACCCGACACCACCAGACTCAGTTTCCAGGAAGGAATGAAAGACGTTGCTTCCTGGATGAGCAGCAGCTGCCTGAAGCTCAACTCAGAGAAGACAGAAGTCCTCGTTCTCGGACCCACCCCCGCCGCATGAGACAACACCTGGTGGCTCACCACCCTCGGCAACCCCCCCACACCTACGGACCACTCCTGCAACCTCTGCATCATACTCGACTCATCCCTCACCATGACCTGACAGGTCAACACCGTCTCCTCCACATGCTTCAACACCTTCCGCATCCTCCGCAAGACCTTCAAATGGATCCCCCCCTAATCCAGAAAGGCCATCACCCACGCACTCATAACCAGCAGACTGGACTACGGAAATGCCCTTTACGCCGGAATCAACAATCCCTGCTCCGAAAACTCCAGACCATCCAGAACACTGCCACCAGACTCGTCCTCGGCATCCCTCGACAAGACCACATCACCTAGCACCTACGAGACCTCCACTGGCTCCCAGTCGAGAAGAGAGTGACCTTCAAGCTACTCACTCAAGCCTACTAATCCCTCCACAACACCGGATCCCAGTACCTCAACGAAAGAGTCTCCTTCTACGCACCCAAGAGAAGCCTCCACTCCGCAGACCTCGCCCTTGCCGAAACCCCTCGCATCCGCAGAGCCAGAACGGGTGGAAGAGCCTACTCCTACATCGTGGCAAAGACCTGGAACGAACTTCCACTCAGTATTAGATGTTCCCCCACTCTGAATGCTTTCAGGAAGAGCCTCAAGACCTGGCTCTTTAGATAAGACGCAGCTGCACGATTCCCCCCAGCGCCTTCAGACCCTAGCAGGTGAGTAGCGCGCTTCACAAATCCCTGATTGATTGATGATATCCACATACTCCCTAAATATTTTATTATACACATTGTCCCTAAAACCATATGCTCTTCATGTATCGGTATCATTTATTTAAATTCTTCATAATTAGTTTCAATTTTAACATTGTTATTCATATAACTTGAAACATTTCCCACAGGAATCAGTAAGCACACCAACAGGCCAACTAATTCTAATAGGTTTAACATTTTCAGCATCAAACCTACAATTTTACAGCATCTGCTGTTTCCCATCTTCTTTGTTGAGACAAAAACAAACCCCTTTCATAGCAAAATAAATTAAAATACAACTAACATTCCCTTTAAAACCGTAATAATTTATTTTCTTCCTATTTCTTTAAAACAATAATAAAACAAAGAAAAGGTAAAACAATGTATGAGCTTTTCAGTCCTTGTAAAAGTTAATACTTCAAAAATTCAAATAGTCTTGCCATACATTTCTAGATCAGTTTCAAAAATCACCTTTGGATCTTCTCCATTAATACCGGATAATTAGAGTTTCAATTTCACTTTTCAAGGTGGTTTTTCCTCAGTTTCAGTCTGTGTTTCTTAACTACTTTCAAAACAATATTGGCCTTTGCTCTTTTGAAAATAATCCTCCTCTATTTAATCTGCTTCTTCTGATACTATAGCTAGGTACATCCACTGTGACGAGGTGTATTTTCATTTTGGAACTCTCCTTCTAGTTGGCATTTTGGCAACTGGTGATTCACTTTCACAAATGTCTGGACTCAACTGTATGTTTTTTTGGCTCACAGTGATGTCATTTACAGGTTCTCTTTCTTGCAATGTGTTCAGCTTTCTTTTTACTACTGCAGTTTTCCAGGTTTTGTCTTCTTCTTGACTCTGACATGAGCCCAATCCTGAGCTCTGTCTCGAACATGAACTTGCTCTTTGATCATATTTGTCTCTGTTTGCAACTTGTCACTGCTTTCATCAGAGTCTACTTCTTCTTGCTGCCATATATGCTTTGCTTTTTTGCATGGTAGTAGCTCTTTACTCTGATAACTCTGTAACTGGACATCAGGTATTCCAGTTTCTTCATCTGAGGTTTTGCTCACCTGAAATTTATGTTCATTTTTACTTTTAACTTTGCTTTCACCAGTTTCAGAGAAATCTTCACACCCCCTTCTAGATTCGCGCTGCAAACCAGAGCTTGGCTCTGAGCTTGTTGAGCCGACTGAGTGCTTTGATCATTCACCTCACTCACAACTTCAGCTACTCTCACTCTCTTCATGTGTGCAGGTGGATGCACTGAGGCACACCTGGGCACTAGACCACACTATTAGTCTTAACTATGACCTGGAAAGGGCCTCTCCACCAAAATTTATGAATGTGCTTCCAGATAACCCCCTAGTCACTTGCATTCAGACTGTGGCAGGGTGTATCCTTGTAGTCTTCAGTTGACACGTTCACCTACTGGAACAGATTTGACCATTTCAGCTAGACCTTTGCAATAATACAGAACAATGTCATCAGTTATTGAAACTAGTGCTGCTGAAGGTACAAACGCAAGTTTCATGCCCTGTCCATCAGTACCTCAGGAGGAGACAAGCTTGTCTTTCTGTCTAGAGAAATTCTCATATTCAAAACAAAAGGAAGAGCATCAGGCTACTTCAGTCCAGTTGAGGCACAGACCTTAGCTAGTTTATTCTTTGAGTTGCCATTGGTACGTTCCACCAAGCCTGAAAATCGCAGGCGATAATTGAAATGAAACCGCTGCTTGATATGAAAAGCGCCCTGATTGCTCTCAATAGAAGTTGGGAGGCTGAATCTTGGAATCAACTCCCTCAACAATCATTTGGTGACTGTAAGGCTATCTGCCCTTCTTGTAGGAAATGCTTCCACCCATTTGGAGAACAGGCAGATTATTATTACCAAGACATCTCACTAAAGACTGTCTGTAGTCTCTCACATGGGCATTTTGATTTCCCAGTGTGATTCATAACTGAAACAGTTTTCTTTCCCTGATTATTTAAGTGACATGTCAAACAAAGGTTACACACATCCTAGCTGACAGGTCAAAATCCTGTGTTCATCCAGTATTTCAGAATAATTCCTACCAGGCTATTTCTACCTGCATGAGTCTGATTATGCAAATATTTACACAAGGGCTGTAATATTGAATCTGGGAGGACACATTTCTGTTCTGAATTCTTGATCATTCTTTCTATAGCCCAACCTTTCACATTTTCTTTTCTCATTTTCAAGAGCATCTTCCTGCAGATCCCTTAATTTACTCAAATATATTTGCATCAAATCCATAAAGAAATAACTCACATTGTTTGAACTCGCAACAGTATAATTTGCAAAATCGCCATTTTGGAAATAATTGAACAATTTCCTCTTCTTGAAGGGCACAATATTTGGCCATCGGATCTGCATATTTATTTCCCAAAGGGACCATGTCCTTACCAGCCTTATGGGCTAAGCACTTAATGATGACCACTTCTTTTGGTTTCTGAATTGCATTTTGTAAGAAATGGGGTTATTGGTTGAGGAGTACAATGTTTTAAACAGTAATAAAGTGAAACACTACAGAAGGAAAATCCCACACCACTTTAGAAACATACAGTAAATTTAATAAATAAATCTAAGACCAGAATGACAAAAATCTAATCAGTAGAACCAGAGATATGCAATTTAAAAGATTGAAATTGCAATAGCGCCAAAAACCACAAAGCGCCAACTGTGGTTATCTGGTCGTGCCGGACCAGGACAAAGTCACAAGCTCAAGCTGACCATGATGGAGTGATGGCCCACTATAGGGACCCAGTTAGGTCCACTGGACAATGCTACCTTAACTTCTGGGGAGGAGTCTAGCTTTGAGCATGCGTTGCGCAACGGAGGTTCCAAGGAGCTGCGAGGTCCTGCGGCATTGTTGAGGATGCTTTTGACAAGGTGCTTGAGTTGCAAAGCCTTGCATCAAAGATGCGTCATGCACCCGCTGGTTCCAAAGAATCTGCGGGGCTTACAATGCAGAGTTCTGCATCATTGTCGTATTGTGCAGCAGCAATTCCTGGGAGGCTGCAGGCAGCGATGCAAAGTCCTGTGCGGGATGCATCATGCAGCAGTCCAGATGCAGAGTTTTGGTGGGGCTGGCAGAGCACCTATGGGCCATTTCCAAAGGTCCAGGGCTGGGGTGGCACTCCTGGGAGGGCAGGACTCACAGCTGGCAGAGTCCATGTGCTGGGTTCAAGATTGAGGAAGCCTGTTCTATCCCTAAGGTTTCCGATCAGGAGGCCAGTCAACTAGCCCTTGGAGTCACTCTGGTGGTCTGGCTTCAAGATGCAGTTCCTGTCCTTATCACTCAGGTAGGAGGGCAGCAGGACAGCACAACAGCACAGCAGGCCAGCACAGTAGCAGTTCATCTTGCAGCAAAAAGGCACAGCAGTCCTTCTTCTGAGTGTTCCAGGTGTGTACTGAAGAGTTGAGAGTATGAAGGCCCAATATTTATATCTGGTGTCATTTTTAAAGTGTAAGTTTTTAGAGAATTCCCTTTAAAGTTCTTGAAGTTTTCTGCCTCCCCTTCCCTGGCTACAAGCTGGCTACATGAACAGTGCAGTGCTGACAAGTCCTTTGTGTGAAGGCAGGGCACGCCTATTCAGTTGCAAGGGGTGCTATGCCCAGCTCAACCCCCCATCATGCCTGCCTGTTGATGGCCCATACAGGCACCCCTCATCTCTCAATTGTGTGGCTGTCTGAGAGGAACAAACAAAATCCAGCTGTCTGCCACACCCATTCATGTGACCTAGGACAGGCTGCATGCATCAAATAGTAAGGGCAGGAAAATGACAACTTTCTAAAAGGGGCATGTTTAAAATTGCAACTTAAAATCCGACTTTGCCATTGAAGAGCATTTTTAATTACAATTTCACAGATACCAAACATGAAATGCTAACTGTTCGCGATCAAAAGTTAGCACTTATTAAATGTAATTAGGCAACCTAATGTTATCCAATTGGAGAGGTTACCAGGACATGTAAAACCTAAAAGTAAACATGTCCCACCATTTAATGACAATGCACCCTGCCCTATGGCCTGCCAAAGGCCCTTAATAGTAAATAATATGCTATAAAAGGTGAGTTTAAGGCTTAAAAAGGGAGTTTTATTGTACAGTTGAATTGGCAGTTTAAAGCTGCATTTATGCTCCAATGGCAGACCTAAGGCATGTTTTAAGGGGCTACTTTAGTGGGTGGCATAATTAGTGCTGCAGGCCCACGTGTAGCATTTAATGTATAGGCCTTGGGCATATGGTATACCCCTCTACCAGAGACTTATAAATAAATTAAATATGACAATTGGGTGTAAGCCATTTTTATCATGTTTAAAAGAGAGAGCAAAAGCACTTTAGCACTGATTAGCAGTCATAAAGTGTGCAGAGTCCTAAAAGCCAACAAAAACGGGTTTGGAAAAGAGGAGGGTGTGGGGAAAAAAGTTTGGGAATGACCCTGCAGAAAGGGCCAAGTCCAACGCATTCAACGAATCCAAAATATACATTACATTTTTGATTGGAGCTCCTGAAGATGTCATAAATCCCTTTTGTGACCAGAGATGTCCGTATTCATGAGCAACACCAAAACCATGCTGGGCTTAACGCTGATGGAGTGAGGTCGGAGCTTTCACTCTCCCGGCTAAACATTCCTATCTCTGTCCATCCTGACGCACTCCTGAGCCAGGGGGGCTACCAACTGCTATATGAGGTCTTCTGGAGGTAGGGGCCACCTGCTCATGCCTTAAATGTGCCCCTCCGCTTTCTGCTGTGGCAATGGAGTCTGCGGCCTTTCAGATCGTGTGGCTGCACTGCTAAAATGGCGGCAGTAATGTTATCTGCTGGGAGAGGAGTGTGGCTACCCTGGATACTGCCCCCACACCTGCCTGCTACAGAGAACTGGGCTGCTGCCCGAGAGCTGACCTCGAGAACCTCTGATATGGCCCCCCTGCATTGGAGTTTGGCGCCGGAGCCTTGGGCCTTTCCAACAATGCGGCTGAGCTTCTGAGATGGTGGCAGCATGGCAGTGAGGAGCAATATATGGAGGGGAAGAGTGTGGCTGCCAGGTGGGCTGCCAGCCCCTGCCATCTGTGGAACCCCGTCCTGTGAAATGGGTGCGGGGGCTCCGTTGGCTGCCTGGTGGAAGTGAGAAGCTCGCTGAGAGGTCGGGAGGTGTGAGGATGGTAGGTGGTCTCCGGCACTAGAAACTGGGCCCTGACAACCAAAGCAGGAGTTGGTACAGGTGAGACTTGCCTCCCTGGAAGAGATTGGGCGGAGGCTTCCTACTGGTGTCTTGGAACACTGAGAACCGGATGCAGTGGAGAGGTGAGTTGTATGGCCGGTGCCAGCTGGGGAGCTTGGCCTGTGCTGGTGGAGGTTGAGGGGGCCCCATCTGATATGCTGTGGGGCCTGGGCCTGCCCAGAGATGACAGCTGGTGTGGGATGACCACTGTGCCCCAGGAGGACTGCAGGAGAGGTGACATCAAGACTTTGAGCTTGGTTTGGTGACCCCACCCTGGGAATGTTGAAAGCGGTCTGGAGATGATCCTGGTGTAGGACCTACATCTTTGGTACCTCACTCTGCGGCAGCTAGAGAGGACTGGAGGTGCAGGGTCCCTAACTTGGGCATGGGAGAACTCTAGAGGCCCCCCTCTGAGATTCTCAGTGAGCTAATGAACACTCGTTAAGCCAGCGCCTACTGCTTTGGTGGCTTGCATTGATTGGCACAGCTGGGGATGTGGGGACTTCATAAATCCCGATCCAAGTGGTGACTGGGGTGCTGTCTAAGGATTTTGGTTACGCTGGGGTCCTGGCTGGAGGGGGGCGCCCTACTGCTTCTGCTCCCGTTGGTGCTTCTCTTGTGCTGGGAGGAATGTCTGGGACAGCCTTGGGTCATGGGGGAACACGGTTGTAGGCTGTGAGCCCTGATGGATTAGCAAATGGAGGTGCGACCTGCTTGACCCTGACCGGGGAGGTACCTGCTGGTGAAAATACCAGTCTCTGGGGCTAAGGACATCATGGGGAAATCTTCCGAGAGGAAGCAGGCGGATTCCCACTGGCCCCACTCCCTAGCAATCAGCAACACCAAAGACAGTGGCGCTGCAACACGTACTCCAGCCGTGGGTCACAGGGTGCAACATTAGACGCTATACTGCAAGCAATCACTGAATCCTGGAAAGCTCTTGAATTGAAGATGGACACAGTAGTAGCAGATTTGGGGATTTTGTGGGATGACCACCAGTGCCTGGCCAAAAGGGTTACGACCATTGAGCGCACTGTGATAGAAATGCCCCCCGAGGTGGAGGCCTTGAGGGGCCGCCTGGAAGCCATGGAAGGAAGAGGTTTTTTAGAATATAGGGCTGAAGATGCCAAGAACAGAGCCCAACGGATTATTATCCGGGTAATAGACCTGCCTCAGTGGACTTAAGGACCCAATATGCTGGAGTTCTTGGAAACCTAGCTCAAAACTGAGGCGCACCGGAGGGCCTCTCTCCCTTCTTTGCGTTGGAGAGAGTGCACCGGGTGCTGGCGCGGTCCCACCACCAGTGGTGGCCCTGCACCCAGCAGTAGCTAAACTGCTCCATTACAATGATTGCGACTATATCCTCAGCCTGGCTTGGCTGAAAAGGGAGTTGCGGTCAATAATCACAGGATCATGGTGTTTCCAGACTTTACCAGTAACTTCCAAAAGCAGCAGATCTCCTTCTTGTACGCTAAAAAGCACCTCTGCCAAATGAGGGTACAATACGCAATGCTCTTCCTGGCTAAATTGCGAGTAACTACGGAAGGGGGGAGTGCAGTTCTTTACATCACTGAAAGAGGTGTAGAAGTGGATTGATGGACACTCTCACTCAGTGGCCTCCCCTGTGGTAGTCAGGGAATACCTTCTAAACTGCAAGTGCAGCAAAAACAATTGAGGGAAGTGGAGGTGGCAGCAATCATGAGTGTGACGTGGACAAGCTCCCCCTCGATGGTGAGAGATGGGAGCTAGTGGACCCTGCCTGGAGGTATGTGGTAGTTACAGGGAGGTTGACGGGGCGGGACCTGATGATAGATAGAGTATATGCCCTTAATGCAGACCAGGCGGGCTTCTTGAAGGAGTTATCCTCAGTATTGGTGCCCTATTTGGTGCACTCTATTCTGTTAGGGGGGATTTCAATCATATTGCGGACCCTACGTTAGATAGATCCTATCCTCCCTTGAGGAACTCCCTGGTTGTCAGGCTAGCGAGAAGATTTGCAGAATGACAGAATCAGTGGGGGCTTATCGATTCATGGAGGCACTCTCACCCACTAGACATGGACAACTCCTTCTATTTGAGCAACCATAATCTTCACATCCACCTGGACATATTTCTTCCCCTGGGGTGCAATCAGTATTTGTATTGTGTGGGAAGCTGGACATTTGTTGCAGGACCCCCCACACACTTTTTGCCTGGTTTTTGATGCAACTTTGACTGAGGGGTACTGGGTCCCTTCTAACCAGGCTTCCAGTGCCAGTGTTCTTTCCCTAAAACTGTACCATGATTGGCACAAATTCAGCAACCCTGTAAGGCCCTAGTAAATGGTACCTCTGGTACCTAGGGCATTGGAACTGAAGAGGGTTCACTAGGGCTGCAGCATAAATTGTGTCACCTTAGGGACCCCTCACCAAGACCATATAAAGTGCCATTGCAGGCTGCGTGTCTTGGTGCAGAAGAAACTGAGGGGTCTACATGGCACACAGCCCTGTGTGCCATGCCCAGAGACACTGGATGAGGTAAAGGTAAGTCACCCCCTACTGCAGACCTTGTCATTGTGAGTTTCCTAGCTCCATGATGGCTTCACCATACTCTAAAATGTTTGGTACCAAATCCTCACAGATGCCAGTGTTGGATTTATTAATAAATGCACACAAAATAAATCTTAGGGGATCTCCTGAAAACCTACCAGACACTGGTGTGATCTCTGACTAGTCCTAGCGAGCCTGCCACCACCAGACCTTTTTCTGACCTCATGGGGTGAGTGCCTTTGCTTTCAGAGGCCAGGAACAATGTCTGCTCTGGGTGGAGGTGCTTCACATCTCCCCCAGGGTGAAATGGCCTTCCAAGGCAGGAAGCCTCAAAGGTGGTGACGCCTTTGAAATGCAACCCAGGCATCTCCAGATAGTGGAGGATGCCAACCCCCCTGTCCTGCTCCAGATTTGGTGGGAAGACAGGCGGGAAAATTAGAGGTTACATTAGAAGGTGTGCCCCCCTAAGGTGGGGCTGGTGATGTGGACACTATTTTTCTAATTTCTCCATCTTTAGATGGCAGAAAATAACCTATAAGGACAAGGGTAGTGCCCCTTCCCACAGAAGTGGTCGCTAGGAGGGCGTAGACACCCTAAAGTAGGTAGCCCATGGACTACTACCTGTCACTCCCTTTAACACCCCTAAATGTAGTATTTAGGTGGCATTCCTGGACCCTGAACTTAGATTTGATGGACAAAAAGAAGAAACAGACAAAGAAGAGCTGCTGACCCAAGAACCGAAGACCTGCTGCCGCATTTTGCCGCAAAACCCTGCTGCTACTCCTAAGAATCAACAATCATGGTGTGCTGCCTCGTCCTGCAACTGTGAGGCCTCAAAGAACCCCGGAGCACCTCCAGATCTTCGCAAATCACCAGAGAACTCCCTAGGGGTAGAGGAACTACTTCCCTGCAGCCGCAGACAACAAACCAGCAGAATCCGGTATACCGGCTTATTTATTTATTTATTTATTTATTCAGTGTTTTGTATAGCGCTTCACAGTTCAGGACATGATAACTTTTACAGTACAAAGTTCTGTATAGCATTTAATATATTAAAGTCCAGTTCAAAGTTGTCACAGCTACTATTTTTGATAACTACTTTAGCACATTCGCAGAATGTAAGACTAGAGGAACCATGTCATCATGGGAAGCAAGAACCTGTAATGAACAAATGACATTAGTTCTTGGCAAAAAGCGCTTGTGCCTTTAAGCGAGATTATTTGGGCGAGTCATGTGTGGATGTTCTGTAATGTTTACGGTAGGAATTTGCTCATTAGGAAGATCTTGGTTTCTTTCTTGAATCTTGCGTGGTTGGGTAACCTTCTGATGTCTGGAGGTAGTGAGTTCCATATTCTCGGTGCAGCGCCTGAGAACGCTCTGTTGTAAGTTTTTTTTTTGCGGAAAATCGGTGGCTTCAACACTAGGTCTCTGGCGCTCCTTGATTGTCTACTTCCCCCCGAAATCACCAATTTCTGCGCTATATATCTTGGTGACTTGAAGTGTAGAGTTTTGTGTGTTATACACGCCAGTTTGAGCTGAATTCTGGCTTCATAAGGTAGCCAATTCAGCGCTTTCAGGTGAGGAGAGATGTGGTCGAATTTTTTTGACCCTGTTATGAGCCTTGTTGCTGCATTGAGGCAGGCTTTTAGAGGTGCTGTTGCAATTTTGGGGAGCCCAGAAAGTGTTGTGCATCCGTATCCGATCCTCGAGATTACTAATGTCTGAACTGCCATTTTGAGGTCTGCCGTTTCGATGAAAGGTTTCAATTTCTTAATGTAGTTCACGTGAAATCTTGCATTTATAGCCAGAGTGTTGATGTGTGACTGCATGTTTAGGCTTTGGTCTAGAGTGATTCCTAGAGATTTGGTTGAATCTACGATGATCGGGGTGCAATTGAGTGCGGTGATCAAGTTGGTCCATTCTTTTATAATGGGCGGGCTTTTGGTGGGGGAAATTAGGAGGAATTCTGGGTTTTTTGCATTTAGTTTAAGCTGATTGCTTGTTAGCCATTGCATCGTCACCCTTAGAGCCTTGTTCATTGTTCTGATCTCCTCCAGGGAGGAAATCTTAATGTAAATCTGTCATCAGCGTACATGTGGAAAAGGATGTTGGCACGGTGGAGTATATCCGTTAGTGGTTCCACATATAAGTTGAATAGTGACGGGGAGAGGGTTGATCCTTGTGGAACCCCTATCTGAATGGGGGAGGATGTTGACAGGTTCTTATTCACCAGAAATCTTTGTGATCTGTTCCTCAAGTAGGACTTGAACCATTCCAGAACGTTCCCGGAAAAGCCCATCCTGTTCTTCAGTCATTCTAGCAACATTTCGTGGTTAACTGTGTCGAACGCGGATGATAAATCAAGAAGGATTAACAGACATGCTTTGTTTTGGTCCAGAGCGAGTAATGCGTCGTCTACTACGTGCAGAATTGCCGTTTCCGTACTATGGTTTGGTCTAAATCCTGATTGGCAATCGTCTAGTAGTTGGAATTTAGTTATGTGCTGACTTAGTTGTTGCTGAACACATTTTTCTATCACTTTAGCTAATAGGGGAATGTTGTATACTGGCCAAAAGTTGCTAGGTTCAGCGGGATTCTCTGTCGGTTTTTTAATGATGGGAATGACCTGTCCCATTTTTAGACAGTCTGGGAAGGATCCTTGAGACAGGGAAGCATTGACTATCAATGTCCAGCTGGGGATGATCTCCTGGTCTATGTACGGCACACATTTTGCAGGGAGTGGATCGTTGAAGTGATTGTTAGGCTTAATGGCTGATAAGGTTTTCAGGATGTCGTTCGGTCATATAGTTTAAAAGTGGACCATTGAGCTTCGTTTTTGGGTATTGAATCATTGGGCATTGATGAATTACTTGGTTGTGAGGCCTCCCATGAAGATGCTGCTGACTTAAGCTCACATTCCAAGGACGTGGCCCTGGATGTAAAGAAATTTGTGAATTCCTCACAGCTAATTTGAGATTTTGTTGATTCTAGTGCAGATTTGTACGTTTTGTTTGATTGCTGTTTAACCAATTCAAAGAGTTTCCGAGGTCTGTTTTTCGCATTCTCCAATTCCGTTATGAAGAATTCTTTTTTGACTTCAGAATATTTTTATTGTAGGCGCTTCTGGTTTTTCTTAGCAGTTTTAGTTGTGGGGATGATGGTAGCTGTCTCCTTTTCCGTTCTTCTAGTCTCAGTTTACGTCTTTCTTCATTTAGTGTTCCGCTGAACCAGGGATTTTTATCTTTGTCCGACGTTCATTTTATTTTTAACGGTGCAATAGTGTCCATTATCTCTGACATCTTCGCATTGTAGTGCTCCGTGAGTTCGCTGGCGTTCGTCATATTTCTGGGAGGGGGAAGATCCCTCCTGCACAACGACGCAAGCTTCTCATTGTCCACGTTCTTTGTGGTCCTTACCCATTGTTTGGGTTTGATTGGTTGAGTGGTTTTTTTCTTTAGTACTCTGGGAATTTGGAAGGTTATTATGTGATGATCTGACCAGTCACAAGGCATGATTGAGGTTAAGATCACAGCTTTATCTTTGGATATGATCCAGTCTAGCGTGGAGCTTTTCACAAGCGTTGGAAGCGTACAGGCTTGCACTAGGTTTTGATCTGCTAGGAAATCTTTGATGATGTTTACCTGGCTGTCATTAGGATTGTTCCAGTGTAAATTGAAGTCTCCTAGGAATATGTCATTGGAGTGTGGGGAGGCGTTTGCTGTGATGATCTCCATTAAGTGGTCGATAAAAGGTTCATTCTTGGGCTTGCTCCCCAGTGACTCTGACGCAGCATCCAAGCAAGAAAAGGTACATCAGCTCCAAAGGGTCATATCTGTCTCCCCATTAAGTGTGAAGACACCAGGAGCTACTGGAGCCATGCCAAAACCAATACCCAGGGAACCGGTCCCCCTGCAACCTACACAAAGAAGAGTCCAATCTGTACTCCAACTGCCCAAGAAACACGCACCCATTGAGGAACGTTGAGACCCCTGATACCCACTTTGTGAGTGGCTCAGCTGTCCTGGAATCATCCCTGCAACCTACCTTCCCCTGACCGCGAGGACATCTTGACGCACGCTGCCTGGTTCATGTATCTGCTCTGCACCCAGCCCGTCCGGCCTGGGTACCGACGAACCAGCCGTGCACCCGGTCCGGAGGCCCTTGCGACCTGCTCCCTCAAGTGGGACCCCTTGAACTTAGCTTTAAGTTCCCTTGTGCAGTGTGTTTTCTGGTGGCCCCCTTCTCTGTAGCCCGCCTGCTACCAACAACCTCAGCATCCCGATGCCGGTTGAATTCGGTGCACTCCTGATAATCCACTGGTGGAACGTTGGACCTGGCCTTGCTACTTACCTAAATCCAGGAGGTGAACCTCGAGATCCAACTGTATGATTTATGTGCATTTTTCTATTTTCTCCCATAGACTATGGTAATTGTGCACAAGAGCGTGTTATTTTTCAAACTTTGAAAATTCATATTTTAAAAAGTACTTACCGTAAAATGAAGTTCTTGGCCTGAAAAATTATATAAAAATCAGTGTTATTTTTGTAAATTGGTCTTGGATTTATTCGAATGTGTGTCTCATTTATTTTCTCTGCCAGTACAGCAAATGCATAGTCCTAGCCTAACTGCTCACCCACACTACCACAAATAGAGCGTTAGTAAATCTATTTTTTCCTCTGTATAACAATATGGGTCTCACTGGACTCTCTACACAGTGTACTTCATTCTAGTGCACTACATAGAGAGCCAGCTTCTTATATATAGCCCAGCTAATCACCCATGAGGGTATCTAGGAGCTAGGTTCTTGCTGAGATCAGTCGAAAAGCCAGGTCTTGAGTCCCTTTCAGAATTCTGGAAGAGAGGACAATGTTTGGAGATGGAGGGGAATGTCGTTCCAGTACTAGAGGGTGAGGTCCTCCGCTATAGCTTCAGCAGGTGCAGGAAGTGTGTGTGAAGGAGGTGGAGTGCAGGTGTCTGGCAGATTGGTGGAAGTTCAGGCAGTGGTTGATGTATGCTGGTCCTTGGTTGTGGAAGGTCTTGTAGGCAGGTAGCAGCACCTTGAATTGACATCTTTTCTAGATGGGGAGCCACAGGAGGTTCCTAATGTGGCAGGTGATGCGTGTCTGTTTGGAGAGGTTGAGGATGAGTTCTGTATCATCTGGAATCTTTTCAGGAGTTGGGTGGTGATTCCTGCATAGAACGCATTGCCCTAGTCCAGCTGGCTGATGACTAGGGCTGGTGTAATGGTTTTCTTGGTGTTGACGGGGAGCCATCTGAAGATCTTTCGAACCATGCAGAGGGTGTGGCAGCAGATGGAGGAGACTGTGTTGATCTGGCATTTCATGGTGAATTTGCTGTCCAGGATAGTGCTGAGGTTGCAAGCATGGTCTGTCAGTGTGGTTGTGGGTCCGAATTTGGAGGGCCATCAGGTGTTCATTCCCTCAGGAGGTGATGTTCTCGAAAATCAGCACTTCTGTCTTGTCTGTGTTAAGTTTCAGGCAGTTGGTCTTCGTCCAGTCGGCGACACTCGTCATGCAGCTGTGTAAGTTTGTCCTGGTGGGGGTGGATGGGTGTTCTGAGAGTATGAGCTGGGTGTCGTCTGTGTAGTATATGATGTTGAGGCCCTGGGTTCTGAAGATTTTGGCAAGGGGCGCCATATAGGTATTGAACCTAGTGGGGCTAAGAGATAAACCTTGAGGGACGCCGCAGATTAGGTTCTTGTGTTCCAAGTTGAAGTGTGGTAGGTGGATTCTCTGTGTTTGTCTTGTCAGGAAGTGTTATGTTCCATATAGGTACCCCAATATAGGCTCAGGTAGTCACCTAATCTTTCACCTATATTCTCCCTACCATTACACTACATAACGGTTCTTAGTACTGACCTTTTACCTAGTTACAGGAATGTCCAGAGATGACAAGGGGTTTTCTCCGAAAAGCTTAAGCCTCATTCATTATGCATGAGGATTCTTGGAATCACAGCAGGACAGCAGGCCTACCATCTCCTGCATAATAACTATGTATAAGGGTCATTCCTGTCGTCATCCCAGTCCGACATGACACAGCAAGATATATCCCAAGGGGGTACCACTTTGGGTATATATACATCATCTCTTGCTGAGATAGTCAGAGGAGAAAAGGACTTCCATGCTGACACACTGACGCGAGACGCTGATGCTCCTGCACGCAGAAACTCCAGCTTGCAGTGGTCTGACATCCCTTGCGGGGTGTCCATCTCGAGACCAAGACGGGGTCTCACAGTCTCTCACTTCAGGTAATGGGGTTGACTTTATCCTAGAGGGATTCTTGACTTTACACCCACATACATGCTAGGTACATTCAGGTACATCTAGTTTGGGACGCAACGTAGGAGTACTCTTTTATTGCTGTCATGTATTTTATATACTTGCCTGTATTCATTGTTTTAGCACGATGGTAGAAATCTACCATCCTTTTACTCTGTTAGTGCTTATTATCATTTATATCTGTTACTGTCTATGTTTGTTGCAGCACACCTATTTTACACTAGAATGATGCTGGTTCAATAAATGTTTGTTGAAAAACGTCCCCACTGTTTATTCTGTGTATCTCTCTCAGACGAAGTGAGCACGAGTGACTGAGCGACCTGTAGCACTGTTGCCACGATTCTGAGGGATCAGGGTTGTCATGTTCGATAGTTGCCAAGAACTATTCTCTCCTTGGTAGGGGGGTTTCTAGTGGCACTGTGAGCTAGCTGGTATACAGGCTAACATATTCGGTAGGGGTGTCTAAAATCAGTCTGACTCCAATCCTACAGCATATGTTGTCTAAATGCGCAGATTCTATATAGGTTTATAGGAACTACACGAAAGAAGGATGTGATCCATTTGAGGCCATCTTCCTGGATCCCGATGTGTTGGAGTCTCTTGATGAGGGTGTGGTGGGATACGGCGTTGAAAGCCACTGACAGGTCGAGGAAGATCAGGGACGCTGTTTCACCCTAGTCAAGGAGGGTCTTATGTCATCGGTGGAAGTGATCAAGGCAGTCTCTGTGCTGTGGTCAGTGCGGAACCGGGATTGGAAGGTGTCCAGCAGGTTGTTTCTCTCCAGATATCAGACCATAACCCCGTTCTATTGTCCCTGCAC
This sequence comes from Calotriton arnoldi, assembly GCA_963921515.1. Lineage (NCBI taxonomy): Eukaryota > Metazoa > Chordata > Amphibia > Caudata > Salamandridae > Calotriton > Calotriton arnoldi. The sequence continues at coordinate 1,096,727 of CAWUFW010002625.1, forward strand.
TGGGACAAGGGAGGTCCCCTTATCTCAAACTAGCGATTGAAAGTTGAGGCCCTGGAAGTCCTGGTTTTCCAACACTCAATAGTGGAGGGGATTGAGCAATACTTTGAACTTAATACAGTCACAGTGCCTACTCCGCAAATAGAATGGGACGCTTTTAAGGTGGTGATATGAGGTCGATGTATTGCATAGGCAGTGGGGGTATGGCGTACACCGTTGCTGGAAGTTGCAACTCAGAAGCAAAGCTGCAAAACGAAGAGGGGTGGAGACCCAGGAATCTGGCTCTCCTACCAGAGCTGCTGGAGGTCAAGGAACAGTTGGCTGGTCAAGTGAAGAAGCTTTGATTCTTCGACTACGGTGAATACATGATACAGACGCACACGGAGTGTGATAAATCTGGGGTGCTCTTTGCTTGATTAGCTAACCCGACTAAGCGGGGATCTGCCAAGCCGACATGGCAGTGAAACACTGCATTCAGGCTGCGATGGCAAGCCTCGGACAAGCTTTAGAGTGCTACTTGGGTGGGTAGACAAATAAGTGCTGCAGTCCCACTGGTTGCATTTAATCTACAGGCACTTGGTATTTTGTATACCACTCTACAAGGGACTTACAAGTAAATTAAATATGCCAATAAGGTATATGCCAATCAAACCTTGTTCAGAGGAGTAAGCACAAGCATGTTAGCACTGGCTAGCAGTGGTAAAGTGCACAAAGTCCTAAGTCCAACAGAAGCAAAAGCCATCAAAATTGGAGGCAAACAGGCAAAACGTTTGGGAGAAAACCACCCTACGGTTGACGGGCTTAACAATTACCATATGACAATTCTCTACAACTATGAAACCTAATAAGGTCAAACAAAGGGCAGATGTATCCATTAAATAGCATGGGGCGAGGGAGGAACCCTGAGAAACTTCGCAGGAGCCAGAAAGCTGCCTGACAGCTATTTTCTCCTGTATTGTGCTTAAACTTTGGCTTAATCAGAAGAGGAGTGACAACACCTCACTTTCAAAAGTCTGACGCAATCCCAGTGACAAAGCTAGTGTTGCTTATATTTATCGTTGGTTTAACCATACTTACTTACTTACTTCAAAAACTGGGGACTGGATTCAGAAATGAGTGATGACCTTAGTGCAGCACCCCAGACAGGCAGGATTCCAAATGAGAGGTTACACACAATCGATTGGGGCTGCAGCCATGAGCCAGAATTGGGCCAAAATGATTAGTGATGTGAACTTAAGTGTTCTAAATAGAGGAGCAAGGCAGTAACACACCTCAGCAGTCCATGTTCTGCAAGAACCACAATAAGCAATCCCTCTCAAAGGCAACAGACTTTGGAAGCCAGAAACCAAAAGCAATTTAAACCAACATGCAAGCCAGAGATGCTGAAAGCAAGCCAGAATCCCACTGAGAAGGGCATTGGGGTTGCACCCTTATATCAGAGTAGGTATGTCATTTGCATGGGATCACTATCATTAAGTTATCTGTACTTGCTGGGAGGTAGCTTTTGAGGATGTGGTGAACACCTTCAAAATCAAAACTTTAAGAGTATTTATAGATTTTCTGAATGATCTTTTAGATGCAGGTTGCATATTTCAATATACTGCTAAAATGCTAAATATATTGCTAAAATGATAAAGTAAATGTGTAAGTTAGGAATAAAAATCCACTAACACCCCTATTATTTTCCTTGTGGAGGAAAAAAGTAAAGTGTGCAAATGCACATTTCTATAATATTTACACTGTTTTGTGAACACTCCCGTGGAGGAGTAACCTGGAGCTCTACAAATGTTTTACATTTCCAGGCGAACTTCTGGGAATTTTAATCAAACCACAAAATTTCAGAAATCTATGCAAATTATGCAAATTGTAGGTGAAAGCCTGCGATGGGCTCATTCAGATATAGATTGTGGGCATAGGGTCGTAGTCGTAAACACAGACTTCCTGCACTGGAGAGCTGGTAGTATTTCATGAAAAGTAGGGCCATCCTCCAGAGAAGCACTGCAGTTTACAAATAAATTAACTTTGCTGGAAAGTATTGATATTGTACAATTCAAGGACAGCAGGCCTTACCTTGTGCTCTTAGTGCTTTTACCGCTCTTACCATACGTTATGAGGATGGCTGTCCGGCTGAGAAGTGGTGGCATCTTCTATTACACATAGATCACCCCTCCTTCAAAGTACTGTGTAGTAATGAAGTCCACACTTTGTCATTTCCGGGACTGCTGCAGGTGGTTCCTATAAAACAAGAACACAAACGACTCTGACAAAGCAAAGTTGTGTTACACACAAAGATGAAGCATAATCATCAGGTACACAGTGGTCTTTGACCCTTCACACAAAGAATAAGCAGAGCACATGAATCACGGCTTACGCATCCCTAACACACCATGTACACAATTGTTGGTGGCATAGCAAGTACAAGCACACACGCAGACACACACACGCACACACATGCTCTCTCACAATTGTGTACTTGTATCCTTAATTGTGGGATGATGACGCACACCTGTGATTTTCCCCTGTGAACACAGGGCACAGAGGTCGGAAAGGCAGAAAGTCGGATATGATAATTCTGATCTTACAAGCAACATCATATAGTAATTTCGTAGAGTGCTGTATACCCTTAGAGAATGCTTCCCATGGTTGCCTTGTTGCTCACCACGCTTGTCCCCGCCCACAGTAAGCTGATGTCAGGCGCCTGCTAGTCTTCCAACTCACTAAAAAGCGCTTGAACAATTGATCGATTGCCGAAGTTTCTCTTTTCTGTTTTCTTCACCAGTATGGGGCGGGCTGGGCTTAGTTTAACTTCTGTATTCCATGCATGGACTGAAAAACTGCCAGCCTCCCTGCTTCACTAATGTTTTAACTCTCACCTGCTTTCTCCTGCAGTGCCGCCACTGCAGAGATGGTCGCAGTGTCTCTGTCCTTCCGCCCCGGGGAGCAGTGGGATGAGCGCGACAGGGCGGTCTATGGCTCCTCATCTGCGGCTGTGTTTTTTCAGAGGGTTATTGGAAGTTGGATGGTGTGGGCAGCCCGGCGTTGAACCCTTTTCTCTTCTACATGACATATTACTCAAGGAACGGTTAACGGAATTGGAACCAAAAGTAATCAAAAATCCTCTCCAATGAGCAGGGCTGGATTAACCATTAAGCAAAATAAGCAGTGCTTAGAGCATCAAGGGAAGGGGAACACCACAGAAATTTTCCATTGCCGGATTTACCATGGACTATACAAAGGAAATGCTACCAGATGTTGATTACAAGTAGGGCTCCCCGTTTTATCGTATTTATTTTTTAACATTTCCATGTGCATTTATACATATTTTTTTTTTGGCCATCCGATTGGTATTTACCCATATTTATTTTGTGTTTTGGGAATAAATGGAGGCATGTAATGGTATATTGCCATATTTAACAGCGAAACATGCATTCATACTTTGATGCTTTTCGGATTTTAGCAAATTAAGCAGCCATATATAACATAACAGTACACCCACACGTAAATATTAGCATTTGCATACAAATATATGTTAACATATTCTTATTTTTAAGGAAATCCCATCCTGTGTTTTTTAACTCTCAGTGCTATATATCTGCTCAGCTGTTGGCCTGGAATTCAGGAAGGTGAGCATGGAGAGACAGTCACAAGAAGCACATTTTTCTGTATTTTTCAACTTTTAAAAATGAATACAGACAGGAAACCAATTGTTTTCTGTCTGTATTTATTTGAAAAAAACTGTAAAAAAGGAAAACTGAAAGCGTTAATTACAAGGCAGCTCAAACTCGCAAATGTATCAGAAGGAAGTTACCCAATGACGGAGATGCACCAGAAGTATATCTGAATATCAGAGATAAATTTCGTAGCAACACATTTACACAATTGTTGACAAACTTGAAACTGAGATGAGAAGATGAGGAAAGATATACAAAGTAGCAGAGAGATTTTCCTTTCTAAGTGATATGCCACATAATGTCACTTCATCATCTACTGAAATTGAAAGGTATTCTCAGTGTTGTCAAAAGCTGATTGATGCTTACCTAGAGGACTTGAACACTAATTTCTCAGCTGGGCTTCAGCAGTTTCACTCATATGTGCATCATAAGTTCAGTGCAACAAAAAATGTAAAAACAAGATTAAGTCATGCTGAAATTTATAAAATAATTATAGAAGACAATATTGAGTGTGCCTTTCCAAATGAAGACATTTGCTTTCATATATTTTTAACATTAATGGTCACAAATTTCTCAGCTGAGCATTCATTTTCTCAGTTGAAGTACAGACAACTATGGAACAAGGCAGGCTGGGTGCCTTGTCTCTTCTACATATTGAAGCCGATGTGTTACATAAGATTAGTTTTGAGGATCTGATCAAAGACTTTGCAATTAGAAAAAGTAGGAGAAAACGTTTCAAATATAAATAAAGTGGAAGTAAATAAACATTATTTTCCATCTTACTGTAAGTTTTGTTTCATTTTCTAAAAATAAAATTTTATTTTATGGTTTATTATTGTTTATATTTTGAATTAGATATATATGGGGGCACCAAAATCTTTTAAGTGCTTAGGGCCTCTAAAGGTCTTAATCCGGCACTACCAGTGAGTAACTCATAATGAAGCAGTGTTCGCTATCTTTACCGAGTCACAGACAAAAATACCAAAACAAGTTCTTCAACTGAAATCTCATTCTATGGGTGAAGGCAGTGGCTGATGCATTCCTTACCCAAGGGGAGGGGAGTAAAACTCTGTCTCTCTACATTTGCTGTTTACTTCTTTAAAAGTCTTCCCATCATCACTGATCCCAAGTCAAAATGGAAGACCTCCCTGGAGTCATTCTGAAGTCATCTAATAACTTCAGCTTGCCTATCCCTGTAATCATCAGGTTAAGTCATCCTGAAGTATGTGTATAGGATGAAATATTTAAATGTAATGACTCTAGAGTCATCAGAAAAACTACTCTTGGATGGTGTTTCATTTACTTCAAGGTGATGATTATTAAACGCTGTAGGACAGCCTTGTGATTACTTCAGTGGAAAGCATGTGAATATCTTTTAATACTCCAGGATGATTCCCTGATAACTTCAAAGTATTACTCCCAGATGACTTTAGGATGGGGATTTATTACTCTTAGATGGTCTCAGAACGAGGTGGTACTACACCAGAACGATTACCTGATGACTTCAGGATGAGACTTTATTACTCCAGGAACATAACATGATGATGTTTAGGGCTGGGCTGTTATTACTCCAGGTTAGTGCCCTGATGAACCCTGGAAGAAGCTGGTTTTCTTCAAAAGAATGCCATTATGATTTGAAGATGGAGCTGTTACTCCAGGATGATTGTATGAATAAAACTGGGTGAATACTTGTGCAAAAATGTGAAATTATAAAAACCTGTCTTTTATAAATTGCCTGAAGAGTGGATCATTGCTCTAGAAAAAGAGTTAGATTCCTTGCCCAAAAGAACGTGTCAGGATCCCGCTGTACAATGCGCCTCTAAATGATCCAGGAAGGCACAGACCACACATCATTATTCTGAAACGTTTCCCAGTAGGTAGGATATCAGAAGAATCCAACAACAGAGACCTGTACTGATTGATTGTTGACAGCCAACTTATCATAAAACAGTAGGTTGTTCAGTTCTTCTACCCTTCTAATTATGTTCTCAGAACTCATTCATAATAGCCCGGTCTGCTCATCACATCACAGATTATCCATGACTGGATGGACATGCGAGCAATCCTGCAGCTCTTCATGATCACTACAAGATATCACTGACTACTTGCACTTTATCGGCGTGCCATAAATAGAGGATACAAGAAATGGCAGGTTCCCGCTTACCATGCAAAATTCACCCAGACCCTCTGATGAGGACTGTAGAATATGTATTGTTACTTCAAAACGATCCCACAATTAGAAGGATCTATGACTTCCACTCATTCTAATACAACTTAAAATCATTTAAGTATCGTTAAGCTAAGACACATCAAGAAGGACCAAAACCCTGCAATGCCACTACCCCACTCCTTTAGATTCCGCCTTCCCTCTACTCTGAAATTTTGGCATCTGACTCTGAGTAGTAGAAGGGAGGCAACTGTGTCTGTGATAACACAATTGGTGGAAATTAGTGTTGAGGGACCCACTGTAAATGTGATTGTGGGATGGGCATTTTGTGATGAACTGTGGTTGCAGCCTGCAATGGCTTTAGGAATGTGGTTTCAGGGAGTTATCATACATAACTAGGTAATATTGTTGTATGGCTGGTTCCAGTGAGAAGCACATGAGCATCCGAGTCGTTTTTGATGAGTGTTCATCAGTGAGGAGGTGAGCAGGTGGTGCTGCATTCAGGTGGTGCTGCATTGAATAGTCGGTGTGGTAGTAATGGATGATAGTGTGAGGTGCAAAAGGCAAAGGATGATTACATGGTGTATGTGAGTGAAGGCATGCAGTTCGTAGAGGGCTGTTGCGTTCTGAGTGGTCAGTGGTCAGTGTTAGCAATTGCTTGTGGAAGTGACTAATGGAACATGGGTGATTTGTGAAGGTGGATGAATGGTATGGATAATATAGATGGCTGGGAGTTCTTTAGCAGTCTGTGGAGTTACTGAGGGGAATAATGCCATACTGCCGCAGGAGTCAGAGTCCGAGACGCTGCCAGGTGATGAAATGGAACTAGTTTGTGGATTCTGGCTTTGAAGGGAAGTGGCTGATACAAGTGCAGCCCTCTGGCCCTCCAGGGCCTGCTGCAGAGAGGGAGCCACACTGGACAAGACACAAGGACCAGGACCACGGTGTTGCGTCCGGGATGGTAGTTGAGCTTTAGGCACTGGCTGTCCAGCGGCCTCAGGTCTACGGGAAGTGGGAAATTGCGCTTCCACCCAATTCCAAGCAACCTAGAGCTTATCGAAAAAGAGGGCATGATGATTATGAAGCACCTTGAGTTTGGCAGGGAAAATGAGGGCGTACGTCAAACCCACCATGCGCAACTGCCTCTTGACCACTTGGCAGGAGGAAAGCTATAGCTGAACTGTGAGTGGGTTATCTGGGAACAACGAGATCCATACGTTGGCCATTGTGATGGGTATATTCTCCCTGGCGTACCGGAGTATCACATGCCGAGCTCTGAAATTCAGTATGCAGGCCATGACAGGGCACGGCAGCACACCTGGGGGTGGTCGTCTCACCAGGACCTGGTGTGCCCTCTTGATCATGAACATTTCCGATAAACCAGCTGGCGCAAACGCATTCCATAGTCAATCCTCAATGTACTGGCTGGCGTTGGGAGCCTCTACTCCTTCCAGCATACCAATGATTTGAATGCTATTCTGGTGTGCTTGCCCATCAGCGTCTTCCGACCATTCATGAAGCATGGAAACCGGCTTACAGAGTTGGACAATGGTAGAGGTCTGTTCTGTCTGCCATGGCGTCAGTGAGGAGAGGGTTGTTTCATTGGACTTGATCCTGTCAGCCAATTTACGATGAAAGTCTTTAAGGAGACTGAGATCAGTAGTAATTGCACCAAGGCTTTGTTCAGTGGCCACTCTAGAGTCTTGTATCTGCTGCAATATGACATCAAGTTTGACCAAAGAAGGGGCGGCCAGCAAAGGGGGTATACAGTCCTTAGGCACTTTCATAGTGGAGCAGTCCAATGGGGTAAACTGAGAGGCCATGAGGTTTCACAGTCTTAGTTCTAGTGCGACCCATTCTGGTGAACAACCAGCGCCAATCTGTAAGAGGAGTAAGGAGGCAGGTGGTATTTTGAAATACTCAGGGCAGTACAAGCAGGGATGCAGGGGGTAGACACATTGATCAGTTCACTCAGTACACAACAGTGCGGTAGTGACACACCATATTGGCAGAGTTAGGGCACTGGGGAAGACCGTCACCACTTCAGGCCGCTGCTCCCTCAACAGGGCACACAGTAGGAGTCTGATGCACTTCCCCAATTGATGACACCATCCCGCAGCCACCAGAGTAGTAAACAGTTTCGACTTCAAAGGGGGGGGGGTACCTGATCTCAAACACCCCAAAAGGGCTCCAGCACTTAGGAGTGGGCTCCAAAGATGTTACGAGGAGGCACAGCGTGGGGGTGACAGTTAGAAAAGCCAAAGAGGGGAGAGAGGCCATTTGCTCACTGCCGGCGTAAGTGTTGCTGATTTAAAGTATGTCCCCGCACTGGCTGTAGTAAATTGATTGCATGCCATATTATTTACTAGCCTGGGTCGTGCGGGCCATGCTGCCAATGTAGTCCACAACAGGCCTCCACCGTGTCCATAAATGATACACCATCATGTCAAATCTTGGCCGGTGCTCACCACGTGGCTCAACCACTCTCCAAAGGCTGGGTAAACTCAGCCTCCCCGCACCAGATGCACGGCCAACAGCCGACTCCACTGAATTCACGAGCACCTGCAATTCCCAAAGTCAAGGGTCAAGCGCGGCAATATCAGGCCAACGGCCAAAACAGCACCACGCCGTTTGGCAAACCCCGGCAGCAGGCTTGCAATTAGCCCACAGCCGATCGCAGCTCTGCAGACTTCTAGGCGCTTCGTCACTGATCCATCCGAATTGTTATCTGAGGGGTAGCTGCTTCCAGCCCCCTCATGGGGTAGTACTTAGCTGGGGGAACAGCCAGTGGTGCAGCTGCGATCCCAATGGCGCAGCGCAAGCTGTCCGGTCGCAGCCCCAGCCCCCAACGACATGGTAGCTTCCCTCACGACTCACCTCTGCTGTCACCTGGTCGTTCCAGCGGCCATCTGACTCAAGTCGGCACTGGAATACGGCCCTCCAAAGACAGGGGGCATTCAAAGCATTCCTCACCACCCCGAATGCCCTTATAGATGGTTAATAAGGTCGGATTCCGGGGCTCGGTCCAGAAGCTCTGTTTCACCCGGCCGCTATCTGTGGCCCTCGCTCCCATCTGTTAACATTGAGATTACCTTATTACATCTTATAAATGTAATTTCCAATTGAGAAGAGATTGGACCCCCAAGTTTGGTGTCTCTGGAATCACAATTTAAAATCGCAATTTATGGTGAAGTTGGATTTTAAATTGTAATTCTGAAAATGCCACTTTTAGAAAGTTGCACTAACAAAAGGGGTTGGGTCCTTAATCGGTAAGACTGAGCCACTCAAACTCACAAACAACACCACAATTGCCAATACTGACTCACATTCACAAACTCGCTTCTCTCCGTGATTACACAACTGAATCACTGTGATCAACATTTATTTGAAAAAAATGTTTTGATTAAGTTTTTTTTAAATTCTTTTTATTGCTCCTATTCATATGGGCTATACACCCTAACAGTGCCTAAAGAAGACTCAGGGAAGATCTATCAACCTATGACATGGCAACCAAAGACATCACTGAGCTCCAATAATCATTATTTACAATGCACTTGCTGCGTAAAAAAATTATTGATGCCTGCTGCCCTTTTGCCTCAGAGTGAGAAGGACTTGACTAACCCTGGGCGAAGTGCTACGCTACGCTCGCGTAGTTTGCGAAGTTTGCGCTACTTCGCACAACGCGAATTGCACGTAGCACAGTGCGAACACGCGTAGCGTAGCGTAGCGTAGTGCCGCGGTCATTTTTGCTTGCTCGCGGTCCTCAACGTCAAGTTGGCGACCGCGAGCAAGCTAAATGACTATCCGGCGAGACTTTTCCTCGTTCGCGATCAGCAACATCAAGTTGCCGATCGCGAGCGTGGAAAATAAACCTCCGGCGAGATTCTCAACGCGGGAGGTCAGGTTTCTCATTGCGAGTGGTCGCGTATGCTTGCGACCGCTCGCGATGAGAAACTACCAGTCCGCGTTGAGAAAGCTGCCGCTCGAGTAAAAATCTACTCGAGCGGCAGTAAAGACAGCTCGCACTGTGCAAGTTGCCGTTTTCAATGATTGCACAGTGCGGACAAGCATCCGGCACTGTGCAATCATTGCGAACAGTGCGCTACGCCAGGTCGCGTAGTGCTACGCGAAGCTTGCGTAGCGCGAACTGCACTTTGCGTAGCTTCGCGAAGCATTACTTCGCGAACTACGCCCACCCTTAGACTTGACCTGCATTTCTCCAAGCTAGAACCAGAGTGACTCAAAGGGCTTGTCCGCTTTCCTCCTGTTCTGTAGTCTCAGAGACATCAAAGACTTCCAACCACCCTGCTGCAGCACCTGGACTCTGCTGTCTGTGAGTCTTGCCCTGCCAAGTGGTGCCAATCCAATACTGGACCCTTGCAAGTGGGTATAAAGTGATGCACAAGCAGAAATCCATGCATCAACGCCTTTGTGCTGCTCGGAACCAGCACATTTCCATCGACGCTGACCCATCGCCGCTGCTGCGAGGACCGAGAACATGGAATCTCTGACTTTGTGCAGTGCAGAGCCCACTCATCGCCTACATCCAAAGGATCGACGCCGACGCATCACCTCCTCTGGTCCTAGCAGCTCGTCCTTGAGGTTGAGGCAACCGTGAACCAAGGTACTGTTTCAGTGGGCCAAGGCTGATCCCTGTGTCCGACCGGCATTCCTTTGCGATCGGCCTGAACTTTTGTATTAGACTCAGTTTAGCACAACCAGATAGCCCTGGTTGGTGCTTTATGCTTTTAAGCACCTCATTTCAGTCTATTATTTACAAATTCATAACTCCGATTACACTTATTGGATTTTTGTCATTTTGGTCTTGTTTTGTTCAATAAATTTAGCTCTATTTCTGTAACTAGGGGGCTCATTACTGATGTCCGCCCGCCATTGTTGCGGTGCTGGGACCGCCCGCCAGACATGCAGTGGTCCCACCACTGCAATTAGGATGCATCCAGGTCAGTTAACATTGCTGGCTGCAGCACCGTACGCAATGCTAAAATGCCATGCTGAGCATTTCCCTGCACTACATGGCAGGCACCACACGGTGCCTGCCACGCAGTGCAGGGAAATGCAGGGGGGTACCATGAGTACCCCCCCAGTGCACACCCCCCAACACAGAGGGGGCCCACAACGGGCCCCCGAATCCAGCCTCCGCCTGTGTTTTCGCGGTGGGATGACCGCAGCGAAAAGACAGGCGGAAAGGGATATCCTAATCCCTACGGCGGTGCCTGCAAGGCACCGCCGCAATGCTGGCCTGTGTTTTGGTTCCGCAAGGTGGGCGGAAAAGGACCGCCTTGCGGAACCGTGGTGGGCGGACTTTCCGTCCGCCGGGGACTGATTGGGATTCCCACCGGCATCCTAATTCGGCGGTGGGAATATCCTGTGTGATGGCGGAAGGACCGCCACCACCGGCCCGGCGGTGGCGGTCCTTCCACCATCCTAATCACCCCCTAGGTGTGGTATATTTTTGTGTGGTCTTTACACTGTTTTACTGTTTGCAGTGTAATACTTTACACATTGCCTCTTAAGATAAGCCTGACTGCTCTGTACCAAGCTACCAGAGGGTGAACACAGTTTAATTTAGGGTGTATATCTGACTTACCAGCTCTAGGATTGTGGTTCCTGCTTGGACAAGGTGCATACCTCTACCAACCAGAAACCCAATTTCTAACAGCTGGGTGTTACAAATGGATATGGAGAAAATTGCAGGAGTATAAGTTGGTAAGGTGCCGTTGGTAAGGTGTTGTTAGCTGCTGGAGATGAGGTTTGGGCTGCTGTACAAATTGATGTAGTGAATAAGTGGTGCAAGTAGCTGAGGTACATGTTCTGAGTGAACTCAAGTTTGCTGTGTGAGAGATGTGCGCGGCAGGTTATGCTGTGCAGGGCTAAAAAGGGATACATCTGACTGTAGGTCAGACGTGACAATGGCAGGAGTGGCTTGTTATTTTGTTGAGTTGTGTTGAAAATGGTTAAGGTGAATGAAAAATGTGAGCATGTGGATAAGAATGAAGGGCTGCAGATGATTTTTTGGATAAATTAAGAACATGGTTTAATAAATGCTGCTTTTGGGTGGTGGTATGAACAGATGTGGGTGAATGCTTAAAGTGGCCGAAGGTGAATGTTTTATTAACATGATGTTTGGGCTGTGCTAAGGGATGTAGCTGACAAGTGCTAAGAGCTTTGGGGAATGGAGTAGAGAAAGAGTAATATAAGTGCTACAGGTGTGCAGTGTTGCAAGTGACTGGGAATGAGAGTTGAAAGTGTAGCTGTGAATAGCCAGATTATGAGTGGCAGGACAATAAAATCAGTACCCACGTAATGTGGGGGTTAGTGAAGTCTGTTGCAGTGTGGGCAATATATATTGTGCTTGTATGATAGTGAGATTGATTGGTGGTGAAAGTAAGGTCTGTTAACCACCTCAGGTTGAGGGACTGGTGGTGTAAGTGGCACGGTGTATGAGCATGTTGGTTTTCTCAGTGGATGACCAGTATTACATCTGGCTGAATTATGGAATGTTATGTGTTGAGAGAGAATGGGGATGGCATGGATGAGTGATATTGCATCTGATATGTGTGTTTGGTGTTGCAACTGATGTGAATGATAGTGTGTGAATGGTGTGAACAATTATGTGTTGTGGGTTGTGTTAATGGTTTGTGGTGATAAGTGTCACGTAGTAATGTTATAGGTGGCTGAGAGGTACTGTGTGAGGCTAAGTGGTATGCTGAGTAAAAGAACGGTTGCAGGGGACAGTTATATTGTAAATGAGTAAGGCAAGTTAAGCCTTATATATGTGAATGCCTCAGCTAGTGCATCTTGGTGGGCGTATGGTGTGCACCGCTTGGTATGATCACAAATATACTGGTGTGTTATATTGTGAGAAATGCAATTTGAATTACAATTGAGGGGTGGCGAGTGGATGGTGAGTAAATGATGCAAATGAGTGATTGAGTGAAGTTGCGAAGTTCTGTTGAGAAAAGTTGGGTTGAGTTAGGAATGGCTGTGGGCAAACAGTTGTGGTGGCAAACAAAATAATAAGCAAGCAAATGTTGTATGGTGCTGTGAGTAGATTAAGTATGTATGTTGGTTACAGAGTGGTATGACAGTTCCTGGTAAAAGTGAGCAAATGTTTCATAAAAATAATGTTGAGACTGATGTGTGTGAGGTTGAGTGGCTCCAGTGATGGAGAGTGAGGCATGATGGCTGCGGTGAGTGCTATTTGATAGTTTGGGAGGTTGTAGGAGATGTGTATTGAATTTAAAGGGTGATGTTAATTTCATGCAAGTGCTATGACCATGCTGAGAGTTGTTGAGTGATATTAGTGAATAAGAAGTGGTGTCAATATTATAGCAGTATTATGAGCAGCCTTGCGTTATATCAGTAGTATTTCCAGATTGATAACAAAACTAAGGTAGAAGGTTGATGAGAGGTCTGGCAGGGGACTTCACACAATTTATTTTAGTGGCTGAAGGTGAACAGTGGTGTGAGTAGTGTTAACAGCTGAAAGTTATCATATGGTGTAAATGACAGCAAGCAAGCTTGTGTGGAAAGTGATGAGAGGCATTATGAGGGGGTGTTGTAAGTACTGTGCATGAGTTTATGAGGGGTGTTACAACATGTCAATGAGTGTGGTTGAATGGTACAGTGAGTAACAGGCTGTGTCTGGATGCTGAGCCTGTTCTCCAATATTACACAGACAACCGAGGGCATGCAAGAGGGGCTTGTGCAGCAGACCCTAAGGCCATCCGGTACAGTGTAGGATATAGGCTGTGCTCATCAAGGCTGGGTGCAGGGCCAACGCACAACTGTGCACTCCTTAAGGCTGTGCGCACCATGGGGTTGTCCTCCCATAAAGGCAATGATTGCAGGCCCTGAAGCCAGCCTACATTGCACTTGGCCAAAAGCTGTGTGCAGCAAGGTATTGGACACTGGACCTGGCCCGTGGCCAACCCCTGCTGTGCACTGCCAAAAGTTGTGCATAGCAGTGGATTGGCCACTCCTGGTGGGGGCCTGGACCAACCCCTTCTGTACATGGCAGAAGGCCTTGCACAGTGAGGGTGCTGGCTTATTATGATTTTTTTAAAACACATACATTCATGAAAACACAAAGGTTAAAGAGACCTTATAGTTAGGTATGGTAATACGATCTTCCCTTACATTAAATAAACTTTAGAAATTCATTAAAAAAACACCTATGTTTGAAGTGAAGTTATAGTTAGGTGTTGAAATGACAAAAACAAAACACACTGAAACTTGTCAGTTATAGTTCAGTAATTTCTGCCTCCTGCCATGCACTTCTTGGGACCCCACATGGTATTCGGACAAAATATCAAGTTATAAATATCAAGGCATGCATATATTGAGTTTTTAATATCGTGGTACACAAATATCCATCCAAATGACTTTATTTCGGCCGCTAGGGCCATCAAAGTACAATTCACAATAAAACAGATATAGTACATTTTATAGTTAAAAAATTATAGATTTCTCAAATTCATATTTTAAACAAGTCATCCAATGGGCATACACAGATTAAAAATCTCATAAAAAGTAAAAAAGCTCATAATACATACATCTGCCTATTAAAAAGATAAAAGATAGATGGAGTAGACTGGATAAAAACAGCACTCAAGGATTTATACACAACTAAAAATATGGGACTACGGCACTAAACCCAGAGCATGCATATAATGAATTAACCTTATCTATAGTCAGTGCATTTCTACAGCCCCTTGGTTCAGCTTAAAAATAGCTCGTCGAATGTGCCACATACTATTTAAAAATTGGGATACAGCGAAGACTATAAATACTTTATTATACTTTAAAACTCTGTAGGCCTCTGTGCAGCGCACAAAGCCTAGGTTCTTGCAGAGTTGTATTAACCAGCGCTGATACACAAATATCATGATGCAGGAATATCGTTGACAAAAATAGCGATTTTCTAAGGTAATATTGATGTCAAAAATATCTATGTTGTTATTATCATTTACAAAAATATCATATTTAATTATCTTTACGTATTTTAGTATATGTTTTTACTGTATATGTTATAAATTGTTTGGGTAATTATTTGTAATGTTTTTAAATATAGTTTGTAAATTTGTTGTTGTTTTTAAAGTTAATTTAATTGTTAATTGTAATGTTTAGTGTCGGGGTTGTGGGGTTTGTAAGGATACAGGGTGGAAAGTAAATTAATTATAATTAATTAATAATTAATTTTAATGATAAAATATTTAATTTCTAAGTAATTATGTAAATTGTGCAATTAATTTATTTTTAAGTTATATTTTAGGTGCAGGTTGTGGGGTTTTTAGGGGTAAAGGGTGTGATATTAATTAATTCTAATTAATTAATGCTTTTCATTAATATTAATTATTTAATTGATAATTAATTAATCAAAATGTGTAATTAAGATATCTTTGAACTTATACTTTAGTTGTGGGTTGTTGATTTTGTAGGGGTAAAGGATAGGGGTTAATTAATTATAGGTGATAAACAATTAATTCTTAATTATTATTAATAATTTAATTGATAATTAATTTTGTACATTGTGTAATTAATACATTTTTTAAGACATATTTGAGGTGTGGGGTGTTGGGTTTGTAGGATTAAGGGTGGGAAGTTAATTATGTATAATTAATTAATTATTAGTTATGTATTATTAATTGTTAATCAATTACGTAAATTGTGTAATTAATATGATTTTTAAAATATATTTTAGGTGAGGGTTGTTGGGTTTTTAGAAGTACAGGGCGGGAAGTTAATTAACAAATAATTTATTGATAATCAATTAGTAACTTATAATTAATTATTTAATGGAGAATTCTGTAATTTGTGAAATTATCATATTTGTTAAGTTATATTTTAGGTGTGGGTTGTTTAGTTTGTGGAGGAATAGTGTGGGAAGTTATTTAAGTAACAATAAATTACAAAATATTTATTAATTTATTAAAAATTGTTTTATTTATTACTTAATATGTTAATTGTGTTTTACTTTTTTTATTTCAAATACATTTTAAGTGTTGGCTGTTATGTTTGTGGGGATATAGTGTGGTATTTTAATGAAATTAATAATATTTGTTTTAATTAATGATAATTATTACAAATTGTAATAAGTATGTCATTTGTTTAATTTTTGTTAAAATTAGACATATAATTTTTAAATTTAGAATTTTATATTTTTGGGTATTTAATAGAGTTGTTAAAATATGTTATTTGTTTGAAGTGAAGAACTTTCTATCTACTGTTGCACAGACTGGAGTGGGAATAGTTAACTTTACCCCTTTCGTGTCCAATGCTTTCCCTACTGTTGCACAGACTGGGGTGTGAATAGTAAATTTAACCCCTTGGAGTCCAACGCTTTCCCTACTGTTGCACAGACTCGAGTGGGAATAGTAAATTTTACCCCTCCTGAGTCCAACGCTTTCCCTACTGTTGCAAAGTCTGGGGTGGGAATAATAAATGTTACCCCTCCTGAGTCCAACGCTTTCCCTACTGTTGCACGGATTGGAATGGGAATAGTACATTTTATGCCTCCTGAATCAAACGCTTTCCTGACTGTTGCACAGACTAGAGTGGGAATAGTAAATTTGATCCCTTCTGAGTCCAACACTTTCTCTACTGTTGCACAGACTGTAGTGGGAATAGTAAATTTTACCCCTCCTGAATCCAACGCTTTCCCTACTTTTGCAAAGACTGGAGTGGGATTAGTAAACTTTACCCCTCCTGAGTCCAACGCTTTCCCTTCTGTTGCACAGATTGGAATATGAATAGTAAATTTTACCCCTCCGGTGTCCAACGCCTTCCCTACTGTTACACAGACTGGAGTGGGAAAAGTACATTTTACCCCTCCTGAGGCCAACGCTTTCCCTTTTTTTGCATAGATTGGAGTGGGAATAGTATTTATTATTCCTAGATTTTAATAGTTTTATTAATATTTTAAAATATATGTTATTATTGTGTTTGTGTATTTTATATATATATATATATATATATATATATATATATATATATATATATATATATATATATATATATATATATA
The DNA here is from genome assembly GCA_963921515.1 of Calotriton arnoldi. Classification (NCBI taxonomy): domain Eukaryota; kingdom Metazoa; phylum Chordata; class Amphibia; order Caudata; family Salamandridae; genus Calotriton; species Calotriton arnoldi. Next base: position 1,113,609 of record CAWUFW010002625.1, read on the forward strand.
TATATATATATCTACGGAACCGAAACGCGTTGTGGATTAAACGGTGGTTTGGCATCCATACGGAATCGTGTGTGTTACTGAGAGCGCGCTGACTTTGTTATTTTAGGAATATATATATTCATATATATATATATATATATATATATATATACATTTACATAACTTTTTAGTAGATATTTTTAGTCAAACATAATTTTATCTATAGTTTACTTTTATGTACAATTAAATTAGAAATATTTTACACTTTTTTACAGTTTATTTGTTACATTCTTTATTTTGTTATGTAGGAAAATAGCCAATATTTATCTGAATAAAACAAGACCAAAATGACAAAAATCCTTTCAAACATGCACTAATAAAGATACCACTTTTCAAAGGTTAAAAAAGTTGTTTTAGCACAAAGTACCTTAGATGCGTCAAAATCAAAGACGAACATAGGCGCAGTGGATGTGAGGCACCGGAAAAGCAAAGCAATGCGTCAGTTCCTCACTCGCAGGGGAGGTTATGCATTGTTTCCTTACTGCCAGAGGAGGTTACACAAGGGTTCCATACTGCTATGCAGGGGAGGTGATGAGTCGGCTCCTTACTGGAAGTGGAGGTGATGCATTGATCTCCAGACACACAGCCTCGGTTCCTTACTGCTGGCTAATGTCGATGAAGAGACAGTGTTGATGGACAATGTGTCAAAAATCCAGACGGTCTGTGTCGATGTGGTGGTGGCAAAGCAGATGCATGATTTCACAGCCACGAAGCAGGCAATGTGTCAGTTTTTCAGCCGTGGTGCAGGGACTGCGTGGGAGTCGGAGCGGGGTGCCTTGGACGTTGGTCTCACAGTGCTCGGGACTCATGATGCAGTGATTTTTCTGCCACAAAGCAGGTGATGTGTTGATTCTTCAGCCGTACGGCAGAGTTGCATCGAGAAAGCAGGCACTGAGAGTCAATGCATGAATTTTCTCACCAGATTACACTTCCAATGGCCCATATCTGGAATTGGCACTACTTGGCATGTCATAACTCCCAGCAGAAGAGCCCAGGCACTGGTAGGTGAAGTCTTTTAAGGCCCTGAGTATTCTTAACAGGAAGCAAGCTATGCACAAGCCCTTGGAGAACCTTGGAAGCAGCACACAGAAAGCAAAGTCCAGTCCTTTTGACTCCCAGGACAGAATCAGAAAGCAGCAGACCAGTCCCCCCTCCAGCATCCAGCTCTTCTTCCTGGCAGAATATCCTTTAGTCCAGAAGTGTTCTGATTTGAGTGTGTCAGAGGTCCAATACTTATACCCCTTTCTGCCTTTGAAGTAGGCAAACTACAAAGGAAAGTCTTTGCAGTGCACAAGACCCTGCATTTCCCTGACCTGGCTCCAGGCACACAATGGGGGTGGGGTGGGTGGTGGAAACAGTTTTGTGCGAGGACAGGTACAGCCCTATTCAGGTGTCATTGAAAACTCTTCCCACCACTCTAGCTCAGGAAGCCTCATAGTCCTGGTGGTGATGGCCCATCAGGATATGCAAGGCACACCTCAGCTCCCTTTGTGTGACTGAGCACAAGAGATCAACTGTCATACTAACCCAAATATGGATTCTACAGACAGGCAGATGCACAGAATGGTTAAGCAACAAAATGCCCACTTTTGTTTATAGAAATACTTATACTGTTTATTGCATTTTCAGTAACCCCTGACGAAGAGCCAGGCAGGCTCGAAATGCATTGGGTATTCACAAAGTGTGTTAACTTCAAAAAGTGGTTGATGTGGACGTACCTCTGTATAAAGCTTGGATTGGCGTACAATTGGTATTTGAAGATGTTAATAAAGACTACAGATTTGACCACACTGTCTCCGTTATGACTTGAAGATAATAGTACATGGAATAAACATTGGATAATGAAACAGTTATAATGAGATTACATTGGAGTACCGGATAAAAATAATACATTGGTGGGATCAATTCCTACGCTTTGCAGTGCGACAGTGGGAACGCAAGAAGTGTGTTCTTTTTTCTAATACATGTGTATTGACTGTGGTTGGGGCGATCCACGGACACTGGACGCACGCACCTATACACAAGTTTTGAATTTTGGAATAAATTTAAAGGGATGGAGTGCAAGCTCTACATATATGTTTTTTGCTTCGCAAGTTATCGCCTTCAGGAGCTTTGCACCCTCTGGTCACAATGGATGTTGAATAATGGGAAGTATAATGAGTAATGAATTCGTCATCACGGAGACAGAAGACATGAAGTTAATTCCAAAAAACATTCTTGGATAATTAGCATGAACAGTTGAAGTTGATTTTTATGGCAGCCGAAAAGCCGGGACTGTTTCATTTTCATTTTCATATTGCTTTTGGGATTAGTTATTAACAACGCAGACATGAGCACGTATTTTTTTAAGATTAATGATATTTTTGGAGTTAATCTCACGTATTTAGTTTGAATGGTATAATGGTTTCGTAACACGACTTGTGGGAAATGGGACGTTTGTTTGTTTTTTTAAAACGATAATGTATTAGTTTGACACATGCGCATGCAAATGATTCAGAGGTTGAGGATTGGGGTGGATTATGGGAGTGTGAGTCTTTTGACAGAACTATGGAGGTAATTGATAGAGACAGCTGGGGAATTCAGTCACGTGAGGGAACTTTGATAAAAGGGAGAATGAATACAGCTGATAATTTCGATTACGATCGAGAGCAGGAAGAAGCAGTCTGTTAACAGAGTACCGAGTGAAGGGCAAGAGCATTGAAGGTGACTGTTTTTTTAAAGAAAAAATGTGGGATATGGAGATGGAGGGGTGTTGAGGAGGAGAGTGAAAGGGGAGTAGAACAGGGTACCGAGTGAAGGGCAAGAGCACTGAAGGTGACTGTGTTTTGAAAGAAAAAACGTGGGATATGGAGAAGGAGGGGTGTTGAGGAGGAGAGTGAAAGGGGAGTAGAACAGGTGAGGATTCACAAGCCAGAGTAAGGTTTTCTGATGAAATGGTCGGCACGTTGTTTTTTACGTTCATAGCATATGAAGGGTAATCACAGTTGTGGGTGACATTGGGAGAAACATGGGGTAATAAGCAGTAGCATTTGAATTTTGAATTTTGTTTGTTTAAGACATGAGGTTGAGAATGAATTAGCCGGATTTAGACGTTGTGTTTTACATCTAAAAAACATTGTTTATAGAAATACTTATACTGTTTATTGCATTTTCAGTAACCCCTGACGAAGAGCCAGGCAGGCTCGAAATGCATTGGGTATTCACAAAGTGTGTTAACTTCAAAAAGTGGTTGATGTGGACGTACCTCTGTATAAAGCTTGGATTGGCGTACAATTGGTATTTGAAGAAGTTAATAAAGACTACAGATTTGACCACACTGTCTCCGTTATGACTTGAAGACAATAGTACATGGAATAAACATTGGATAATGAAACAGTTATAATGAGATTACATTGGAGTACCGGATAAAAATAATACATTGGTGGGATCAATTCCTACGCTTTGCAGTGCAACAGTGGGAACGCAAGAAGTGTGTTCTTTTTTCTAATACATGTGTATTGACTGTGGTTGGGGCGATCCACGGACACTGGACGCATGCACCTATACACAAGTTTTGAATTTTGGAATAAATTTAAAGGGAAGGAGTGCAAGCTCTACATATATGTTTTTTGCTTCGCAAGTTATCACCTTCAGGAGCTTTGCACCCTCTGGTCACAATGGATGTTGAATAATGGGAAGTATAATGAGTAATGAATTCGTCATCACGGAGACAGAAGACATGAAGTTAATTCCAAAAAACATTCTTGGATAATTAGCATGAACAGTTGAAGTTAATTTTTATGGCAGCCGAAAAGCCGGGACTGTTTCATATTCATTTTCATATTGCTTTTGGGATTAGTTATTAACAACGCAGACATGAGCACATATTTTTTTTAAGATTAATGATATTTTTGGAGTTAATCTCACGTATTTAGTTTGAATGGTATAATGGTTTCGTAACACGACTTGTGGGAAATGGGACGTTTGTTTGTTTTTTTAAAACGATAATGTATTAGTTTGACACATGCGCATGCAAATGATTCAGAGGTTGAGGATTGGGGTGGATTATGGGAGTGTGAGTCTTTTGACAGAACTATGGAGGTAATTGATAGAGACAGCTGGGGAATTCAGTCACGTGAGGGAACTTTGATAAAAGGGAGAATGAATACAGCTGATAATTTCGATTACGATCGAGAGCAGGAAGAAGCAGTCTGTTAACAGAGTACCGAGTAAAGGGCAAGAGCATTGAAGGTGACTGTTTTTTGAAAGAAAAAACGTGGGATATGGAGAAGGAGGGGTGTTGAGGAGGAGAGTGAAAGGGGAGTAGAACATGGTACCGAGTGAAGGGCAAGAGCACTGAAGGTGACTGTGTTTTGAAAGAAAAAATGTGGGATATGGTGAAGGAGGGGTGTTGAGGAGGAGAGTGAAAGGGGAGTAGAACAGGGGAGGATTCACAAGCCAGAGTAAGGTTTTCTGATGAAATGGTCGGCACGTTGTTTTTTACGTTCATAGCATATGAAGGGTAATCACAGTTGCGGGTGACATGGGGAGAAACATGGGGTAATAAGCCGTAGCATTTGAATTTTGAATTTTGATTGTTTAAGACATGAAGTTGAGAATGAATTAGCCGGATTTAGACGTTGTGTTTTACATCTAAAAAACATTGTTTATAGAAATACTTATACTGTTTATTGCATTTTCAGTAACCCCTGACGAAGAGCCAGGCAGGCTCGAAATGCATTGGGTATTCACAAAGTGTGTTAACTTCAAAAAGTGGTTGATGTGGACGTACCTCTGTATAAAGCTTGGATTGGCGTACAATTGGTATTTGAAGATGTTAATAAAGACTACAGATTTGACCACACTGTCTCCGTTATGACTTGAAGATAATAGTACATGGAATAAACATTGGATAATGAAACAGTTATAATGAGATTACATTGGAGTACCGGATAAAAATAATACATTGGTGGGATCAATTCCTACGCTTTGCAGTGCGACAGTGGGAACGCAAGAAGTGTGTTCTTTTTTCTAATACACTTTCTAAAAGTGGCATTTTCAAACATGCAATTTAAAAACCAACTTCACCAAAAGATTTATTCTTAAATTGTGAGTTTAGAGACCCCAAACTCCAAATCTTGATCTGCTCCCAATGGGAAATTATACTTGAAAGATATTTCAAGGCAATTCCCATGTTAACCTATGGATATTCCTTGCAATAGAGAAAAATGAAATTAGCAGTATTTCACTAGTGGGAAATGTAAAACACATCAGCATCCTGCCCAGGAGGCTGCCTTGGGCCTACCTTAGTGGTGACTTGCATGTAGTAAGAAGGAAGGTTTGTGCCTGGCAAATGGGTGCACTTGCCAGTTCCAAATGGCCGTTCAAAACCGCACACAAAGACACTGCAGTGGCAGGTCTGAGACATGTTTGCAAGGCTACTCCTGTGGGTGGCACAATCAGTGCTGCAGGCCCACTAGTAGCATTTGGGTTACAAGCCCTGGGAACACCTGGTTCATTTTACTAGGGACTTACTAGTAAATCAAATATGCCAATCATGGATAAACCAGTCACCAATACAATTTATACAGGGAGCACTTGCACTTTAGCACTGATCAGCAGTGGTAAAGTGCCCAGGGTCCTTATACCAGCAAAAACGAAATACAGCACGCAGTCAAAAAACAGGAGGTCAGAAGCAAAAAGACAGGGGAAATCACACCAAAAGGTGCTAGGTCTAAAAGGTCTGTAGAACTAGTAGATGAGGTTTTGATCCTTTAGATAAATAGAAGGATCATCATCAGGACTCTAAAAATGCATGAGCCCGAGAAAAATGGAGCACTGAAAGAGAGCACCGAAAATTTAATTTCAGAGTAGAGAAGGCTCCAGTATGGGATTCCAATATATGCAATGAGTGGAAACTCACTTGTCACTAATCAATTATTGCTGAAGGCACCAAAGGGCTCAATTCAGCTACACCTATTGATTCAAAATTCACGTCCAGGATGCCTGGAGCCTGGAATAATAGCCCATCAGCTGCCAAGAAGAGTAGGGGAAAGGGGCATGGGAAACCAGCTCCTGAAGTTCCCACATCCCAGGTTGATGAGACACCTGGAGAAGACGATGATCTTGCACCCACCGGGGAGGACTTTGCCACCATGGGTGACCTGACTGAGCTTACTGGTTAACAAGTTGAGAGTGGGCCCAACAGGGAGGAATTCTGCAAAGTGCAGAAAGGGTCTCCCATTCTTGAGGGCTTGAGGTAAACGGAGGCAAGCTAAGGCCCAGGCAGCTGGTGATGCCTCTGGAGATCATCTTATCTATTGGGAGAATGAGCTCCTATATAGCAAGCCTAAGGTTCTTGGACCTGGGGAAGCCGGTGTGCCGGTGGTCCCCCAGTGTTACAGGGCCTTCCTCCTGGGGTTGAAACATTCAAAATTCACATCAGGGACTCCAAAAGTAGGTTTACCAAGAGGGGATATAGACGAGAGGTGTTGGACAGGGCAGAACATAGGATCAGTAATGTAAGCAGGGATGTTACATTGCAAGAGAAACCTACCAGGGATTCAACCGACAAAAAAGAAAGGTTCGTTACCCAATATACATCACACAGTGGTGCCATTTTTAATATTTTTCGTAAACATTGGCACCTTTTGACTGAAGTTCCAGGATTGAAAGATACGGTTGAAAATAGACCATTGATTACGTATAGGAGAGGGATAGCTTTGAGAAACACCCTTTGTCCTAGTTATGTGACAACCCCAAGAACTACACAGACATGGTTACCACCAAAGCCAAAAGGCTTTTTTACATGCGGGACATGTAATATCTGTCCCTTAGGTAAGAACAAAACCCTGGAATTTGGCTATAATACCCCCAAGAGGTTTAAGATAGGTTATTTCTTGAATTGTAACACCACATATGTGGTATATATTCTGGGTTGTAGATGTGGTACCATTTATGTTGGTAGTACTATTCGCTGTTTGAAACAAAGGATACAGGAACATCGACGAGCTATTAAAACTAAGGACGATAGGTATCGGATAACAAACCATTACCTTCAGGAACATCCGGAGGATTCATCTTTCTGGTTTCATGCCATTGATCATGTCCCGGTGCCAACAAGAGGTGGTAATAGGGAATTGCTATTGCGGCCGAGGGAATCTAGATGGATCTGTCGCCTTAGGGCGACTAGTTTAGGACACAATACAGATGGGGAGATGCATTACTTCCTATAATTATTTGCAGAAGTTGTTCGGTTAGTAATGCTAGGCTTGAGAAAAACATGGAACTTATGTTCCTTGACTATTGAATTTGACTAGATTTGTGTACAACATCAAATTACTAATGTAATGGTGATCTTTCTATGAGGGTCCTCTATATTCTATTTTTGATTATTTTTCTTCTCACCAATATTCCTTTCTCTCTTTTTCTGGTTTTTAAGACTGAATGTTTTTCATGACATCCAGGACTTATATAGGAACTTGTGATTCCTTGATTGTCAACACTAGCATATTGTATATATAATTTTGAGTATGATAAGAAAGAGAAAAGTAAGATATTTGCCGCAGTGCCCTGAATAGAATAGGGCGTAATACTATTCTTGCTATGATAAATCTGGAGCCTTCTGTAATGTTACGGAATCACATTATTCTTGTTGTGATAAAACTGGAGCCCTCTGCAATATTACGGGGTGCCTCCAGGATGGCATCTACAATATCGTTTTTGTATTTGATCTCATGCTTTGGTTCTCGTTCTTGGGACACCTGGTCATGGTCTGTATTTCATATCGGGTACAGCGTGTCTAGTTGGTTGCTACTATTTCGGCTTTGTTGTTTTTACAACGTTATGGTGCATTTCCACTATGGTGTCAATTATACTGCTTTTGCATTTTTATTTTATGTTGAGACGTTATCTCTGGGATATTCAGTTACGATCCGTGGCCCATTGCGGGCATAGTATATCTATTTAATTTTTGCAGTGAATCTAATCAGTGAGATTTGAACTACGACATCAATGGTAATGCCTCAGGTTATTCGAGATGACGTTAACATCTCAGACTTCTAGAAATCTCAACCAACTCAGTGTTTCTGTCTGATATATTTTAATTTGGGTTCTGTTGAATTAATTTTGAATTTAACTCAAATAGAACTGAGTCGGCAGCAATATTTCTGAGCTTTCATGACACTTCACCTGATACAATCTGAGTTTACATAGGGGGTGTCTCGATGTTCGTTTTTTGATATAAATCCATGTAAATAGTGTCTCTGTTATAAACATCCGAGCTGATGATGAGATATACTCCCTTCAAATATGGCGCTGGTCCTGTACGTGGGGACACACGTGATTTAGCATGCTTACGTATATGTGTTACGACGGGACGCAAGACTACTATTTAAAGCTGAAATAGCATGGCGCCCGGTTCGACAGCAAGATACGAGGAGCGCGCCTTACTGAATAAGGTAATTTGGTTTCTAACACTTTGCAGGTATGGCTGTGCGCTTGGAAGGTTTGTGTGGTCGGGGCTTTGTAACACGGATTTGTGTGATGGCCACACCTTGTGGGGTATATGGTGTTGTTACCGGGTGGAGTTATTCAGCTCTATTGGCTTGCCACCAGGCCAGGCTCTATATTGCGAATTGATTGCGGTTTGGCTGTACGATTGGAAGGCTTGTGTGGTCGGGGCTTTGTAACACGGTTTTGTGTGACGGCCACTTTATGTAGGGTACATGGCACTACAACTGTGTGGATTCATTGAACTTTGTTGATTTACCACCAGGCCAGGCCCTATAGCGTAAATTATTGTGACTGTCGTTTTGCGTTGGGGTGTATAGGGTGACTACCGGGTGGACTCCGAGAGTGTGCTTAAGTTTTTAATTCTTATTTTTTATTATGTGATAAAAAATTACACTGGCAACGGGTTGTGATGTAAATAAGGGGGTTACTTACATATAGTTATTTTCTACTTTTTAGGGTGGTAGGCCGCTACATTGGCCCATCGATTACCAATTACCATCCTGGGGTGAATTTTTCCCCTATGAGCGAACCTTTAGACGAATACGGAGGTAAGATGATGTTCTCACCATATTTTTTCTATGTCAGGCCTCCATTTCGCAAGTGTATTGCGGATCTTCGTGTGGTCCTAATAATATAGTAGAGAGTTTGGTGACCGTAATATCGAGTGGGGTGCATGATGCAGTTTCAGGATGCACTTGAAGATGACTAATCATCTTTGGATAAATATTAAGCCAACACTCGTCCTCTATGGGAATAAGTGGTCATCTACTTATAGTTTTCTATTTTACATTTCAGGACGACAGGCCTCTACACTGGTCCTGTTATTTCAAATTATCATTTTGGGGTGACCGGTCCCCCTTCGAACGAACCTTCAGATTAGTACGGAGAAGTGCGGGCCGGTACCTTAAGCCACTTGATATTATCTGTACATGTGGGGATTTTTCTACACATTTCTACTTACCTGTGATTACAGAGGTGAGATATGGAATGCTCGTTGCCTGGTTATATTAGCATGGAGCGATTTTCGATATGTTTGACTTATTAGGACCCTACTATATTGCTCATATAAGTAATTTTTGTTACTGTTTGCCAGTCACAGTGAAAATAACGCGGTGGAGGTTGTCCCATGGTTATTTTATGTGCTGCCTTGATTCATTGCTTTTGACTGTGTAGTCGAAGATTTTTAAGATCTACAACGCTGATCTGCTTGTATCATGCCTTTTTTTCTCTTTTTTCTCCTTTTTTCTTCTTCTTTTAAAACATTTTAAAAATATTTTGTGCCGCGCTTTTCTAATTTTTCCGAGAGGCACCTCTAAGCTTGACTCAATAATTTAGTGCTGTATTTTTATAATGTAGCTTAGTGTTTGTATCATTAGTCATTATATAATTTATGTGTACTTGTGTGTACATATATTATGTTTGTTACTTGTCTCTTGCCCCTTTTTTCGTGTTCTTGTGTTTCATTTTTCTTGTTTTGAGAAAGGTTATTGTGTTTGTTTATATGTGTACATATATGCTTTTTTTCTGTCGTTCTGAAGTCTTGTAATGTGAAATCATGATGTTGTTGTTTTATATATATATGTAATAATATGCATGTTGATTGTATTAATTTGTGTGTTGCGTTCAATGTATTTAGTGTTTTTATCTTTGTGCTCTTTCAGCCCTGACGAAGTTCCTATGGAACGAAACTCGTTGGCTGTGGTTGAATTTTATATAAATTTAAAGAATAAAGGACATATTTGAAAAATTTTGAAGCTTCACTTGACTTTGTTTCTGGTGCACCGTCCTTATCTTCACGATTGTGTCTGATCCTCAGTGGAGTGAAAGTGCGGCAAGCTCAGGACGGGTGTGCACAGACAAAGGACTTATCTTCTTATTTTGAAATTGAGGTGCTGAACCATGGTCAGCCGCATTGATCTTTTGTAAAAATTTATTGTTGGACTGTTCTGCACTCATTTCTATTTGTTATAACTTTTATATTATAGAAAGAATTTTGTAAGTTTTGTGCAACATGCCTAGATTTCAAGATGGGCGTGAGGAAATGGCTATGGATTTATTCGGGGCCGGTACCATAAAGAATGCAACTAGCCAAGTGACCATTGCTGCTACAAGCCTTAAGACATTATTCCTAAAGCTAGAACGGCTACGAAAACAAGAACTTAGTAGATGGTGGGATGGGGTGATCTTAGAGCAGTATATGCAAAATGGTAAAATCCCACGTGGTTTGCGTATACTGATCTTTCCCACCTTTGAAGATTTAACTAGCGACCTTTTGAAGGAATGGGAATGTAATTTAGAAGGGGCTTCTATTGTTATGATGCAGATTTTAGTCAGACATGCTGCAGAAAAGGGAGAAAAGTTACAAGCAGAAATTGAGGTACTTGAAAAAGAGATTGATATGCCACAGAAAGATTTGATTGAAAAAAAAATTACAATTTTGAAAGAGGTGATGGATAATTACCAGTTATATTTGAAAAATAAAAAACTCAGTAAAATAAAAAGGGACGACAAAGATTACAGAGATGGCAGGGTTTACACCTTTGCTAAAAAATTTGATGGGATACAAGGAACTGAGGATGGAAATAAAAAGAGAACTAGAGAGAATAGAGAAGAAAGTGAAGAAACTGGTTCCAATAGTAATATATCTGTGTCGTCAGTGAGTAGTTCTGCTTCAAATACGACAGTGCCTGATGTCCCTTTAGAGGAAGGGGCCTCTTCCTTTCAAAAGGAATTGGCCAAGTTAAGGATAAGCAACCGCCTACAACAAAAAAGAGACCTTTCAAAACAAGGCGGGGAGGGAGGAGGGCAAAGGGCAGATATAAGGGGAACTACAATGAACAAATCAAATTTGGGAATGAAACTGAAGAAATAACTACTGGGATCCTATGTAATGTTTCTGACCCTAAGATATGTCAAAATGCTACTACTGATCTTAAGATCGTGAATTTGTCCAATAAAGTTCTAGATATTGATGAAGTGAACATCTTGAGTAAAGGACTTAATTTTTGCCCTACACAGGAGGGCGACTTTGCCAATACGCATGTTGACCTTTTTAAATTCATTAGGGTATTGAAACTTAAGGATTACTTTTCTCAGAGACCGCACGATCCAGGGGGGACATCTGTTGTCCACAGTACTGGAACACACACTATACGTGAGATCCGTGATGTGCATTGTCTGTTGACTCTTAACGATGAAGAGGATTTAGATATTTCCTCGGTACTTAGAGACCTTGACATCACCCACAACACTAGTGTGGACAGTGGACTTCATTCTAGGTCCAAATTTATACCTGCACATTCCTACCATCGTAACATGGATACCTTTCATGATAGGGTCACCGAAGATCTATATGACCTAGAAATCCCGAAAAGATTTACATCCAAAGCCACGTATAACATCACGGTGGCTGAAAGGTTGGCTCTCAAAAGACTTAATAATGACCCTAATATTGTAATAAGATAAGCTGACAAGGGTGGGAATATTGTTGTAATGAACTGTGTGGACTATATGCAGGAAATAACAAGACAACTCAGTAACAACATGTACTATCAGGAAATCAAAAACAATCCTATCCCGAATAGTACCAGTATGATAAATGCCAAGCTTACTGAATGGAAGGAAATTGGGTTGCTCAATGAAGATGAGTGCAGGTACCTGTGGGTTGAGTGCCCGTCCTTTCCATGTATTTATATATTACCAAAGATACATAAGGGCGGGCATTTCCCGCCGGGTAGACCTATAATTTCTGGGGTGGGTTCACCCACGGAAAAATTATCACAATTTGTTGACCTGAAACTGCAGAAATATGTCCCCAACCTACCATCTTACGTTAGGGACAGTAAAGACATTCTTACGAAGTTCAGGGATTTTGAATGGTCGGAAGACTTGATGTTTGTCACGCTTGATGTAGAAAGTCTCTATACGTGTATAGACAAGGAAATTGGGATTAGAGCAGTGCAATCATTTCTTGATAGAGATGATGCAGGATTATATGACTACAATGAAATGATTGTTTCTATGATTGACATCATTCTAACTAACAACTTTTTTCTCTTTGACAATCGCTGGTTCCAGCAGATACATGGGACCGCGATGGGCTCCAAGTTTGCTCCCTCCTACGCCTGCCTTTTTATGGGGTGGTTTGAGAGGGAGCATGCTTGGGGCAGAGGTGCCTCCCCCTGGACCAATAACATCGTATATTGGGGGAGGTACATCGATGATGTAATCTGTCTGTGGACGGGGGCAGTGGAACAGTTGTATCATTATGTGGCCTTTCTAAATGATAACATTTATAATGTGAAATTTACTATGATGCATCATAAGGAACATATCAACTCCTAGATATCCAATTTTACATAAAGCAAGGTCAGATACATAGTACCATCTTCAGGAAGGAGACTTCCTGTAATGCTATACTTCATGCGACGAGTGCACATCCTCGTTCAGTGAAAAATAATATCCCTTTTGGTGAGATGATAAGAATTCGGCGTAACTGTAGTGAGGAGGAAACATTCAAAATTCACATCAGGGACTCCAAAAGTAGGTTTACCAAGAGGGGATATAGACGAGAGGTGTTGGACAGGGCAGAACATAGGATCAGTAATGTAAGCAGGGACGTTACATTGCAAGAGAAACCTACCAGGGATTCAACCGACAAAAAAGCAAGGTTTGTTACCCAATATACATCACACAGTGGTGCCATTTTTAATATTTTTCGTAAACATTGGCACCTTTTGACTGAAGTTCCAGGATTGAAAGATACGGTTGAAAATAGACCATTGATTACGTATAGGAGAGGGATAGCTTTGAGAAACACCCTTTGTCCTAGTTATGTGACAACCCCAAGAACTACACAGACATGGTTACCACCAAAGCCAAAAGGCTTTTTTACATGCGGGACATGTAATATCTGTCCCTTAGGTAAGAACAAAACCCTGGAATTTGGTTATAATATCCCCAAGAGGTTTAAGATAGGTTATTTCTTGAATTGTAACACCACATATGTGGTATATATTCTGGGTTGTAGATGTGGTACCATTTATGTTGGTAGTACTATTCGCTGTTTGAAACAAAGGATACAGGAACATCGACGAGCCATTAAAACTAAGGACGATAGGTATCCGATAACAAACCATTACCTTCAGGAACATCCGGAGGATTCATCTTTCTGGTTTCATGCCATTGATCATGTCCCGGTGCCAACAAGAGGTGGTAATAGGGAATTGCTATTGCGGCCGAGGGAATCTAGATGGATCTGTCGCCTTAGGGCGACTAGTTTAGGACACAATACAGATGGGGAGATGCATTACTTCCTATAATTATTTGCAGAAGTTGTTCGGTTAGTAATGCTAGGCTTGAGAAAAACATGGAACTCATGTTCCTTGACTATTGAATTTGACTTGATTTGTGTACAACATCAAATTACTAATGTAATGGTGATCTTTCTGTGAGGGTCCTCTATATTCTATTTTTGATTATTTTTCTTCTCACCAATATTCCTTTCTCTCTTTTTCTGGTTTTTAAGACAGAGGGGTCGATTCCGAGTCGGGCCGGAAATTTCCCCGACCGAGCCGGACCCGGAGAGATTTCCGACCGAATCGGACCCGTGCAGTCCGACCGAACGAGTCCGATGCGTCCGTATGTTATCGGACACGAGTCGGTCGGACTCCCATTGAACTCAATGGGAGCCGGTCGTACAACGCGTACGCGGGCTCCCATTGCCTCAATGGGTGCGAGGCGGACAAGGGCGCCTCTACAGCGAGTACGCCGCGGGCGCTCGCGGCGTACACGCACAGGTAGGGGGACCCATGGGTCCCCCTGTGTGCGCCTCGCACGGGTACGCGTGACAGGGGGTCCGACACGGACCCCCAAAGTACGGCTCCGACAGCGAGTTCGAGTCGGACGGCGCGAGTCGGTCGGAGCGGTCGAGGTGCGCATCGTACTTACCCGGCCGGAAAACGTCTCCATTGCGCGGTGCGACTCGGGTCCGAGCGAGTCGGTCGGAGCGGTACGGTCCGGGTACGAGTCGGTCGGAGCGGTCGGGTCGCCCGGACGAGTCGGTCGGCGACTCGCATCGTACTCGCTCGGCCGGACTCGCGTACGGTTCGGTCGGGAAACAGGCTTTCGCATGGCTTTTTTCCCGACCGAATGGTATTGGGTGCGCCTCCGACCGAGATCGGAATCGACCCCAGAATGTTTTTCATGACATCCAGGACTTATATAGGAACTTGTGATTCCTTGATTGTCATCACTAGCATATTGTATATATAATTTTGAGTATGATAAAAAAATAGAAAAGTAAGATATTTGCCGTAGTGCCCTGAATAGAATAGGGCGTAATACTATTCTTGCTATGATAAATCTGGAGCCTTCTGTAATGTTACGGAATCACATTATTCTTGTTGTGATAAAACTGGAGCCCTCTGCAATATTACGGGGTGCCTCCAGGATGGCATCTACAATATCGTTTTTGTATTTGATCTCATGCTTTGGTTCTCGTTCTTGGGACACCTGGTCATGGTCTGTATTTCATATCGGGTACAGCGTGTCTAGTTGGTTGCTACTATTTCGGCTTTGTTGTTTCTACAACGTTATGGTGCCTTTCCACTATGGTGTCAATTATACTGCTTTTGCATTTTTATTTTATGTTGAGACGTTATCTCTGGGATATTCGGTTACGATCCGTGGCCCATTGCGGGCATAGTATATCTAATTAATTTTTGCAGTGAATCTAATCAGTGAGATTTGAACTACGACATCAATGGTAATGCCTCAGGTTATTCGAGATGACGTTAACATCTCAGACTTCTAGAAATCTCAACCAACTCAGTGTTTCTGTCTGATATATTTTAATTTGGGTTCTGTTGTATTAATTTTGAATTTAACTCAAATAGAACTGAGTCGGCGGCAATATTTCTGAGCTTTCATGACACTTCACCTGATACAATCTGAGTTTACATAGGGGTGTCTCGATGTTCGTTTTTGATATAAATCCATGTAAATAGTGTCTCTGTTATAAACATCCGAGCTGATGATGAGATATACTCCCTTCAAATATGGCGCTGGTCCTGTACGTGGGGACACACGTGATTTAGCACACTTACGTATATGTGTTACGACGGGACGCGAGACTACTATTTAAAGCTGAAATAGCATGGCGCCCGGTTCGACAGCAAGATACGAGGAGCGCGCCTTACTGAATAAGGTAATTTGGGTTCTAACACTTTGCAGGTATGGCTGTGCGCTTGGAAGGTTTGTGTGGTCGGGGCTTTGTAACACGGATTTGTGTGATGGCCACACCTTGTGGGGTATATGATGTTGTTACCGGGTGGAGTTATTCAGCTCTATTGGCTTGCCACCAGGCCAGGCTTTATATCGCAAATTGATTGCGGTTTGGCTGTACGATTGGAAGGCTTGTGTGGTTGGGGCTTTGTAACACGGTTTTGTGTGACGGCCACTTTATGTGGGGTACATGGCACTACAACTGGGTGGATTCATTGAACTTTGTTGATTTACCACCAGGCCGGGCCCTATAGCGTAAATTATTGTGATTGTCGTTTTGCGTTGGGGTGTATAGGGTGACTACCGGGTGGACTCCGAGAGTGTGTTTAAGTTTTTAATTCTTATTTTTTATTATGTGATAAAAAATGACACTGGCAACGGGTTGTGATGTAAATAAGGGGGTTACTTACATATAGTTATTTTCTACTTTTTAGGGTGGTAGGCCGCTACATTGGCCCATCGATTTCCAATTACCATCCTGGGGTGAATTTTTCCCCTATGAGCGAACCTTTAGACGAATACGGAGGTAAGATGATGTTCTCACCATATTTTTTCTATGTCAGGCCTCCTTTTCGCAAGTGTATTGCGGATCTTCGTGTGGTCCTAATAATATAGTAGAGCGTTTGGTGACCGTAATATCGAGTGGGGTGCATGATGCAGTTTCAGGATGCACTTGAAGATGACTAATCATCTTTGGATAAATATTAAGCCAACACTCGTCCTCTATGGGAATAAGTGGTCATCGACTTATAGTTTTCTATTTTACATTTCAGGACGACAGGCCGCTACACAGGTCCTGTTATTTCAAATTATCATTTTGGGGTGACCGGTCCCCCTTCGAGCGAACCTTCAGATTAGAACGGAGAAGTGCGGGCCGGTACCTTAAGCCACTTGATATTATCTGTACATGTGGGGATTTTTCTACACATTTCTACTTACCTGTGATTACAGAGGTGAGATATGGAATGCTCGTTGCCTGGTTATATTAGCATGGAGCGATTTTCGATATGTTTGACTTATTAGGACCCTACTATATTGCTCATATAAGTAATTTTTGTTACTGTTTGCCAGTCACAGTGAAAATAACGCGGTGGAGGTTGTCCCATGGTTATTTTATGTGCTGCCTTGATTCATTGCTTTTGACTGTGTAGTCGAAGATTTTTAAGATCTACAACGCTGATCTGCTTGTATCATGCCCTTTTTTCTCTTTTTTCTCCTTTTTTCTTCTTCTTTTAAAAATGTTTAAAATTTTTTGTGCCGCGCGTTTCTAATTTTTCCGAGAGGCACCTCTAAGCTTGACTCAATAATTTAGTGCTGTATTTATATAATGTAGCTTAGTGTTTGTATCATTAGTCATTATATAATTTATGTGTACTTGTGTGTACATATATTATGTTTGTTACTTGTCTCTTGCCCCTTTTTTCGTGTTCTTGTGTTTCATTTTTCTTGTTTTGAGAAAGGTTATTGTGTTTGTTTATATGTGTACATATATGCTTTTTTTCTGTCGTTCTGAAGTCTTGTAATGTGAAATCATGATGTTGTTGTTTTATATATATATGTAATAATATGCATGTTGATTGTATTAATTTGTGTGTTGCGTTCAATGTATTTAGTGTTTTTATCTTTGTGGTCTTTCAGCCTGACGAAGTTCCTATGGAACGAAACGCGTTGTCTGTGGTTGAATTTTATATAAATTTAAAGAATAAAGGACATATTTGAAAAATTTTGAAGATTCACTTGACTTTGTTTCTGGTGCACCGTCCTTATCTTCACGATTGTGTCTGATCCTCAGTGGAGTGAAAGTGCGGCAAGCTCAGGACGGGTGTGCACAGACAAAGGACTTATCTTCTTATTTTGAAATTGAGGTGCTGAACCATGGTCAGCCGCATTGATCTTTTGTAAAAAAAATGGCTTAATTATTTGTTTACAGGAGACTTGGTTGGAAAACATTTTTTAAACAGAAACTTACTATGGAATATATAGACCACACAGAGTTCTAATAAAGGTCATAGAAAAGGGGGTTTAGCTTTGCTTTGATCAACAGATTATAATTGGGACTATGGGATTATAACTTTTCCCAGAAAAAATATTCAATACACTAAAATAAGTCTATTGAAGTCAAACTTGATGTTGACTCAAAATATAGATGGCTGGGACTACTGCATTGAAATAACACTAATATATATATATATATATATATATATTACCTACTGGCGGTCGCCAGTAGGTAGTTATAGTTAGGACCTTGTTTCTATTCAAAAAAATCGTTTTTTGATTTGCCAATATCTTTGGCGCCGTTTGACGAATGTTCGTGAAATTTTTAAACTAAGGACCAGCTCAGGTCGGCTCCTGTCTTGAAAGTTTAGGGGTGATTCGTCAAGCGAGGGCCAAGAAAAAAGGCGGGTCCCAAAACGCGTTTTTCCCATGTTAATTTCCATAGGAATTTTGGAACAGGCTACAGCCCGAACTGCTGAATGGAATTACACCAAATTTGGCAAAAAAAGTAGCTCTTGGTTCAAAAAGCTCTCTTTTTTTTAAATGGTGTAAATCCGTTCAGTAGTTCCTGAGAAATTTTTAAAAAAATATATCGATATCTGAGCACCGAGGAGGAGCCGCGAACCCTCCCGAGCACGAGCTTCATTCTGATTGGCTGCCAACACTCCAAACCAGAAAGTGTTGGCAGCCATCTTGAGACTCGGTAAAACCGAGTCACAAGAAAAAAGGAAAAAAAAAGTTAAAAATGAAGAAAAGGGGGCAGGGTAGAAACACCCTGACCCCCTAGGCCTGCTCAGGGGGTCCCACAGGGACCCCCGGGCCCAAAAAAAGCATTTTTGTTTTTTTAATTTTTGGCCGGTGTCGCGCTGGGTGCGCGAATCCGGAAGAATTTTTTTTAAAAAATGAAGTGCGGTCTCCAGGTCCCGGGGCAATATTTAATAATGGTGCGGGGGTCCGCGGGGGCCCTGCAGCTCCGGGGACCACCACCTTCCCAGGACAATCCTTATTCAAATGGGGGGCCACAGCCCCAGGGACCGCCACCTCCTCGGGACTTTATTTTAAAAAAAAAGTGTGGGGGTCTTGCCCCCTATGTAGCCCTGGGGACCGCCACCTCCCCAGGGCATCACTTTAATTATGTCGGGGGGGCCTCGTGGGCCCCCCCAAGCCCTAGGGACCACCACCTTCCTGGGGCTTCAATTGAAAAAAGAAGTGGGGGGGGCTCCTACCCCCCATACTGCCCCGGGGACCACCACCTCCCCGGGGCATTGAGTAAATTAAATATGGGGGCCCTGAGCGGACCCCCGGCCCCGGCGACCACCACCTCCCCAGGGCTTTAAATCTGTTGGAGGGGGGCCACGCGGCCCCCCTCGTGGAGCCCTCCTTGGCCCTGGGGACTTCCACCCCCCAGGGCCGGCTCCAGCAATGTCCCGGGGTGCCCAACCCTGGGACATTACAGTTTGCTATGACAGGGCGGGAGCACGGCTCCCGCCCTGTCACAGCAAACACTGCTTTGCTTCATGGAAGCGAGAGCAGGAAACCTGCTCAACTTGAGGGTAGGCCCCCGGGGATGGGGTCCCCGGGGCCAGAAGTGGCCCAGGGAAGGGGTCCACGTGACCCCCTCCCTAATTAAAAAAAGAAAGAAAAAAAAAGAGGCCAGTCCCCAGGGGATGGGGTCCCCGGGGCCAATAGTGGCCCAGGGAAGGGGGGCCACGTGGCCCCCCTCCCATTAATAATAAACAAAAACAGGCCAGGCCACGGGGATGTGGTCCCTGCGGTCAGAAGCGGCCCAGGGAAGGAGGGCCAAGCGGACCCCTCCCTTTTAGAATTTAAAATAAATAAATAAGGCCGGGCCCCGGGGGATGGGGTCCCTGGGGCCGTAATCGGCCTCAGGAGGGGGGCGCGTGGCCCCCTTCCTGTTTTTTAATAAAAAAAAAAAAACAAATATGGCTCAAGCCCTGGGGGATGGGGTCCCCAGGGCCCAAAAAAGAATAAGAGAAGGGGGGCCACACAGCCCCCCTTCTAAAAAAGAAAAACAAAACAGAAGCCGGCATCTCGCCAGAGGCCCTGTCCCCTCCCTGCACCACTCTGCAAACGCGCCTCCTGGTGCATTTTGGGTTGGGGGATGAAGTCCCCTAGAATGTTATGGGTCCTTAGGGGCCAACTAGCCCACCAGGTACGTCCAGTAAGCCCCACACAGTGGGATTGCTGAGAGGTGGTCTGAGGCCACGCCCCTTTTTACACCACTCTGCAAACACGCCTCTTGGTGCATTGGTGGTGGGACGATGAGGTCCTCTTGTGTCCTGAGGACCTCAGGACTAAAGTGGACTTCATCCCCCGAGCAGCAGTGCGCCAGGAGCCGCGTTTGCAGAGTGGTGTAAAAAGGAGGCGTGGCCTTTGAGCACTCTCAGCAAAGCAGCTGTATGGGTCTTACTGGAGGTAACAGGAGGGCTAGTTGGCCCCAAGGGACCCTCAGGAGGAAAGGGGATTTCATCCTCAACCAAGAGCGCGCCAGGAGGCGCGTTTGCAGAGTGGTGGAGAAAGGGGCCGTGGCCTATGGCCACCTCTCAGCAATCCCACTGTGTGGGGATTACTGGAGGTAAGAGGTAGGCTAGTTGGCCCCTAACCACCCCCAGCAGTGAAGGGTACTTCAATCCCCATCCAAGAGCGTGCCAGGGAGCACGTTTGCAGAGTGGTGGGCAAAGGGGGCGTGGCCTGCTATGAAAACTTAGCAATCCTGCTGTGTGGGACTTACTGGAGGTAATAGGAGGGGTAGTTGGCCCCCAAGGATGTCCTTGGGGGCCAACTACCCCTTTTGTTACCTCCAGTAAGTCCCACGCAGTGGGATTGCTAAGATGTCTTCGGAGGCCACGCCCCCTTTCTCCACCACTCTGCAAACGCACCTCCTGGCAGACTACGGGATGGGGGATGAAGTCCACTTTACTCCTGAGGGACTTTGGGGGCTAAGAAGCCCTCCTGGTAACTCCTATAAGTCCTATGCAGCGGAATTCCTGAGCACTGGTCAGAGGCCCAGCACCCTTTCTCCACCACTCTGCAAACGCGACTACTAGTTAAAGAAGCATTTGCAATGTAATAGGTTTTGCATTTGCGAGAGTTAGAGCTATTGGCGTTGTAAATGTAAAAGTGTTTTAATAATGTTTCTTGGAGTGGAGTGGATGTAAGTTGTGTGTAGTGGAATTATGTGGTATGTTGTGCAGTGAAATTATGTGGATAGAAAGTATGTGGTATTTAGTGTGCAGGAATTATGTAGATTGGGATTATGTGTTATGGAGAGTAATTGTGTGGTATGATAGTCTGTGTTGTGGAGTTGTAACCTCAGGTTTAGTCTTCCTCGTTTCCATAGAAGCTAAACTATGAACTCAATGAGACAAAAAAAACAGAAGGAACCACTGAGGAGCACTTCTGGACCTTGTCAGTGGTATGAGCAGGGCCACTGGAATTATGTGACTGTTTGGCTGCACCGACTTTTGCACAATTATACATTTACCGCATTTGCAACATAATCCATCATCTGCTGCATAATCTGCATATTTGAACAAAAAAACATTGTTTCTAGCTCAAACGGCTCACACGTTACCAAAAATGCAGCAACAAGTGTTACAGCGTGGTGGAAGGCCCTGTGCAAACCTAGAATGGTCACCTGTTACTTATTGCTAAATGTGGGTATTAAATTGGTACTAATGGTGTGTAAACCACTCTTGCTTCTTTCTGCGCCTCTCTTGCCTCTTTCTGCATTTCTCTTGCTTCTTTCTGCAACACTCATGCCTCTTTCACACCAACCTTCCCCTATTTCTGCATCCCTCTTCCCTCTTTCTGCACCTCTCTTGTTTCTTTCTGTATCCCTCTTGCCTCCTTCTCCACCCCACTTAGCCCTTACTACATCTCTGTTGCTTCTTTATGCACTTCTCTTACTTGTTTAAGCACCTCTCTTGCGTCTTTCTGTAACTCTGTTATGTCTTTCTGCACCTCTGTTGGTTCTTTCTGCATGTCTCTTGCTCTTTCTGCACCCTTCGCGCCTCTTTCAGCACCACTGTTGCTTCTTTGTACACTTCTCTTCCTTCTTTCTGCACCCCTCCTGCCTCTTTCTGTACCTCTCTTGCCTCTTTGTGCACCTCTTCTACCTTTTTCTGTATCGCTCTTGCTTCTTTTTTCACCTCAGTTGGTTCTTTCTGCACTGCTCTTTCTTCTTTCTGCACCTCACTTGCCTCTTTCTGCATTTCTCTTGCTTCTTTCTACACCTCTGTTGCTTCTTTCAGCAATTCTCTTGCTTCTTTACGCACTTCTCTTGCTTGTTTCTGCACCGCTATCCGTCTTTCTGCAACTCACTTGCCTCTTTCTGCACCCTTCTTTCTGCACCTATCTTGCCTCTTTCTGCACCCCTGTTCCCTATTTCTGCACCTTTCTTGCCTGTTTCTGCATCTCTCTTGTGTCTTTTAGTACCTCTGTTGCTTTTTCCAGCACTTCTCTTGCTCTTTCTGCACCCTTCGCGCCTCTTTCAGCACCTGTTGCTTCTTTCTGCACTTCTCCTCCTTCTTTCTGCACCCCTCCTGCCTCTTTCTGTACCTCTATTGCTTCTTTCTGCACCCCTCTTGCCTCTTTCTGCACCCCTCTTGCCTCTTTCTGCACCCCTCTTTTCTCTTTCTGCACCTCTCTTGCCTGTTTCTGCACCCCTGTTCTCTCCTTCTGCACCTTTCCTGCCTGTTTCTGCACCTCTCTTGCCTCTTTCTGTACCTCTGTTGGTTCTTTCTGCACCTCTCTTGCTCTTTCTGCACCCTTTGCGCCTCTTTCAGCACTTCTGTTGCTTCTTTCTGCACTTCTCTTCCTTCTTTCTGCACCCCTCCTGCCTCTTTCTGTACCTCTCTTGTCTCTTTGTGCACCTCTCCTACCTTTTTCTGCAACCCTCTTGCCTCTTTTTGTACCTCTGTTGGTTCTTTCTGCACTGCTCTTGCTTCTTTCTACACCTCTGTTGCCTCTTTCAGCACCTCTGTTGCTTCTTTCTGTACTTCTCTTCCTTCTTTCTGCACCCCTCCTGCCTCTTTCTGTATCTCTCTTGCCTCTTTGTGTACCTCTTCTACCTTTTTCTGTACCACTCTTGCTTCTTTGTACACCTCTTTTGCTTCTTTCAGCAATTCTCTTGCCTCTTTCTGCACTTCTCTTGCTTGCTTCTGCACCTCTCTTGCATCTTTCTGCACCTCTGTTGCCTCTTTCTGTACCTCACTTGCTTCTTTCTGCACCCCTCTTGCCTCTTTCTGCACTTTTCTTTCTTCTTTCTACACCTCTCTTGCCTCTTTTTGCTCCTCTCTTGCCTCTTTGTGCACTTCTCTTGCCTAGTTCTGCACTTCCCTTGCCTCTTTCTGAACCTCTCTTGCCTCTTTCTGCACCTCTCTTGCCTCTTTTTGCACTTCTCTTGCTTCCTTCTGCACCACTCTTGCTTCTTTCTGCACCCTTCTTCCTTTTTTGCATCCCTCTTGCCTCTTTCTACTGTTCTCTTGCCATTTTCTGCACCTCTCTTGCCTCTTTCTGCACCTCATTTGACTCTTTCTGCACTTCTCTTGCTTCTTTCCACACCTCTGTTGCTTCTTTCAGCATTTCTGTTGCTTCTTTTTGCACTTCTTTTCCTTCCTTCTGCACCCCTCCTGCCTCTTTCTGTACCTCTCTTGCCTCTTTGTGCACCTCTCCTACCTTTTTCTGCACCCCTCTTGCCTCTTTTTGTACCTCTGTTGGTTCTTTCTGCACTGCTCTTGCTTCTTTCTGCACCTCACTTGCCTCTTTCTGTACTTCTCTTGCTTCTTTCTACACCTCTGTTGCTTCTTTCAGCAATTCTCTTGCCTCTTTCTGCACTTCTCTTCCTTCTTTCTGAACCCCTCCTGCCTCTTTCTGTATCTCTCTTGCCTCTTTGTGCATCTCTCCTGCCTCTTTCTGTACCTCTCTTGCCTCTGTGCACCTCGCCTACCTTTTTCTGCACCCCTCTTGCCTCTTTTTGCACGTCTGTTGGTTCTTTCTGCACTGCTTTTGCTTTTTTCAGTACCTCACTTGCCTCTTTCTGCACTTCCCTTGCTTCTTTCTACACCTCTGTTGCTTCTTTCAGCAATTCTCTTGCTTCTTTTTGCACCCTTCTTCCCTTTTTTGCATCCCTCTTGCCTCTTTTTGCTGTTCTCTTGCTATTTTCTGCACCTCTCTTGCCTCTTTCTGCACCTCACTTGCCTCTTTCTGCACTTCTCTTGCTTCTTTCCACACCTCTGTTGCTTCTGTCAGCATTTCTCTTGCCTCTTTTTTCACTTCTTTTGCTTGTTACTATACCTCTCTTGCGTCTTTATGCACCTCTGCTGCCTCTTTCTGCACCCCTCTTGCCTCTTTCTGCACCCCTCATTTCTCTTTCTGCACCTCTCTTGCCTGTTTCTGCACCCTTGTTCCCTCTTTCTGCACCTTTCCTGCCTGTTTCTGCACCTCTCTTGCCTCTTTCTGTACATCTGTTGGTTCTTTCTGCACTTCTCTTGCTCTTTCTGCACCCTTTGCGCCTCTTTCAGCACTTCTGTTGCTTCTTTCTGCACTTCTCTTCCTTCTTTCTGCACCCCTCCTGCCTGTTTCTGTACCTCTCTTGCCTCTTTGTGCACCTCTCCTAACTTTTTCTGTACCCCTCTTGCCTCTTTTTGTTCCTCTGTTGGTTCTTTCTGCACTGCTCTTGCTTCTTTCTGTACCTCACTTGCCTCTTTCTGCACTTCTCTTTCTTCTTTCTACACCTCCCTTGCCTCTTTCAGCAATTCTCTTGCCTCTTTGTGCACTTCTCTTGCCTGTTTCTGCACTTCCCTTGCCTCTTTCTGAACCTCTCTTGCCTCTTTGTGCACCTTTCTACCTCTTTCTGCACTCCTCTTGCCTCTTTTTGCACCTCTGTTGTTTCATTCGCCACTGCTCTTGCTTCATTCTGCACCCCTCTTGCCTCTTTCTGTACCCCTCTTTTCTCTTTTTGCACCTCTCTTGCCTCTTTCTGCACCCCTGTTCCCTCTTTCTGCACATTTCCTGCCTGTTTCTGCACCACTCTTGCCTCTTTCTGTACCTCTGTTTGTTCTTTCTGCACTTCTCTTGCTGTTTCTGCACCCTTCGCGCCTCCTTCATCACCTCTGTTGCTTCTTTCTGCACTTCTCTTCCTTCTTTCTGCACCCCTCCTGCCTCTTTCTGTACCTCTCTTACCTCTGTGCACCTCTCCTACCATTTTCTGCACCCCTCTTGCCTCTTTTTGCACATCTGTCGGTTCTTTCTGCACTGCTTTTGCTTTTTTCTGAACCTCACTTGCCTCTTTCTGCACTTCTCTTGCTTCTTTCTACACCTCTGTTGCTTCTTTCAGCAATTATCTCGCTTCTTTCTGCACCCTTCTTCCCTTTTTTGCATCCCTCTTGCCTCTTTTTGCTGTTCTCTTGCCATTTTCTGTACCTCTCTTGCCTCTTTCTGCACCTCACTTGCCTCTTTCTGCACTTCTCTTGCTTCTTTCCATACCTCCGTTGCTTCTTTCAGCAATTCTCTTGCCTCTTTCTGCACTTCTTTTGCTTGTTTCTGTACCTCTCTTGCGTCTTTATGCACCTCTGTTGCCTCTTTCTACACCTCACTTGCTTCTTTCTGCACCCCTCTTGCCTCTTTCTGCACCCCTCATTTCTCTTTCTGCACCTCTCTTGTCTCTTTCTGTACCTGTATTGGTTCTTTCGGCACTTCTCTTGCTCTTTCTGCACCCTTTGCACCTCTTTCAGCACCTCTGTTCCTTCTTTCTGCACTTCTCTTCCTTCTTTCTGCACCCCTCCTGCCTCTTTCTGTACCTCTCTTGCCTCTTTCTGCACCTCTTCTCCCTTTTTCTGTACCACTCTTGCTTCTTTTTGCACCTCTATTGGTAATTTCTGCACTGCTCTTGCTTCTTTCTGCACCTCACTTGCCTCTTTCTGTACTTCTATTGCTTCTTTGTACACCTCTGTTGCCTCTTTCTGCAATTCTCTTGCCTCTTTCTGCACTTCTCTTGCTTATTTCTGCACCTCTCTTGCGTCTTTCTGCACCTCTGTTGCCTCTTTGTGCACCTCTCTTGCCTCTTTCTGCACTTCAATTGCTTCTTTCTGCACCTCTATTGCCTGTTTTGGCACCTCTGTTGCTTCTTTCTGCACTTCTCTTGCCTCTTTCTGCACCTCTGACTTAGAGGTAGTTTTAATCCCTCTTGCCCTATTGTGTACTAGGGCCTTACAGGGGAGGTCATGCCAATCACAGGGGTACCCGAACCCAATGTGTACCCTAGTGTATGTAGGTGTTTTCACGGTATTCTAAGTGTCTTTCAGCATAGCACTGGCTCCTTTCTTCGTCTTTCTGGACTTCTGTTGCCTCTTTTTGCATTTCTCTTGCTTCTTTCTGCGCTTTTCTTCCTCTTTCTGCACATGTCCTACCTCTGTAGGCATAGTTAGGAATTAGCATTTAAAAAACCTTAGAAATTCACTGAAAAAACCATAGGTTTGAGGGACGTTATAATTAGAAATTAGCATTTAAAAAACCTTTGAAATTCACTGAAAATACATAGGTTTCAGGGATGTCATCAGTGATGTCACTGACCATGTCATGAATGATGTAATATGTGACGTCATCAGCAGTGCATTGCGGGGCGCGAGTTATAGTTAGCTCAACTAACTATAAAGGCCGAATTTCTCTGGTTTTGTACGAGTGAAATGTCCAACTAACTATAACGTCCATGAAACCTGTGGTTTTTTCAGTGAATATATATATATATATATTTCACCAAATGCCACTATTATGACCGCTGAACACTTTTCAGATCGGGTGCCTCCTTTGGCGCGCAAGTGGCTGCACGCAATTAACGTTTCCAACAACAGCACTCCAATAGGAACATTCAGGAGCACACAGTGGATCCCAAAGACCTTTTATTGTGCCAAGCAGACGCGTTTCGGCGAGAATTCGCCTTTCTCAATGCTTGTCTCAGCATTATCAGTTCTTTCATTTATATAACAAAACTCGCTCACATTGGTTGCCATGACTTATAACCATCCAATTGCAGTGCCTGTGGATTGAAAAAAATGCCTTCAGTAGGAAATGTCTCTCAAGATGACTGCAAGTTCCACAATGCATCTCAAGTTCTTACAGTTATTAGTTCATGAGCAGTTTTGTCTTAAAATGGTGTAGTATTCTCTGACCCCCTCGATCAGCTGCAATTATCATATCCAAGGTATCACACCAATTAAACGCTCGTTTTGTATCTCACGCTTGCCATTTTGTAATGGGAACTCAGTGTCCATAGGTATGACTGTCCTTTTAGTATAAAATTCAATATAAATTATAACTATAGCATCCTTGGACTTGTCAACGATCCTGAGAATGATCTAATAACTAAATATAAGATCTGAATATTGAAGGCAACAAACAAGACCACCAAAGAAGATACAAAAAATATAAAAGATCCAATAGATACAAAACTATCCGTTAATATAAATAAGTTCAAACGGAAACAGTTTGTGCACCACTCCATAACCCGGAATAAAGAAGTACAGCTTGTAATAAAAACTCAAGACAATTTTGGAGAATTGTTGCTCTAAACTGCTCTAAACTGTGGGTAAAAAAGAACTCTGCTATTGTTTCCATTTTACCCCAAGGACTGATAGATTACATCACCAAGATATATACAGAAAATCTAGGTGAATGTGTGGAAGAAACTGCTTCTGTTTTCCCTTTATCTCATAATCAATATTCCGAGTGAATCTTACTCCCTTTGTGCAAACAAATAGTGAATTACATAAAAAAAGCAACATAATCTGGAGCCATGGGCAGTTTAAATCCGATAGTAATCATGAAAGGAGATCCATAGGCATGGGGTATATTCTTGATTACTTTATATTCCTACTGTTATAAAATGGGTTGGATACCTAGCTCCTAGACAGGGAGTATTGTTATAATAATATATATAAAAGGATCCATACAAACATCAGCAATCACAGACAAATTAGTCTCCCAGATACAGCAGAAAATATTTTATCACAAATATATTAGAACATCTGCAAGATTGGGCATACAAGAAAAAAAACATTCCCTGTTAAAACTCGGGTTTTTGACCAAAATGTTCAGTAATGGACAACATTTCTAATGTACAAACATTAATTGATAAATATATAAGTTATAGATCTCAAATAATCTGTACTTCGCAAGAGGATTGATATATGGTTCCCCCCCCGGCCCTAATTCTGATATTTTAGAAACCCTAGGGGACACATTAGGCCTTCTAATCCTTCGGTATTCTAATTTTACCCTTCTGGGAGATTTCAGCCTCCATTCATGCAAAAATGAACCCAGAGTGGGAAACCTTTTTGATACTTTGGAAACCCTCGGGCTCCAGCAGTTGGTGCTACTTCCTACATATCCTGGATTGGGTATGCTCTAATCTCCCAATGCTGACAGTCAAAACCCACACTACTCAAGCCTGGTCAGACCATATGCTGTTCCCGTTTAGCATTAAATAACCCATTGCTAGTCCCTCCCCTACTTCCCCACATCCATTCTGCTAGCGTGTCGTAAATGAACCATGATGATAGCCAATTCTGATTTGACCTAAGTGCATTAGCGTCCAGACCCATTCTATCAGGGAACACCACTGAAGACACACAGCGTTTTAAGTCCTGGATCACCAATGTCAGTGACAAATTACCCCCACAGTCCAATCAAAAAAGAAACACATTCCCAAGGCTTCAGGCTCTTGGTACATGCAGGCATTGGCAGACTACCATCTCCACTGTAAACAGCTGGAGCGGAGGTGGAGAAGAGCAAACAAGACAAAAGAGCTAGCGCAATTCAGAGCGGCCCTCAAAACTTACCACTTGCAAATCAAATTAGCAAAAAAGGACTATTTTTCTAAGCAAATAACAGATGCCCAACAGGACCAAAAATCTATCTTTAAAATCGTCAAATCCTTTATACACCCAAAAGCTCTAAATAAAGATATCCCTCCTTCTCAGACCTTATGTAATCAAATTTCTTCTTTCTTCGAAGAAAAAATCCATAACATCCAAAAAGATTTTAGTATTACTCGGGCACCACTTCCAGATCTAGAGTTGGATCCCTCTTACATAGGACCATCTCTCCAAGCTTTTTTATAGCATTAGCCTGGAACAGTCTCATCAAGCAATTCTTTCATGTAAATCTGGCTCCCCTTTTGATGCCTGCTCACCTGTTGTTCTTCATACCTTTCCAGTAATTAATAATATAATAAACTCTTCACTCACCACAGCGGAAGTCCCTGCAGACTGGAAACGTTCTGTAGTCAAACCACTTCAGAAAAAACAGGTCACAGATACTTCCACCCTCTCTAACCTCTGGCCCATCTTGCTACTTCCTTCCCTTGGCAAAATTGTTGGAAAACTGGTCAATAAGCAGCTCACAAACCTTTTGGGAAGAAGCCAAGACTCTGTACCCCCATTAGTCGGTTTCCTAAACACGTCCTAAATACTCGACTGAATCAGTACTATTGAAAATTGCAGATACTCTAAAACTAACCCTAGACTTGGGAAGAATGCAGTGCTGATCCTGTTGGACCCATCAGCCTCATTCTACACCATCTCCCATGACATACTATTACATCGTATTAAAAGCTGTGACATATCCAATCTTGCCCTAGCCTGGCTGAAGTCCTTCCTCTCCAACCGTAGGCAAACAGTTACTCTAGGACCCTATCTGTCAACGGAACGACCAATTACCTCAGGTGCACCACATGGATCTTCTCTTAGCCTCGTACTATTAAACATCTATATGGCCCCTCTCATCTCGTTGATATCATCTTTTAATATAGAAACAACTTTAGACGCTGCTAACAAGCAGTTGATTCTAGTCCTAGATAAAGACTAGTCCTAGATAAAGACTCAACAGATTCGGAGCACAACTTTAAGCTATGCCTAACAGAGGTCATTCGGTGGATACAACTCAACTACCTCAAATTCAATACAGATAAGACGGAGATCATGCTAGTAGGGAAATCAACCCCCTTTGACCCGGTCCTATGGTGTCCTGAAGATGCCCCCTCCCACCTAATAACTTAGAGGTGGTTAAAAACCTTGGCGTAAAATTTGATGCCTCTCTCTCCTTCCGCCCACAAGTACTCGCAGTGGCAGAGATGTGTTTCAACCTGTTTTTTTTATCTCAATCCCTGCTCTGCAAGGAAGACAGTGGCCATAGCACTAATTATGTCAAGATTAGACTACTGCAACAGCTTGTGTGCAGGTGCCAACAAACAAGTGCTTCGGAAGCTGCAGACAGTACAATATGCAGCTGCTCGTCTGGTACTGAAATTGCCCCACCGCTCCTCGGCTTCAGCAGCTCTAAACACTCTGCACTGGCTGCCCATTCATTAAAAAGAATACTGTTTAATATCCTGCTAATCACTTTCAGAGCCTTTGGATCATTAGGGCCAAAATACTTAACCTCCAGGTTTACACCTTATGTTACTGCCCATACGCTCAGATCTTCATCAGCAAACTTGCTTAAACCTCCTTCTTTAAGGTATAAGACAAAAGGTGGCAAATCCCTTGCCCCCCTTGGGACCAGAGCATGGAATCTTCTTCCTAGCCACATGAGATCTATCGAATCAGAACCTCTTTTCAAGAAACTACTGAAAGCTTGGATCTTTGCAGCACTGACTCTTTGTGCTCCTCACTTATCTAGGAATTTGACTCTGTTCATGCATGCTCTAAACTCCATCTCTATTTCCGCACAGCGCCAGGATGCTCCTTTCGGAGCGACAGTAGTGTTTTATAAATACAAATAATACTTCATAGATTTTTTTACAGCAGCCTAAGGTTTCAGGATGTAACCATTGCCATTGGTCAATACAGGTGCAAAATCATAGCATCTTATGCTGGGCTCTCTAGTGCTTAGAGTTTTAGACCAAGGTTAATACTCCCCTCAGGTCGGTAGCGTTGTGTTCCTAACATGTAGGCTGACGTCCATCATATTAGGAGGATTCCTTGATTAGGACACTGATCTTGAGATAGGAAATCTGACATTGTTATGGAGGTTGACTGAACAGGACCCTTGGAAATGTGATTATTTGGCCTTACACACTTCACTTTATAATTTTGTAGTTGGCTGCTGGTCAATCTATCACCTTTTAAATGTTTTAATACGTGTTTGATAAAGAGCTGCTGACCTTCTATTGAGTTTTACTGAGAAGAAATTTTAAATTTGATACTGTTTTGTACTGAGTATAGGCTGATGACATGCATTGGTGGAATTGATTTCATTGTTATGTATTGCTGATCTTATGATATTTGTAATTGTGTCTGTCAATTAATTGGGTAATGTGCAATATTTCTGTAAGAATTTATTTCTTGGAAATAAGGAATCTTGATTTGACAAAATTGCTAATGTACAAACATTAATTGATAAATATATGTTATAAATCTCAAATAATCTATACAATGTGTCATCTCTGTTAGGGAAGAAAGCAAGATCTGCAACATGTATTATACATGTGTCCAGTTCTCACAGAACCCTGGAGATGTTTCTTAAATCTATTATATTTTAAGTACAATATAGCAAGATTAGTTGAATATCAATTTTGTGATGACACCACCGAATGAACAAGTATGTTACAACCTAATTAAGTTTTAAAGAGCTTTTTAAAGATATTTGAATTACATTTTTATTTATAAGTTGCTGAAATCAATGTAATTAATATAGTATTTTTAAAATGGAATCATATATTGTTGACCTCAGCCGATGTATAAATAAATCTCTAATAAACTTGAAATTTGAGAGTAATTTTGCTCCGGATAAAACTGCTAGGCTTTAACCCAGGGGGAAATTACAGCACAGTAATTCCTCCAAGGTAAGGATTTGATACTAACATCTTACATTACCACTCCCCTTCCCACTCCTTGAATCTAAACTCCTTGGAATCCCACCACAAAAAATGTTCTGGGACAGGTTGTGTCACATGATGTACCATTGTTCTCTCCTCTATTGCTTACACAATTCTCACTTGCCTCTTTCTTATTCATCACTAATCTTCTCCACGATTTACACTTAAACAATAGTTTTAGTGTCAGTGATGTATTGGGGTTCAAGTTGGGTAGAATACTTATTTTCCTCAAACAACCTTATTTGTTCTCTATGACTAACACCTTGCTTGGATTTTAACATCATCATATTAATGAGGTTACCCATTAGTCCTCTTCTTGTTTTTTTTAATGTTGTCACTGATAAGTATTTTTGCAGTAAACATAAAAGAACCAATAAAACACACACTTACAATAGTTCATAGAAAAAGATACTGGTCTCTATTTTCATATACAGGACATGTTTGGTGTATTTAAGGCATGGTTTTAGAAGCTGAACATTACTACGTGTCATAGATAGTAATGTCACTGCTGTAATCTGATTAAATTGTGTTTATCACACAGGCTTCAACAAGTGCACCTCAGCAACGCTAAGTGCAATGCATACTGGAGTCAATATCTCATCAATTGGAAATTTTTCAGTAACCAACATCACCTATGCTAATGGGACACATGCATCTACTGAACGAATATCAGGTTCAACTATAACAGACCTTCGGCCTTTGACATCATACAGCATCAAC
This sequence comes from Calotriton arnoldi, assembly GCA_963921515.1. Lineage (NCBI taxonomy): Eukaryota > Metazoa > Chordata > Amphibia > Caudata > Salamandridae > Calotriton > Calotriton arnoldi. The sequence continues at coordinate 1,146,037 of CAWUFW010002625.1, forward strand.
CTAAATAATGGTACAGTCACATGCTGTATGAACTTTACCACAGGTAAGTGAGTCTTCCTGGGACTACGGATACATGGGTTAGAGACTGGACATCAATGCTAAGTTGTTACGGCATACTTGTCACACTGAAACAATGTGCTTTCTTTTTAGATATGAGTAAAAATTGAACTTGTATATTCTATTGGTTTGTGTATGTAATGGGAACTGCATAGGAGGAAAATAACAAATAAAGTATTGTGCTATGATTGGACAGAAGGCCAGTATGTGTGGGTATTAACTGACAGGAAAACTCTATTTCTTCTTTTTTCACTGTTTGCAACACAATAATGACCACGATCAGTTGTTTTACGTTTATGTAATGCCTTTTGTTGTGAGTGTTATTGAATTTTATTTTCTTAGCCTCTTTCTCATACCAGTACTTACTGAGCGAGGAGAAGATATGCCTTCCCAAGACACTCTCAGTCTACCAAAGAAATTTGTGCTCCAGAAATTCCTTTATTTCTTTCATGCCTTTTACACAGGCTCCACCCCCTGTGTGTTCTAAAAAGGGTGTGCTCACTAGTGGCACTTTTGTTTTTTGTGTGTTTGCTCTGGCAGTTTCAGAACATCTTTGGTCAATGAGGGTGTCATGGCCTCCCTGCAAGGATGGAAGGGTGGCAACATAGGAACAGGTGATCACTGGGCAGTTGCTTCTTTACTCCCAGTCTGCTGCAGGACCAGTGACATTGATTGGATCCTGAGTGGAGGGAAATGGAGAAGTGAGCCTTTGCTGGACCAGCAGCTTAGACCCAGTCACATGTGTTTTTGTGAATGTTCACTTTCTAGTCTTTCCTCTGGTATGCTTCATGCTGCAGAGAAGACAGAGGACCTTTTTTTGTCTTTTTTTCTCATTTACCTGTAGATGGCTTTGAGGAGCTCAGATTGATACATATGAGTTGTTATTAGGTGGTCCCTTGGACGTCCTGTTCCATTGAGATTGGTACAGCTGTTCACGTTCTCTTACCATGTTAATCAAGGTGTCCTTACCAGCTCAGCAGTCTTGTGGTTCAGGGTTGTCTCAATCCAATACAATGGTTGATGGCCTCATTGGTCACTTGTTCCTCTTTGTGAGTCCAGTGCTTGCTCTGTTTGATAGCGCCACTTGACTGTGGTGCAGGTGAATAGTGTGCCATGTGATCATGAGGATCTGTACCAGACTTATTTTTAGCCTCTGTCTACAGGCAGCTTAGGTGTGTGTTGCAGGAGCTCACTTGATCAAAAGAAGGTCATGGCATTTGGTGGATGCCTAAACCATGTCAGTGATTTAGATATGGCTTTGGTGATGTGGTAAGATAGTTCCTTACTGCACACACAGCAACTTCCCGTATCTTGGCAGGAGCTTCCCAATGGAGTCTCGTAGCCCTAATAACTTCACTTGCCCAGCGCACCTAGCTCACCTCAGGAATGTTCCTTAGAGCTCTTCACATAGTGCAAGCCAGGCGTTGGCTTTGTCGATACTTGTTTCCACAGGTAATCCTCTGTGGCTTGTGTATGCCTTCAGCTGAGGGATTTGGCCTTCTGCTTTCTACTTTGATTTGTAGACAAGTGTCCTCTTACCATTCTTGGTAGAGACTGAAGTTCACATCAAGTCCACTTAGATGCATCTTTGGAAGATGTCACATTCACAGCATTGACTTCTCAATTTATGCTTGTTGTTTTCTGCTGTTGTTGTTAGAGGGTTTGGATGGTGTACATTGTCCTATTGTTTTACCTATCAATTCAGCTCTCATTGGTATTCAAAATGAGAGCCTGGTGAGGCATTTTCAATGTCTATTATGGTACTGCCTGGTGAGCCTTCATCCTGTGATGTTGATTATGTCAGATGGCTGCCACGGTTCCTTGTATTATGGATAGCCTGTGGCCTCTTACAGCTTCTGCACTGCTCCAGTGGACCCCATGGCCCTAGATCCTCCTATATCTGTATGATGGCACCTGCTTCAGTCCTATGTGGTGCTATAAACAATTTTAATCATTTAATCCATCTGAGACTGCACCCACTATTATCACTGTCATGCGAGCACTTAATACCGACAGTAAAAAGATCTGGACTAAAGAGCACCCGTTATTGGGCCTCCTAGGCATTGCACTGCCCATCTAGGGTGGGACAGAATCCTATAATGAAGCATGCCACTGTGGTGGGTGAGGATTCTTGTCACTGAAAGAAATTTTTCCTTGCTTTCCTGTGGAGCAGATCATATCATAGATCAAACTATATACCTTTGGAGTATCAAACGAATAAGAATATCTCTGGTCTCTAGCCAATATCGCATTTCACCTGTGTTGGCTGTCCTAACAGGGTTGGGAAGCAATTTTTGATACTCCCAGGCTTAAATTATTTTGTGCTACTTGATGGTTCCTGGATTGAGGCATGACAGTCTGTCAAGGTTATGACTGCTCCGGTTTCCTGTTCAATTGGTGAATTTCACTCCTACAATCTCAGCACCTGGTTTGAGTCAGGGTATGAGTCAGTGCCAACACAGCGGCATCATTCCTACATCAAGCTGAGGCTGCTACATCATGACTGATTAGGGTTCTGTAGAAATGGGTATAAGCTGTGATGTGGAGTGGGTTTAAGTGCAGTTTGCCATTTTGGCCGACCACTTTGAACTGGACATATAGCTCTTGTTCCTGCCCATCAATATGTTGGCAGCACGTGGATTTTATTCCTTGAGTTTACCCATGCACCTAGGGTCCCCTGTTCCTAATCACTTTACACCATTACACTTTGGCATCTCAGGTCTTCATACTTCCTGTGCCAGTGATAATGCTGGTCTGCCTACGCCTCTGGCCCTAATAAGGCTTAATTTGTCTGCTCTCCTTGGGGAGGTCTGCCCACGGACTCATGGAAGTTCCCACCCTCTGCAGCCTTCAGCCTTTGTCAGTGACCTGGATTTCGGGGTTCTCTGAGGTCAGCATCTGCATGCTGCTTAGGTGTCATTTCTTTCCATTGGAGCGCGTTGGCAGTGGGACAGTTTACATACAGAGTCAAAGACAAGCATAATGCCAATATATGCTAGGGAAGGTAGCTGGTTTGTGGCCTGGTAATTCATTGTGATGTGGTGTTCTTTAAAGCGGTGTATCCTAAATTGCAGCAGTGTTGAGGCTGTCCTGATATATACAGGGATGTTGTTCCAGACTCTGTGTGCATAGATGGAAAAGGCCTACAGCTTTGTTTTTTCTTTTTTATACTTCTTAGACTGAAGTCTGATGGTGTCATGTCTACATGTCTGCCAAAAAACAGCAGAGATGGTGAGCTTCTCTGAAAGATAATTGGGGGTGCTGGTGATTATGGCTTTGCAGCTGATGCATCTGGTTTAAAAGATGGTGTGGGCTGGTAAGGGGAGCCAATACAATTCTACCAGGATGGAGATCATGTGATCATAATTCCCAGGTCATGGATGAGACAATGCCCTTAAGGGGTGTCAGAGTGGGGTCTAAGTGGCCATGTAGGAGAGCGTTACCACCATACAAATGTAAAAGTACAAGGGTTTAAACAGCAGTTGTGATGTCACTTTCTGGAAGAAAGAGTTTCCCTTCCTGTAGAAGAGACAGCTGGCACAAGGCCATTTTCTTTGTTTGTAAGAATGTGTTCCTTGAGTGAGGTTCATGTCCAGGGTGAATTCAAGTGACTTGGCATTCAGTGAAAGCTGAGGCTTGAAGCCGTCAAGGTCTATGTCATTGTATCAGTTTTGCACTATTTCTTGATTTTTGTTCTTGTTCATAAATAAGTTTATTTGAGACAGTGTTCCCTAAACCATAAATATAAGATCAATAAGACATAGTATTACAACACTCTTTAAAAATAGAAGTATTAATGCATTATAAAATCTACAAACAATTATGAATCACTTATTACAGGCATGACAGCTTGACAGCTTTTAAAACCATTTCAAATATACATCAATATATTGCATATAAAACAGAAACGCTCTTGTTACCGATATCATCCCTATATTGTATTTTAAATACACAGGTCTTAAAATATTCCGATATACATTTAAAAAATAAATACAGTCTAATACAGTATGTACATACACCTTCTGAATTTTTAATAGATGCTCTCCCAGCTAGGTGAGATTGCAGTGGATGCAGACCAATTCTGAACCTTAGGAGTGCATTGCACATTGCCTGGTTGGGCAAATTGTGCAAATAAGAGTAAGAGGTACTAGATTCCCAGAGTTCACATATGTCAACTACAGAGGCCTTTTTGTGTCTTAAGTATTCCAGATCTTTTGCTCTCCCAGCCCTCCCCTGCATCTTTAATTCATTCTTTGATAGGGCAGTAGAGTAAGCAACATTATAATTGGTTATTTGTAATATTTCCGCCAAACAAAAGCTTTTTAACCTTTCTGGTATAACTCAATTCACTTTTCATTGTTTTATCTCTACATAAGGAGGCTGCTTTTAGCTTTTCAAATGGTATTAGTTTATCCCAGAATCTCAAGGAGCAGACTAGAGCAATTGTTGACCATGATTCTAACCCAATTTGTATCCTTATTGCCTGGCCATGGCGCATTTTGGTAGGGACAGCAAATTCTGTAGACATAACTCCTCCATCTTTGCCCAACCTCGATACCCGCTTAAACCCAGTGCCTTTACTCCTTATAAAAATTGTGGTAGAACCATAGCCCTAAATGCAGCGAAGACTGGGTACAGTGATGGACCACCATAATCGCATTTAGATCTTTCAAGCCACTAATGGTTGAGCAGGCTTTAGACTTCAGCGTATCAATGTGCAAACTCCAGGAGAGATATTTAGTAAAAATCATCCCCAAATACTTGTATTCTAATACTTCCTCAACTGGGGTATTCACGATAGCCCATCCCCTCCCCACTTTCTTCTTGCCAAGTGCCATAATTTTTGTCAAATTAAAATGTATTACTAGATCATTCTTTTCCCACTAGTACCTAATTTCCTTCAATTTTCTTTTGAGGCCAATTGGAGTGCTATCTAAAATTATCAAATCAGCTGCATAAAGAAGGCAGGAGATGCAAGAGCCTCCAATTTTTGGTGAAAATGACTGTGTAGATTGTAAAGTTTTGGGTAGATCTGCTAAATACAACGAGAAGAGTGTTGGGGCCAGCACACATCCCTGGCGTAAACCATTCTTCATATATATTTTCCTTGAGAGGCTCCCCCTTTGTCCAATAATACTCTTGCCCAGTTATTAGTATGTAGTTCTCTCAAGATTCTCAATATATCTATGAGATTTCCATGGTTTTTAATTTTGTCCAAAAGGTTTCATGATTTGCTAAGTCGAACACTGATCTAAAATCTACTAAACAAGCATAAAGGGCTCTCCCCACTTCAATTGATTTACAGGCAATCACCCAGAGACTAAAACAATGATCAGTGGTGGAATGAACTTCTTTGAACCCCATTGTTCTATTGGAATCGAGTTACCTTCAATCCATACTTTAAGACTGTTCAAAAGTATCTTCCCATATATCTTGGCCCCCACATCCTTAAGGATAATAAGCCTATAGTTTTTGGGACGAAGAGGTCACCTTTTTTATGTATGAGACTAATAATACCCCCTTTCCAATTTACTGTGTACACGCCTGTGGCAAATGGGAAACAGCATTTACAACATGGTCATTACCACGCATTACCTTTACCACACATCTATTACAGTGTATATGCCTTTACCATGCATGCCTTTACAACAAAAATGTAAGTATTTTGCAGGAGGTAAGTGTAATATATATATATATATATATATATATATATATATATATATATATATAGGCATATATGTGTGTGTGTATATATATATATATATATTGCCACCAAGTAGAAAGAATTTTTTTAAATTTTATTTTCACTTAAATACCAAAGCTTACAGGGATGTTATAGTTAGGAAATATAATTTAAAAAAACCTTAGAAATTCACTGAAAAAACCAAAGGTTACAGAGACGTTATAGTTAGGCTCAAGTTTCACTTGTTCAAAAACTGTGAAATTCAGCAGTTATAGTTAGATGAGCTAACTATAACTCACACCTCTGCAATGCAGAGTGTTGGGGCCAGCACACATCCCTGGCATAAACCATTCTTCATATATATTTTGTATATATTTAGATTGTAAAGTTTTGGGTAGATCTGCTAAATACAACGAGAAGAGTGTTGGGGCCAGCACACATCCCTGGCGTAAACCATTCTTCATATATATTGTCCTTGAGAGGCTCCCCCTTTGTCCAATAATACTCTTGCCCAGTTATTAGTATGTAGTTCTCTCAAGATTCTCAATATATCTATGAGATTTCCATGGTTTTTAATTTTGTCCAAAAGGTTTCATGATTTGCTAAGTCGAACGCTGATCTAAAATCTACTAAACAAGCATAAAGGGCTCTCCCCACTTCAATTGATTTACAGGCAATCACCCAGAGTGTTGGGGCCAGCACACATCCCTGGCGTAAACCATTCTTCATATATATTTTGTATATATTTAGATTGTAAAGTTTTGGGTAGATCTGCTAAATACAACGAGAAGAGTGTTGGGGCCAGCACACATCCCTGGCGTAAACCATTCTTCATATATATTGTCCTTGAGAGGCTCCCCTTTGTCCAATAATACTCTTGCCCAGTTATTAGTATGTAGTTCTCTCAAGATTCTCAATATATCTATGAGATTTCCATGGTTTTTAATTTTGTCCAAAAGGTTTCATGATTTGCTAAGTCGAACGCTGATCTAAAATCTACTAAACAAGCATAAAGGGCTCTCCCCACTTCAATTGATTTACAGGCAATCACCCAGAGACTAAAACAATGATCAGTGGTGGAATGAACTTCTTTGAACCCCATTGTTCTATTGGAATCGAGTTACCTTCAATCCATACTTTAAGACTGTTCAAAAGTATCTTCCCATATATCTTGGCCCCCACATCCTTAAGGATAATAAGCCTATAGTTTTTTGGGACGAAGAGGTCACCTTTTTTATGTATGAGACTAATAATACCCCCTTTCCAATTTACTGTGTACACGCCTGTGGCAAATGGGAAACAGCATTTACAACATGGTCATTACCACGCATTACCTTTACCACACATCTATTACAGTGTATATGCCTTTACCATGCATGCCTTTACAACAAAAATGTAAGTATTTTGCAGGAGGTAAGTGTAATATATATATATATATATATATATATATATATATATATATATATATATATATATATATATGCATATATGTGTGTGTGTATATATATATATATATATATATATTGCCACCAAGTAGAAAGAATTTTTTTAAATTTTATTTTCACTTAAATACCAAAGCTTACAGGGATGTTATAGTTAGGAAATATAATTTAAAAAAACCTTAGAAATTCACTGAAAACACCAAAGGTTACAGAGACGTTATAGTTAGGCTCAAGTTTCACTTGTACAAAAACTGTGAAATTCAGCAGTTATAGTTAGATGAGCTAACTATAACTCACACCTCTGCAATGCACTGCTAATGACCTCACATATTACATCACTTATGACATGTTCAGTGGCATCACAGATGACATCTAAAATGACATCACTGATTACATCAATGATCACATCATTCAGTGAGTGTGTTTTTACGTAAAGGTTTCTGAGACTTAAAGACATACTCTATGCTACTGCATGAGTTAAATTACTGATATTTCTGTATTACTAATGAGTGATACTATTTCTAACATGTCATCTGAGTGGCCATGTGACTGTTTGTATCAGTGTATGAGTTGGTGTCTGAGTAGCTGTCTGGGTGTGTGAGTGCCCGTATAGGTCTGTCAGTGGTTATGTGAGTGGCTGTATGGGTCTGTGAATGGATTTCAGAGTGGTTTTCAGGGTTTGTGAGTGGCTGTGTGAGTGGGTGTATGGGTGTGTGAGTGGTTGTTTGGGTTTGTGAGTTGCATGGGATATGAGTGGCTTTATGGGTGTCTGAGTGGGTGTATGGGTGTGTGAGTAGGTATCTGAGTAGCTGTCTGGGTATGTGAGTGAGTATGTGAGAGCTTGTGTCAGTGTGTGAGTGGGTATGTGAGCGGTTGGTTGTCTTGTGTGACTTGGTCTGTCAGTGGTTGTGCAGGTGTCTGAGCGGGCTTGTGAATGGTTGTATGGGTGTGTAAGTGGGTGTGTGAGTTGTTCTAAGGGACTGTGAGTAGGTATGTGAGTGGTCTTGTGGGTGTGATAGTGGTTGTGTTGGTATGTGAGTGGTTTTATTGGTCTGTAAGTGGATGTGTGAGTGGTTGTAGGGTATATGACTGGGAGAGTAAGTAGTTGTATGGAACTGTGAGTGGGTGTTTGATTGGTTGTGTGGGTCTGTGACTGGGTGTGTGAGTAATTATATGGGTGTGTGAGTGGATGTGTGAGTTGTTCTGTGGATGATGTCATCAGTGATATCCTTTGAAATGTCATCAGTGATGTCATTGACGACCGCATGCATGATGTAACATGTGAGGTCATAAGCAGTGCCTTGCAGGGGCATAAGTTATAGTGACTGTATGGGTGAGTGAGTGGCTGTGCGAGTAGGTGTATGAATAAGTGAGTGGCTGTGACAGTGGTTGTATGGATGTGTGACTGGGTGTGTGGGTAGTTGTATGGAACTGTGCGTGGGTGCGTAAGTGGTTGTGAGGGTATGTGACTGTGTGTGAGTGGTTGTATTGGTGCATGAGTGGGTGTGTGAGTGGCTCTATGGATGAGTGAATGGGTGTGTGAGCAGTTGTATGGGTGTGTGACTGAGTGTATGAGTGGTTGTGTGGGCATGAAGGTAGATGTTTGAGTGTTTCTGTGGATGATATCATCAGTGATGTCATCAGTGATGTCACTGACCATGTCATGTGTGATGTAATATGTGAGGTCATAAGCAGTGCATTGCGGGGCATAAGTTATGGTTAGCTCAGGTAACTATATCTGCTGAATTTCACTGCTTTTGTACGAGTGAAATCTGAGCCTAACTATAACATCCCTGTAACCTTCGATTTTTTTCATTGAATTTCTATGTTTTTTGAACATTATTTCCCAACTATAACGTCCCTGTAACCTTTGTTTTTTCAGTTAATTTCTATGGTTTTTCACTTTATTTCCTAACTATATCATCCCTGTAACCTTTGGTTTTTTGGTGAATTTCTACGTTTAAAAAAAAAGTTTATTCCCTAACTGTAACCTCTCATTTTTAAGATTGGCTGTATAGGTCAGTGAGTGGGTGTGTGAGTAGGTGTGTGAGTGGCTGTATGGGTCTATGAGTGGGTGTGTGAGTGATTTTATAGGTGTGTGAGTGGCATATGGGTCAGTGACTTTGTGTGCGAGTGGCTGAATGGGTATGTGAGTTGGTGTGTGAGTAGCTGTAGAGTTTGGTGACTGGGTATGTGAATGGCTGTATGGATCTGTGCATGGGTGCATGAGTAGCTGTATGGGTGTGAGACCGGTTTTGTGAGTGGCTGTATGGGTCTGTGAATGGGTGTATGAGTGGCTGTTTGGATCTGTAAGTGGGTGGGTGAGTGGCTTTATGGATCTATAAGTAGATGTGTGAGTGGCTGTATGGGTGTGTGAGTAGGTTTCTGGGTATGTGAGTGGCTATATGAGTCTTTGAGTGGGTGTGCGAGTGGTTCTGTGGGTGTGTGAGTAGGTGTATGAATGTCTGTGTGGGTCTGTGAGTGGGTATGTTAGTGGTATTGTGGGTTTGTGAGTGGCTGTATGGGTATGAGGGGCTGTGTGGGTCTGTGACTGTATGTGAGAGTAGCTGAATGGGTGTGTGAGTAAGTGTCTGTGTGGGTGTGTCAGTAGCTGTGTGAGTGACTGGCCAGAATAAGACATCACCTGCCCATGTATCAAACAAGAGTCCACAGTTTTGCAGAAAAGGTCTTCCCAACTGGGGGCCCGATTCACAAATGTAATCTGAGACAAAATCCTAACTTTACGACTTTCGGTATTCACAAAAGGCATTTAGTAGTAGTAAAGTTAGGATTCCTAAATTTACTACTAAACTGAGACAAAATCTTAACTTTATGACTTTCGGTATTCACAAAAGGCATTTAGTAGTAGTAAAGTTAGGATCCCTAACTTTACTACTACTAAACTGAGTCAAAATCCTAACTTTACAACTTTCGGTATTCACAAAAGGCATTTAGTAGTAGTAAAGTTAGGATTCCTAACTTTACTACTACTAAATGCCTTTTGTGAATACCGAAAGTCGTAAAGTTAGGATTTTTCTCAGTTTAGTAGTAGTAAAGTTAGGAATCTTAACTTTACTACTACTAAATGCCTTTTGTGAATACCGAAAGTCATAAAGTTAGGATTTTGTCTCAGATTACTTTTGTGAATCGGGCCCTGGAACATTTTCTACTTGTTAATTTGTAAGTGCCCCTTCATTGGGTAAATGTGGAGTGCATATTCTACACTATAGCTGCGTAATGGTCCATGAGAAAATGCCTTCAGTGACCTTGTGTGCATTTTCGTAATGTGATTGCTTTTCTTGCGTCTTCATCCAGAAATCTGTGATAACATGAATCCTCATATAGAGAAGACAACAAGACTACAAAGAGGTAAATCTCCACCACACAAGGCTACCTCCTATTAACTATATAAAGCAAGTGCTTCTTTGTACTATTTAAAATGAAACTGATGAGAGACTCACCAACCGTGACAAAGACCAGTTTGGTCGAAATGCGTCAGTGCGAGTGTCTGGAATAATAGAAATTCTTTGAAAAACGGAAGTTCCTGGAGTGCACGGTACCTTACTATCAGAGTGGAAATTAGGGTAGCGGTCAGACTCCCACACTGGCACCAGCTGCAGAGAGTGCTGCTTCTTTTGACCGCATTGCTACAAGATAATCACTGCGTTAGCGCCCCACATTTCACTGATACATCAGTGCTTGGTCAAGTGCTGGAGGATAGAATCGGGGGATCCTGCCCATACAGGAGTTCTCCCTGAGGTGAGCTACATTGTATCAAGGATATTTGAAACTAATCACGCTGAAGCGGCCCCTTGCTTACTAACATGAAAACAACTGAAGCATTTATTTGACCATGATACGGGGCCAGGAACTATCACACAGTAATTACTTTTAAATTTGTGGTGAGACTTGATGGTATGTGTGCATCAGGAAGTCGTATCTATGACAATTGTCAAATGGAGTATTTTGAAAAACCAAGGGGTCCCTTGCATGCGGGTAGCTTGCCAAGAGCAGGGAGAAAGCAATAAAGCTTTAAAATATATCTTGAGCAAGAAATTGTACACTTAGATTACGGGCATATTACAATACACTGGTAACTTGATCCAAAAATGCATGAATGATCGATATAGTACAAACAATGTCAAGATCTGATTTATTTTTTATTCCAAGTAGCAAAATGTTTATTTGATATACAATTAAGAAAAATACTAAAATATCATTAGAAGACATTCAACTCAGCTATTCACTGACTTCTTTCATGGTAAATCTGACAGATATTCATTTCTAAAACATAAAACAGTGAGTCATGATATTGATACAATGTAATGTTGCTAACAGCTACACATGTTCAAAATTAGACATGATATCCACTATAGACATGAATGTTAGTGCAAAGATTTTAATTAATCAATAGGTGATAGCCATACAACATATTTGTAACTACTACGCACGTTTCGGCGAAATGCCTTCATCAGGAAGCCATCACATTGATAGCTGTAGAGGGACAGCAAATGAGGAAATAGTCTTAATTTGTAATATGCCCACAAAGGATTAATTGATATATCTTCAAAAGTGATGAACTTTGTTAAAAAACAGTGGGTGTACTTACAACCAGGTTGACCACCATAAGAAAAGTTGTGTGCAATGGAGGATTATTTGTAACTATAAGAAAGAGAAAAAGGAAAGTGGAGGAATTAGTGCCCAGTGCACAGTTAGTGGATATTGACCACTGAAAATAATTAATGTAGGTTAGCCACGTGAGGCCTTCATGCTGAAAATATCCTTAGCCCTTAGCATGCTGTTCCATAAGTAGAGGGTATGAAGCACGCAAAAATAATAAGGGGATACCTGTATGTAAACACTGCTGATACGCATAGTGGCCCAATGACATGTGCACGCCACACAGGAGTCAAGCCTGGAGATGGATAGTGATTTGATATGCCCACCGCAAAGGAGATGACGAGAAATGTCAGAGAGCACACTGTAAAATACAATAAGTAGAAGGATGGCTTTGTCATTAAGTATAGGCAGCAAATTGCATAAGGTATTGTGGTGAACTGCCCCTTGATGGGCTTCTTACCAAAGTAGAGTGCCTGACTCGCTCATTTGTGCGATGATGGATGTGGAAGAAGTATACAACAGAAAAAACAGTCCCTAGAGCAAAATTAAGATCGCAATGAGGCCACTGAGCAGAATCTTTTATTTATATAAATGTTGTGCACAGTGCTGACTATATTGCTGTACTTACTGGTTCCGTAAATGAGAATAAGGGCTTCTTAATCAATAGTAGATGTAGAGAAAGAATGCCACAGCAAAGATAGTCCCTAGAGCAAAGTTAAAATCACAATGAGGCCACTGAACAAAAGTAAAAGTATTTGGTTGTTTATTTTGTATGAAGACTGTGCGCAATGTTGGCTGTGTGACTTTACTTACTAGTTCCGTAAATGGTGATAAGGGCTTCTTAGAATGTATTTGGCTTCAACAAAAAAAGATTCTTTAAAACGATAACACGCTGCGGTCAGGAGTTTCACAATAGGAATATTTCCCGCTTTGCATTATAACACGATTTCTCATCAGCATTGCTCGTCCCTCAACTTAGTTATCAGTGCAATTGGTGCACTCTGGCTTCATAACTCGATCATAGTTCAACTAATATATGCATGAACAGATTTTGAAGTAGTCCTTAGTATAGGAGCTTATCCATCTCAAACATCTTGTCTGTCATTCTATATAAAAACAAGATTTCACTCAACTCATTCTTTATTTGTAAGCTGTATCTGTTCCAACATGGCGTCCACCTTCTTAGTCATTATCTCCTGCTTCTACTTTCGGGCCATGTTCCCAGCAATGACATTTCTTCCCCTGACCCAAGCAGGGCCCTGCGAGAGTGCGGCCACACCCTTGGACCACCCGCCGTGACTGTTGCTGCTGCAGTCAGATTGTCGGTAAGTCACATAGGGACTACATCGGAGTCTTATACTCTCCACATAGACAGTCTTTACATCTCGACATTCCTTACATTGCAGACCGCCGAAGCTCAAGGGCACTCCTGGCCGCGGCGTTATCGTTTTAAAGAATCTTTTTATGTCAAGGCCAAATACATTCTAAGAAGCCCCTATCACCATTTACGGAACTAGTAAGCACAGCCACACAGCCAACATTGCGCACAGTCTTCATACAAAAAAAACAACCAAACAATTTTGTTCAGTGGCCTCATTGTGATTTTAACTTTGCTCTAGGGACTGTTTTTGCTGTGGCATGCTTTCTCTACATCTACTATTGATTAAGAAGCCCTTATTCTCCTTTACGGAACCAGGATTTTCAATCCTCCTGAAATCTTTCCAATCCTTTGTCCCTAAAACTTTTTTTCTGATCTTTTTTATTTAATATCTATCCCTCTCTCTTCCCGAATGTATATTTAGTGTTTTTTCCAACTTTTTGTGTGTTTTACTGCGTTTTGTACTGTTTTTCTATTACTTGCTTCTTCATTTTTTTTACTTCCCTTCTTTTTCTTCTGACTTAATTTTTTACTCCTACATTTTTTTCTCCGCCCCCGCCCCCCAGAACCATAGCCAATAATAAGAAGAGTGCTTTGGCTTCCTCCAGTTCCCGGGAAAACCGTAGGAGCCGCCTTCCTTGCGGAACGCGGCACCCGGAAGGGGTGCAGCCTCAGGCCTTATTCTCTGAGGTTGGAGGTGGCTGCACTCATTTTTTTGTGTGCAGCGCCACCTCCCCTTAACCCTGGCAGCAGGCGGAAGGCGTGGTTCTGGGTACGGGATCCATGAGCATCACCGCCGGTGGGCGAGGGTGCACTGGGCAGTGTTTCGCTGCTCTGAGGTCTGGCGCACCCATAACCAACTGACGCACCGGTGGTCCGACATCCTGGACCGGGAGCACGACATGCTGGGGCTTGGTGAGTAGCTAATTATATTACTATTGTGTGTTCTGTTCTGTGTTATTGGTAATATTATTTTTTTTCCCAAATATCAAGAATGCTGCTGCTGCTTACATGCAGGTAAGTTACGCTTAAAAATCTTATATTATGTGATTGTTATTCTCTAGACAGGTGCTCGGCGCTACTAATCTTACTTGTTTGCACTTTGCGCTCGCTTGGGCTGATTATGTAAGAGAGGTTAGAGAACTTAAGTTAGGTAATGCAGACTAGAGAGACTCCTTTCCTTGGTCCTGTCACTAAGATAGTGGTAGGCAGTTACTTAGTATTAGTTGGTAATTGTTTAGCTGTCCGCGTGACGCGTCCTCCTCTCACGTGCTGTGCTGACTCTTTAGTAGAACCTTTTGTAGTTTGTTAGTGAGTGAATAATATAGCAACTCAGCAACCAACCAATTTTGGTGTATGCAATAGGCATGCGTCCATCTATGCCTTTTTGAGGACTAAAATAAATGCAGACTTAGTGAATTGGCCCGTCAAAGTGGGTTGAAGATTGTGAATGAGATCGGAACTTAGAAGAAGCAAATATAATTTTTGGACAATTCATTCCAAAGTCTTTGGAATAGGCGGGCTGGGTGGTACATAGGTTTAGGATTCTGGAATCGGAATGGAACTGTGGAATAATAATGATAGGATGATCCGTGACTACTACTAGTCGATCTGATTAGATAGGTCAATTTTATTGCAATTGCCGTTTCCTGTCAAAAAATTTTGGGAGCGATTTTTTAATATTTATTTCACACCAATCAATTTTTGTCTCCTTAATTATGTCTTACATGATCAGCATCCAGGGGCAAGAAGAAGACGGGGTCTGCCGAGGTGGAAGCTGGAGGTGCCTCCCAGGAACGCTGCTCTGCAGATGGCTCTGCTGGCCCCAGTAAGTCCTCCTGTTGTTAATATTAATATATATTTCCCTAACTTTTACTGCACCTTATTTTTTTCAAACTATTATTTTTGTTTCCTAATTCTATTTTTTACCAAATCTTCTTTGATCTATCTGTTTCTAAATTCTTGTTATCCCTGCATTACCAACTTAGTTATTTATATTTCTAGTGTCTGGTCAGAAACAAGAAAAGTGCTAAAAAGGGATACTAAGTTGGCTAAGAAAGAGTTTCACGAAAACATCTGGGTGAAACGTCTCCATGCCTGTAAACAAAAGGACTCTAAGCTTTTCTGGGAACACATCAACCAGCTATCACACGGCAGGAACCGACATCACAACTCGGACATAACGGAGGTTACATGGAGAGCCCATATCGATCTTTTATATAACGAAACTCCATTCTCAAGTACCCTAAAGCATGGAACACCAATAGGGAAGGGGGCCGTTGGTGCAGATCTATTCAATGACACGTTGACTCACGAATCACCTGAATTCTCTTTGCAGATATAACAAGAACAAGTCTTAAACACCATAAAAAAAATTACGATCTGAGGGTGCTCCAGGGCCCAACGGCTTGCCAAACGCCCTGTTTCGGCATGATCCTTCATTTTGGTCCTGTCTACTTACTCCTTTTTTTACTCATGCTATCGCCTCCAGTTTGATCCCCGACTCCAGGAGAGGAAGTATTCTAAATCCAATTTACAAGTCGGGGCCACGCTCTGATCCATGATTGCATTAATTGATGTGGAGGCAAAAATATAAGCATCAAACCTTTTGGTAGATTTAGAGGACTAGGTCAGCCGAACTAACCTTATACCTTACACGCAAACCGGATTCCGGGCAGGGATGGGTACCCTCACGAATATTTCTGCGGTCACTCTCCTAGCCAATCAAGCCTTTGCAAAATCTAGGCCCTTGTACGCGTGCTTTATCAATCTTAAAGCGGCCTTCGATAAAGTTTCGAGAGCAAAGTTATGGGCAAAAATGCAAAGCTGGGGGGTACCAACCAAACTCCTGGAGGCCATAATTAATCTTTACTCACGCACCTGGGTCCAAATAAGGAAAGGAGATGGGCGCAGCATAACCAACAAGATTCCAACACTCAACGGGTTAAAACAGGGGGTGTGTTAGCCCCCTGCCTATTTAACATCTTCATCTCCGTCCTGGACAAGCATTTTTCGGTTAATCCAAGCTGACCCTCCAAAATTGGGCAAAATACCGACACCGTGTCTCCAATATGCTGACGACATCGTTTTGCTAGCACAAACTCCTGTAGGCCTGCAGCAACTGATTACGGAATTAGGAGCTTACACCACCTTGGCCCAACTAACAATCAACTATCAAAAAACAAAGGTGATTTGCTTCTCCAAATATAATAAAACAACGAAAAATCGTAAATTTACCTGGAAATTGGATGACCAACCACTGACCCGGGTCGCTTCGTACAAATACCTAGGTTTTAAACTGGACTGCAATCTCAACTTTAAGCTACATTTGGACCAAGGACGCACGAAAGCCAAACAATTGTTGTTTACATTCAAAATGTTAACAAAAAAGCTTATATTATAGGCTGTTCTACTGGCCACCTGCTAAAAGTGATTGCAGCAAAATTTCTACCTTCCATATCTTATGGCTCAGAAATTTTGAACATTAAAGATGCAATAACTTTAAATACAGCACAATCCACCTTTTTCAAGAGATTGTTTTTAATTCCGTTACATATCTCCCAAGCACAAATCCGTCTAGAATGTGGATTAAAAAATCAGATCCCGGCCAGACAAGGTGCACTAGTAAAATATTATTGGAGGATGAGGGAAGCAGAAGACAACACCTTAGCCCACTATTGCTAGGTAGAGATCGAAAATCAAGCAAGGCTAATCAACTCTATTACTACAGTTTTGAAGGAATCTCTCTCGGCACTACAGCTAGAGGAGGCCTGGCTTATCCCTACAAAATACTCCGGTTTGAAATCCGTCGTGAATAAAGCCATCAAACGGATTTCTCTACTAACGGATAAAACTGCCTTTTCGAAAAAACACCATGCTTGGGCAGTGATACATGCCTATCAGACGCTGAATTCCCAACCGTACCTGTTTGAACACTTTTCTTATCAGAAAAAGCACTATCTGACGCTGCTGCGAATGGGGTCATTTCCCACGAAGGATTTGACCCCGAAATGGAAATACACATGGCCGTCCAAGGAATGTCGCCTCTGCGGACAAGGGGACGAGTCATTATTACATCTACTATGTATCTGCCCTGCACTATTAAAAACTGTCCTTCGGGAGGCTTTAAGGAAGGAACAAGTAAGAATATGTAGAGCAGCAGTGATAAAGTGTCTTGGAGGGTCGTCGATTCAACTGTCTTGTAGAGCCATACATTTCTGGAAAATCGCGGCAAAAGAACTGGACAAAATAAGTAATTTAATTCAAGTTGCTTAACAACAATCTGTATACACATTTTCCAATTGCAATGATATATCTGTCAATATTTTTACTTTTACCAGTTGTTTATCGCTTGTGGTCTCGACCTAGTTGCCTTTTTTATAATATGTTTTTAAAATGTATACTCAAAGTATTATGTTCCACAATGGTTCTTCCAATCTTTTATGATTTTTAACGAAATCAAATAAAAGTATATTTGACATGACAAGATAGTGGTAGGCAGTTACTTAGTTGGTAATTTTTTAGCTGTCCGCGTGACGCGTCCTCCTCTCACGTGCTGTGCTGACTCCTTAGTAGAACCTTTTGTAGTTTGTTAGTGAGTGAATAATATAGCAACTCAGTAACCAACCAATTTTGGTGTATGCAATAGGCATGCGTCCATCTATGCCTTTTTGAGGACTAAAATAAATGTAGACTTAGTGAATTGGCCCGTCAAAGGGGGTTGATGATTGCAAATGATATCGGAACTTAGAAGAAGCAAATATAATTTTTGGACAATTCATTCCAAAGTCTTTGGAATAGGTGGGCTGGGTGTTACTTAGGTTTAGGATTCTGGAATCGGGATGGAACTGTGGAATGATAAAGATAGGATGGTCCGCGACTACTACTAGTCGATCTGATTAGATAGGTCAATTTTATTGCAATTGCCGTTTCCTGTCAAAAAAATTTTGGGAGCGATTTTTTAATATTTATTTCACACCAATCAATTTTTGTCTCCATAATTATGTCTTACACAATCAGCATCACAATCAGCATCCAGGGGCAAGACGAAGACGGGGTCTGCCGATGTGGGAGCTGGTGGTGCCTCCCAGGATCGCTGCTCTGCAGATGGCTCTGCTGGCCCCAGTAAGTCCTCCTGTTGTTAATATTAATATATACTTCCCTAACTTTTACTGCACCTTATTTTTTTCAAACTATTATTTCTGTTTCCTAATTCTATTTTTTACCAAATCTTCTTTGATCTATCTGTTTCTAAATTCTTGTTATCCCTGCATTACCAACTTAGTTATTTATATTTCTAGAGTCTGTTTTTTTTTACATCAAATCTGCCTCTGACTCTGTACTATTAGTCTGTTTGTAGATTGCTTTATTCTAGTTTTTCAGTCAGATTTGCCTCTCTCCTTATATTTTGTACACTGCCTAGTGGTGGTACTACTGTTTGACTCAGAGAACACATTGTCCTTACTACTAGTACTACTACTCTGCAGTTCACATGCATGATGGGACGTTACGCTGCCTGAGTTCAGCAGCTGTGATTCCCGAAGCTGCCCGTGCTTAGTGTCCTGCTTCGGTACCTGTTCAGCAACTTTAATGTACGCTCTGTTCGTAAGTACAGCCTCTTCTCCGTGACATAAGCCCGGGCTCCAAGTGTGGGCCTGGCTGAGAAAAGGGTTGTGCGGGTGACCGTGGAGGCCTCTTCTGGTCCAGGACCGGTGACTCAGCTGCGAGCCATGGACTGGAAGGAGCTGGAAGTAGGGGCTGAGAGCAGCAGGATTAAGAACCTCAATAGAGTGCAGACACGACCTCCGGTTTCACGACTGGTGACCCCCCTCTCCCCTGCGACTGCTTCGTGGTCTAGATGAGATGCTGTCCACTCTCCTTCTCCAATGACTGGGAGCCGAGGGAACTGGGGCACAGAGACGTTGAACACTCCCGGTCAAGTCGGCTGACTCTTCCTTCGACGGGGCGGGCCACCCTCACAAGATTATACTCACATTTGGGGATTGCACGGATGGCCGCCATGTTGGTGGTGGAGACCTCTGCCACCCCGATGCACACTTCAAAGCGGATGGAAGTCTACGACTGAGTCATACATCAGGCATGCCAGACCTGCCACCCCTTCTTGCTTGTTTGGTCCATTGAGCCCAGCACGTCCTCCACAAGGTACAACCTGCCGCGTCCTTCCCCCCCGGGATACTGGTCTACTCACCGGCCAATTCCAATCCTCTGTGGGGAATGCCGTACGCTTATGCGATTTTACGGATGATGCTCCGCCCTCCGATTTACAAGGGGGAAATCATCAGGATACGGCCGAGACGCTGGGAGTTCCAGATGATCTCACTGGCCACAGGTTGTTGTGCAGCCTATAACAGTATTCCCCATTTCAAGATGGCGCCCAGTTCTGAGCGTCTAGGAGCTCTTGTTTCTCTCTTATATTCATGCTAATGGCAAGCGGGGCACTCCTTATGAGCAGAATTCCCCTGTACATGATGTTGACCGTTTTCCAGGAAGTACAGGCCAAGCCCTACAGTGAACTTGGTGAGATCTGGTGAGCCATCATAAGGGAGGTAGGACTAGCCTCTATATTATTATTTGGACAATGAGCTTTGTAGGGCATGGAAAGTAAAATAGGACTACTACTCATGTTATCATTCAATCATAGTAAAGAAAAAGGTAGGACTTACTTTTTTTTTTTGGCACAATATAATTCAATCGGACATCTTGTAATGGGTCTTATCTCAGCTCCCTCAATATGACTACATGTTTATCCAGTCCACCTTAGACCTCTAGTAGTTTTCTAGTAGCTCAGGCACACAGTCAACTTTCTTGCACGCTTACATCAAATCAATCCTTCATTCTCACATTCCTCTTCACACGGCTCTGCTTGGTCACTAGATCCATTGCTAATTTTAACTGTTTTCAAATGTATAATAACACACCACCCCATCCCAATCTTTAATCTGGGCTCTATTAAGACCAACATAAAGACTGGCCATAATTTAAGGTTCTTCTTTCTTTCCCCTAGGCAGGACTGCCTGTATTGTTCCCTGACCCCTTAAAAACAGCCTGAAGTTTTTTTTCCCAGTCTCTCACTCTATCGACCCTCGACTCAGATGGCTTGCAGGCGTACTGTTGCACCCACCTCGCCGATCTCAAGTAAGCTATGCAGCTATTCCCCTACCTTGATCCCATTGTCTTCACCATCCTCTCTGTCGGGGTACAGGCGGGGTACTCATCCCAACCCACTCAACCTCCACTTGACCACCTCCCACACACAATACAATTGTCCCTCCATCCTCCCACCTTCGCCAGCCACCCCGTCCAATCGAACAAGGACTCCCCAAGACATTAACGACTCTCTCTCTCCCCTTGAACACTGCATCACCGCCCTAGACCAACCAAGCATTCCTCGAGGCCCATCTCCCCCGCTGGATCTCACCACTCAACCTACACCCCTTAATCAACACCCAGACCGTGTTGCGCGTTTGGATGATATATCTCTCCAATTGCACCATCTCTAATATGAACTCCATGAACTGAAAGCCCTCTCAATTGAGCCCTACCCATGCTCAGTTCTCTCACTTCCCTAGGAAAGCTGCCCTTAGTCCCCGCTAGCACATTCCCTTGCCTCGCCCAGCACTCCTCACACCATATCTCTAAAACCCTACCCCTCCCTATTGCCCCATCCCGCCCTAGAAGAATGCAGGCTGATCTGGCAACCAGGGATATAGAGGAGCTACTCCTCTCTTACTCTATCACTCTAGACACTGCCAAGGCCCCTCTGGAGCAAATTAAAGCCATTCACGCCAACCCGCACAGAGAATCCTCACACAACCTCAGAGTGGTAAATAGTGACAACCTCAAGAGAGTGAACATCATGCAGACTCATACCTCACACACGCCTGTACGGCTGAAATGTGTACTTCTCAACTGCAGATCAGCCAGTAAACATGCCTCCGATATCTTTGCCTGCATCCAAAACAATGACCTAGATATCATCATCCTCACGGAATCATGGCTAAATCCCTCTTCCACCCCTATCCTAGACATCCTAGTTCCTCCGAGTCATGATATAATCCGTCTTGACAGATCTAAGAAGTAGGGAGGTGGCCTAGCTTGTATACACCGAAACACACTCTCGGTTTCCCTCACAGAGACTACCCCTC
Source organism: Calotriton arnoldi (assembly GCA_963921515.1). Lineage (NCBI taxonomy): Eukaryota > Metazoa > Chordata > Amphibia > Caudata > Salamandridae > Calotriton > Calotriton arnoldi. Next base: position 1,167,382 of record CAWUFW010002625.1, read on the forward strand.
CACCCTCCAGTGAATACCTTTGCCTCAACATTGAAAGTAACCACCTACCGGTTTGCAAACTTCATACGTTCTACCACCCCCCGGGAGACAATCTCTCCTTCATTGAACAAATAATGGAAATCTTCTCCTGCAATGTCGACTCCTCAGTGTCACAAATCTTCCTTGGTGATTTCAATCTTCACCGGTCTAACCCTAATGACCATGCGGTAACCTGCCTAAAATCATTCTTATTGGATCACGAGATGACCCAATTCTGCGACTGGCCAACTCAAAATAAAGGAGAAATTCTTGACCTCATCATTTCAAAAGGAACACCATCACACTGGATGACATTACCCCATATGATTGGTACGACCATTACATCATCTCCTTCCTTATTAACAGGGATGTGGCCCTGAGGAAGGATCAGCCAAAGAAAACTAAGCAATGGAAAAGGGACCGCAGAAATATCAACAAGGAAGATCTAACAACCCACTGTAAATTTGCTTTGTCTTCACAAACCGACATGACAGATGTTCGTGATCTCACTGAATTCTATAACTCGACTATCTCTAATATCATGGATTTCATAGCACCATCACAACAAAAAAAATGCCTCTCCCAAAATCTCCAAACCTTGGTTCAACAACAATCTAAACTCGGAACGCCGCAACTTAAGGGCAGCGGAACGATCCTGGCGATCCAAACCCTCCTCCTAGCATTTAAAAGTCCTCAGATCGGTAAGGAGTTCCTATAATAAAAAAAATCAAGAATGCTAAGGCTGATTACTTCAGATCCCAACTTAATCAAGCCTCAAACCGACCCAAGAAACTGTTTGAAATTGTTAAACAACAATCGGTGAAAGCACCCAACCACCTTGACCCAGGAGACGCCTCTCCTTCATGCGACGACCTGGCTGCTTTCTTTAAAGAGAAAACAAAACTCATCAGTACTGACCTTGAATCCAAGAAGGCTCGCTGTCAGCATATGAGATTGCGTCTCCTCTGGCTTATTCTGAGAGGCTCGATCCACTTAGTCTTAGCACCAAGAACAATGTATCATGGGGTACTTTTACTCCCCTCAGTGAAAGAGACATCTATAAAACTCTTCTAAGTATCAGCCCTTCTAATCACTTCAGCGATCCGCTGTCACCGAACTTATTCAAAGAAATCAAGGATGCCTTCATCCCCCTGTGGACAAAGATTGTCAATGCTTCATTGTCACAAGTCACGATCCCCGAATGCCTAAAAGCAGCTCAGGTTACACCCATTCTAAAAAAACCTAATGCAGATAGAACTGATCTCAACAACTTCCGCCCGATCTCCAACATCCCCACTCTGGCTAAGCTCCTTGAAAAATGTGTGCAATCGCAACTCTAGGCTCACTTAGAGAATTTCCAACTCCTGGATCAACATCAATCCGGTTTTCAGAGTGGTCACAGCACGGAATCGGCACTCACTCACATTATGGATGACATTTTAAAAATGCTAGACCAAAACGTTACCTGCCTCCTAATCCTCCTTGACCTTTCTTCTGCATTTGACACTGTTAATCATGACATCCTTTTATCCATTCTTGAGCACAGGATGGGCCTTTCCGGTCTCGTATTGCAATGGTTCTCGTCATTCCTGCACAACAGATCCCAAAGAATCAAGGTGAATCAATCCTTATCCCAGCCCTCTACAGTTTCCATGGGGGTCCCACAAGGGTCTGCCTTATCTCCCATACTCTTCAACATATTCATGGAACCTTTAGCAAATGCACTAAATTCCACAAACACTCTTTTTCACATGTATGCGGATGATACGCAACTTTACCTGAAAATCACCTCCTCTGAAGATGTCACCTCACTCAATTCTACTCTGACGAATACTCAAAACAGGCTAACTGAGAACCACCTCTTACTCAACACCTCCAAAAATGAATTCCTTCTCATATCGCCGCCTAATCACACCCCGAAGATAGACCGCTGGATGAAACTCCTCACAGCCTTCAACTGCTCTCCTCATATTATTGACTCCGCCAAATCTCTCGGAATCACCCTAGACTCGCACCTGAACATGAAGAATCATATTAGTAAGATATGCAAGGGTGCTAATCACCAGATGAGGATACTTAGGAACATCAAGCCATTCCATCCACAAGATGACCTCAAGCAGGTGGTTCAAGCACTGGTTTTGCCGAGGCTAGACTATGGCATTGCTACGCACTGTGGCCTCCCTACATATACCTCGAAAACTTTATTTAATATGGTGAAAGAGTTGGCAGGTTCAAAAATACAACCCAAACCTCCCCCATTAAATAAAAAACAATGCGACGAGCTGGCCAACTTTTTTGTGCAAAAAGTTGAAGATATCTACTCGGAAGTAGCTAATAAACATACTGATGGCCTCCCCCTAAAGCAATATGATACCCTGTCTCAATGTACACCCACCCGATCCCAAGGGCTTTGATTCTTTCCAATCAGACTCCCATGATCACACCATCTCTAAACTGTTTGCATTCATGGCCCCTCCTCAACCTCGATTCACTCAACAAACTTTTACATAGCATTAAATCTGGGTCACCTAGGGACCCTCTTCCTATCTCGGTGCTCCAACAATTAGAGTCGTCATCCCTGCAAACCATCATGGATCTTCTGAATCTCTCATTAGAAGAAGCACGAGTTCCATCTGATTGGAAACATGCTATGGTGCTCCCTCTTCTAAAAAAGGCCAACGCAGATCCTGCTGTGTTATCGAATTATCGACCTATTTCATTACTACCGGCCTTCTCTAAGATCCTTGAGAAGCACATTTACTCCCATTTTTCATTCTTTGTTGAAGCTCAAGGCTTACTTCACTCATCACAATCAGGTTTCAGAGCTGGTTTCTCTACTGAAACTACACTATTGGGAGTCACGGAAAGACTACGGCAACATCTGGATGATGGAGAGACAGCTGCCCTTATCCTATTGGATTTAAGCGCGGCTTTTGATACCGTGTCTCATTTTATCCTTGCAAACACTCTGAGTTCATTAGGTATTTGCTGTCCGGCTCTTAAATGGCTAATTTCATTTCTGGCCAACCGTACCTTCCAAGTCTTTTCCGAGGAGGCCAGCTCTGAAATCCATGCATCACCGTATGGAGTCCCCCAGGGCTCCATTCTTAGTCCTCTGCTCTTTAATCTGTATGTGAGTCCTCTAGCCGCAGTAGCTGAAGAGGCAGGTCTGACTTTGCTATCCTATGCAGATGACTCTCAAATCATCTTCTCCCTCTCTGCAGTGAGAACAAATGGGCAGTCCCCTCTTCAATCTGGCCTGAGAAAAATTGCATTATGGATGCAGTCGAACTGTCTCAAATTAAATGGGGGAAAACTGAGGTGCTTATCCTCGGAAAAAACAAGGATCTTTGGAGCCCACAACATTGGCCTTGTGAGATGGGTGTCTTGCCTCAGCCCGCCTGCCAAGTCCGTAACCTGGGCTTCACCATCGATGACTCGCTATCAATGCGCGCCCAGGTGGTGAAGGTAGCTGCCACTTGTTTTTCCATCCTCAAGTGGCTCAAGAAGATCATTTGGATGCTACCAGAGTCCACCAAAAGAACGGTAGTCCAGCTCTAATTACATCAAGACTGGACTATGGCAACGTTCTCTATCTCAGTGCTAACAAAGAAGTGACACGCAAGCTGCAGATGGTACAAAACTCCGCAGCCCGACTTCTCCTCCAATTACCTAGGACCACCTCTGTTTCTAACCATTTGCGAGACTTGCACTGGCTCAGGGTGGAAAATCGAATTCGATTCAAAGCTCTGACCTATATGTTCAAGATCAAAACTGGCAAAACCAAAGGGGATGATGGACGGAGTGTTGAACATTGCAAGCACTCACCCCCAGTCAACTGATCTGGGTTTAATCCATCATCATTCTTTAGCTCACTCCGCCACCCCAGTTCAGACATGGCCATATGCAAATCAGTCTGACCCTGTGCCTCATGGGAACAGTCCAGCCCGAACTGCCAAGCCATGTCTTCCCTGGACCGGAAACAAGCATCCTGGGACCGGTTTCTGGCTAACAGCCGTCATCAGCCAGGCTAACTTGAATCCAGTGGCAAAGTGAGCAAGGGACCCACGTCTGGGCATACCCTGCCAACTTAGGGCGAACAAAGCAAAACCAAAGGGGATGATGGACGAAGTGTTGAACATTGCAAGCACTCACCCCCAGTCAACTGATCTGGGTTTAATCCATCATCATTCTTTAGCTCACTCCGCCACCCCAGTTCAGACATGGCCATATGCAAATCAGTCTGACCCTGTGCCTCATGGGAACAGTCCAGCCCGAACTGCCAAGCCATGTCTTCCCTGGACCGGAAACAAGCATCCTGGGACCGGTTTCTGGCTAACAGCCGTCATCAGCCAGGCTAGCTTGAATCCAGTGGCAAAGTGAGCAAGGGACCCACGTCTGGGCATACCCTGCCAACTTAGGGCGAACAAAGCAAAACCAAAGGGGATTATGGACGGAGTGTTGAACATTGCAAGCACTCACCCCCAGTCAACTGATCTGGGTTTAATCCATCATCATTCTTTAGCTCACTCCGCCACCCCAGTTCAGACATGGCCATATGCAAATCAGTCTGACCCTGTGCCTCATGGGAACAGTCCAGCCCGAACTGCCAAGCCATGTCTTCCCTGGACCGGAAACAAGCATCCTGGGACCGGTTTCTGGCTAACAGCCGTCATCAGCCAGGCTGGCTTGAATCCAGTGGCAAAGTGAGCAAGGGACCCACGTCTGGGCATACCCTGCCAACTTAGGGCGAACAAAGCAAAACCAAAGGGGATGATGGACGGAGTGTTGAACATTGCAAGCACTCACCCCCAGTCAACTGATCTGGGTTTAATCCATCATCATTCTTTAGCTCACTCCGCCACCCCAGTTCAGACATGGCCATATGCAAATCAGTCTGACCCTGTGCCTCATGGGAACAGTCCAGCCCGAACTGCCAAGCCATGTCTTCCCTGGACCGGAAACAAGCATCCTGGGACCGGTTTCTGGCTAACAGCCGTCATCAGCCAGGCTAGCTTGAATCCAGTGGCAAAGTGAGCAAGGGACCCACGTCTGGGCATACCCTGCCAACTTAGGGCGAACAAAGCAAAACCAAAGGGGATGATGGACGGAGTGTTGAACATTGCAAGCACTCACCCCCAGTCAACTGATCTTGGTTTAATCCATCATCATTCTTTAGCTCACTCCGCCACCCCAGTTCAGACATGGCCATATGCAAATCAGTCTGACCCTGTGCCTCATGGGAACAGTCCAGCCCGAACTGCCAAGCCATGTCTTCCCTGGACCGGAAACAAGCATCCTGGGACCAGTTTCTGGCTAACAGCCGTCATCAGCCAGGCTAGCTTGAATCCAGTGGCAAAGTGAGCAAGGGACCCACGTCTGGGCATACCCTGCCAACTTAGGGCGAACAAAGCAAAACCAAAGGGGATGATGGACGGAGTGTTGAACATTGCAAGCACTCACCCCCAGTCAACTGATCTGGGTTTAATCCATCATCATTCTTTAGCTCACTCCGCCACCCCAGTTCAGACATGGCGATATGCAAATCAGTCTGACCCTGTGCCTCATGGGAACAGTCCAGCCCGAACTGCCAAGCCATGTCTTCCCTGGACCGGAAACAAGCATCCTGGGACCGGTTTCTGGCTAACAGCCGTCATCAGCCAGGCTGGCTTGAATCCAGTGGCAAAGTGAGCAAGGGACCCACGTCTGGGCATACCCTGCCAACTTAGGGCGAACAAAGCAAAACCAAAGGGGATGATGGACGGAGTGTTGAACATTGCAAGCACTCACCCCCAGTCAACTGATCTGGGTTTAATCCATCATCATTCTTTAGCTCACTCCGCCACCCCAGTTCAGACATGGCCATATGCAAATCAGTCTGACCCTGTGCCTCATGGGAACAGTCCAGCCCGAACTGCCAAGCCATGTCTTCCCTGGACCGGAAACAAGCATCCTGGGACCGGTTTCTGGCTAACAGCCGTCATCAGCCAGGCTAGCTTGAATCCAGTGGCAAAGTGAGCAAGGGACCCACGTCTGGGCATACCCTGCCAACTTAGGGCGAACAAAGCAAAACCAAAGGGGATGATGGACGGAGTGTTGAACATTGCAAGCACTCACCCCCAGTCAACTGATCTGGGTTTAATCCATCATCATTCTTTAGCTCACTCCGCCACCCCAGTTCAGACATGGCCATATGCAAATCAGTCTGACCCTGTGCCTCATGGGAACAGTCCAGCCCGAACTGCCAAGCCATGTCTTCCCTGGACCGGAAACAAGCATCCTGGGACCGGTTTCTGGCTAACAGCCATCATCAGCCAGGCTAGCTTGAATCCAGTGGCAAAGTGAGCAAGGGACCCACGTCTGGGCATACCCTGCCAACTTAGGGCGAACAAAGCAAAACCAAAGGGGATGATGGACGGAGTGTTGAACATTGCAAGCACTCACCCCCAGTCAACTGATCTGGGTTTAATCCATCATCATTCTTTAGCTCACTCCGCCACCCCAGTTCAGACATGGCCATATGCAAATCAGTCTGACCCTGTGCCTCATGGGAACAGTCCAGCCCGAACTCCCAAGCCATGTCTTCCCTTGACCGGAAACAAGCATCCTGGGACCGGTTTCTGGCTAACAGCCGTCATCAGCCAGGCTAGCTTGAATCCAGTGGCAAAGTGAGCAAGGGACCCACGTCTGGGCATACCCTGCCAACTTAGGGCGAACAAAGCAAAACCAAAGGGGATGATGGACGGAGTGTTGAACATTGCAAGCACTCACCCCCAGTCAACTGATCTGGGTTTAATCCATCATCATTCTTTAGCTCACTCCGCCACCCCAGTTCAGACATGGCCATATGCAAATCAGTCTGACCCTGTGCCTCATGGGAACAGTCCAGCCCGAACTGCCAAGCCATGTCTTCCCTGGACCGGAAACAAGCATCCTGGGACCGGTTTCTGGCTAACAGCCGCCATCAGCCAGGCTAGCTTGAATCCAGTGGCAAAGTGAGCAAGGGACCCACGTCTGGGCATACCCTGCCAACTTAGGGCGAACAAAGCAAAACCAAAGAGGATGATGGACGGAGTGTTGAACATTGCAAGCACTCACCCCCAGTCAACTGATCTGGGTTTAATCCATCATCATTCTTTAGCTCACTCCGCCACCCCAGTTCAGACATGGCCATATGCAAATCAGTCTGACCCTGTGCCTCATGGGAACAGTCCAGCCCGAACTGCCAAGCCATGTCTTCCCTGGACCGGAAACAAGCATCCTGGGGCCGGTTTCTGGCTAACAGCCTTCATCAGCCAGGCTAGCTTGAATCCAGTGGCAAAGTGAGCAAGGGACCCACGTCTGGGCATACCCTGCCAAATTAGGGCGAACAAAGCAAAACCAAAGGGGATGATGGACGGAGTGTTGAACATTGCAAGCACTCACCCCCAGTAAACTGATCTGGGTTTAATCCATCATCATTCTTTAGCTCACTCCGCCACCCCAGTTCAGACATGGCCATATGCAAATCAGTCTGACCCTGTGCCTCATGGGAACAGTCCAGCCCGAACTGCCAAGCCATGTCTTCCCTGGACCGGAAACAAGCATCCTGGGACCGGTTTCGGGCTAACAGCCGTCATCAGCCAGGCTAGCTTGAATCCAGTGGCAAAGTGAGCAAGGGACCCACGTCTGGGCATACCCTGCCAACTTAGGGCGAACAAAGCAAAACCAAAGGGGATGATGGACGGAGTGTTGAACATTGCAAGCACTCACCCCCAGTCAACTGATCTGGGTTTAATCCATCATCATTCTTTAGCTCACTCCGCCACCCCAGTTCAGACATGGCCATATGCAAATCAGTCTGACCCTGTGCCTCATGGGAACAGTCCAGCCCGAACTGCCAAGCCATGTCTTCCCTGGACCGGAAACAAGCATCCTGGGACCGGTTTCTGGCTAACAGCCGTCATCAGCCAGGCTAGCTTGAATCCAGTGGCAAAGTGAGCAAGGGACCCACGTCTGGGCATACCCTGCCAACTTAGGGCGAACAAAGCAAAACCAAAGGGGATGATGGACGGAGTGTTGAACATTGCAAGCACTCACCCCCAGTCAACTGATCTGGGTTTAATCCATCATCATTCTTTAGCTCACTCCGCCACCCCAGTTCAGACATGGCCATATGCAAATCAGTCTGACCCTGTGCCTCATGGGAACAGTCCAGCCCGAACTCCCAAGCCATGTCTTCCCTTGACCGGAAACAAGCATCCTGGGACCGGTTTCTGGCTAACAGCCGTCATCAGCCAGGCTAGCTTGAATCCAGTGGCAAAGTGAGCAAGGGACCCACGTCTGGGCATACCCTGCCAACTTAGGGCGAACAAAGCAAAACCAAAGGGGATGATGGACGGAGTGTTGAACATTGCAAGCACTCACCCCCAGTCAACTGATCTGGGTTTAATCCATCATCATTCTTTAGCTCACTCCGCCACCCCAGTTCAGACATGGCCATATGCAAATCAGTCTGACCCTGTGCCTCATGGGAACAGTCCAGCCCGAACTGCCAAGCCATGTCTTCCCTGGACCGGAAACAAGCATCCTGGGACCTGTTTCTGGCTAACAGCCGCCATCAGCCAGGCTAGCTTGAATCCAGTGGCAAAGTGAGCAAGGGACCCACGTCTGGGCATACCCTGCCAACTTAGGGCGAACAAAGCAAAACCAAAGGGGATGATGGACGGAGTGTTGAACATTGCAAGCACTCACCCCCAGTCAACTGATCTGGGTTTAATCCATCATCATTCTTTAGCTCACTCCGCCACCCCAGTTCAGACATGGCCATATGCAAATCAGTCTGACCCTGTGCCTCATGGGAACAGTCCAGCCCGAACTGCCAAGCCATGTCTTCCCTGGACCGGAAACAAGCATCCTGGGGCCGGTTTCTGGCTAACAGCCGTCATCAGCCAGGCTAGCTTGAATCCAGTGGCAATGTGAGCAAGGGACCCACGTCTGGGCATACCCTGCCAAATTAGGGCGAACAAAGCAAAACCAAAGGGGATGATGGACGGAGTGTTGAACATTGCAAGCACTCACCCCCAGTCAACTGATCTGGGTTTAATCCATCATCATTCTTTAGCTCACTCCGCCACCCCAGTTCAGACATGGCCATATGCAAATCAGTCTGACCCTGTGCCTCATGGGAACAGTCCAGCCCGAACTGCCAAGCCATGTCTTCCCTGGACCGGAAACAAGCATCCTGGGACCGGTTTATGGCTAACAGCCGTCATCAGCCAGGCTAGCTTGAATCCAGTGGCAAAGTGAGCAAGGGACCCACGTCTGGGCATACCCTGCCAACTTAGGGCGAACAAAGCAAAACCAAAGGGGATGATGGACGGAGTGTTGAACATTGCAAGCACTCACCCCCAGTCAACTGATCTGGGTTTAATCCATCATCATTCTTTAGCTCACTCCGCCACCCCAGTTCAGACATGGCCATATGCAAATCAGTCTGACCCTGTGCCTCATGGGAACAGTCCAGCCCGAACTGCCAAGCCATGTCTTCCCTGGACCGGAAACAAGCATCCTGGGACCGGTTTCTGGCTAACAGCCGTCATCAGCCAGGCTAGCTTGAATCCAGTGGCAAAGTGAGCAAGGGACCCACGTCTGGGCATACCCTGCCAACTTAGGGCGAACAAAGCAAAACCAAAGGGGATGATGGACGGAGTGTTGAACATTGCAAGCACTCACCCCCAGTCAACTGATCTGGGTTTAATCCATCATCATTCTTTAGCTCACTCCGCCACCCCAGTTCAGACATGGCCATATGCAAATCAGTCTGACCCTGTGCCTCATGGGAACAGTCCAGCCCGAACTGCCAAGCCATGTCTTCCCTGGACCGGAAACAAGCATCCTGGGACCGGTTTCTGGCTAACAGCCGTCATCAGCCAGGCTAGCTTGAATCCAGTGGCAAAGTGAGCAAGGGACCCACGTCTGGGCATACCCTGCCAACTTAGGGCGAACAAAGCAAAACCAAAGGGGATGATGGACGGAGTGTTGAACATTGCAAGCACTCACCCCCAGTCAACTGATCTGGGTTTAATCCATCATCATTCTTTAGCTCACTCCGCCACCCCAGTTCAGACATGGCCATATGCAAATCAGTCTGACCCTGTGCCTCATGGGAACAGTCCAGCCCGAACTGCCAAGCCATGTCTTCCCTGGACCGGAAACAAGCATCCTGGGACCGGTTTCTGGCTAACAGCCGTCATCAGCCAGGCTAGCTTGAATCCAGTGGCAAAGTGAGCAAGGGACACACGTCTGGGCATACCCTGCCAACTTAGGGCGAACAAAGCAAAACCAAAGGGGATGATGGACGGAGTGTTGAACATTGCAAGCACTCACCCCCAGTCAACTGATCTGGGTTTAATCCATCATCATTCTTTAGCTCACTCCGCCACCCCAGTTCAGACATGGCCATATGCAAATCAGTCTGACCCTGTGCCTCATGGGAACAGTCCAGCCCGAACTGCCAAGCCATGTCTTCCCTGGACCGGAAACAAGCATCCTGGGACCGGTTTCTGGCTAACAGCCGTCATCAGCCAGGCTAGCTTGAATCCAGTGGCAAAGTGAGCAAGGGACCCACGTCTGGGCATACCCTGCCAACTTAGGGCGAACAAAGCAAAACCAAAGGGGATGATGGACGGAGTGTTGAACATTGCAAGCACTCACCCCCAGTCAACTGATCTGGGTTTAATCCATCATCATTCTTTAGCTCACTCCGCCACCCCAGTTCAGACATGGCCATATGCAAATCAGTCTGACCCTGTGCCTCATGGGAACAGTCCAGCCCGAACTGCCAAGCCATGTCTTCCCTGGACCGGAAACAAGCATCCTGGGACCGGTTTCTGGCTAACAGCCGTCATCAGCCAGGCTAGCTTGAATCCAGTGGCAAAGTGAGCAAGGGACCCACGTCTGGGCATACCCTGCCAACTTAGGGCGAACAAAGCAAAACCAAAGGGGATGATGGACGGAGTGTTGAACATTGCAAGCACTCACCCCCAGTCAACTGATCTGGGTTTAATCCATCATCATTCTTTAGCTCACTCCGCCACCCCAGTTCAGACATGGCCATATGCAAATCAGTCTGACCCTGTGCCTCATGGGAACAGTCCAGCCCGAACTGCCAAGCCATGTCTTCCCTGGACCGGAAACAAGCATCCTGGGACCGGTTTCTGGCTAACAGCCGTCATCAGCCAGGCTAGCTTGAATCCAGTGGCAAAGTGAGCAAGGGACCCACGTCTGGGCATACCCTGCCAACTTAGGGCGAACAAAGCAAAACCAAAGGGGATGATGGACGGAGTGTTGAACATTGCAAGAACTCACCCCCAGTCAACTGATCTGGGTTTAATCCATCATCATTCTTTAGCTCACTCCGCCACCCCAGTTCAGACATGGCCATATGCAAATCAGTCTGACCCTGTGCCTCATGGGAACAGTCCAGCCCGAACTGCCAAGCCATGTCTTCCCTGGACCGGAAACAAGCATCCTGGGACCGGTTTCTGGCTAACAGCCGTCATCAGCCAGGCTAGCTTGAATCCAGTGGCAAAGTGAGCAAGGGACCCACGTCTGGGCATACCCTGCCAACTTAGGCGAACAAAGCAAAACCAAAGGGGATGATGGACGGAGTGTTGAACATTGCAAGCACTCACCCCCAGTCAACTGATCTGGGTTTAATCCATCATCATTCTTTAGCTCACTCCGCCACCCCAGTTCAGACATGGCCATATGCAAATCAGTCTGACCCTGTGCCTCATGGGAACAGTCCAGCCCGAACTGCCAAGCCATGTCTTCCCTGGACCGGAAACAAGCATCCTGGGACCGGTTTCTGGCTAACAGCCGTCATCAGCCAGGCTAGCTTGAATCCAGTGGCAAAGTGAGCAAGGGACCCACGTCTGGGCATACCCTGCCAACTTAGGGCGAACAAAGCAAAACCAAAGGGGATGATGGACGGAGTGTTGAACATTGCAAGCACTCACCCCCAGTCAACTGATCTGGGTTTAATCCATCATCATTCTTTAGCTCACTCCGCCACCCCAGTTCAGACATGGCCATATGCAAATCAGTCTGACCCTGTGCCTCATGGGAACAGTCCAGCCCGAACTGCCAAGCCATGTCTTCCCTGGACCGACATGATCAAAACTGGCACTGCACATCACTACTTATGTTCCCTAGCTAAACTGTATGTCCCATCCCGCTGCCTACGTTCATCCTCTCAGGGTAGGTTCTCCGTTCCCAGATTCAGGCTTTCTCGAATGGGTGGGCGCTCTTTCTCCTTCCTTGGTCCTTCACTCTGGAATGCCCTTCCCACTGCCATCTGGAACGAAACAGTCTATGTTCAATTTCGTAAAGCATTAAAGACCTGGCTCTTTAACAAATGATTTTGCTACAAAGTCTCAATATCTGGTCTTTGTTTTTGCTTGGTGCCGGGAAACCCTTTTTGGGTAGCTGCTTCGCCTTACAAATTAAATAAATAAATAAAATTGGCACCACTAAGGGCTTCCTTGAATGCCGCAGCCAGACTGATTAGGGATACAAAGAGAAATGATCACATTTCCCCATCCCTAAAATCCCTAAATTGGTTGCCATTGGAAGCAAGAATGCAACTAAAGATTGCCTGAATGACTCACAAAGCCCTCCATCTCAGTACCCCCCGTTACCTGGCGCAAAAGTTAGAACTATCAGGAGGGGGCAGACCATTCAGAAGTGCAAACTCTTTCCTCTTGAAACCACAGATTTTCCGCAAAAAGAGTATGAAGCACAGAGCTTTCTCAGGTTCCGCCCCGAAGATTTGGAACTCTCTCCCACCGGAAGTCCGCAGAATCTTATCAACAGCTTCTTTCAAAAAGGAAGTGAAAATAATCCTTATGAACAAATTCTTGCCTTAAATGACCATGGCTCGTCTGTCTCACTTCACCACCCTTAGATTAACGACTATATGAGTCTATCTCTTGTGAAGCCCAGAGTTGTTCGGGTATACTATCATAAGTTATGTTTGTTCTTCTCCAAGCACGCTTTTATATTATCTAAATGTGATGTTATTTTGATACACCCTCTTCATTGATCCTTGCATTCATTCTCAAATGACATTTCTTTTTCTTTGTTTTTTTTCCCCTTTCGTACCTCCGACAATCCAAATTGTGAAGCGCTCTGATACCCATCTGGGTCTTGTTCGCGCTATACAAAACTTTATAAATAAAATAAAAATAAAAATAATGCCCAACTAAGGTATTCTACGCATGTTTGTTGAGATTAGAAGAAGGCTTTATTTTACTTTATTTCTCATGCTCAATCGGTAAATAAAATGATGATCACGTTGGACACCCCAAAGTGGTGTATTTTAATTTTTCTCATCTGGGCCTAGTACTATTTTTATTAGCAGCAGTTGATGGTGAACATTGAACAACAGATTGCCATGGAAGGAAGTATGAGGAAGAGGGCACCATGATATTTTCCAACCAAGAGAGACCTCATGTCCGATTGTCCGCCCAGTTGGCCACTCTTTCTTTTTAAAAACTCAGATTCACCAATAGCTTTAGCCACTGATTCCAGTCCTTTGGGTTGTCCTCTTCTTGAGAGGCATTTCGAAAATTGCCACAAACAAAATGGCTGCCCAACCAGATATTTTATTATTTTTGATAGGATAGGACATACTGTCTACTCTACTCTGGTACCCGAATTGTACTAGTGATGTGTGTGGTGTATGTATGTATTGTATGTATTGTATTTTCAATCTTGCTAGTGAAAAAAATGAAGAGGGGGAGGCGTATGGCATCTAAAAAATGTGAAATGTTTATTCTAGGCATACCGACCACCAGTGCCGGGGCCAGCGGCGAAGGCAAAGACAGTAAGGAGGGAGCAGAAGATGCGGCAGCTGCAGGGGGTGAGCCAGCAGCAGTGGCGGGCGGTGGTAAGTTATATTCCTTACTTATTGACAATACACTCGCTGCAAGGGTGTACACTGTACTGTTGAGAGAGACTAAGTTGTTGTGAACAATGGTTTAAGAAGACACCCTTTAATTAGCATTAGCAAAAGCAGCAAGAGTTGAGTAACTAATGGCCTCTTCTATCTGACTTCAACTCAGCTGGGAAAGTTTTATGAAGAAGACTAGGAGTCAGAAGACCTTGATGGATGGGTTGATGGAAAAGGGAAAGAAAGATGGAAGGAGGAAGGACAGATGACATGTAATATATGACTGCCAGAGAAGGATGCGTGGGTGAAGGAAGGGGGCCCAGGATGCATAGGTGGCTGATAGGATGCATGGGTGGTTGAAGGATGGGTGAAAGGTGAAAGATAGGATGCCTGCATAGGTGGGTGAAACTGTATGGGTCAGAGGACTCCTCCGAAGGGTTTGATGGGTCAAACTCAAAGGCAAGCAGGGACGCATGGGTGGTGGTTAAAATGACAAATGTATGTTGTTGGTGAAAGGTTTGTTGAGAGTGACTCGAGATTAAGAATGATAGCCATGTATTGTTTACTTTGAATGGATGGATGCCTGGATGGTATTCAATTATAGCATAGGTGGAGACTGGATGAAGAGCATGTAAAAGAAAAATAAACCTTGCCAGAGTAGCAAAGCCAAGGGTGAAGATTAGAATAAAAAAATAATTCTAGAAGAGCAATGCAAAGATAAATGGAAAAATCGCTGGGAAGAAACAAGTACTGTTTTTTTCCAAGGTTTTTGATTCAAGGTTGTATTTCAGAATACTCCCTTGACTCACAGTAATTTGCAAGCACAACATATATATTGTGTATGTATGTACCCACCCAAATTCATCAATCGCCTCCCTCCGACTTCAAGGCCCACTCCCGCTCCCTACCTATGTCATTTTGACTGTGTCAGCTATGGGTGCCTATCGGCTGCATGGTTGGTTACACAATCAAACATTATTAGCCCCTCATGTCGTCCCGTATATCATCATTCATATTAGTAATCAGATATCATCTGCCTTGTTGTAGTAGTCAGGGTGAAAGTGAAATTGAGCAGTTGCCATTGATTTAACAGAGTATGGCCATAGTAGAAAAATAGATAATTGTGTAGTACAGCTGCCTCACCTGCAGACAGTAGTAAAGTAGCGTGAGTCTGCAACTGCAACATGAGTATGTGCAAGCTGACTGAGCTGGCATGCCTACAAGGTTAATTTAGCTAAACAAGAGAGAGAAGAAGAAGACTTGTCTACTCCATACTGCCTAGTAATGCCTGAAACTCTAATCACACAAATGTTAGGTGCCGAGGAAGTGGGAGGATACCACAAATGTTATGTACTGTGCTTGCTAGTGCTACTGTGCCACTATATTTTATGTGTATAATTTTGTGCTACTGTTTTGCTAAGAGTATTGGTTACAATTGTCTTTTTTTCTTTCTTGATATAGCTACTCCTTCCCAACCATAACAACAACCCAACAGGCAGGAGTTAGCAGCCAGGACCCGGCAAGGGAAGCAGGAGGCCATCCGGGATGAATATCGGTGGCTGGTGGTTCTGGTGGAGGAGGAGGAGGAGGCAGCAGCAGCTGCAGCCTCCTCCAATGCCCTGGGCCCCAGCCAGGCCCCCCCAGTGCCTCTGGTGGTACGGTGCCGTGGTCTGGCAGCCGCTCGCCACGCTTCAAACACTGCTGCCCACCCCTGTTGTTCATGCAAACAATTTCAGCAATGCATGCTCCACCGGATGGCGCGCCTAGAGTCCAGGATCGAGGAGCGATTAAACACCATGGAGCGGAAGATCCGGAGAACCCGCTGCTAGACTCCGTCTTTACCCTTGCCCCTTTTATAATCTTTTTTTTGGGTGGGTGGGAATTGGGTGTTGGGGAAAACTTGGGCTTTTTATGGACATTTTGATTTTTTAATTTATGGTGGACAATTGGACTCACTGCTGGACATTGGTTGGGGTTAGGGAGAGGGGTGGGTCAGGTGTTGTGTTTTTTTTAATTCTAGTTTATTTGTTAGGGGAATAAATTATTTATACTTTACATATGATATGATGTAAATCTTTTGTGGGTGGGTTACTCTTTTACTTCTCACTGTTTCCATTGCTGCAGGGCCGCAGCCAGTTTTTGATTGAAATCTGCTGATAGTGTAACACACCAACAGATAGATGCAGTACCCTCACTTGTCCTACTAGTACTGTCAGTCTCTCCTCCTAGTCTATGCAGTCTGCAACTAAAACCCCTATGGACTCTGAAGGGTGTGGGTGTGTGAATTAATTAATTTCCATAGTACATATATTATGCCTCCCCACACTTCTTCTCTTACCTGTGATTGATTTTTATACTTTATAGGCGAAGCAATGGCTGCATGGTGATGGTTTGGTTTTCCAAGGTGCCGTGCCATGTTGGTGGTAGTAGTACGTAGTAGTAGACACTGACAGTAGCATTTGCAAAAAAGAAAGTGAGACAGTCAGTCACCTGAGGGAGACTAGGGAATGAGTAGTAGAAGTACAGTACACAAGAAGAAGACTGCCAAACAAGAAACCATGATGAAAAGCAATGCTAAAGTAAAATAAACTAGAATGGAGGGATAGCCTAGTACAAGTTACAAACTGAAGTCGACTCGAGCTATGAAGTGGACAAGCGGCTGCGTAGACTTACATGTCTGTGTAGTGGTGGAGGCGA
This sequence comes from Calotriton arnoldi, assembly GCA_963921515.1. Lineage (NCBI taxonomy): Eukaryota > Metazoa > Chordata > Amphibia > Caudata > Salamandridae > Calotriton > Calotriton arnoldi. The sequence goes on from CAWUFW010002625.1 coordinate 1,184,033, forward strand.
GTGTGGTGGTGTGACTGATAACCGTGGGCGGAGAACTCCGCTCGGCCCGCGGAGTGTGCAGAGATTTGCCTACTCCGCGTTCCGCGGAGAACGCGGAGTAGGTAAATCTCCGCACACTCTGCAGCAGAGCGGAGTTGGCCCGCTGCCCGCCTCCACCCCCCTATTAAGATATAAGTTACCAGTAATTTAAAAAAACTAAAAACCACTTACCTCTTTACCGCAGTATCTTAATAGGGGGTGGAGGCGGGCGGTGTAGCGGAGTTCCACAGAGATCCACAGAATTGTGGCAGAAATGTAATGGTTGGGTGACACAATGCCTCTTTGCACCTTTGTATTTTCAGATAAGTGAAGGGTTAAGCTCTCCACCAACTCATATGCTTCTTTCTTTTCCTCCACACCTGCGTACATTGCAGACACCCCCTTCAGCTGTTCATGTAGCATGTGCAACAATGGGATAGCTTGGCCCATAGTACAGTCCTCCTTGCTGACTTCACGTGTGAAGACCTCGAAAGGAAGTAGCATTTCTGTCAGGCATTTAACTAGGCCCCATTGGTCCATCTCAATGATGATGCCTTTCACAGCAGCATCCCCTCTTTGCATGACATATTCATTGATTGGTCTGTACTGCTCAAACAGACGTTCAAGCATGTAATATGTTGAGTTCCAACGTGTTGGCACCTCCTGGATGAGTGCTTTAACTGGCATTCTATTATCACGTTGAATGATCCTCAGCTGCTTCCAGGCTTTAACAGAATGGCTGAAATGTGTGCAGATTCTTCTGCAGGTGGTCAGTAAGTTGCTGACCTTGTCTTCTTTTTTTCAGAAATTCTTGAAAAATGATGTTAATGCAGTGCGCCAAACACAGGACCCTGAAATAGCCACCATCGGCCATGGTCTTAACTATATTACTGCCATTGTCCATGGCAACAAAACCAATGGTAAGACCTCTTGTTCGCAGCCATTCGAAGACCTTGTTGTCAAAGTCTTCCAAAATGTTTGCAGCAGTATAAGCTTTCTACATTGCGAGCATGGCTACAGTTGCATGGTTCCGAGCGGCATTAAAAATCTCAGCAGTGTCAACACCTGCAGATATCTTTTCTCTTACCCCCACAAAAGAGATCCAGTGTGCTGTGATGCACATGTAATTAGTGGCTTGGCAACTGGTCCACATGTCTGTTGCCAGGTTGATAGTGTGAACAGCACTCTGCTGCAAAGCTTGTCCAAGCAATTCCAGCACATTGTGATGTAGTGCTGGAAGAGCAACTCTGGCGAAATAGGACCGGCTGGGAACCTTCCATTTCTGGCAGATGGCTGCCACAAATTCAAGAAAACCCACCCCTTCCACAAAAGAAAAAGGGAGGAGGTCCAGCGCTAACATTTTAGCCAGCTTCGCGTTGTACAAACGTGCTGTTGGGTGGTTGCGTTCGTACTGCCCCTCCAACCTCAACATGCTGAGAATGGTAGCCTGGATTTTTGTCTTTTCTGGTGCCATTGATGCAGGTGACTTCTTGAGACCAGATATTAGGCTCAATGCGCGTTTTTTTGTCGTGGTACTCTCTTGCCTTGGACCCTTGTGCCATTGCGATGTTGCTGATGATGATGTGGGCGGTACCACTGCACTGCTGGGGACAGGGCTGCTTTGTGTAACAGAGAAAATGCCTCCCTCTTGTTCACCTTCCACCATAATAGGATCTTCTTCTTCATCCCCTCCACCAATAACACTTGCAGTTTTTTGGTCGCTAAGGTGCGCCTCCAACTGGATCAAGTGGTGTTTTCAAAGATAGGTTGTTTGGCCTCCTGTACCATAGTTTGTACCAAGATTACCCCGACTAACACCCAGTCCACAAATGGAGCATATAGCAATGTTCACCTCCTTCCTGCTAACCGAAAAAAAGTCCCAAACTGGGGAGGTCAACTTTCTGACTCTGCTGGTGGCACTTGCAATGTTGGATGAACTGGTAGGTGGGTGTGACGTTTGACTCTCTGCAGTACCTACTTCTTCTGAGGTGGTTGTTGTGGTGGGTGTAGGTCGCTGCCGGGACTTGAATATGGCAGGTGTAGGTGGTGTTGGTGGTATCTGTGTAGGTGTTATCTGTGCTGCATCCCTCACAGCAATTTGGGATGGGTAATGTCGGTCTCCACTGGCGCAGGGCTAATGTCCATGATGACTGGCTTGTCATCATAATCCTCCTCTTCTACATTTATCTCCATAACTCTAAGGCTTTCTGGAACCTTCCTTTTCCCTAGCATCCCCGGCGTGTCTCACTCTCAGACTGAGGTGGCTTCCAAGTGGCGCCTAGATCATCATAAGGGGGGCTTGCAGAAGAAGTTGATGGACTAACCCTCCTTTTCCTTCCTGGGGATCTGGAAGACAATGGATCTTCTTGCTCTTCTTCTTCTGCAGGAAGCTCAATCTCCTGAAATGCTCCTACTTCGGGAGAAACAACTACTATTGGGGGTGGTTGCAGCTGTTGTTGCCCACTTATCTGAGTTTCCTGCATTGATTGGGCACTACTTTGCGATAATGATAAGTCAATTTCAACATCACTGCTCATCGGTCTTGGACTCGTGATTAGACTGGCTGCCTTTGCGACAGACATTGGCTTGGGCCTAGGTTGGTGGGGTGGGTCGACTGATGCGGGGGTGCTGCTCCCAGGTTGCTCCCCGGACACCGTTGCTGCTGGCGCAATTTTTGGTTTCCCAAAAAAGGTCTTGGGTGACATAACAGTCTTGGTAAGTGGCAGTGCCTTCTTCTCACTGGCAGCTTTCTTGGTGCAGGACCTGGTACCTTTCTTTGGGGCCATCTTGAAGATGTCAGCAGCACGCAGTGGCACAAGTTGAAGAGATGTCTGTGGTCACACGTTACGTGACGTTGTGTGCAGCAGGACTTCTGTCTGGCAGTACAATGGGTGATGTTGTCTCTTCCTCTTTTGTGCACCTAAAAGCAAAGAAGCAAGAAGAACATCAGTGAAACGTGGCATTCATTGTTGTGGTTCAATTACTACTAGTACAAAAAAATATAATATATAACTTAGTGTGTGGTCACACTTGTTGTTATTAATATTATTAAATTTATTACCTCATTATTAAAACAATTAACAATACAGTGTAGCCATTTGTGAGACTTTGACAACAACAAGGGCTTTCATGGTGTACTTTACAGTACACTCAGGAAGGATAGGAAAGAAGAAGAACAACAACAAAAATACAAATGTAACGGTTTGGCATTGTGCATGACGGGGATGCAGCATTCAGGGAGCTGCAGCTGACAATGAATGGAAGCAATAAGCCAAGAGGAACAAAGGAAAGACATGCAGGCCTATGGCAAAAGCAGTAAAGCACACTAACTGCCACCACAAAATGGCCACCAGCCACATGGTCACTCACAAGTCACAACGAAAACAAGGAGGCCTGGAAAACAATGAACTCAAGCAGGCCTATATGGGCACAGACTTTACAAACTGTCCCCAGGCCACATGGGGAGGCTCAGCCAAGGCAAATGCTGGCCCACTATTGCAAACACACTCACACACTGGCCAGACAAAGGAGGCATGCTAAACAACACAGCTTTAATGCAACAATGCCAAAAACGAAAATCCACAGGGCTAAAAAAGGTTTCCAAGTTACAACAACCACACACATCCAGCAAAGGCATTTTTTTAACACACATGACAAAAAGTGAAATAACAAAAAAAAAACATTTTGCATTTCAATCCAATGCCATCGATGCCCTTAATGATGTTTAAATTCAACAGACACCACATAAATAGTTGTTTCATGCACCCATGAGTAGCTCTGGGCCTATTGGTTGGAAAACCCATTGGCAGACTAGGCCACATAGTGAATCAACTCAAATCAATAATATTGCAAATTTATTAGAAAATGTAGTGAACTGTGTTACATTTTTTGCTGGATAAAAGAAGAAAAAATTGCATGCAAAACAACAACCAGCAAGAAGGCATGGCCACCACAAAGAAGGCTTGCAGGCCTAATGCAGAAGCACACTGGCTACCCCTTCACAAAATGGCCACCAGCTACATGGCCAGGCCACAACAACAAGAAAGGGAAGACAGACAATACAGACCTATGGCAAAAGCACCCTGGCTGCCTTCACAAAATGACCACCAGCCACATGGCCAGGCCACAACAACAAGAAAGGGAAGACAGACAATGCAGCCCTATGGCAAAAGCACACTGGCTGCCTTCACAAAATGGCCACCAGCCACATGGCCAGGCTACCACAACAAGAAGCAATAAGCCAAGAGGAACAAAGGAAAGACATGCAGGCCTATGGCAAATGCACACTAACTGCCACCACAAAATGGCCACTAGCTACATGGTGACTCACAAGTCACAACAACAACAAGCAGCAGGCCTGGAAAACAATGAACTCAAGCAGGACTATATGGAAACAGACTTTACAAAATGGCTCCTGGCCACATGGGAAGGCTCAGCCAAGGCAAATGCTGGCCCACTATTACAAACACACTCACACACTGGCCAGACAAACGAGGCATGCTAAACAACACAGCTTTAATGCAACAATGCCAAAAACGAAAATCCACAGGGCTAAAAAAGGTTTGCAAGTTACAACAACCACATCCATCCAACAAAGGCATTTATTTAACACACATGAAAAAAAAGTGAAATACCCCAAAAAAATATGCATTTTGCATTTCAATTCAATGCCATCCATGCCCTAAATGATTGAAAGGCCTATTGGCAGACTACTGGGCTACATAGCTCGGGGAATTTCGTCAGTAATTGCAGGCACCCGGTAAGTTGCTCCCACGCGCGCAAAAATGCATTTCGGGTGCGCGAACAAAAAAACACTCCGCTTCGTTGTGGAGTGCAGAGTTTTTCGGCAACTCCACATTCTATGTGGAACACGGAGTTGCCAAAATTCCGCAAACTCTGCGTGCGGAGCAGAGTTTTACACCCAGGGTTAGTTGTAAGTACACCCACTGTTTTTAAACAAAGTTCATCATTTTTGAAGATATATCAATTAATCCTTACAAATCAAGACTATTCCCTCATTTGCTGTTGCTCTACATATATCAATGTGACGGCTTCCTGATGAAGGCATTTCACTGAAACATGCGTAGTAGTTACATCTTTAAGCCTTCCACAATATGTTGTATGGCTATCACCAATTGATGAATCAAAATTCATGTCTATAGTGAATATCATGTTTAATTGTGAACATGTGTAGCTGTTAGCAACATTACATTGTATCAATATCATGATTCACTGTTTTATGTTTTATAAATGAAAGTCTTCTAATGATATTTTAGTATTTTTCTTAATTGTATATCAAATAAATATTTTGCTATTTGGAATACAAAATAAATCAGATCTTGACATTGTTTGTACTATATAGATCATTCATGCGTTTTTGGATCAAGTTACCAGTCAATTGCCAAATGGAGGCAAGCAAGTTGAACACACGATTCTGTTACATTGTTTCAACTAATTACTTTACTGTGAAAGAATGTGGGATGCGGCAGAGCAGCTGTTTGTGCGGCAGTTAAGCACAACAGATAATTGTACTCACTCATCATTAAAGCCATGGATGGATAACTACAGTTGTAATGGAGAGTGCCTCAAATGAGCATTCAAATTGGAATCATTCATGATTTTAAATCCGAGGCACAAACGGGGACTTTACTAATACCGCTGTTCTTAGAAGTGCAATTCCTAATGATGGTGTCAATTGCAATGTCACCATGAACTTAGCAAATGCAACCCATGCCGAGAATCAATTCTTAGCAATAATCTGATATTAATTATTGTGGTGTACAGTGCAATAAATTGTCAAAAAAGGTAGTCACGTGCACAGCAACCTCTTTGCAAAGCAGGGGACTGCAATCTAACTAATAAGTTGCAACATCACCTGTAAACGAGGGGGCAAGACATTGCAAGGCCGGGTCACAGATAAAAATCTCTGAACTGGAGTTGGAGAAAAGTTAAAACTGCAGCGGTGCCTCGACTTGTGGCACAGTATCAAAGAACTCGGGCTGCGTTGAAGTAGTTCTAAGCAGAGCAAAGTAAAGGCAAGCCATGTCCACTGGAAATGGCAGATAGTGGCAAACAAACTCTACACACTATACTGCAGCATTGTTTCAATTGATTATACTATTGTAAAAGAACGAGGGCTGTGCCAGAACAGCCGTCCGTGCGGAAACATATTTGAAAATTACACATGCCCTGTTGTTAAAGCCATGTGTGGATAATTAGAGTTCCAACAAGGAGTGCCTCATATTGAGCACTTTAATTGCAAGTACTTTTGACTTGAATCATGGAGCACAAAACAGACATATTACCAATGCTGCAGCTATGAGTACTTGAATTCCTAATGTTTTTGTCAAGTGCAGCGACTCCCCGTATCCAGACAAAAGCCAGCAAATCCCAGGATACTTTGTAAAATACTGAGTTCATGACGCATTTGCAGCTTAATTAATGTCCAGTACAAATACCCTTCAGGTCGCTGCAGTTGCAATATTTATGTGCAAACATATTGGAAACGTGACTTTGTGCTTTTATACTGATAAAACCAGTCCTTGTGTGTACTATGCCACTCAAAAAATAATGTTCAATGCAGAGCGTTGCCAGGAACGGAAAAGAGGAAATGACTCCTCTCTTCCTCCTTACTTATATAAATTCACGGAACAAAACACAGGTTATAGGAATGTTATAGTTAGGCTGACATTTCACTAGGACAAAACCAGAGAAATTTAGCTGTCATAGTTAGCTGAGCTAACTATAACTCGCGCCCCTGCATTGCACTGCTGATGATGTCACATATTACATCACTCATGACATGATCAGTGACATCCACCATGAATCCCACCGATTTTTTTTTAAATGCTTTCTTTGCCCCTGTGGGTCCCTGTCGGACCCCCTGAGCAGGCCTAGGGGGTCAGGGTGTTTCTACCCTGACCCCTTTTCTTGTTTTTTTCTGGTTTTTTAACCTTTTTTCTTGTGACTCGGTTCAACCGAGTCACAAGATGGCTGCCAACACTTCCTGGCTTGAAGTATTGGCAGCCAATCAGATTGCAGGCACGAGATCGGGAGGGTTCGCGGATCCTCCGCGTCCCCAGTTGTATATCTGAGAAATATTAAAGTTTCTCAGGAACTACTGAACAGATTGACACCATTTAACAAAAAGATTGCTTTTTGAACCAAGAGCTACCTTTTTGGCAAATTTGGTGTAATTCCGTTCAGCAGTTTGGGCTGTAGCCGTGTCTAAGTTTTTTTATGGAAATTAACTAGGAGAAAATGCATTTTGGGACTCCCCCTTTTTCTGGGCCTCCGGTTGGCAAATCACCCCGAAACTTTGAACACAGCAGCTGACCTGACCGCCCTATTAGTTTTGTAAATTTTGCCGAAGATATTGGCAAATCAAAAACCGCTTTTCCTATGGAAACTAGGTCCTAACTATAACTACCTATTGGCGACCACCAGTAGGTAATAAATATATATATATGGTGCTCTATACAGGAGCTGCTTTCCACCTAAACTTGAGAACTACCCAGAGTTCTCTGCTTCTTTTGCATATATATATATATATATATATATATATATATATATATATATATATATATATATATATATATATATATATATATATATATATTCACTGAAAAAACCATAGGTTTCAGGGGCGTTATAGTTAGTTGGACATTTCACTCGTACAAAACCATAGAAATTCCCCGTTATAGTTAGTTCAGCTAACTATAACTCGCGCGCCCGCAATGCACTGCTGATGACGTCACATATTACATCACTCATGACATGGTCAGTGACATCACTCATGACATCACTGATGACATCTCAAATGACATCACTGATGACATCACTGATGACATCATCCTTGTGATAGAGTGGCAGACCTCCTCTCACCCTAATATAACCTTTGATACACACACTCAAAAATACAAACTAACATTTTCAAAACAATGGACATACCAATACCAGTTACAACACACCTATTCAGTAATTCCAAGATCTACACACACACATCCACTCATTCACCAACAGTCCCTATACAGTCACTCATACATGTACTCACTCATCATATGTACTCATACACCTATACATCCTGTTACTCACCGCCACTCATCCATAGAGTTACTCACACACATAGTCACACATGCAAACAAAGTATCAAACATCCATTTACTTGCATATACAGTTATACACACACTACCACACTTACTTCTACAGAAACTTACACATACTTACTCTCTTAAACAATCACTTATAGAAACACCTACTTATTTGTACAGGAACTCTTCCAATCTCTCACTCTCACATATACTCACTTATATACACCAATACTCACATATACTAGTTTAAAACATATGTAGTTACTCATAAAGACACTATTGAGACAGTCATTCACTCACTAACACACCCATACACATACTCATCCACCTATACAGTCCTGCACACATGCTGTCTTCAACACATACAAACAGTGAGTCACTCATTCATGCATCTATGCACTAAGTAATACCCCCACCGAACCATACAGACACTCAGACACTCATACTGATACTCAAAAAACCAACTAATAACCCATATAGACACTCATGTAGCTACTCACCAACCCATGCAGCCACTTATACACAAAGTGAGAGACTGATACAGATATTTTCATATTTAAACATTACTCACTAACCCATGTATTCACTAAGATACACTTAGTCAGTTATACAATCAATTTTACAAAACAAAATCATCCATTTAGACACTTATATACCCATTTATTCTTCCATCGACCTTGAGATATACATATATAAAACAACATATTTAATTTTCAGAAAAACACACATTCACTGGATGATGTCATCAGTGATGTCATGAGTGATGTCATTTGAGATGTCATCAGTGATGTCATGAGTGATGTCACTGACCATGTCATGAGTGATGTAATATGTGACGTCATCAGCAGTGCATTGCGGGCGCGCGAGTTATAGTTAGCTGAACTAACTATAACGGGGGAATTTCTATGGTTTTGTACGAGTGAAATGTCCAACTAACTATAACGCCCCTGAAACCTATGGTTTTTTCAGTGAATTTCTAAGGTTTTTTAAATGCTAATTTCTAACTATAACGTGCCTGAAACCTATGGTTTTTTCAGTGAATTTCTAAGGTTTTTTAAATGCTAATTTCTAACTATAACGTGCCTGAAACCTATGGTTTTTTCAGTGAATATATATATATTTATTATACTATGTATACATGTGAAAATGTCTCGGTCCCCTGTTTGCCTCGGTGGCACGGAAAAAATGGGTGGAACTGACGTCAGCACGCCGACGAGGTTCTCTTATGGCTCCGATGACGTCATACGGTGTCGCGAGCGGAGCCGTGCTATTATGACGTCCTCGTTGACGTGGGAGAGCTAGGAAAGAATTTCCATGGAATGCTGGTGCAGGGGATATTCACCTAAGTGTTCAGGCTAGTTCTTTGGGAGCAACTGTTTATGTTGCCACTCCAGAAACCGAAACCAGTGATCCGAGGGCAGAGGCCCTGCAGATGGCACACGAGGTGGGGTGCCCAGTCGTGTGCACCGGCGGGGCAGCGAAGTGACAAGCACCACAACCCACAAAAAAGGTAACGAGGGCACTGAATAACACAGGATCTTCTCTTTGTATCTGGCAGGAACAACGAAGTTAAAATGCCCTAGTACCAAAATGTAGAATTAGTGCTACAACGGTCTTCAAGAGGACCTGCGATGCCGCTTCTACCTCCCGTACCCTGGAGGTGGCACATGGGTCACGCGGTACGGTCATACTGCGGTGGGACGCACACTCGTTGACCTCTCATGGCACTGCTCCACACTTCAGGGAGGACGCTTTCCATTAGCTATGTTTTCTGATGACATGTCGCGCCGTCCCCGTCCAACAACAGAACTCCTGTAGATCCAAACAGACTCTTCCACTCTCTCACCGGAAGTGAAACCAGGCCACGCGGACACTTTCACAATACAACAGCCGGGAATGCACTTTTCGGTAAAAAACACATTCCTTCCTCCTAATTAATCAAATAAACGTCTCACTGAAGAACAGGGGCCAGCTTCGATCGGTAAACAGCCGTTACAACGACTTTTTTACTTTGCGATACCATTACAACGCATGCATTACCACGCATGCGTTGTACATCACGAAGTCATTACTACGCATTTTTTAGAATGCATTGTCATTTACCACGCATGCCTTTACAACAAATTTTGTTGTAAAGGTATGTATGGTAAATGACCATGCGTTCTAAAAACATGTAGACGATCCATGTCGTTGTAAGGAAACAGAGGCTGTTCCGTTTCCTCACAACGACGTGCACCGCCCCTCAGAGACGACGTGAAGCAGGAACCACGAGGAGAGAGGAACCACGAGGAGTGAGAGGTAAGGGGGATTGGGCATGGGGTGGGGGTTTCTTTTCTAGGGTTTAGGGTAGTGCAGTGGTGTTTGGGTGGTGTAGGGGGTCATGCTGGGGGTAGTGTTTTAGGGTATAGGGTAGTGCAGTGGTGTTTGGGTAGTGTAGGGGGTCGTGCTGGGGGTAGTGTTTTAGGGTTTAGGGTAGTGCAGTAGTGTAGGGGGTCGTGCTGGAGGTAGTGTATTAGGCTTTAGGGTAGTGCAGTGGTGTATGGGTAGTGTAGGGGGTCGTGCTGGGTTAGTGTTTTAGGGTTTAGGGTAGTGCAGTGGTGTTTGAGTAGTGTAGGGGGTCATGCTGGTGGTAGTGTTTTAGGGTTTAGGGTAGTGCAGTGGTGTTTGTGTAGTGTAGGGGGTCATGCTGGGGGTAGTGTTTTATGGTTTAGGGTAGTGCAGTGGTGTTTGGGTAGTGTAGGGGTCGTGCTGGGGGTAGATTTAGGGTTTAGGGTAGTGCAGTGGTGTTTGGGTAGTGTAGGGAGTCGTGCTGGGGGTAGTGTTTTAGGGTTTAGGGTAGTGCAGTGGTGTTTGTGTAGTGTATGGGGTTGTGCTGGGGGTAGTGTTTTAGGGTTTATGTTAGTGCAGTGGTGTTTGGGTAGTGTAGGGGGTAGTGCTGGGGTAGTGTTTGAGGGTTTAGGGTAGTGCAGTGGTGTTTGTGTAGTGTAGGGGGTAGTGCTGGGGGTAGTGTTTTAAGGTTTAGGGTAGTGCAGTGGTGTTTGGGTAGTGTAGGGGTTCATGCTGGGGGTTGTGTTCTAGGGTTTAGGGTATGGCAGTGGTGTTTGGGTAGTGTAGGGGGTCGTGCTGGGGGTCGATTTAGGGTTTAGGGTAGTGCAGTGGTGTTTGTGTTGTGAGGGGGTTGTGCTGGGGGTAGTGTTTTAGGGTTTAGAGTAATGCAGTGGTGTTTGTATAGTGTAGGGGTTTAGGGTAGTGCAGTGGTGTTTGTGTAGTGTAGGGGTCATGCTGGGGTTGTGCTTTAGGGTTTAGGGTAGGGCAGTGGTGTTTGTGTAGTATAGGGAGTAGTGTTTTAGGGTTTAGGGTAGTGCAGTGGTGTTTGTGTAGTGTAGGGGGTCATGCTGTGGGTAGTGTTTTAGGGTTTAGGGTAGTGCAGTTGTGTTTGTGTAGTGTACAGGGTCGTGTTTTAGGGTATAGGGTAGTGCCGTGGTGTTTGGGTAGTGTAGGGGTCATGCTGGGGTTAGTGTTTTAGGGTTTAGGGTAGTGCAGTAGTGTTTGGGTAGTGTAGGGGGTCGTGCTGGGGGTAGTGTTTTAGGGTTTAGGGTAGTATAGTGGTGTTTGTGTAGTGTGGGAGGTCATGCTGGGGGTAGATTTAGGGTTTAGTGTAGTGCAGTGGTGTTTAGGTAGTGTAGGGAGTCGTGCTGGGGGTAGTGTTTTAGGGTTTAGGGTAGTGCAGTGGTGTTTGTGTAGTGTAGGGAGTCGTGCTGGGGGTAGTGTTTTAGGGTTTAGGGTAGTGCAGTGGTGTTTGGGTAGTGTAGGGGTCGTGCTGGGGTAGTGTTTTAGGGTTTAGGGTAGTGCAGTGGTGTTTGTGTAGTGTAGGGGGTCATGCTGGGGGTAGTGTTTTAGGGTTTAGGGTAGTGCAATGATGTTTGTGTAGTGTAGGGGTTAGTGTTTTAGGGTTTAGGGTAGTGCAGTGGTGTTTGTGTACTGTAGGGGGTCGTGCTGGGTTCTAGTGTTTTAGGGTTTAGGGTAGTGCAGTGGTATTTGTGTAGTGTAGGGGGTAGATTTAGGGTTTAGGGTAGTGCAGTGGTGTTTGGGTACTGTAGGGGGTCGTGCTGGGGGTAGTGTTTTTGAGTTTAGGGTAGTGCAGTTGTGTTTGGGTAGTGAAGGGGTCGTGCTGGGGTAGTGTTTTAGGGTTTAGGGTAGTGCAGTGGTGTTTGGGTAGTGTAGGGGTCAACCAACATGAATTTGTCCTTGTGTGATGTAACCAATGCTCATGTAAAGCACTCCAATACCTGACCAGTCTGCACTATATAAAACTGCAAAAAAACAAAAAATAAAAAGTGTTTTGCACACTTCTGTCATTGGGCTATACGTGGGCTACCTCTGGGTGATATTTGTGCTACATTTGGGCTCTTTTTCTCTGGTGGCCATCTTGGGAGACTTATTTGTTATGAAGTTTCCTAATTTCCTCATTTACTACAGTCTCCTCAGTAGGAAATGCTTTCAGTTTTTTACTTTGATTCCATCAAGAAGGCATTCAGATGTGTCACACATTTGCCATAAATTCAGAATGTTAGCACTCTAGTTGTTCATTAGATCACTGTAGTAAAGCTACTGCTCACCAAGGAGTTAACTGGAAGTCTACTGCTGGTATTGAAAGTGATTGTTTCAGTCTGCATGTCAGAATTTTCTAATGAAATAGAAGAGGATTTGAGATCTCACTTAAATCATGCCCTAAATTTTCTTTTTGCAGCACTAACCATAATTTCTATGGCAAAATGAACCCCCTCATTTTGTTCCTTTTTAAATTAAATGTTTTAAGTGTTACCAGTTTATTCCAATCAAGATGGCTTCAGGTGTGCCATACTTTTGTCATAAGTAAGGCTGTTAGCACTCTAGTTGTTCTTTAGAACACTCTGGGAAGCTGCAGTAGAACACAAAGGCATCAACTGACAGGCTGCTCCTGTTGAAATATAACAGGAAGATATTTGAGATCTCACTTAAAACATGTCCTAATTTTTCTTTCTACAGCACTAACCATAATTTCTATGGCAAAATGAACCCCCTCATTTTGTTCCTTTTTAAATTAAATGTTTTAAGTGTTACCAGTTTATTCCAATCAAGATGGCTTCAGGTGTGCCATACTTTTGTCATAAGTAAGGCTGTTAGCACTCTAGTTGTTCTTTAGAACACTCTGGGAAGCTGCAGTAGAACACAAAGGCATCAACTGACAGGCTGCTCCTGTTGAAATATAACAGGAAGATATTTGAGATCTCACTTAAAACATGTCCTAATTTTTCTTTCTACAGCACTAACCATAATTTCTATGGCAAAATGAACCCCCTCATTTTGTTCCTTTTTAAATTAAATGTTTTAAGTGTTACCAGTTTATTCCAATCAAGATGGCTTCAGGTGTGCCATACTTTTGTCATAAGTAAGACTGTTAGCGCTCTAGTTGTTCTTTAGAACACTCTGGGAAGCTGCAGTAGAACACAAAGGCATCAACTGACAGGCTGCTCCTGTTGAAATATAACAGGAAGATATTTGAGATCACACTTGAAACATGTCCTAATTTTTCTTTCTACAGCACTAACCATAATTTCTATGACAAAATGAACCCCATCATTTTGTTCCTTTTTAAATTAAATGTTTTAAGTGTTACCAGTTTATTCCAATCAAGATGGCTTCAGGTGTGCCATACTTTTGTCATAAGTAAGGCTGTTAGCGCTCTAGTTGTTCTTTAGAACACTCTGGGAAGCTGCAGTATAACACAAAGGAATCAACTGACAGTCTCTGCCATTGTTGGATGTACATGTTTTACTGAGAATGTCAGTCTTCATTCTCACATGACTGAGAAAGATAATGTGAATTTACAGAAAATATGCTCTCATTTTAGCTTCTGGAGCACCTTCCAAAACTGTATGGGACAAGCATGTGAAAATAGTTTTCTCTCAAACATGATTCATGATATCCCAGCAGAAGGTTTTTCACAGGGTAAAATCACCTTAGAACACACCACAATTCCTGAAATTAGTATGGTACCATCAACAAATGAATTCTAATGTAACTAAAGTCTGTTATCACCCTTTATAGTTCTCCTTTTGGTAACCCTCAAAATCTTCGATTCACTACAATGCATTTCAATGGGGTACTATCATTTATATTGGTCCCAAGATGGCTGCCAGCAATTCCAGGATGAAGTGCTGACAGCCAATCAGATCTCACGATGACATGTGTGGTTAGGCTCCGCCCAGATATATATGTGTTTTTACTTTTGATTTTCTCAGCATCTTCTGAACGGATTTACACCATTTAACAAAAAGGTTTCTTTCTGAACCAAGAACTACCTCTTTGCCAAATTTGGTGTAATTCCGTTCAGCAGTTCGGGCTGTAGCCTTGCATAAAGTTTCCTGTGGGAAATTGATTTTTGACTCTTATTTTTTAATTTCTCCGCAACTACTGAACGGATTTACACCATTTAACAAAAAGGGTTCTTTCTGAACCAAGAACTACCTCTTTGCCAAATTTTGTGTAATTCCGTTCAGCAGTTCGGGCTGTAGCCGTGGCTAAAGTTTCCTATGGGAAAATAAATGGGGAAAACACGTTTTGGGACCCCCCTTTTTTCTTGGCCCCCGCTTGACGAATCACCCCGAAACCTTCAGGGTAGGAGCGGACCGGAGCGGGCCATAAAGTTTGAAAATTTCGCGAAGATTCCTCAACCGACGCAAGAGTTATTTCAAATAGAATGTTGCTGATTTACTATGGAAAATAGGTCCTAACTATAACTATCTACTGGCGACCGCCAGTAGATAATATATATATATATATATATATATGTGTGTATATACATTTATATATATATGTATTAGGGTAAGGTCGTCTTTAAGGTTTAGGGGTGGGTATTTTGGTGGCAAGGGTATTTTGTAGTTTTAGGGTTTATGGTGGGTAACGGTATTTGGGTAGCAAGAGTAATTTTTGGGTTTAGGGTGTGTAAGGGTATATGGGCGGCAAGGGTATTTTTAGGGTTTAAGGTGGGTAGGGGTTTTTGGGTAGCAAGGGTATTTTTAGGGTTTAGGGTGGGTAAGGGTATATGGGTAACAAGGGTATTTTAGGGTTTAGGGTGAGTAAGGGTTTTTGGGTGGTAAGGGTATTTTTAGGATGGGTTGGGAGTCGATAAGGCAATAGAGATATATATATATATGTATGTATTTTATATATTTGAGTATATATACACACATACATATATATATGTATGCATGTGCATTTGATTCTAGTTGTGCATGGAAAGTTTAAGGGTGATCTGTAGGGGCGAGAAAAAGGGTGGGGTCAAAAAAAGTGTGTTTTCCATATTAATTCCCAAAAATCTTTTAGACACGACTACAGCCCGAACCGCTGGATGGAATTACACCAAATTTGGCAGAAAGGTAGCTCTGGGTCCAGAAAGTGCCCTTTTTAGTTTGAGCCTGGGCAGCACATGGGCTGCTCTGCGAGGCATGCTGTATTCAGGTATGGATTTGAAGCTCCACCCAATTCCCGCCCATCTTTTCAATTGGCTTCTGTTACTGTCCTTTCTAAATCCTTGCTTTTGATTCATGAATGGGCTTAGTAGTCCCTCCTTGGTACCGCCTTTTCTGCATTTGTAACTTCCCATGAGGACTGGACTTTTTACTTGTGTTGTTACACGGTCTGCTTTATCTAGTCTGTGAGCACTATTTTCTTTAATGATTTTCCCCTATTCCACCCGTGATGCGCTCTCCTACAACGCAGCACGCTGCCGGCTTTTATATTTTTATTAGTAATAGCGGCCGGACTTCTTTATTTATTTAATTTGCCAGCGCGGTCGGCTTTAACTATAGGGCCGCA